>OY735210.1:40654554-40942054 GCA_963457665.1 Thysanoteuthis rhombus
AATTATTGAATTAAACAACATATCATGTAGTACTCAAACGCAATCAGAGTACACAAAGGGTTTAAAACATCATCATATTCTAAGATTGGACCACAACGAGAGGGCACTTATACAAAAAGTTGCTTGGTGGACAACGTGTTCTCCATTGTTCCACGACGGGTAACACTTTTGTAGCTCTAAGAAAATTATAAGGGTACAACAGAAACCGACTTCGCTTAAAAAATATAAAACCGTCTGTGGTAAACACATCACTGTGAGTGCCTTGGTCTGACCTAAATATATTTCTCACTGGCTGATACTGATTTTCTGTCATCTATATTGCAAATGAAGAGTTTTGGTTTGTCGTGGTCTATGTTACAATACAAAGCAAAGCTATCGGAAAGATAGCAAATTGTGTTCCAAGCAATTTACAATAAAAATATTGATGACAAGAATCGTGCAATACAGCAAGAATCAAACACTAATTTTTCTCAGCTGAAGCAGTGGTGGCGTCGCTAGGTTATATTGCACCCCATCAACCATACAAATATTTTTCTGATTATTTTTTTAGATTTCTTTCAAGATAATTTACACATTTTTTCAGATCATCTCTCCCTTTTTTCAGGGTTCTTCAGATATATTGCACCATTGAGCTCTGCACCCTCCGGCATTTTCTGGGTATGTGTTTCCCATGCGACGCCCGTGGCATAATTCATCCTTTCATGCGTAGTGAGCCTGTAAAGTATTTAGCCTGTTTTAAGATATCAAGAATCAGTTGTGCTGCCTCAATGTTATCTGGCAACCAATCTGATTGGATCTGACAGAGCATGAATGACTGGACATTCTCCCGTCGATTTACTCAGTCTACAGTGAGACGCTACTGAGTAACCTATATTCTGTCACTGTTGCATTCCCCGTGACCGAACTTTCCAATTCCTCACGTCTCATGTAGAGTTCGGGTGATACATCTTGACCTTTGATTCGTGATTTCTATTCATGGACAAAAATCAAAAGAAAACAAGACGGGTGATTGTATTCCAGAAAATGTACTTTGCAGATCGCTTTGAAAAATTAGGAGGGTGCTTGAATATTTGCATGACTCCCCAAAGTGGCTATCAGATTGGACAAAGGTACCATTGTCCTAGGTAGCCTGTTTTTTTTTCTTTTTATCTATAATATTAAATCGTCTAATACTTCCTAAGAGAGACCCAGTTAGAACAAATGAATAAATAAATAAATAAATTAAGTATTATGTATCAAGTGGAAATTTAAAAAATTATCGTTAGAAAAAGTGAAAATGAAGGTTTGAAACATTTTTGCAAAGGATAAATATTGTGATTATCAACCTCGTCATTATCTTAAAAAATATGAATTGCTTCTCTATTTCACTTTGAGATTAATTCAAAGAAAGATTCACCACGATTTCATCAGTACGTTCATCACCTGTCGTAGTTGCAGCTGGGGGAAGATGGAGAGAATTCACTCGGAGGACTAGACCTCGAAACGGCAACCTACAGCCAGCCGGCCAGGAACTCTAGCAAGAAATATTGGCATAATATGCTTACTCTTTATGTCTTAAATTTTTCATGTCTCAAGTGTCATATGATTCGGACATGATAAAGCTTAGAAAATTTATTTCTTTTAGCATCATTAGTTATGATTGTAGTAGCAGAAGAGGAGTGAAAGGAAAATATGGATGGTCAACCTTGTTATTTTCCATATCATTCAAAAACAATAGGGCTGAGAAAATTGATATTTAACATGTTATTGAACCGCCCAATCGACTAAAATCTATGTTATGGAGAACACATAGACACATCTAAATGAGAGTTACACCATTAAGAACATCATTAATACCTAGATAGATCTAACTTTCGGTAATAATTATTTGATTTACTCCTGTACATAACATTTCAATCATTTTTTTTTCATGATTCTACTCTTATCACTTTGTAGTCATTGACAAACAAATATTATCATGCTTGTGTATTCTATTCCAAGATTTGAATAAATAATTTGCAGACATTTTTCCGGCTCTTGACAATTCGAAGCCGCGAATTTACACAGGTAAAAATGGCGGATGAGATTCGCTCGACGCCATGATAGGCCACAATCGTGGAATTGATTAGAACTATCATTTTCTATTCAAGTAGGGACCTTTGTTTAAGCAATGATCTCTTGTCGTTGAAGAAAGGAAATAAAGAGAAAATTCCCTCTGTTCTGTTCTCTGCTTGTTGTTTTGACATTTACAGCATACCTTCCTCTCTGTTCACCATTATTTGGTATCAAACTTGAAATAGCTTATTCTAACAATAGATGGAAACGGGGAACCATAATTAGAAACCGTTTTAGAAATTGCCAACATGAGTTTTCTCAGTTTTTATGATGACTCAGCCAGCAGGCTATGTATGCACATATCTCAAGCACTGACTGCACAAATGGAGCTGGAAGGTTGACAATTCAAACATACCTCCTATCGTATCTATAGATACCTTTTTTGTTTTCGTTCCTGCAAAACTTCTTCTTCAAAAAAGGTTTGTAGTCAGCGGCTCCGTTTACAATGCAAGTTTATGTTAAAATGTCTTGTAGTCTGTGTCGGGATGCGTTCATGCTTGTTTTTTTTTTTTGTTGAAAATTCGGATTTTTAGCGTCAAACAAAAAGCAAGCGAAGTAACTCATTCATTGATTACATTTTTTCCTCAAAATTTGATTGATCACCCAAAGACAGCATGCCGCAAAAAGATGTCGATCACATGATAGTTTCTACTGAGTGATTAACCAGACCTGCGATTTATCTTTTTTATCTGTTTATTTACATGTTGGTATCACCCGCCAAATATTTACATATGACCTTTTTTCTTTAATTAGATTTGATATCTTCTCATTTTGATGTCCGGTTCTTACTCTTCCTATAAAAGTACTTCCTAGTTCAGTTTGTTTGATCCATTGAAAGTAGATGCTAAGAGTAAATAACGTTGCACTTTTTATCGTTCAAATATTTGAGGATATACCAACATAAACTGGTGGTAGTTCTGATTGGTCATTCAATAGAAAAAATCATGTAATCAACGTTTTTTGGCAGCTTACCATGTTGGTGTGATCAATCAAAAATGGAAAATGTTACTTTTATCGAATTTCATTTTTTTGTGATAAAAGCGTGACCACTAATGGGCACAAACATACAAGTTGGAGCCGCGGGTTTAGGCCTCTAGTTCCATTGGTTTGGTCTTCACGCGTGATACACACACAGAGACACACACAGAGACAGACAGACAGACACACACACACACAAAGACATATATATATATATATATATATATATATATATATATATATATATATATATATAGAGAGAGAGAGAGAGAGAGAGAGAGAGCCAGTTGGACTCACTTGAAAACCGACCAGATATGTTGACAGTTTTAAATAATAACAGTAATCATGAATAAAACGATAAATAAAGACGCTTCGAAAAATAAATAATAAAATTGAAATAATTTGAGTTTGGAAATTACAATAATCAATCCTTCAGGACAATGCAGTCAATTTCCGTATCTCTGTTAGAGTATATGAGGGAAAAAAAGATGTGACTGATTAATTTGATCATTCAGTCTCGGCCAGATGACCAGAATTAATTATCGTGAACGAAGAAAGAAGACTTCGTGGATTTTGCTTTTTCTGGCAGATCACAGATTTAAATTAAAAGGAAGCAAACAGTTTTATAAGAATCTGGGGATCACCAGAGGAGAGGAGATATTATGGAACATGAAGATGAAAGAAGTTACAATAGTTATCAGAACACCACGATCTATCCTGGAAAGTCAAGCAAGATGACTGGAAGAACTGGAAATCCAAGGACAAATTGCTATTCCCCGAACAGCTATACAAGTGAAAACATTTACAATACAGTGGGAAATGCTGGTGTATTAGATAGGCTCACTGTCACTCAATCTCCATTGTAACCCGTTAATTATTACTGATGTAAATTTAAGAAAAAAAGTAAGAAAACTCTTACTCATTAAGTGAGTGAATGCAGCCCAAAAGAAGAATAATGTCCGGAATGACAGCGAGGAGAAAGTGATCGACTCAAAATTTTTCGATTTTTCTCCTGCGATGTCAACTCTATTCCACTCATACTTAGGGACCTTTTAATCATTGTGACGAGTGCATACATCTTGATCCTGAATTCCATTCCAATGTGCTTATTGGAAATCCTGACAGCATTTGTCAGCCTTTCTGCATCATTTCTGCTGCTCTAACAGAACTTCAAACTATCCTGAAAGAGAAGTATGATCTTTTACGAAATTGGTATTTTGTAAAGATTTTCTGCAGAATATATTTCCGTAGAATGATCCCAATAACAAATGATGACATGAGTGATACCCTGAAAAATGGCTTCCTTTATGTCTACTTCAGTCAGTTTATCACCCCTTCGTACTTTAGAACCAAAGTTTGATGACTTGTATTCCTGCATACATTTCTAGAGACTCTAAGATCCTTGAACGGGGCAACTAATCATGTTTCTTTCGTTTGTTTCTCCATACAGCACCAGTGATTAACTTCTGCATGAGTGGTAGACATATGATCGGCCTTTATTTACTAACTTCAGTCCATTCTGCCAAGTCTTTCATCATCAGGAAACTCTTACTCGTTGTCATCCAATCTGATACTTTCTTGACCATGCATTGTTACAGATGTTCCACTATTCAACCATGCAGTGCCTCAAACACCTCAAAGCACCTTAAAAACAATCTGGCCAAGGTGCTTTCCAGTTTATGATTCTGCTAATCCTTCCCTTGATCTTTGTAGTAATTGATATAATGTCTTGTTTGGCAACTTACTTTTCTTTGTCCACTTCCCTAGTCTGATCTGTGTCTCTGCTATGTTTTATTCCCTCCTTAATGTCTGTCCAGAATGTTCTTGATAGATTCCAGAATGATTTGACTCAAATAGTCGGTTCTGTTGATATTGCTTCACATGTTTTTGTTTTTTTTTTTGTTCCTCTCTACTGTGATGTCTTTGGTCTTAGTCCTTTGCTCGCCATTTGAAACCTTCCTTTTTTTACTTGATATAGCCTTTCCAATTTCTCTTCATGGCTTTCGTCTCTGAGATTTCTAGTTTACCACATTCCAATCAAGCTAACTTCTTTGCCATGTGCTTTGGTTTTCTCTTCAATTCTCCTCCTTTTAGTATGGCACTTTTTGCTTCCTTTTTAGATTCTTTGACTCCAAGTAACATGCCTATGAGCAAAGCACCAGAAATGATGTGTCTGTGTCGGTCAGGTTATTTTGCCTGGATTAGGTGCTCGGTCAGGCTGTCCAAGTCCCAGAGTAATTTTTGGCTTTACTTTCTCTGAAAGTCTCTGATTCATGCTTAGTACCATTTGTTCATATGGTCAAATCTTTGTCGTTTCTATAATCCCCAATGTGTGACATTTGGTACACAGTCATACTTGTAATTGTACTCATCACAGTTTACTACAATCACTGGTTATGTAGTCTACAGTCTCATCCCTTTCTTGAGATAGCTGGCAGTGTGTATTTCCCTGGGTTCTGTTAATCTCCACCTTGATATTATTTCCACTAGTGCATTTGCTTTGAGCTGCCACAATGAAAGATTCTGATTTTCTATTCAAATAGCGTAGCCATATCCCTGATAGTTCAACTGCAGCATTTTGTATCCGTCTTTTAAATTCACTGCGTAGTTTTTTTCCAGTTGCCATTTGTATATCCTTATCATCTTCTTGTCTATTATTGTTGCTGCCATTGCTGCTCTTGCCTTTTACTAAAATTTGCGGAGTAGAAAGGAAAAAAAAAAAAAACAGAACAGAAAACCGCAAGGAAAAGAGAGGCCGTTAATCCTAATATTATCGGAACTGATAAAATATTTCCGTGTTTTGGATTTTGAAACCATTCCTCTTTTTATATGCACTGGCAGATTCTTCCTACGATTACGTCATTGTAGCCATGGGAACGAAATCAGATTAGAGAAATAAGCTTATGGAATCTTCGCAACAATTACGAAAATAATCAAATAAATATATTTTGATGGCGAATTCAAATATCAAAATTTGCCTCGAAAGCTAACATAGAATACATTACTAAACTGGGAGGATGGTTCAAAAAATATCATTGGAGATTATCATTTATTTTCTCATTTTGTTCTGTTTTGAGAGTATTTATTGTCTTTGGTGTTCTAGCTTGTTATTCCTCTCTTCGTGAATAAATCCGTGATATACGTCGCTTTGGAATGGAATGCTTTGTTGTATAAGAAGTTAATTACTGTCATTTGCCCTATTAGGGATTTGAGGCTGGAACAAGGAACAGATAAGGAAGAGCATGAGAATTAATTACAAAAAAATAAAAAGGGGAAAAGCAAATTCAAATAAAACATTTTTATGATTGATTTGATGTTTTAAAAGATAATTCCCCATCTCTTACTCTCTCTCTCTCTCTCTCTCTCTCTCTCTCTCTATATATATATATATATATATATATATATATATATATATATATATATATATATGTGTGTGTGTATATATATATGTGTGTGTGTAATCCTAGGTGTCAGTGCTGTTATAACCTGAAACCTATAATGAATCAGTTCATGTGGAATAGATTAACATAGCTGTAAATAAATGAAAACCTTGTGATAAAATATGATCGTCTGTTATCAATACAACAAACACCGAGTTATAAATATTATGTGTCAAAGAAACGCCTGTCATACAACACAACCAAAACATTTTGACGTTGCATGATCCCAATGACAGTAATAAAAACTCGATTCGGAAAAATATCAGTTATTTCCAATCTGGTTGAGTTGCTAGTTCAACGAAACGCATAATTGGAGATATAATATATCAAGTTAATCATGAGTTTTTCAATTTGTCAATTCAAAAAATCATATATACATATGTGTATATATTATCATCTTAGTTCGGCGAAACACATAATTGGAAACAAAATATATTAATAAAATTATAAGTTTTTCAATTTGTCAATTCAACTGATATATATATATATATATATATATATATATATATATATATATATATATATATATATATATATATATATATATATCATCATCATAGTAGATGTATATTTCCAATTGTGGTGGTGACCAAAATATTATGACCACTTGACTAATAGAGTATTGGTCCTCCACGTACCAGCAAAACAGCTTTCACTTCATCTGTCGTTGGCTCGACATGATATCCTCTGGGTTATGGTACCAGTATTTCCTGCAAATGACGTGCTGGAAATCCTCTATTCACTTATTTCATCGGTAATTTCTTGCATGCTCAATGCCTTATGAGCATTTGATTCCGTCCTTTGAAAATGAACAGTCCCTCAGGATTTTTGTACAATCAACGGAAGTTCATGAAGTGAAACTACAGCCCTATAACCCACACTAACCATGTGTCATCAATATTGTGATAAAAACTATGTTATGTCTACACTTTCTTCTTATCTGGATTTTAATAGCTTGTTTTGACCCCTTAAAAAGAAAAAGACAAAAAACAAATTATTCTAAATTTGAACCCCCGCCTCGATTTTTACCCCTAAAAATGAAAAACACATTTTTAGATTTTGACCACCGAAAGTGAAAGAGATTACATTCTCATTTTGACCCCTAAAAATTATAGTGACTTCCTTAGTTGTGAAATGTAGGCGCCAGCGTTCACTGGAAATAAGGAATGAAAGGATGATGTACGAAGAGAATGCACGCCAAGTATGAACTTAGATGCAGAGATGAAACAAAGTATAAAGAAGACATACCAGTATTATGGATGGACAAATAAGACGTATATTTTATACAAGGAGATAAATGGCAAATGACAAAAGAAGATGAAGAACATAGAAATAACATAAATCTGATCGATCATGTAAAGAAATGAGATAGCGTAATATAGGAGCTTTCTTGTAGTTGATTGTGCTGGCGTCGAGGTCGAAGCAGGTTATCTGAACAGCAAGGATATTCGTACGTCTTGGGTCGTACCTAAGAATACATGGAAACCAGGTTCAGTGTGCAAGCCATACTGCAAAGTGTTGGCCAGACAGATTCTAGACGGACAGACCATGAAAGACGGAGAACATGGAGTTTTATCCACGCGTGTTCCCTGAAGTAAAGAAATTTAGGAAAGATTTATGTGACCATCCTATAGTAAAAATCTTTGCCATCTCAATCATGGGAGTGAGAGGTGTATATGCGTTAGTAACACGTGTTGAAGACACGGTGGCGTAGCTGCATAGCTGTACGTATGAGTGATGCCTCAATATCGGTGAAGTGAATTGGGCCAAGTTTGTACAGTGATAAATCACGTGGAAAATAGCTAAGATTGGATCGGCCGGGAGGTCGTGAAATGATAATGATCTTAGGGAGAAGGAAATAGAGAGAGAGAGAGAGAGAGAGAGAGAGAGAGAGAGAGAGAGAGAGAGAGTAGCCGGCAACAAGTACCTGGGGCCAAAGGGATGACCAGCTTGGTGCGCTGGCGCTAAAGAGCCTTGAACATGGGAGAAGGAAAGTGAGAGAGAGAATTGCCAACCACAAGTACCTGGGCCAGCGGCATGAGCAGCTTGGGATGTTGTCGTCTATGAGCTTTGGTACAGGGAGAAAGGAAGAGAGAGAAAGAGTGGCTGGCAACGTGTGCTTGGGCCAAAGGCATGACCAGGTAAGGGTGCTTGCGTCAATGAGCATTAGGCCATGTGCGTCCAGGGGTTTTATAGGGGTTGGAGGAAGAAGTGATGTTTTCGATATCTAGCTAAAAGAAAAGTTTCGTTTTTAATTCCTAACTAAAAGATTAGGGGACGCTACAAAATTAAAAAAAAAAAACGTCCCTGTTTGATTTCAAGCGTTGGAAGGAAACATGATTTTTTTCCAAAATATATCTATATCTGTCCGATTCAGGTGTTAGTTTTTCTTATAAGATAGGTACATAATTCCTTGGGTGAACACATTTATCATTGTGGAGAGGAAATCCCCGTTTGCTGACGGCTTCAATTCTCTTCCTTCCAGTCACTCATCCGTTAAAAAAATTCTCTCTCCCTTCTCTTTCAAAATCATTCGAGTTATGGTTTACGTCATGTGCAAGTCAAATTATGTTTTGATTCCGGTAAAGGTTTTCATTTCATTGACACATCCCAAAAATCACAAAGAAGGCCGAGATTCGAAAGATTCGGAATATAACTGGTGGTTGTGGACGTACAGGAGGTGGAAAACAATCTTATTTCGACAATAATTATTGATTATGCTAAAACAGGGAAAGCTCATCTGCTTATGGTCATTTTACTAAAAGATATTTAATTGGTGGCATAATATCAGTCCTTCAGTGTATAGGTTATTTTATTGTAAACTGTGCATCCCCTACTAATTGACTGCAAAGATACTGAATCAAAAATACTCCAGAAAATACATGTGAAAAAGGTGAATAACTCAATGTTTTCTCCGCAAACATTATTGATTTTGCTAAAAAGGGGAAAAACGTGTGAGCTCATTTACATATAGTCATCTTAGTAAAGATTACACACACACACACACACACATACACACACATGTATATACATTCTCATCCTTCAAGTAAAACCACAACACTGAAAAATGTGACCAACACATATATATTAAAACACACAGTTACATCCATAAATTAAAATCAATGGTCGTCGTATGTACACAAATATGTAGGTGATCACATACATATGCATCACTATATTGTTTTTTCTTGCGAAAATGTTTAAGTTTTTTTAATTTATCCCATTCGACATATAAGAATACAATTATTCATACATATACACATGAATACAAACCCAAGTTGCTGAGACGTATGTTCGTATAACCGACAACTTCCAAACACGCATATACATTTTCTTTTAAAATAATTGGAATTTCCCTTCAACTATCCTTTCAACTTTTTGAAAATATTCTAACACACGTATTTTTTGTTCATATGTATATATATATATACATTCCAAATATATACGTGTATTAGGAAACTCACCATGCACACACATAAATTTATATGTATATATATGTATGTGTGTGCGTGCATACGCATGAGTTTCTAATCTTTCAGTATGTGGAGCTGTCTCTTTTCATTGGGGCATCATATATTTTACTTATCGCGAATTAAAAACAATTTTCTTTCGTCAGACGACTCATAAAGCGTGACTTTCATACGAAATCGAAGGGCGCGTAAGTAAGTGTAGATTTTTTTCTCTCTCTGTCTCTCCGTCTCTGTCTCTCTGTATTCCACTTTGGTTGCTTTTTTTATTTCTAAAACTCGCAGAAGTGCCACTTTATTCATTAGTTGATCGCCCACCACTCAAAAAATAAACGAATAAATAGATAAGAGTAAATAAACGAACCAAACCATAGATTAGCTTCAACGGCCAAATAAATTTGCAAACAACCAGTGTCACGCACATCGACCATATTTTATCACGTGACGCTGGTACGTTACGTCACACACCTCAGACAGCTACCGATGAGTAAGTAAAAGGCTTTCTTCTCACGTCTTGAGCAATTTATTGATATCCACAAAGTTAATTTAGTCTGACAAAAGGCCTTGTTTATCATGTGACACAGGTTCGGTATGAGGATTTGACATGCCTTAGACCATTTATTGGTTAGTAACAAAGTTGTAGGCAGAATCAGCAATGCTCAGTGTCAGCTTCTTCCTAATTTCAATAAATTTCATTACATTGTATGTGAAGATCGAGTCGAAAATAAATTGATATATGAAGATAGTATTGGTCCAGCGTAAGTCGTGGCGTAATGGTTACAAGCAGGGATAACCGAGTAAGTGGATCAGGTTCAAGCTTTGACTGAGGCTGCCAATGTCTGTATACAGCAATACCTTTTGAGAAAGCATGAAACTCTTTATTTCCCCAAGCTTTCAACATGGTTGAACCCCATTAGCCCTGTAACATAGTCTATCTGAGTGAAAGTTATTCTGATAGAGAGAAAAATCTATAGTTTGGCGTTCAGCAGACCTGTTCCCCAAGACCGGCTGAATGAGAAAGGTAATGCATGCAGCTGACGATGGAACCCAACAAAAAGACTGGTCCTCCAACAAAGAATCATACAAAGTTCGGAAGAAAAAATCATGTTTTACATCACACGGAGAGTTTACCAGACTGCATAATATATTAGAAAAAACATGATGATCAGATATATGATAAATTCCATTACAAAAATCACATGACAATGAGCAGGCCATGTCGTAAGAATGTCAAACAACCACTGGACATCAAGACCCACAACATAGGACTCCATGGATCATTTGCAAAATATTGACAGCAAGAAACAAGATAGCCTTACAATTTAGACGATTTCAGAAAACAATAATTCTACGAGAGATTTGGCAAATCTTGGGGAACTGTCCATGTCATACGACAGGTGTTGAATCGCTGCTGCTGATAATGAGAAAGCACGCAGTTAGCAACTCCCCAATTCAGTGGAACCCTATTTGCTATTGAAATTGCAGCAGAGTGGATCTTGAATTTCTTTTGTACAATGTAATCAATCTCTTTTATTTATATATACCAAAGAATTAACTGCAATGACAAAGAAAGAAATTAGTAAAGATTTAGTTCACCTTTAGTTTAGCCTGACTGCCCTGTGGCATGTGATGGAACTTAGATGCTCTTGGTATTGGGATGTTAAAAGAATTCAATACATCCTATTTTTCTTAAAAGATTTGATTTTTGCTGCTTTTTGAAGATGATTTATCCGACTTGATCCGAGGTTTTTTCCAATTCATTGAAAGGAAATTTTGGCAATTTGAATTTGCCCACTGATTCTTTTATATATTTGTATTCATACTTATTTATACTACATAATTTCAATCTGTTGGTATTCAGTTTTTATTATTATTGAGTAGGTTGAACTTAAATGCCCATCTAAGTATCACTTTCTATAATTGTACCTTGTTTGGGTCAAGTCCTTCGTTACTATTGGTGTGTCTGATACTTTTTCAACTTAATTGGGTCTGGAATGGGGAGAAACTTTTTTATGTAACCAAAAGTTTTTGTCCTCCTATTTACTCCTGAGATATTTTATCCAGCGAACATAAACACTTTAGCAAGTATATTTACGCATGCCTTGTTAGGAAAGAGAGGGTGACTCAAAATTGCGATTATGCAAGAGGAAAGAGAAAATCGAAAACATTTTTATTGAATGAACATTCTGACTTTCATCACCTTCCTTTGTTGATACATACAATGGAAGGTCCATTTTGAAAGATGAAAGTTTGGAAGGGGCTGGTCTTTTAGATACTGCCTATCGTAATGTAAAAATAGAAATGTGCCTGCTATCGTACAAAACAAGGACTTTGAAGTATTACGGATACCTCTCTTCAGTTTTACCTTGTTATGTAGTATTTTATATAAATGCACTGACCCCCAAATCAAACTAATCACTGCATTTTTTGCGCTGATATATTTAGCGGATGTCAGCTTCACATAATGCCAAATTGTCGAGTAATCGCGATGCAGGCGCGCAAATACAAATTATCTTTCGTTTCTGCTCATCTCTGGTGGCTTTTATGTGAAACATCTTTATTCGTTCATCGATCAGTTTTTCTTTTTATGTGAAATTATTTTAGAAACAGAAGCATCAGAACAATAAGAGAAACTCTTTGATTGACAATGAACAACAATATTGCGACCCCCCAGGGCACAAACCTGGAGGAAGCGTATACAGATCCTAAAAAGTTCAGTTGACAGAGTCCTCAATGATGTAATCTCATGGAAAGCAGAGTGCTACACGTTTGGTATCAGCTTGGCTGAACGAAATGCTGGAAGTACGTCAAAGTTGGTATTAAGGGGCCTCAACTCCCTGTTTTTAAATTCCTCATTGAGTCATACTTGTACAACGCAAATTGCATTCTCAACTTTAGTGATCCCAGTCTGCCAAGCTATTTTGCCGTTAAAAAAGGAAGGGTAAAAAAAGAGGGATTCATGCTTTTCCTAGGGGAATTAGAATGAAAACAACTTCAACGGCTTCGACCGGAACAGCTTGCCAATTGCATTGTCCGTCTAGTTAACAGCTATACTATCAACACATCAAGCGTGAGCATCTGAACAAATACTAGGAAAGACACAATACATTTTCAAAAAATTATTTTGTGTCACTTCAGTCACTTATTTCCCAGTATCTGTTATTGTATTTTATGAAATCGTATTCGTTGTTTTATTCATACCGTGTTTTAATGGTACAATGTATAATTTTTCTCCTGTTGGGATCATCAGCTTCCTGACAGGTAATTCAATTGGAGTATATACATAAATGAGAGTAGACGAACATATCCATTATATGCAACGTGGTTCTGAAATTAAGTCTGATCCAGAATCATCATTGTATAATACTCGATCATTGTCATTGACATCCATCATATAATCCTCATTGAATTAATGCATTGACAAAGAAAAAGTTAATCTTGAAAATAAGTCTTGGATTATCATCATCATCATCAGCTACCTGTTAGCATGTGTCATTGAACATAAAACCATCCTAAGATTTATGAGTGTCATAAAGCTAGTATTTTCTAAACTTATTTAATTCGTCACGAAATCCTCTCTTTTCTACCGGCCATAGCTTCGTATATAATCTGAGGATCCACATTGAGATAAATGATATCCAACGGTTGTCAGCCATTCTTGCAACATGATCAACCGATTATGATTAGTGTTTTCTAATGGATTCTATGATACCTCTGATTCCAGATTTTCTTTCTCTGATAAACAGAGAAATCTTGTAATCCCTCCATGAATGCACGTTCTCAGTTCGATAGTCAATCGTTCAGTTCGATCCCATGTTTCAGATCCACATGTGACAATCTGAAGATGCACTAGGTGTATGTCTGTGTCACGCGTTACATCCCGTACCAATGGAGCTAAAGAATTGAAAATTCCAACACTTGATCCTTATTATGTTTAGAAAGAAAGTTTTTTTTCCTTTTTTTAGAAAATCCCCAACTAGATTTTCAAGGGGTCAGGAGGAATTAAAATATTCCATGCCACACATACTGTTGGCCTGAAAGAAAACAGGGAGCTAGAAGGAAAAGAGGGAAACAAGAAGGGGAAACAAGAAGGGAAGAAAGGGAGGAAAAGGTAAGTAAACAGATGGAAGTGCTTTAATTAGGAAAGAATACAAGTAACATCGGTGAGAAAAATGGAAGAAATGCTTTCCATGGATATGGGTGAGGGGACAGGCCAATAAAATAGGTGTATCCACCGAGAAAAGACGAAGAAATCGGACATACGAAAGTATACAAAAAATCTAATCCATTTCAAAAAGGAGAAAAAAACAACAACAAAAATAACAAAAAAAAAACAAAACAAAACAGACTAAGCAGCGTTAGAGAGGGGTAGCGAATTCGCAAATAGTCGAAACAGTACGTATTACTTATTTATAGCAGAAACTTTCTTTGAAAATGGTGTTTGGGCAGAATATTTTCCATTAAGAGCCAACATTATAGTTAAGAAAGTGTATACATATAAATGTTTATTTAAAGCAAATAATATACGCTTAATACTCAAAAGCAAATTGATTATAAAAGAATGAACATTTATTATCATTAAACCCGAATTGAACCAGCTATGGTGCATTTTTTTATTTGGCTAATTTAGAAAAAAATCAGCCAAATGTAGCCAAAAAAATTTGTAAGGACAAGTTGTCAGTAACCTAGGGCGTTCATCACTTGGACACACCCTCTATATAATAGATCATATTATGAATTGTATGTGATTATAAGTGTCTATTTTCATCCATGAAAGCGCTTGAATTACTTTTTGGGACCAAATGAATTCTCACAAACGCATCTCCAGTTTGTAATGGGGCCACTTATCAGAATTTCGCGATACGGTCAATTTTCTAGTGACTAATCCTATCAGTAACGTAGCGGATGCCTGTATTCTGATACCAATAAGAAGACTTGCAGCACCGACCTTGTACTAAAAAGATAATGACTGCAAATGTTGAAAACAAATTTTCAGTTGCTTCTTTACTTAGAAGGTGGAGGGACTTTTTACTCAGTTTGGTTAGCGAATAATGAAACAAAATATTTATTTGAAATCGGGCATTGGATATTTTTTAAAACTTGTGCTTGCAATCCCAAACAATGATATGACGATAAATATTATATCATCAATAGGGATTATTCGATGTGAGATAAATTCTTGTTTGGGTGGAGCTGATTTTTGTATCTATACATTCAAGTGAGCAATAATTTTTCTATATTTGTGTATTTTATGAGTTGCCGGTAGCTCAAATAATAACTGATATTTTGAAGTCATCTAAGGGTAATGAACGAGTCACGAAGAAGCAAAAAGGACAAAACAAAACTATGAAGCCAACATGGTTTCATAGAAAATCACAAATCTTGGAATTTGGCTAAAAAAAAAGTTAGTTTGGCACCCTGACCAGACACTTTCCAGCTATGGATCAGAATTCCAATTTGTAATGGAAGTTCATGCTAAATCGAAAGTTAAACTTGTGTTTGGCAGCATTCACATTTATTTTTGAAAATTCTAAATTTTCAGTGATCGAACAATAAGCAACAGAAGTAACTTATTTATTGATTACCCTTTTCAAATTGTTAAGTCGATCACCCCTTGTTGCCTGAGAGTACATATCTGTATCACTAGAAGACATACCTTTGAGAGCCTCTTGTGAGATTTGTTATGGTATAATTTTAGTCTAAAAGCAGTCGATGAACTATTTTCATGAAGTATTCGAATGCCCCATCCATTGTAAGCCCAGGATGGTTGTGAATATTTAAACATTTCGTAAACTTCGTATTTCAGCCCACTTTTGTCACCATTTTACTTTTGCCATCGACAGTATCAATCTCCATCCGTCTTTTTCTATCGTTCGCATCACACTTATTCCTCTGAAAACTTAATTCGTTCACATTTCATCTTGTTCTACTGACATTGATCGACAGAAGATTTAAGAAAAAAAAAAGAAAAGGGAAATAAACAAGACTCGAACGCAGTAACTGTGCCAATATATGGGATTTAACAATGAGGGAACCACGGATCAGACACCTGATGATTGGTACCCTGCTGTTGGTTGGAACTATTTCCTGTTGCAGGCAAGACGAGACATTGTTGGCTAAGTAGGTTCACCAGACAATGAATGACAGTGACTGATCATCGGGAAGAGATGTCGTAACTGGCAATGATGTTAGAGTCAGAAGTCAAAAAAGTAAAGATACAGGTTTTGTTATACAATCCAAACTGTCAATCCTTTTTTGATAGCATATTGTGTTCAACTGATCGATTGAAAAATTGAAAAAGGGATGATCAATGAATAAATTACTTTCCCAATTTTCGTTGGTCCATAATCACTAAAAAAAAAATCTGAATTTCCAAGAAACAAGCTTGAACAGTGCTAGATACGAACCATGGGAGAGATTAAGCTTTAACTTACACTGCAAATTGAACCTCAAATTGATAACCTGCTCTTCATAAGGGGGAGTTAAAAGGAAAGAAATGTTTCAGTAGACATAACAAGAAGCAAATGTTTAAATTTTCAGGCATCTGGCTCCGTTTGAGCGTGATACGTACATTTAAAGCTAGCCTGTCTGTCAGTCAGTCAGTCAGTCAGTCAGTTAGCCAGCCAGAACTTAGAAGGTAAGTAAACATTTGTTAGCAGTCTAGATTGACGGTCTATAATCGACTCCTACACTCACAGCAACGTTGGCAATAAAAAATAAGTTACCAAGGCAAATGTTTGAACTTCGATTGACTAATAAGTCTGCTAGCATTAGTAACCAGGGAAATGTCGCTTTCAACAGTGAATGTTTCGAAAGAGCCAGACTGTAAGGTTTTGGAACAGTTTGCCTTAATTGTCGTATGTATAAGTATACAGAGTGGAAGTTAACGGGAGATAATTAATTGAAACTACGATTGAAACTTCAATTTTTTAGATTGGATTTGTCTAGAACCACTGTTTCAAAAAGATCAAACTCGAGACTGCCCCGCCTTATATACTGACTAATATGGATGGGTGATGACAGCTTCGTAAAATTGTCTATCACACACACACACACACACACACGCACACACACACACACACACACACACACACACACACACATGTGCACATGCACATACACACACATATATGTATAATTAGTATGTTGGTTTGAATTATGGCTAATCCGACAAACTGAAAGTGAAATGATAGTATCAGAAAAGCTACTATAGAAATGTTTTTATTTCGACGTCACACCCAACTTAATCAAGAAATGCAGGGATTAAGGGGGGTCATAAACGGAAGAATGTCATTCAGTAGGTGTTTTTTATGTATCAATATCTGTGCAGGTAAGTTAATCAAATTTTGAATTGTGGATTATTGAGGTAAGAAAAGATCCACTCTGTTTCAGTAGGGATAAAAACGGCGCAAGGAGTGCTAGATTGGGGATGACTGTAAGTACATCGGTTCGATTAGCAAGGTGAATGCATGTGTGTGTGAATGTATGTGTGTGCGTGTATATGGCAAGTGAATGGAAATATGCACCCAAGTTGTTTAAGAGTGGATTAGTTTTTGGAGTGAAGTTGATATCAAACATGGTGAATTACTGTTGTTTGATTATGATTTTTGCAAAAGGTTGACAAATGTTGAAACAGCCTCATTTCAAAACAAATGCATCATTTTTGAAAATGACCGTCGATTTGATGCGTTTCTCACTCGCTGGATGCAATCCCAAATTATTTCAAACAGGAAAAAACGAAGCCTTACTCTCGTACCGTCACTCTTTGAATTACATTTTGATGGGTGTCCTTCTTATTTCATACGGTTGGTAATAACTAATTAGAACATCAAGAGACATAAGTTCTAATGTGACGGGACGAAGGTGATTAAAAGTGATAAACATTCCTTGTCTATGGGCTTCAATTCAACTATATATATATACATATAAGGTCACATGCTTAATAACTGAAGTATATACGTATTTTTTAGTGCACTTGGGGGATATTGCCTCTTTTTTGTGTGGCCTTGTGCATGTTCCACTCCAGGGATGGAACTCACTTAATTTAGCCTTTCTCAAAACAGTGAAACAGTCATTTCTAGTTTTGAGAGGGCTCATTAACAATCAATGTTTTGTTTTTGGAGGCCTGAACTCTTTGTTCTTTAAATTGTTTACAGAACAACACCAGTGCAGAATTTAACTCAATATAGCTTACACAACTCCACAACGGGTAAAAGCTATCGAAATCCTGGCCAAACAAGGAACATAAAAAACTAACAAACAAACAAAACAAAACAATAAACAAAACACTGAGCACCAAGCATCGGAGCAATCAGAGGAAAAAAATCCGTTCACTGTCAATACACTTGGTTAGTACGCCTGGAATAGGCCGTAGAATGGATTGGCTGAAACATCATGTGAGTAACATAATCAACAGAAAGGTGTTCAATCATCTGGAAAACTAATTTAATGGACATTCCCAAAACTACAGACATCGGGGAAACTTGTTTTAACTTACTTAACAACATGAAAAACTCTTTGAGAGTCGCTTTGCTTTCAAGTCAAATTAAAACTGACCTTGAATGATTTTCTATGTTTTCATTCTGTCCAACCCACTGACAAGTCGATTCATGAGATAAAAGGTTTGGGGGTCGATAGTGTCAAATAAATAAAATGATCTAAAGAAGCTAAGGGTTGCAATCGATCTTGTGGATTCATCGAATGTTGTCCCGACGTGAGCAGTAAACGTCTATTGGGCATTTCGAGATGATTAATGGTGGAGTTGGTTTTTGTGCTAATTAGATGGTAGCTTTCTTGGTAGGGGATAGATTCTGTTGGCAACGAGGGTCCTTTATGAGCGTTTGACATGATGGGAACCCGAATAAACCAAAGCAGACAGTTATATTGATTCCAAGAAGATTGCTTCGACAGCATACATACCACCTTCAGCAGCAGCAGCAGCAACATATATATATATATATATATATATATATATATGTATATATATATATATATATATATATATATATATATATATATATATATATATATATATATATATATATTATCTCTGTCGTAGTTTATGTGAATATCAATAGTTAACATTACGAAATAACTCTGATATGAATACAAATATATGTATACGTATATATATATATATATATATATATATATGAATATATAGGTAGATACACACACACTCTTGCTCACACATACATATAGGACTAGTTCGAAAAAATAAATATATAGTATGAAATAATATCAACATACAATGCACATAAAAACTTATATAAAATGACAAACTACAAGGCAAAAACTAGATAATAAAGGGAATGCGGTATTTGATCAACACTGCTGAGGTGACATGTTGATATAACTGTTTAGCTTTTGAAATCCCTGAAACATTTATATAGTAAAAAACTGATAATCCCAACAAAAGGCAGTTCATACATTGTACAATAGTAAAAAAGTATAAGGAAAAGAGGGAAAACAAGTTCGTATATTATGTAAATTGCATTGACAGATTTGGAGAAATAGGTATCTGGAGTGACACAAGAAAATCCCTCTGACTTGTGCCTGTTTTTATTTTACTGGATTCATTGTCTCACGGCTACCAATCGGTGGACTTTTTGCTGCAACTGTTGTTTTCCCAAGTCGCTAATTGACCAGCCATTTTTACATTATTGTTGCTTTATTTGTTTACAATATATTTCACCAAGTAATCCATGTGGATTGGTTTTGTATCTCTTAGAGTTATCCAATTATTACTTTTCCACTGACTCTTCATAGTTTGCAGCTCGTTTAGTCTGTTCCCGGGTTTTGCATCCGCTCATCATTGCTTGTATGAAGCATTCATTGTATATTCCACATTCTAAACATATCGGCAAGATACTTTAAAATATGTCTTTACTAATATCAAATGCTTTCCAGTCAATCGTTATTCACTGTTTTTTCGCTTGGGAAAATCGATGGGTTTAACAGACAACATAAGGATATTCCCTGATGTGAATATATGTGAATATGTGATATATGACAGTCATGTACTTTATACTATTGTGAATATAATAGGCATCATTGAATGAAGAAAAATTCCCATGACCGATGACAAGCTCAGTCAGATTATAAAGGGAGCCGATGTGCATCTTACCCACAGCGGTAGGAAACCTTGGGGCTGCTCTGTAGGTTCATTTGGGATATGGCCTTTCACTGCTTAGAAAAAACATGATATCAGGACTTTGCCAAAAACCGGAAACATTTTCAAGTAATCAACGCAAACATATGATGGAAATTTGCACATTTTCTATGCAAGAACTCTGAGTTAAACTCCTCAATGTTCTATACACTTTTAACCTTCTTCAGATAAGAATATTTGGCAATGCTGAGCAAGCTTTTTAACGGGCTCTTACTGAGGACATGGCATATTACCGATGGCTTGAGAGGAAAACAATCGCAATATCTACCGGCTTATGTGAGTTCATTTTATCTTGAAACAGTGTTGCAGAAAACATCCATTGGTCACAATAAATTGTCAAATCAAAAGATTTATATCTCAACATAGAATATGATTCCATACCTAGTAATTAACCATGAAAAACTTTCTAGGAATATCTGATTTCTTTATATATATATATATATATATATATATATATATATATATATATATATATATATATATATATAGATAGATAGATAGATATATATATATATAGATAGATAGATAGATATAGATATAGATATGGGATGTTCTGTTGTCTTTGAGATACAGTGCCCAAGATTGATAAAAATGAAGCTCATATAAACGAAGAGATAAGGTGAGATAAGAAAAACATATTAAAATTTGCTTCTCAAATGAATTGTAAATCTTGAATTAGAAAAATGAATTATTTGCAAAATGTGGACATGAAACAAGGTTATTGTTAAAATGTCTTGATATGGACGCAAGAGACAGACACTTTGAAGATTTGAATTATTATATAAACTCGCGCAAGATTAGAATTCACAATTTTATATGTGAAAAAATGTAGGCATGATATTATCATTATATTGAATGAATAATATATTCCTAATATATTTTCTATAAAATATTTTGTAATTTGATATAAGACCATAAGAAAAAAAGAAAACGATTATATAACAATGTTATATAAATACATAAATGACGATAAAATTAATTTCCAAAAACTAGCTAAAACTGAAAATAAACAAAATTCTAATAAACAGTGATTAACTGTTAATGGAACAAAATTATCGTTCAACAGGATACGAACACCAGATGATGAAACATTCAAAACAACGAAATGACAATGAAATGAAATGAAAGAAAAAAATGCAAGCTCATTTCCTTTGATTGATAAGTGTGATATATATATATATATATATATATATATATATATATATATATATATATATATATATATATATATACTCTCCTTTATTCAGAGTTGAGCACTCTTTAAGTGAGGTAACTCATCCACTGTAAGCTCTGGTGGATGACGGATTTGTGTGCAAACAAATATATAGCTCAATGACTGTCCTGTCTTGTGATCCACCGGTAGGATATCTGCCTGCGGAACTGATGTGAAGGTTTCAGTTTTGCCTCTCGGTACTGGATAGGAAAATGGAAAGTCTATAGCCACATTGAAGAGATGTAATACATCGAAATAGCTGTCTGTAGATGACACAATATATATATATATATATATATATATATATATATATATACATAAGTTACATTAATTAATTTCATGATTTGAAGTTTCTTGCAAAGGGCTAAAAAACACATTCATTGAGTGAAAATTATTTCTGTAGCTATATAAATAGAGATGTAATTTTTGAATTTAGACAAAACTGGAGTATTCAGTACATTTGGAATTATTTTTTATTCACATTGCGTAATTCTAGACATGTTTTGGAGTTCATCGCCATTATCAGTTGATAAAAAGTAAGTGACACCAAATGAGGTGAGATTCAAGCACGAATGTGTGCTTCTTTTTCACTATCAGAGTTGTATTGTGATGGTAACTAAAAGACTCCCAGTGTGGTTATGCGAGGGTTAGCATGCTATAGCTGTGTGTGTGCATGTTATTATAGTAAGTATCAGCATGGTGGTAATCTGTCTCTTTCCGACCAGTGATATTCGGATGGTACGGAAATATTTCTCATTTTGACTTGGCTGTACTTTTTGTAGAGAGAATCGTGACCAGATCACGGTCAAAGAGGATTGAGTCAAATTGATAAACATCGAAGAAAAATGAAAAATCAATAGAAAAAACGCAAAATCAAAGATATTGAAGAGATCGGCAGTTTAAGATCTTAGGAACCTTTTGAAAAATTCTGGCCTATAGTAATAACATAGAGAGTTTGATACCTGGATTTGTATTGTATATATCTTGTTGTTAACTAAGAATAGATATTTAGGGTGTTCAAACAGGGGTATAGATATATTCTTAAGAATTGGATCAGTTTTACTTATTTCAATCATCCTTTCCGTATTGATTTTCATTCATAATCATGTATATGAGGATGGTTGAGTGTTTGAAAAGTATTATTAAGGTTATCTTAAATATGTTTATTGTTTGTTCGGGCTGCTTAAGTTAATATTCGATCTGTTTGGTGAATAAGCTATAACGGACTTCATTCAAATGTCCTCATAGGATTCAAGGATTTTAGTGACTTTATCAAAGTTTTTCTTTCCGAACTTTTCAATAATTATGAATTTAGCATCTCTGTCAAAATTGCATTGAGGTACGTGATAGTGTTGATCTACTTTGAGTTTTAAAATTTCCTTTTGATAATTGGATGATTTCAACTAACGTTTATGGTTGCTGTCTCAGTTATCAAATGGATATTTGGATTTACCTATGTATTGTATTTTACATTGCGTGCATTTGAAAAGATAGGTGACTTTACTTTTGCAAGATCATTTTGATAGAAGAGCCTGTGAGGGCATTCGTATGTTTTAGGTGGTAACAGTGTAAGCTATTTTTGCAATTGCATGGTTGGAGGAATTTGATAGTTTTAGGGCAGCTATTTCCAATGGAAAACTCAATTATCAATTATATTTGTGCATATATTTTTGATATTCCTAGGTCTATGATGTTAAAAAACACCAAGCGCCTGGAATATTTGTTTTAGATATTATTATCTCCATTCTGTTGTCTATTATTTGCGATAGTTGAGGGAATGTATCATGGAATGCAGAAATAAAGGGTGAGCGGTCTACTCTGCTTTTGTTAGTAAATTCTAGCATATTGTCTCTTAGTATTGTGATTGCTCTTATCCTCGTGTTGGGCGAGGTTGTTTAAAGATATTATTATATTCCTTTACTTTATAGCAAATTATAATTATGAGCACATGTGAATAGGTTCTCCTTTTGATGATGGGGTGAGCCAATTTCAGATGATCGTAATGATGGGTATCAATTGATCTTGTATATAACTTGTTTTGAGGTGTCTATTATTTACTATGCATAAGATGTCTCTCGATATATTTTTCGTGTCAATGGATTTCGAGCGACTTTTTCACATTCACCAACTCATGAAATAATCCACTAATTCAAAGTTGTTGATAGTATATATGATTGCTTTCGTCGTCAATTTCATCTAGCGTTCTTTTAAAAAGTGACTGGACTCGTTTAGGCAAAGGTGTTCATAAATTCGAATGATATTTCTATCAGCAAATATATATTTTATCTTACTTGTATGGAGCATTGCAAACAAAGACAAAAAAGAAATAAGTCACACTGTATAGAGAGATCAGATACTTTTCTTTTCGTATGGTCTTTATGACCTTCACAAGTTATCAGAAGAAAAATTCTCTGAACTTTCATTCGACTTCGAAACTTGTTTAGCATGAATAAATAAAGACTAAAAAATATCAATAAAATAAAAAAAAGCATCCTGAAAAGGAAAAGGTAGCCTGACATCATTCGAACATCGTTGACCGATATACACTAACACAGAGAGAGTCACAGAAACTATTTGAAACACAACCTGTTTATAGTGACATGAGAACTGTGCCTTTGTCTGGTGACATTCTGAAAATCAGTTTAAGATGTTCTAATCGAATGTTTCAGACGAGAAAATGCTGTTAGCGCTGACAATTTCCGTGCGTTGCTGAGAACAGCGTAACTGAAATCAAATTATCAAAATTAATGATTCTTGTCGCAAAAGAAGAGGAGTTTAAAGAAAAACAAAAAAAGAAAAGAGGAAAAACATACAAACGCGTACATGACGGGTTGAAGAGGTTCTCCAAGTACTGCTTGCTCACCTGGACATGGTAGAGAATCATTCGACACAGACAAATGCAAATGATTTGAGGTGAATCTTGTACAGATTTACTAAGACAATGCTTGTCTGGTACAAGGCTATAATGATATGCACCTTATAAACTAGAACTGTTCATTGTGATACCAATAATCACTAGATGTGTTGCAATATCAAAGATATATACAAACCGTCAACCAAAACTGTCAAGCTATCTTTAGTTTTCAGGTTGGTCTGGTATATATATATATATATATATATATATATATATTATTGTGTCATCCACGGACGGCTGGTTTCGATGTATTACATCTCTTCAGTGTGGCTATAGACTTCCCATTATCCATCCAGTACCACAAGGCAGAATTGAAACCTTCACATCCGATAACCTACTTCTGGACTACGGAACTGGACAGGCAGTATGGATGAATTTAAGCGATATATTCAAATTACACAGAAATTCCTCATCCATAGTGCTCAATTCCTTTAGAAGAGCATTGCGTATATATATATATATATATATATATATATATATATATGCGACTCTGTGTGTGTGTGTGTATCAAGTGTACAGACTGTATCAATGGAGCATATGGATTGAAAATTTGAACATTTACAATTTATCATGTTTAAAAAGAACTTTTTTTTCGTTTTTATGAACATTCCTCCAAAAATGTATTTTTATCGATGTGGTTTAATTTACAAAAGGAATTAGTGATGATAAAATTGGCCCCTTAACTCCTTCTTGCTTCGTTCAAACTTGTTTTCCCCTAAATTACGGCCTTTTAATGACCTCAACAATAGATTGTAGTAACTTACACACTGATCATCTTTTTTTTCTATTCTATCATTAATTGATCCTTCCCAAACCCAACAAGGCATGCTGCCAAGGGACAATGCTTACGTGATGCTTTGTATCGAATGACTCACCATGGATACTTTACCGATATCAGTTGAAGTGCTTAGATGACATTGCGTATTTGGTTTAGGTAAAAAAGAACTTGAACTATCATCATCGTCATCATCATCATCAGCAGCAGCAGCCGCCTTATAGCGAGTCGTTGGACCGAGGCCTTCCCCAAGACTCACCAGAATTCTTACGGGCATTGATGAGCGAATACTTTCTGTACTCGTCTACAGCGTCAAACCATGTCGTTTTTGTCGACTTCAGCTTTGTATACGATCCGTAGGGATCCATGTTGTGAGTTGCAGTGTCTTACAGTTACTGTGTCGCCAATTGAAAAAATGTTTCAGAAGCTTTGTGGTAAATACTGACCTCATTCAACAAGCAATGACTTGTTAGATAACTTTGCAAATGGCCTTCCCACGGAAGTATCTTTTTCTTTTTAAAAAGCCTAATTATTCTGGCATAAGGCTGTATGAATGGAGCACGAAGTGAGCACTTGATTTACTTACGTTCATGATAGCAGTCAAGACATACTTGCTAATTGAGTCATTTATTTTGATCATATTGGGTGAGGGTCTTCTAGATTGAATAAGTGATCAATAGCATTAGGCAAATGATAAATGGAGAAACTTATTATTGGGATCACTTTAAATCAAGTGCTTGGGGCAGACTGATTTTGATAGCCATTTGATAACATTTCTGTAATTATCATTATTGACTTTCTTCGCAGTTACCTATGACGGTGCCTTTGATAGGTAATTTAGTTTTATTTTAACAACGGCTGATGGAGCACTCAGTAAGCATCGAACTCACTATACACGCTATCAATATTTACAAAGAATCCATCCATGGCAGGCGCCTCTGGTCTGATCACTATAATTTCTACGTGTACTAATGGGGGGTAGGCTCACCGAGATAACACGACAACTAGCCATTGTACGATATGTTGGTCCATGCAACAGACATTCCAGTGTTAAGTTCGAGGTGGGAGGGGATGCTCGATTTAGAACAAAAATTTTTTCTAAAATAAACATATTTTGTGACTGCAAAAAGTAATTTTTTTTCTATGACGATGAGCGTCTCTAATCAAATAGTAATGATTTCAGAATAAAACTGAGAGAGGGAGCGACAGTGACAGAGAGACAGAGAGAATTTTTTTTATGGAAAGAGATTAAATCAAATTATTGTTGGACGACGCTACAGCATTTTATCTGGGTGCGATTCCACCAATGGAATATCTCTACCCTGATCAAGCAGCTTAGAGAGTATGCAATAAGCTTAGTGCACAGAGTTAGTTTTCCTTTGTCTTTGCTCACACGAGGAATAAAACGCAGGCCCCGTGAGGCAGTTGTTCAGGAGCTTTGAGGTAAATTTTCTAAGCATAAAGACTATACGTGCAAACTAAAATTCAGATAAGACACAGAGATAAATAATCCTTCAAGGACTGTGACATGAAACATCGACCGCTTGTTGTAAAACTCCCCCAACGTACGATTCATTTTTTCGGCATACAAATCCTACTTTCATTCTGCATTCTACTGCTACGATCACCAAAGTCTATCGCTGTGTTCGAAATGCTAAATGTAATATATGGTTTGTAACACAATGAGCTACATTATTCGCACACAGTCCATTCAAGGCGATTCACGTCAAACACGAAGCAACATTACATTTCCATCGTGCGCATTAGCAAGATCTGATTTACGAGGTGAACGCTCAGAGCTAGTCAACCATCATTCCTGTCTTTGTTTCATCTCTTTATCCGTTTTTTTCACAAAAAAAATGTTCTTTTCCTTATCATACTTTTCAAATTCCATATAAATTTGCGTGTCAGCTGGAATGACTTCAATGTTTGGACGAGTTCGGCAGAGGCATTAACTATAGCCAACCAGAAAAAGGAAACACGATTTAATTCATTGATATATATGTCTATTTTACTCTTTTTTGATTGTGTCTTCTTTTCTCGGCAGTTTCAACTGCATTACTCTGTTCTAATGGGGTCAATTCATTCAAGATCATGAATCCTTTTAATTCGACAGCTTTTGAATTGTATTGTTTAAAGTGCAAGTTTGAATCAGACAAATGTTTATTCAAATAATGTTCAGTTGTATCAATGAAGTATTTCAGGTTCCATCTCTCTATCTGTTTCTAAATGTCTATTGATCTCAGTCCGTATTCATCTATCTATCCACAGTCATTCCGAATAGAAGTTGAATGAGAAAAATGAACTGAAAATAGATTACTAGATAATTTCAAAAGTACGTAAGATGGTTATACGCATCTTTTCACTTCTTCAACATCTGATTTCCAACCATATATATATATATATGTATATATATACAGTGTGTTTATATGTTTGTGCACGAATAATACATTGAACCTCTAGCGTACGTGGAACCGAAGGCACATATATTGTAAGACAACAATGCGACACTTTCACCATGTTGGACGATTGCAGCGGGATTCTCGCCCAACTCCCTTCTCAAAGGGGTCGCCTTTCATGTCCCCCCATTATCAGCTGCGTTGTTTTTATGATATATGCACATTTTATATTTGCACCAACAGCTGCGCTCTTGTGTCGAAGAATTCTTCCGGAAATTCCACTCTGTTCAGATCGAATTGCTGGGAATATGATGACAATTCTGCCGAAAGATAATGCTGCGCCTGATGGTGTTAAGGTGTGGAGAGATCTAACTATTTTATTTCCAAAGTATCTATAAAAAGTAATGCATGCTTCATTTTGGTTCTCTCTTCACGATAGTATAGCTCTTTTGAAGTCCCTCTTGCATAGGAGCAAACGATATAATTCAATTGTCCAATTTTTTTGAAGTCGGAAAGACCCGGCGTAGCTGGACTGAACCATGCCAAGTGGGCTGCTTATCGTAATAAACCCTTACAGGCTGCTATATCTCTCAGTCTCTCATAAATCTGTGCCCATATATCTCTAAATGTGAGGTAATTTCTATCTTTCTCCCTCTGAATTCGATGGTTCAACTCTACGCAAATATGCTCACATAAATTTCTGCGTGTCTCTGGTAACACACACATACACTCATGTGTGCATAAATCCACACGATCCCTCTGGGCCCTATTCCCTGTCTGTCATTTTTAATTGAAACATATTTTGTACTGACCAGCCAGCAATTTTTATCTTATGTAATTATCCATGATCCTGAAACCGGAACCGAGGAGAAGGTCGGCCTGTTCTGACCTCTTCTTACTTCTTTTCCCAGGGTTAAAAAATATTAGACATATACACATTTTATGATATACAAAAGAACGTCTAAATTACTGACCTTTTGCTTCACATTTACTTATGATGAAATGATTCATCGTTACAACAGTAGAAAAATTAAAAGGTACGATTCACTGATATGAATATCGTTAACACAGCTGATAAACACACAAATGAAAATGATATCAATTTTCAAAAGGTAATTCGTTCATCTATTTCTTTTTACATTTTAGTTTGCATCGATCAGGAAAAAATTATCATATCAGAACGATTTATGTCCAAGTAAATGTCCATATCCCCACTTCGATATTGATTTCTCAAATATTAAAAAAATCAAGTCTGATCAGTTACTCAAAATAAAGCGTCACATGACTTTATGCAGCATGCTGTGTTGGGATGATCAATTAAATGATTGGAAAAAAAAGTGGCGAATGAATTATTTATATCTCTAATCTTTTGTTGGTCCATGATCACTAAATATTACGAATTATTTGTTGTGGAAAGGGACTAGAAGAAAGCTCTTTCTTGACATAATGAGGAGGAAATGCTGAAGACTTTAGTCACACACACACAAACACACACACACACACACACACACATATATATATATATGAGAGAGAGAGAGGGGGGGATATACATAAACTGATATAGATATACTTTCTTTTCAATCAAGTATAGGTTTGGGGTTGATGCCACTTTTAATTTTCCTATCTAATAATAGGTGTTCTACTCATTGATTGATAATAACAAAATCTGCCCGTTTTACTGAAATTGAACAATCATTTCAAACTTGGTGACAAGTAAACTTCTTAGTTTAATTATCAGCTTGAAGCATTTCGAATTTGACTGGGACACATCTCGGTGTTTTCTTAATGGGTTCTCGAATTAACCAAAACAAGGCTTGATGAAGATGGTGTCAACGCCGGATATGTGAAGGGCATACGGTCAGTAAAGGTAATTAAGACGAACAAGTGGTTACTTTTTATTTTTAGTAAAGCAACTAATGAGTGCTGGATATTGGCCTAATGAGTGACCAAAGTCCAGTCACATTATGTACGCTGCCAAAATGCGGCATCAACACATACAGGTTCGAGATTATTCTCATTAAAAAGCAGCAAATCATCCACAACCAACATTTTTATACACAGCAGACTGGTTTAGTGTCAAGAATATTTTTTCAGTCGTAATATCAATTTGAATTGAAATGTTACTCATAAGTGGCTGATAATCTAAATTCTCAAATAGTATTTTGAGTGATGAAACTCTTTCTTCTTATTCATGTTGTTACTGGCCCATTCCACGGTCTTCTTCTGGTGTATTATCCGAATATGATGGTAGTAAATAGGACTTTTTTTCCAGTGGTTTCAAGATTTATGACATACAGGTTCTCTTTGACACCATCCCATTTGGATCGTGCAACTGGAGGAAAGCGTAAAATGAATTGAATAGACGTCGTCTCAACAACTCCTGTAACAAAAGTTTCAATCTTTCAAAAAGCTGCGTGGTTGGGGGCCATTGGTTTACAATCGAATTTGTTCTCTTACTCGCCTTTGCTGTCCAGTTGAGAGGAGGTGTTCAGTGGAGAAAATAGTAAAAAAAAAGACATGACACAAATAGAGGGGTTCGGACCTTTGTGCTATAAAACAACATTAAAAACAAATTATTTACGGTTGACTTACTTTTTCTGAGAATATCCGGCACCAAAAGTATGGATTGATCATATACATTTGAAAGAAACAAGTAAAGATCATGAAAACTGGCATATATTCAACAATTTTTTTTTTCATTTGATTCCATCTATCTCAATCAGTCTATCAATGTACCTATCAGTCTGTCTATCAATCTATCTACCTGGTTCTCTTGTCAGTTTTCTAACTCTGATTTTTTCTTTGTTATTTTTGTGTTCCTTGCTTCGGTGGACGAGAGTGCATTTAATACATCAACTATTATGTGAGACATTTTGTTTTCGTAAATTCTCTTTTTCTTTTAAGTCGCCGATGTTTCTCCTTTCTATAACTAAATGTAATCATAAGATATTAATTTGTATACAATATAATCGGCACTAATATCTGTATCTAACACAATAAAGCAACAACCAAGCAAGATCTACGTATTATTGCTATCAACTAAAATGATAGTGAAAGGAAACTGGATCAAAGTGAAGGCATGACAAAAACGGGAGCCTGGGATGAAGAACGTCGATAACATCAGATATATATATATATATATATAATGATGAGAGAGCTGATAGCAATACCAACATAGGGCTTTACAGAGTGTATTAGGGGGGGGAGTTCTTCTGAAAGTTGAAATTGTCCACAAAAGGGCTCCTTTTCGTTAATATTATATTGAAAGTATGGGTTACATAAGTCTAAACACGACAACAACGCTTGTTTCAGTAAACAAGTACATTTGAATAATTGTAAAATCAATGTAATCCAAATTAACATGAACATCCTGTCACCCAGGAGACATCAAAGAAGCATTGGGCACGGGGTCCGGCACAGAGAGACAAATAAAATGATCATAATCTAAGACATAGTATAAAAACTATATCATTTACCTTCTCATAATACACCAGCATTTTCAAGTTCAAAAACACACGCATACGCACTCCAATACATTTTACATTCATGCAGACAGACATCTCAAGAACCGGTCAGGTGACTTTTGTGAAACTTGACAACCAAAAAAGAGCATTACGCTGTATGAGTGAACAAACATTCTCCCATAGGGTTACTCAGTTGAAGAGTGAAATGCAAGTGACTGAGCTTGCTGTAGCGAACAAGTACACTGAAATGATTATAAAATTGATGCCATTCAAATTATTGCAAACTTTTTCTAACCTAGACCACAAGAAAAGTAGCTAACAAGTAAGAAACAGTTATCTCCCTTGTTACCTTCTTTTAATACGAATACCAGAGGAAAGAATTTTTAGAAATACGAATAAATAAGAGGAAGAGAAATCAATGCCTTGAAGAATCTTCATTTAATTATTGATGCAAAAGATTGTTATTATCCCTGGAAAAAAGGGGGAGTAATACGAAGTTAAGAACAGCGGGTAGAAACGTTTTTTCTTCTTCCTTTCACACGACTCCCAAGTGATAATGCGTCATTTGTGCCAGGGCGAGATTTTGAAAGGCTGCCCTACTGAAAATGGGTATTGAACGTGACTGAAGCTCCAAGGTAATCATCTTGTCATTTTGTGAAAGGTTTTCGAATTTAATGGCTCCATTAGCGGTGAATAGATCGAAACGCCAGGAAAACAGGGGAGCGCTGGGTGACAAGGAGGATCTTCGGGAACGGGTGGTTTGATGAGATGTGGCAAAGGAAAATGAATTGAAATGGGTGGAGAAATACAAAATAGGGGGCTACAGGGAGTAAGGAGGGAGAAGAGGAAGAATTAAGTAGAGGTTAACGCGAACAGTGATTCGGATTGGTTTTGGAAATGGTGATCTGAGAATGAAAGTAAGAAGAGATAAATCAGGTTTTATGAATGTAAAGAGAAAGATAGAAATAGATAGATAGATAGATAGATAGATATATAGATAGAAAGATAGATGGATAGAAATCAGAGAAAAGAAAGCACATAAAAGGAGAAAAGAAGGGAGGACAGACGAGGGATTATATCGTAAGATGCTGTGTACATGTCGACATTTTAAGCTGAAATCAGACATCTATTTATATGCCATGAATAATAAGCTTTTGCAAGACGTTTAAAACAGTGATTACCAATGTGGATGCTACCATCCCCCATGGGTGCAACTGGAAGACTCAATAAAGGGCTGCAAAGAGCATGGAAGACAAAGAGGGGGGCAAAGGCAAAGTATCTAAATTTACTTGCTACGCATAACTTTTTATGCCTGATATGCACTTGTGTAAAAAGACTTTGAAATTCGAATTTTTCCATCTTTATGATTTAAAGAATCAATCAATTCAAATAATCTAATGAAGATTAAAAGAAAAAAATGATTGTGAAGAAATTTACGTCGGAGTTTCAAATAGCTCTAATGTAGAAATACGTTTTAGACAATACTCCATGTGTAGAGGGGTGTTCATTGGAGATATGTACTGACCCATTCCCAATGGATGAAGACACGTAAAAATAAGCACAATGATTAATATTTTTCAACATAGCTTCCATCCAGACTTATACTCTTTTCTCATAGTCTGATGTAGTAGTGGAGACCTTTTCTGTAGAACCCTGGGACTGCTGAGAGGATTGCACTTCATCCATCAGTGTGTTCTTATCCTTGAAATGTCAACCAAATAAGGTAATGCCTGTCCAGAAGAATCAGGGTCTGGGGAAGAATTCCGTAGCCAGCCAGCGGAGTGCACTTCCATTTGCTCGACCAGTTGTATACTGGTACGATGTCTTGCAGGATCCGAACTTCTCTGATGATTACAACGCCTATAGGTTTTCCATGGTTTCCCATGATCTCAACAGCGATGAAGTATACAAAGTCCCGGTTATCATGTTACTTTTCACCTGTGAATTCATAAGCACCGCATCATTTTAGTTTTAGTAGACTGTGAGCATCACATTGTCAGCAGGAATTTGAACACAGGCCCGTTTGAGAGCTGAGCAATTACCGTGCTTCCATGGTTTAAATTAAGCTTTAGTGTTTGATTCAAAGTGATGAATCCACTAATTACCTTGTGTAATTGAACGAAAAAATTCTCTTGATCTTCTTGAAACATGACTATCGCATTGGCATCTTCTGTAGCCCACACTAATATTGACTCCATCCAGTTGTTACCGAATGGTTATGCGCCCATCTTCCAAGATGGTAGCCATCACTTGTTGGATGCTGTCAGTATTAATGGCCGGTTTGGGTTGGCCGGCAATGGGGACTGTTTCCACGGTCCAACCTTTTTTGAAATAGCAATCCTGGCACTTGATTAAACTCCATACACTGCTATCATCTCCTCGAAAATTGTTTATGGGTTGTTGGTTTTCAAAAGCTGGGACCTGATTACAGTTCTGTACTCCACTGAGTCCGTGGTCACACCTTACTGCACATTCACACCTGGACACACACACATATATTACTACAGGACTGAAATTTGAGGTGTATTGATGTATGCAACAACTCCTTAAGCTTACTGGAAATCGGTCAGGAACAATCATTATCATAACGCTGTTCTGAGCGCTGTTCATATTCCATAAAACATGGCAGTGATTACTAAAGTGGGCACAACCGGTGCTGGATGACTCAAGGAATGTGCTGATAGAATATTCACTAAAAAGGGCTTTATCTAAAAAAGATTTGGGGAAACACTTCAAGCATCCTATTAACTATTTACGTACATTTTGGGGACAGAACAATTCCCTACCAGAACCTACGTGGTTTGCTAAAATGATTTTACTTTACTAAATCCTTTTCTGTATTCCTCTAGACTCAGTTGCATTTCTGTTTTAGGAGCAAGTAGGTTTTACGGGACTGAGTTGCTATATCCACCCCTAATATAGACTGCTTTAAAGGGATAAATGACTTAAATCGCCTGATTATTTACCCATAGCAAGGGAGAAGAGGATTCATGCGTCTCTCAATATTATTCCCGTGAAATGAACAACCCAGACCTGACCCTGATCTCGGTTCACCAATCCCATTGTGCGATTTAGCGAACTAACAACCTTCAGCAGTGGGAGGAAAACATGTTGGGAGTGTAATGGTATGTCAGCTTGTCAGTCAGTCTGTCAGTGTCGGTCATCGCTGCTAGGGATACTCGACCATCTCATTGAAGAATATTAAAACAAAACTTTATTGAAAACAATATTTGCCGTTTGGTTCCACCGTCTCGTGCTTTCAACTCCAAATACTTGCATACTCTCATGAATTTATAGATGCATCCGCTCAAGTATCACAAATTTCGCCTAATATGTTGAATACTGATTCTTAAGCTGTATCATGTTGGATTGATATGAAAATTAGTCTAGACTCCCGGGTGAACCATCCTAATCTTCCTCTCCCTATTACCCCTTTTGCTATTATTACCACAAGTATTAATGCTACTAATACTACTCCATTTATAATTTATTTGAAATATCGACTTGAGGATGCTGGACGAAACATTGGTTTTTGTTGACTTACTGAACTGAAATATGCTGTTTGTGCCTTTTACAGTCTTCCACGGAATTTGATTTTTTCTCGTTAAGGATATTTTTGAGGATTAGAATAAATAATAATCTTGTAAATATGGCCAATGAGCGAAAACGTCTCCGTCATGTGGTACACAAAAAAAGCATATGCAGTCTACCATTATCTTGATTGAATAGTTCACCCGTTCTTCTTCATTAATCTCTGAAGCTTTTTTTTTTCGATTGATGCTCGGGATGTAGTGAGAATTTGGAGGCAAGAAGGAGTTTAACTGCTTTGTATATCCCTCTCTAGCATTTAGTGCATGGCTTCTAAACCTTGGAGCTGCGTTACCCCGAGTGTCCACGAATATATTACTGGGGATTCGTACACAGGCATTCTAAAAGACTGGGGTTCATATGAAAATGCACTTAATTTTTTTAGTGGGATTTATAATTGTATGATGTTATTAGAAATTGCCCATTGCAATGGATATGAAAACTAAATTATCTAAAATACAATTCAGTTATTATCTTCTGCTCAACGTACATGGAACTCAATCATCAATGGGACCATCATAACTAAATTGGTGCGAAATGCTTTTTACACTAGATCTGCATATATATATATATATATATATATATATATATATATATATATATATATATATAGCTACATATGTTTTTGTGTTGCACATGTATATGTATGCATATTTGGGATGAATTCCTTTACTTTTGTTCTTATCAGGATGTTGCTGCTGATTTAATTCTAAGTATTTTTCTGATGTGTGTTAACCTTTAATCAAGACTAGTATGTTCTAATCATCTTCCATCTCACTCCCAGTATCCTTTTGGGGGAATTTCAAAATTAATTCTCCTCGAGGATCACGATCTGCCTCTTCACTGAGCTGAGAACAGACGAAGGACAGCAAGCAAGAGAATCGGACAGACGAGCGGGAAAAAACATTGAAATATTTCGATATGTTTTTCCCTTTCTCTCCTTCAAGAATGTTTATCATACGAGTGAAAGTTTTTAGAGGTAATAGGAATAGAACAGAATGAATAACACTCATGTACACAAATACACTCAACTGACAAGAGATATAGAAAATAAGTAACAGAGAAATTAGGTATGAGACGTTCACTTTTAATGGCAAACTTGATAGAGAGCTGCAAAAGAGTTTTGTAAAACAAAACAAAAATAGAGAGCAAATGGGAAAGGTCTGAAAACAAGAATCGAATGATATAAAAAAGAAGATACGCATATTACATAAACAGGAAGTATCACTAAAACCATCAGGAGAGGGAGAGAGAATTATAATTAAACAGAAAGAAATCCCGAGTCCATTTTCAGCTTCCGATTTGCATTCACAATAGAAGAGGCCGTAGGCGGTAGTGGGAGGGAATGATTGACGTGAAAATGGCGGAGTAACGGTCGATTGGCGGGAGAGAGAAGATGTCACGTGACAATGACAGCTTTTCGGTTGACAGATAATTGGCGGTTCCAAAAGAGCCAAAAAAGAAAGCAACAACAAAAAGAGCAAAAGTAAAAAAAAAAAAAGAAAAGAAATGCAAGAGATTTGCAAAGCGAGATAATCAACTAAAAACGGACACACCAGCCTTGGCCGGACTGCTATAACCAGTACATTTTCTGCCAGGCCAGCCAAGAAAAATGTTCTGGATGGACGGCGGTAATATTAGACATTTGATACCTGAAATAAATAAACGATGATGATGATGTTTGAAAAAGGTGGGTATAATTGAGTTGGACGAAAATAGAATGAATGTTGGCGATTGGACTATAAGGACTGAAACGAAAAAGTTGATCAGGTTCATTGACTGGAGGAACTGCAAGTCTTATTGTGCAGCCCTGTAGCTCCTCTAAAAAATTTCATTAAAGCACAGAAATTATTAGCAGAGAAACTATAACATCCTCCACAAGGAAGGTAGCCAAATAGTTCGTAATAGCAATTCTGGACGAGTGGCATGAAATGAAGGGTCCGATTCGGAATTATAGCTTCTTTGTAAATGGAACATTCCTCCGAATCCTCAAGAAATAATGTTTCTCAAAACTGTATGTAACCAAAACGCGCATCAATTAATGTTGGATTGGCATCGATATATATCAAAGATTTAAGTGAAGCGGTGCGTAGACCTGGAGGAATAGAATAAATGGATAAGATATCAACACATATGGGAGAATAATAATGCATTTGAGCATATGCTAAGTCACTCTAGTAAATAAAATGCATAGTAAAGTTATAGTGTGCTTGCGTATCTGCAATTACACTAATAAAAAAAACTCAACCATCAATTCTCCCTCAGACTATGGCTCACCAAACTGAGTATTAATTTGGAACTAAATCCTGGAAAGGAAAACTTGCGTCTAGTTATCTAAGTCAAGATGAAATGAAATAAAAATTTATCTGGTCAGTCACCCGATATGAACTATCAAGTGACCAACATTTTTTGACAGCATGCTGTTACTACTGGTGGTGATCAATTGAAAAATTAAAAAAGCTTGAAGGCCACTGGACACAAATCATAGTAAATTTGATACTACACTAAAAACCTATCCGGGGGATTAAAAAAACAACTAAGGAGACTATTTACCAGACATAAGTCGTTTGGTCGCTTTCACCCTCGCTTCCACGTTGTGATTGGGAGATCTACAGGAGTCTTTGGACAAAGGCTTTGGTTAAAACGTCTTCACGTCGAGGTATGCTTGTTACAAACACTAGAATAACGAGTGTTCCATATGGCGGAATAACAGACTCAAAAATGTTCATTGATGACAGGGTTAGAGATTCATGCTCTATGATTGCGCACTAACAAGAAGGACAGAGTTGGTCTTGGACAGCCAGGCTATCTTGAGAATGTCATGGAATTGATCAACTCGAAGCCAAAATATTTCAAATAGGATTGTTGTAGGGGAAATGTAAATGCAGTGCGTTAGTTAATCTTGGGCTGCAAACTACCGATAAAACTGACAAGACGGTTAGTTTTCGCGTCCATTTATCAGGGACTTTTGAACAAGTTGTTGGGGGATAATCAATGTGTACTTGGACAGTTAACCCAACTCCAACAGTGTCCGGTATAATCGACAAAACTTTCCCCCTTTTACATCCACCACCTAGATTTTTATAGGCAGAGGACCTCACACAAACAACAAATGGGTGTTTTCATTCATTTATTCACGTGACCAACCAATCAAAGAGATTTATTACACTGAGCTTCATATTATTAGGCGGTGATTTTCGTATCTTTTAGTAATAATTGAACTTTGGTTTGATAGTTTAAACAAGAGAAATTCATAATCTTTCCAGTCTCAAGTACGGATTGAATGGCTTCATTAGTCTAGATATAATTATTTCTGGTTCTCTTGGGACAAAAAATCTCTAGCTGAAGTCTCATCGACACCTCGTTGGGCTAACATTCCCCGGACAGATAATTAGAATATCGTTTTATTTCTTTTGATAAACTTTCAAGGGTGGGATTCAATGTGGTCTTAAATCCAGATGGGACCTAGCATTGTCTATCAGTCCGACCTATCTCAGCCACCTAAGTTTCGTATTTTAGAAGAATCTTTTTTCGATTTTTTAACTTGAGTAATTCTAATTGGCTTGTGAACTCAAAATGCTCAAACTTTCCCGTGTCCTTGTAAAATTATTCCACGAAACTTTCTGACCAGCCGTGGTATTACAGTTGGGGATAAATGTTTTAATTTCAATTCCTCTGACTAGTAGGTGCAATACATACATAGCCGCCAAGCTAAATCAGCATAAAAAGTTGGAAAATAATGACTATTTGATTGACCGTTTCTACTTCCATGAAAACATGCACACCTCCATGAAAATAAAAGATTTTTTTTCTTATTTGCTTTTTCCTGAGATGTGTTTGGCAGTACCGGTTGACCTATTCTTGTATTGCAAAAACAATCCTGGAACTTCAATTTCAAGTACGAAATGCGATGATGTTTTCCTTCTTTGATCGACTCTGATTTGCATATCCAGATCTTCATATTTTTCTTTTCGTTGTATCTTTCCTTATTCATGCATTATTCAACTTTCCTTACGTCTCTTTTTTTCTTTTTCCCTTTCATAAATCTTTGTCCCCCTTTTCTCTAATAAACCCTTCTAGAACATTTGCCATGGTTTATTTTCGACCTTTTATAATGTTTTGCACACATTCCTCGGCCAGTTTTTCTACCACCATTCTCTCTTTCCTTCCTCCGCCCTTCCTCTTTGTTTATTTTCTTCCACTCCATTTTTTCTACCTTTCTCTCCGTGATTCTCTCTCATTATCCACCCTTTCTTTTCTCGTCTCTTCTCAATAGACCTGCTCATTTTTTTAAATGGTTTCTTTTTTCATGTTTCTTGAAATAGTGCAGTCTTTGGAATTTTGTTCCTTTTTTTACAAGGCATAATTTTTTTGTTTTTGTTTGTCAAATATGGCATGTATGAAACATTTTCCTATAAAGGCCATTCTTCTTACTGGATGCGATGAAATCATTTCAATGTTTAATAGGCCCCGGATACTCTGGCTAGTGCAACAGTACTATATCTTATGATTAATCAAAAGTCCGTCCGTCCACCCGTCTGTACGTGAAAGCCTACCATAAAAACTGCTTCACCTAACCTTATGAACTTTTCTGTGTATACCATAGTGATTTGGAAAAAAGTTTTCAACTAATTAGTTTTTGAGTCCCCACTCATATTTAGTTTTTGGGCTCGTAAATTATTTAAAAATAGACTTATCTTTGTGCCCGTTTTTTCAGCTGTTGATCTGTGTACGGATTGTAATAAGTAGATCGGACTTTAGAGAGGAGGGAAGAGAAATGGCAATAATGAATAGTCTCTGATTGGTGTTTGGATTTCGCGATATTCATTCAGAGAAGAATGCAAAAGTGAGAATGACTGCCTAGGAATACTGAGAGTAAGAAAGAAGAAATCTTTGAAAATTTTAAGTGACGTATAAAATGTCGGAAAAGATATCCGAAAGTCTCGAAAATCAATTTAAAACAAACTTAACTATCATCCATGTATTTTTTTTTCATTAATTGCTATAAAATATCATCGTTCATTTTCATGCCATTTCGATATGGAACACAGGAATATTTACCAGAATATTGTAAATTTCTACTCACTTCTTTATTTCAAAATCAATTCTTATTGCATATACTTTTGATAGAACGATATTTTGTAACTGGAGAATGTTTTTCATGGCAAAAGCTAAGGGTACCGCCTCTTTCTATCCATCAGATATAGATTTATTCATTGTGTCTGCCCAGAACAACCTGGCCATTTAATAATAACTGAAAAATAGTCTACCAAGGGAAATTCTGCCTGAGTCTCATCCAGAATATTCCTCTTGCAACCTCACATGCTTATTCCAGCGCAACTACAACTTTTCAAAACAGTCTGCAAAGTTCATTATCAGGAGCGCCATCAGATATTTTCTCACGTTCTCTCTAATCTTGTCCTCAGCCTGAAATACTTTCGGGAAAGACACTGAGAACCATATCTGGACTGTAGGGTGAGGGCTGACAGACTTTATTGGTGCGTTTTTCCACAGAAAACGTCCATAGTACGTGAAGAAATGATTTAATTGGTCATTGTGAATACCACTGTATGTCTATATTCTTACTCACTGGTATCTCATTGTCAACTGAGAAAATCTAATTGATTGTGTTTGTTTACGTTGTAAAGTCACCTCTGGTTCGTTCTCAAGATACATCAAGGCCGTTTTTCGAGAAATGAAGAATGGCTGGATGCTAGCCAGGGAGACTTACACTTTGACTGTTGAATCCTTATTCTCCCCTGTTTTATACACGAGTTCGAACTCTTTTTTATCGTTATCTTAAAACCCAACTCCTTATAACTTTAATTTTAATTTTAGAAACTCATACTTTTACCTTTTTCTGGCCTTGCCTTCGGGATCAAAGTGTAGTATCTGTTCCACGGCACAGACCGAGGAGTCGGTACTGACACTTGCCCGATGTATGGGGCGGAGATTGTGTGTGAGTTTACATCAAAGACTGAGTGCGCCGGTGCAAACGTTGGCCAATGAGGTTACACTGAGGCTGCGTTCGCTAAGCGCATCGGGAGGCCTCTGGACTCGTCCTTAGGCTCTCCCATTATTACTCGGCCCAGCTTTCGCAGGTGACGTTGTCTTTTCAACGGTAACTGCGTCGGCTGGAGCCATTTTTAGGGGAGTTGAGTACTATTTCTTCCCACGTTAAGCCCGACCTTGTGTCACATATTGCTGTGGTGGGACAGTGATTGAATAGAAACTTTAATTTCTCCCCCCTCCCAGTGGCCTCCTATTTTCAATCCTTTCATCGAACCCCAGTTAAAGTCTTGAGTTGTTTCTGTTTTCTTTTATTTTTTAACGTATCAAGGAGAAAACAATCCTCTTCAAATTTAGGGGCGTAGACTCTTTGCTTTTCTCGGTGCCGTTCCATTAAACCAAACAATATGTAAAAATAACAGTCCTCTATCGGGATTTGTAACCATGACCGAGTAATTGGTAGCTGTCTCCCTAACTAACTGACCTACCCAAACAAATCTATTTATTCTTCCTACAAAACAATAGTTGCAGTAATCAGATCAAGTCAGAATTTGACACAACAGCATACAGGCTTGTCTTAAAACTGTATCTGCTCAGTTTGTTCTCACTTTTCCCGATTCTTTTTCTTTCCATTTTGATTTCTGTTTCCGCTTCCTCCAAATCTTCTCGGCTCTTACATTGTTTGAGACTTTTTTCAATTATTTCTGTTTATCAACCTTTTTTTAACAATATTCACAATGCTTTTCTTTCTTTTCTACTCTCTTTTTTCTATACTTAATCACAGTTTTATTTATTTTTATTCATTTTATCTCTTGCAGCTTTTCTCCTTTTTTTTAAATTGCCTTTTTTTCTGTCTTTCTTTCTTTTTTCTCTCTGGTTTCTTTTCTTCCTTTCACCTATCTTCCTTTTTTTCTCTGCCCATCATTGTTTTCCCGCATACGTTTCACTCTCTTTTACTCAACTAGGCACCATTTAAATGTATTCCTTTGATCCTAAAAATTCAATCATTTATCTTTATCCCTGATGGCCGCCAACCAATTCCTCCATTTTCAGAATCGATTTGCCCAAAGACAATTCAAGCTTTTGTAATTCGAAACAAAACGAAACCTTAAAATAATAGATTGTATAATGAAACACGTCTGGTTTGTCATTCAATAGAAACCGTCAACTGGTTAACGTTTTTGGCAGCATGCTCTGCTGGAAGTGAATAATCAATGCGAACCATTTGATAAAAGAGGATTCAATGAATAATTTACTTTCCTAGCATTTCGATCCGGGTGATCAGTAAAAAAGTACTAATTTTCGAAGAATAGGCGTGAACTCAGAGTTGGGGGTCAATTCAGCATTTTCTTTGTAACTTGAACTGAACATCAGAATAACTAGTACGAGGAGTGGATTGAAAATAATGAGCAAACGTTTAATTTATCAGACCTAAAGCTTCATTAGATTGGGGGCTGTGCAAGCAATGTGTACGTACATTCATACGTAGCCAGTCAGTCAGGCTAACTAAAAAGACTAAATAATCTTGTGGATCGTTTGATGAGATACAGTTATCATTTGTTATTCAGTGTTTTTCTATTCGCAGTTTCAATAATTTGCTGTTCAGTTTCAAAAAACGTAATGGTAGTTTTTAAGCCTACCGCAAAACTGCATCTTAAAAAATAATCAAAACATAGACGGTCAAAAGAATCATAATATTCATGTTATTAATTTATTTATGTAAACAAAATAAACTCGATGAAAACTTATCGTGGATGAAAACTCAATTTTGTTCAATGTCTAAACTCATGAACAGATTGGTCAAACGGAATTTCATGCAATAATTTATGTCTCCATTTCACTTTGCTTTAAACAAATAAATTCAATTTGTTAGTTGATTAAGTATTATAAATCATCACTTACAATTCTCGTATTTTTAGGCTGCTGTTTATCTTTGTCTTGATAATTTTTTGCTTTTTTTTTGTCGCGAGCGACAAAATTATTAGGGCGGATGTAAATAGTTACATAAAAAGGGAAGAATTTCAATAATCACTACACTGACGTTTTATGAAATTTATGGTTTTCGTTAATTGACTGCATTTTTTTACTAGCATCTACCGCATGCTTTTTCAACGATCTTTTTAAACGTATTGTGATATTTGAATATCTTTCTTTTGAAATTTCAGTATTGGTTATAACTGCAAGAAAATTGTGTCAAGTTAGTTGTAAGAAGCAAAAAAACAAAACAAAACAAAAAACCAAATAATAATGCGTACTCACAAAAGATTTTGTGAGCAGATTAATTGTCACGATTGATATATCTGTCAACAGAAGATAAAAATGAAGTCAAATTTCAAAATTTTGAATTTTCACTGCATGCTTTTGTGTATTCATTGTCTTATTTGAACACTTATAATGGAAATGAAAAGGTATTTGTTTGTGGTTCGAGGTTTATGGGTTGAGGGGATCGAAAGGGTACAGGGATTGGAGGGAGTCAGAAAAATCATTTGTGATTTTTTCGTATTCATACCTCCCCTATTCAGTTTGTATCAGTTAAGGGAAATTTTTGTAAATGTCCACTTAAACAGGTGGGAAAAGTCATATGCTGTGGATGGGAAGGAAAGATGGACGTCATTTTGGTCTTTCCTGTACTTTCTGAATTTATCAAGATCGTCGAGCCATCATACTTTCTGTCAGCCACTATTTCACATATGATCTCAGGGGATCTACATTGTGAGTTGTGATTTCCAGTAGTTGTATGACATTCTTGCAACGTGTCCAGCCCATTGCCATTTGTGTTTTATAGCTGTTTCTATGATATCTCGGATTCCTAACTTTTCTCCAATATGCTGTGCTGTCTTATGATCCCTCCATATTAGGTTGGATATGATTCTCCTGTATGCACGTTGCATGGTTCTTGGTTTATCCAATACTCGGATCACTTCCCAATGAAAGTGGGTTTGTCATTGTTGGGCTCCCGGGACTTTGAGAAGGCCCAATCACCCACTTTTTCGACAGCTCTAATTCCTACGCTTTAACCTTTACTTCTTTCGTTCTTTCAACTTCGTGTTTCTGCAGTCCCATTCCTGTCAGCCTGATTGCTCCTCCCAAACTTTCTGTTTATCCCAATTTTGTCCGTTTACCGTTGGCAGCCAAAACACAATCGTCGATTGTTTTACGAGTAGTGACTTGCTGTCACTTGTTTTCCAATTGTTTTAAATATTTCCAGTCCAGTGATGTTTAGATATATTCTCCCTCTCACTTTACCCTATTCTATGATTTAGGCCATAGATTTCCTTTGAATACATTGTTTATAGCTTCAGTGATTAAAGCTCGTCAGAGAGAAACACGGGAGGAGAGTGGAAATAAATTTTAGAGTTAAGATACTGTGTTTGTTAGGTTTTCTGTGGGCTGTAAAAACCAAAATACATGGAAAAAACATTCAGAAAAAAAAATTGAGCAGTACTCATTTCAGGTTGAACAAATCGATCTATACAGCGCAAGATGACCAAAACTATATACTGCCAAAAAAAAAAATCTTGATGAAGAGATTTTCTCTTAAATTCATCGCGTCGACTGCAAATAAATATTTTAATCTTCCCGGTATATTGTTGGTAAAATTGTTCAAAAACTTCTTTCTAAATCCTCCGTAAAACTTACCCTTTGAATGGAAAAACTGCAATACGATTGTTCACAACGAAGTCACTGATCAACTGTCAAGTTTTTTTCCTTAAGAAAGAGGCAGGCTGAATTCGTCCATTGAACAGAAAATAGAGTAACACAATTGCTAAAAAAAAGTCCTCAAAGCAATTTCCGTAAGAGAAATATTTAGAAAGACTGAATTCTTCCACCAAGTTAGAGCAATTATTTGCTTCCCATATTCCGTGGGAGTGACACTAACCACTTATATCTGTTTACTTCTTGCGATACTATTGTTTCTTTGTTGGCTCTTTGTTTTGCTCGGAAATTTCAAATGCTGTCGAACTAGATTTCCTTAATTTCCTGTATTATACCTAAAAAAAAGAATCATTGTTGAACGTGTAATATTACGTATATAACTTTGTTTACTTTTTTGATTGTTGCTTTTCATTCGTTTTTCTCAACGACAATCAAGATATTCCAATCCAGTGGGATATAACTCAAACAATAACTTAAAAGCTACGATCAAAGGTTTTATAAGAAAACAAAAAAACTGTATTTTTTCTCATTTACCAATTGAACAAGACACATTCTCCAGAAATTTAGCATTCAAAAATACCAAACATGACTAAATGCATACGTCGTTGGGTTGATTGCAGATTTAGTTCTTGCTTTCCAGAGAACCAAATGATTACAAGCAAAATGTCTGTGTGTTCAAGTACTTCTACAAGAGAAAATATATTGCTTGTTGCTTATACGTTATATACGAAATGTTGAAATTCTTCGGGTATATATCCCTGCCATTTTTTTAACATTGATAGCTGTATTTGCTGTGTAAAATATCGAGCACTGGGATTAAACGTTTACAATGAATCGAACGCGTTTCTATTTCTTTCTGTATCTTTACAAGTTGAAAATATATCATGAGATTATATATATATATATATATATATATATATATATATATATATATATATATATATATATATATATATATATAAAGAGAGAGAGAGAGAGAGAGGGAGAGAGAGAGACACACACAACAGAAAGAGATGGATGAAGAGAAAGTTACGGAGACTGATAGCTCGTTTAAAGTATCAGACATTCGATAATCTTCCACCAGCACCTTTGTCAGTAATTGCATTTAGGAAGAATTGCAGACGAGGGTTTCATGAGGTTTCATTTAGAGCAATTATTTTTATCGACAGATCACACGGACAATGCAAGGACCTAACCTCATTAAAAATGAAATGAAAACCTTTCATTGATGAAGGATTCTGTTGCATTAAGAGTGCCATGTCGCTGGAGAAGAAAAGGAAAGCCTGCGAGTGGATTCATTTAATATAGGAATGTTTGCAATTAAATTGCATGTTCTTGCTGTTTTATTAAGCATAACAAATCTGTATGTACTCATGTTATGCACTGAATATTGAAGATTACTGGGGAAAAATTGATAGATATATTAAGATACAATAAATTCATGATACCAGCTATGATGTACGGCTGAAGAAACTGGAAAATTACGACGTCATTGGAAAACAAACGGAGAATAGCATATGGAATAGTGGAACGAACAAGTTGAGGAATAACTCTTAGAGGTAGAAAGAGATCAATATTGATCCGACAGAATGAGGGATATCGTATAGGGATGGGCAGGGAACATAGTGAGGAGAAAGAAAACAGACGGAGCAAGAGTCTAACCGATTGTTACTGATGAGACAGTAAATGCAGTCGGAGAAGACCATTTACAAGATGAAGGGATGTGATACAAAAGTTCGTGGGTAAGACAGAGATTAGTGCAATCATACGAAAAGATACGGGGAAGGCCATCGTCAAGCAGTAGACATGACTGATGAAATTGATGATGAAATATGATGAGAAAGAAAGGAAAGGATTGCTTAAAAAAACAAAAAAAATACCCCCCCACCAAAAAAAAAAAAAAAACAGGTATAAGTTGCTATTACCCTACAGCGAGACAGCCATTTGAACAATTATACATATGCAGATACTTATACAGATATGACACGTTGTAATTAGCTGAAATTTCACCAGGAATTTTTACGTCATAATGATCCATAATCTTCATTAATCGTCGCCACTGATTCAAGTACAATGACAGGCGAGGAGGTTTCAAAAATTGAATGATTGAATTCTTTTTTTCAAGCGTCTCTAGAACCGATTGCTATTACTGAATGGCATACAAGAATGTGGTTTCCAATTAAGTCTTTACTTGCGTACAAATGACAAAAATTGCTATTTAGATGATTTTGAATGAAAAAAATATTTTATTGATATTACTGTCGAATTTCAGATTTAATTTATAAATGATACTATTTTCTACATTTTAGACATGCATCTGGAGAATCTCGATATTTCAAGATGTCTTTGCTTACTCTATTTCATATATAAATCTGAAAATATATTTGGCAACACAGCCCTTGCTAGATTTTCACTCAAGAAATAAAATATAGTTGATTATTCCTATCGGTGTGAAAGATGGCTATAATAAAGGATCAAGGCATAATAATGTTTTGGACGCTTTCATTTGACATTCAAGTGCATCTGGGCAAGCTTGCATCACATTCTCAGAGTTGATAAGTTCCATGAATAGCGCTGCCTTAAGCAGAAGAGGGTTGAAGTAGTTTGTCCGGAAATTTCATGCAGTGATATTTGTCATGTGGTAAATCTTCACTCAGACACAACAACACTTAGCACTTAAATTGATTGTATCATATACCAGCCTCATTTGAGCATCATTTCCATTGTGTTGTCCGCAATGATTTTTTTAAAAATGTAATGAAGCGTCTATGTTATGAAACTTCAACCAGGTTGGAGTGAATCACTTTCAACATATATTTTAAAGTTGAAATGTGTGTGTATTTAGCCTATCTTGGTAATCATGTTGTAATCTGTGTTTCAAAAAATTCATCATCATCATCATCATCTGCAGCAGCAGCAGCCTTTTTTGTTTGCCAAACTAATTTACCATAAGGGTCGAATCAATCCTTTCCGAACTGGTCCAGCTTGTAACAGCATCTTATTTTTTCACCATTCCCTTTTTCATTGGTAATCTTTGTAGTGATCCACGTCGGGAGTCGTGATGTCCAACTGCAGTGTGCCATTCCTGTAACATGACCATCGGTGATTTCGAGTGGATTCTATATCTCTGATTTCCGTTTTCTCTCTGATATGCTGCTCTATTTTGAGATTTAACAATATTATGATGAGCATGATTCTCTGGTATGAATTGCATGGTTCTCAGCTTTAGGGTCAATTTTTTTGTTAGGTGATCAAGAGAGGAATCACTCTGAGTTAGCAAGCTTTCGGTAGAGCAAGCTCAATGTTCAAGAACAAGAAAATCCCATTAATCCTCAAAAAATGAGTTTACCGCCAATACATCCTCCCGAAAATCACCATTGGAGGTGAGACAAGGAAGCTAACTAAAAGAGTTATTGAAAAGACGGTTTCGTCCTTTCAAAACACCTTGTGCAAGTAACGATACTTGCAATTTCCCTGATTATTTTGTTCCGGTTAGGTATCATCTTCAAAGACTTTAAAATCATTTACAGCCGAAATGATGACTAGCACCATCAAAATAAACGCCCACTGGCGCCCATATTAAGCTAGAATCCAGCATTACCCGGGTCAAGAATTTGAAAAAAAAAGAAGATATATATATATATATAATGAGATGAGAATTTTCAAAAAGGAGATAATCAGATAATTATCTAGTAACTATAAATTTTCCACAACCTTACTCTTTGAAAGAAGCAGACAAAAAAGACTTCCTTTTTGTGGCCAGACTTTTGATGTTAGCCATTTTCTACTCCATTTTACCGGAAATGCCTGTCTTCAAAACAACTGGACGCATATTTGAACATTCATTCAGACAACAGGACCGGACAAGTAATCGGCCCTGTCGGATATAAAGACCTTAACAAGTGTAGTTTCCTTGCTTTGTAATTTAGAGCATTTTTTGTTGTTTTTATTATCTCGGAAACTATTTGTAATTACTTCCATTAAGTGCGAAACGCTAAAATGAACAAATTGCTGATCAGTATGTTAGGAGGAAATGAAACGAAGTATTGGCATTATTCTTAGTGGTTACATATCAAGCGGGAATCGTTTACAGTATATTCATATGTAAGTATCTGTCTTTCATTCCAATTATATATATATAAGCATTTAAGTTCATATCAAATTCATTTCACATCTATCGATCAGTCTGTTAATAACTATCTCATTGACTGACCAGTGGACTGTTTATCTCAATGGTAAGAGTAACTTCACGTTTGGACGACTTCTTATCGATCATAGATTTGTGCTATAACGGGGGGTTACTTTAAATAGTTTCAATTAAAAAAATGTATTCATGATTGTTTTCGGCTTATCCATCCATTTCTTAATCTATCTCTCTATCTCTCTATCAATCAATCAATCTATCTATCTATCTATCTATCTATATATATATATATATATATATATATATATATATATATATACATATATATATACATATAGATATACATATATATATATATATATATATATATATATAAATATATATATATATATATATATACATATGTATATATATATATATATATATATATATATATATATATATATATATATATATATATATATATATACATATATATATATATATATAGGGGGCATGTATGTTAGGCAGAAAACTTTGACGTTATATTTACAAAGTAAAGTGAACATCCATTCTAAAACCTTTAAAACTTTAATATACCAGTGGCTGAAGTACGAATCTACGTGGATTGGATTGAAGATGAAGTTCAACTTTCGACATCCTGTATATCACCTCTGGCCCTTAAGGATAATAAATTTGTTTATACTTCTAGCCCATTAATGGATGGGAAAAGTAGTGAGAGGTATCCCATTATTACTGATCCTTTGGAGTGGGGAAAAAGTTCCTTTTTGACATCTTAAAAGTGCAAAAAGTCTCACCCATATTTTTTCACCCTTACAGGAAGGAAAAATACTCCCTTCTCTTATGACCACTTCTTGGGGTGGGGGGATGTTACCCTATACTTTTGAACCTTCATATCTGAAAAAGTTTCTCCAAACTTTTGACCCAATGGAAGAGGGGAGGGAAGTATCCTGTTCACATATTCTTTCACTATGTCATCATGGAGGAGTCTCTCCTACACATTTGACTCTTTACAGAGAGGAAAAAAGTCTTCCTTCGTTTTGATTGCTCGAATCGCGCGGAAAGGTTTCCCTTCTTATGACCCGTTAAAGGTAAAAAGAAAGAGTACATTCACATTTGATCCATTTCATTTTATACTTCTATAATGTTAATTGCGTATATGGACTTAACTAAGTCTCCAGTGTGGCATTATAGTTACTTTTTAAATAGATCCTCCGTCTAGAAATGTTGAATTTATTCCCTCAAAATCTTTTACTTTGAAACCTGCCCCAATGGAAATTAAATACGCATGCCCAATTTGCTTGGTCTGCGCCCATGTTTAGATGTTTTTATAGCGTTTCGGATTAACACGCAGACACCTCTCAGATATATGATATAAACACATGTGTTTGTGTCGGTGTTTGTATGTGTCTGCATATGTGTATTCTCGTGTTTTCAATTTTCTAAATAACAACAACATCAATAATAATAATAACAATAATAATAATAATAATAATGATGATGATGATGATGATGATGGTGATAATAATAATAATAATAATAATAATAATAATAATAATAATAATAATAATAATAATAATAATAATAATAGAAAAATAAGAAGGAATACCTTAGGAGGATAAAGAAAATATTAGAGACCAAACTAAACAGAATGGACCTGATAAAAGGAATGGATACACGGGTTTTATCAGTGGTAGGATACACTGGACCATTCCTTGGATGGACAAAGGAAGAACTCCAGTCAATGGACCGGCGATCAAGGGAGCTTATGACAATGCACATCCAAGAGATGACACGGATTGACTGCACGTAGAAAGGAAAGAAGGCGGCAGAGGATTCATCTTTAGAGAAAACAGTGTCCAGAGGGCTAAAGCAGGTCAAGAAAAGTATGTTTAGGCAAACGGTGAAGACATCATAGAGAGTGCCCGAGGCAGCGTAACGAACAACAAAGAATAGGAAACAATGGTGCAGCACAGCAAACAAAGAAGGAAAATGGGAACAGGAGAAAACTATACGGGGAATTTAGAAGACAGATACAGGATGCTGCAGACGAGTGTTCATGGATATGGTTGCGAAAAGGAAATCTGAAAAGCGACACATAATCACCCATCATAGCATCCCAAAACAAATGCATCAGAATAAACTATATCAAAACAAAATTGACATATCACAGATCAACTGCAAGTGCCACCTACGTAGAGAAAGGGATGAAAATAGCCTAAAAGGAGTATGAACACGGACTCGATTGAGTCGCAACATTGATACACTGTGAACTGAGAAAACAAATTTGATTCAACCGTGCAGAAAAGTGGTACCAGCACAAATCAGAGACAGCCCTAGAAAACAGAAACCGGAAATTTCTTTAGGACTTTGACATAGACATTGCCCATCCTACCCAAGCGAGAAAACTGAGTGATAAACTGAAAAAATGCCAGGATCTGGCAAGAGAACTGAAGAAAGTGTTGAACACGAAGGTCGGGGTAGTACCAGTAATAATAGGTACACTGAGAACCGTACCAAAGACACTGATGGTGAGATTGAAGGAACTAGTGATAAAAGGGAGGATCGAAACTGTGTAGACCACAGCACTGCTAGGAACTGCACGAAAGTGCTACAAATATAAGATCCACGACCACAGCTGTTAGCAGCGGCCTAACGGAGAGGTGGGGGGGAACAAAATACCCAAATAGTAGTGAAGGTACAAACCACAGCACTGCTATGATAGGTGAGGGGGTATGAGATAAGAAAAGGGCTGAAGACCTGAGTAGACTTACAGTAAACTGGTGTGAAACTGCATACCACAGAACTGTTGTGGACTACAAGTGAGGAGAAGAGAGTCGGGGACTTGAGGAAACTGGCCGTCACTCAACCTCCAGCAATAATCCCGAGGCACTTTTTGTGAAATTGCTCAGATAATAATAATAATAATAATAATAATAATAATAATAATAATAATAATAATAATAATAATAATAATCATCATCATCATCATCATCATCGTCGTCCCATGATAGGATATTTAGTTATTCAAAGTTTCTATAGCAATCGTGGGTTTTTACGGTGCTCATATACTGGCATATTGCTCAATTTCATCCATAGCTAGGTGAAGTGTGGATTCATGCCCTCCCATGATATAGGTACAAAGTGAACATAAGCCGCCTCTACCAAAAGTGGAACTCAGTTTGCTGATCCCGTTTCGCGCACAGGTTACCGCAGTACCACTTCTCAGCGCTTTTTTAAAACTTTAATTTTGCCTTTTACTACATTCAGTCAAATACTATAGTTGTCATAGAGCTTCGAAAAACACGACCATTTTCCTTGATTGCCAGGATACGTCTCCTTAAATCTCAACATAAGAATACATCTGATATTCCGAAAGCGCACAAGATTTTGTTGATACATCAAAAAGAGGAATATTGATTACGAAGTTGACCACATACTCTGTTGAGAATTGAATGCTGGTACATATGAAACCATGTAAAAAGAAATTTAGAAAGCAGTGAAATTGACGCTGTAATATCACTATGGGAATCAGGAACACACCTTCAATGAAAAACAACACTATTAGACAGAACACTTTCTTAAAGTGAGAAAGATTCTAATTCAAAGATTAAACGTAACGATAAAAGGAAAACCTATCAAATAAGGAAAGGAAAAAGGAAAGGAAAGCTTTTGGCATATGAAATCAAATTGGATGTTTGTTTTAAATTATAGTGTGAAAACGTTTGGTTGACAAAGAAACTCGCCATTAAAACAACGTTCAACATAAAATAACAAGTATGGAAAGTACAACAAATAGTATTGAAAACGAAAAGAGAAAAGAAAAAAAAGATTTCTGTCAAGAGAGACACGTACAAACGACAAGAGAAAATGAATTTCAGTCGTCATTTAGACAAAGAAACAAACAAAAAATGTGTATTTAAATTAAAAATAAAAGCTGGGAAGTGATAGATTGATATTTTGAGCAAGGTCCATTGTTAATTAGTCGCTGTTTGCTATAAGACGACGTGAGACCAATTAATAGGGGATTATTAATTGATTGCGAGTCAAAGGCAAGTGAGTTTATTAATTAATTGAGTTCTGACGGCCGTTGATACCACAGAAACAGCGAATGCAAGAAAATCGAACAAAAACATCGACAAATGAGGCTGGGTTAGATTCAGGATTAGCACTTCCGCCATTACGGCAAATCACGCTGGACGCACCGGTTCTTGGAGGATCGCCAAGGTTAAGCAATATTGAGCCTAGTCAGTACTTAGATGGATGGCCAACTCGTTATAACGGGGGCTATAAGCAGCTGGGGATCACGCAAAGAGCCTTTCGTGACTATCTCATAAATCATCCTCTCTCATCTGTACATAACATACATACATCTGATGACGCTAAAATTAGTAGGGAGCCGAATCAGGACTGTAGTAGGGGTATAAAATGCCAACATACTCAGGTGATGAAAATACCCGAAAGGAATATGCACAAAACGTGAATGACTCACTCTGTCATCTTGAATGCGACGGTCAAATAGTGCAGAATCTCAGTCAATGGCGTCGAAATACCAACAGAGTGCCTATTCTTATATGAGTCCCTTTTGATTGATTACAATGTAACATCAAAGATGTGTGGCCATTTCCTAAGATATTCAGAATGCCAGGACACTTTTGATGCAGACCAGTTACGTTGTATGGGGTAACAAGGATTTCTTTTCACTTTATTAAGTGAAAATAAAGATAAACTGTTTTTTTTTCTATTTTTGCCATAACCATCGTTAGACAATATATATATATATATATATATATATATATATATATATATATATATATATATATATATATATATATATATATATATATATATATATGCCATTTTGTCTAGTCGATATTCAATCCCCATAAAATTCTTTCTTCAGCATTGAAAATTATTAAGGTCCTATTAGAGTACCAGGGGAAGGATTCATTTTTGTCAAGACGATCTTGTACACATTCGAAGAAATGGTAATATGAAGGTGCAATATATGTTGAATACGGTGAACAAGAGTTAGACCTTAGAGTCAAACTAGGACGATTGATGCCTGTTCACCAAAGAAACATGTAGTCTATTGTTATCCTCATAGCTTATTGTGCCTTGGTTCTTCACTAACTTTGGGTCCTTTTCCGATGATTCAATTGATCTAATTGGGAACTAGTTTGATATCAGTTCTGACTGATTTGACACGCTAACTTACACCCAGTAATGTCAGATTGAACAGAATCTTTTTTCAGCTACTGCAGAAAATGATCAATATTTGCTTTAGTCAGACCTTGAAACTGCTTCAGACCAGGAAAATAATTGAGATTTAATTTTGCAAACTATCAAAACCAGTAATCATGATATGTTTTTTTTTCGTTTGAAAATTCCCCAAATCACACATGACTGTTGTGTAGATGTCTTTTGTTGCCAAAAACTGTCAACGTAGTTTTCTTCAGTTCTTAAGTGATCATGACTTTTTGGCTGACTAGCTGATTTGTTATGTATACGTCACGCATAGAAATTGTAACAATTTAGCTAGAGTGCTGAATTTTAAAAAAAATACAACTTATTTTATCAAGAAAGAACACTTGGATTGTTTTTTCTTTGGGTACGGTTTGACAGCCTTAGTTGAGTTTTTATTGAAAAAACATTTTAAAAAATTTGGGTGGAAGAATTTGTAAGATATTCTAGAGTTAATTGTAAAAGAAAAAAAAATCTAAATCAGTACAGTAGATTACTTTATCTTTTTATTCGTGGAATGCAGGCATGTAATTTGACGACGAAGTGGGCGTACTGGTCTATTTTTTCTTTTTTTTTTTTGCGGACAAGCTATGCATGGAGGCCCTTATTTGTCCGACGAAGTGAGTGTACCTTCCGAAGAGTGGTGGGGACATGCCGATTGGAAAAGCTTTTGAGGGATGCAGCACCCACAACCTTCGAAAAATCTACCATCGAGACGTACCTGCACATACGGTGTATCACATGTTTAATTTGCTACCGTGAATAAACTGCATCGTCCTATTGAATTTCGATTTCGAATGAAAAAGCATCATCCCTTGTAGGCGATAATGTAAACAAATAGCATAACAATTGTTCTAATAGATAATGCGCACTTGGATTCTTAGCACTGCATTTTCGAGGGGAAATACGGGTTATACATGGTGAAATACGATGAAAAAAAAAAAAGAAAAGAATCCTAATATAAGCGTCTGGCAATCCGAAATAATGATGACGGTGAAGAGGACTGAGGTCCAGTCGTTAATGGACACACGTTTCTCAATACTGTGCAAATTCAAAGATGCACAAGTGACAATACGTTTGTAAAACTAGTGATTTAAATAAGTACGAATGGATTTCGTCTAATGTTTGAACAATTAAAGAATTCTTTGATACAAAAAATGTCATGGTTAACAAGCTTGTGATGCTAACCATTACTCTTATAATCAGTTCAATCATCACTGGGCGCTCTATTGCTGTGACTTTATGTCAAACTAAGTCGAATCTAGTAAATATCAAGTATATTCTGCTTCAGTATTTACAATGGATACATATCTAAGTTAGACGCCCGGCTGCGGTAGCCTTGTACCCAATGAGGATCGGATCAATTATGGTAGTAAAAATCAGCATCGCAAGCTTATTAACGGTTACGACACTGGTTGGGAAACTTGGGAATTCATGAAATTATTGAAACGTTCAGGGATATCATGAAATCACCAGTTCCAATCATCGTTCTCATCTGCACAGATGTGTGCTAATATTAAAGACTGTCAACCAAAACTGTCACCATAACTATCAACATCGGTTTCTACAGTTTTCAAGTTGATTTGGCTGGCTATGTATGTATGTATATATGTATATATGTATGTATGTATGTATGTATGTATGTGTGTATGTATGTATTTTTGTATGTATGTATGTATGTATGTATGTATGTATGTATGTATAACGCGTATGGACCGCATCACAGATGGGAATTCGATCATATACTCCTTATTATTGAAATTTTTCGCCTCGTATATGTTTTTTAGTAGGTGTTCAAGTTATGCTGAATCGGTCCCTTAATAGAGAGCATCCATATTCATATTTTTTTGTGATCACTCATTTGTGATAACTACCCAACAAAAGACAAGAGAAGTAAATCATCCATTGATCAGACTATTTTTCAGATTGATCACCCCGAACACGATGTGCTGCCGAATGACATTGTTTGCATTGCTGTTTCTATTGTGTGACTAACTTGTTACAACGAATTATAAAAAAAAAAAAAGAGGAGAGGAAGAAAGCAAAATAAACAAAGTGAATACAAACAAATGAAACAAAAAAAAGGAACCGCTGAGTAGGAAGATAAAATCGAAGTTGCAAATATCGATTCAGGAGGCAAATGAATTATTTCTGCTTTGTATCTGAAAGTCTTTACCTGACCTTGAAAGAATGTTAATTGCCTCTGATTAATTTGCAAAGCTTTACGAGGAAATGAGTTATTATTTTGGGCACTTTTTGTAAGAATGTATTAATAAATCAGTCAATTGGAGGCTGTTTTTCTTCTCGCCTTCATCATAATCTTTTATTCCTGGGTATTTTTCAATCATTTAGTTGTGGCTAGTAAGAAATCCTATTAGTTCCCTGGATTTTTTCTACATCCCCCTTTACTTTCATTTCCCTGCTCTCATCTTTTACAAGGTTTCTGCTCTCTTTTTATCTCTGTTACGGCTTCTGTATTAAAATCCATTTTCTCTTCATCCTTTTCTATCTATCCAGTTTCCCTTTTTGTCTATCATTTTTGTAGTTATTTCTTTATTTGAACCCACTTTCATCCGTTTCAACCTTTTCGTCTATTTTTCTCTTGCAAACGTTCCTTATTATTTGCTTTCTCCAGTGTTTCTGCATCAAATTATCTTTTTCTTTACAAAACTCTCGTTCCATGGTCTTGTTTATTTTTATTTGTCTCTTTCTTCCTATTATATATTCGGTTCTTTCTTTCTGTTTGTTTGTCTATTTGTCTCTCTTCCTCTCCGTCCAACCATTTTTTTAAAAAATTCTTTTCCTTCCATTTCTATTCTTTTCGTCCATATTAATTTTTCTCTCTACCTTTCCTTCATTTGCTTCCCTTTTTCTTCATTCTTTCCTTATTCAATAGTTCCTCAATCTATTCACCTTTTCCTCTGCCTCAACTGTTTCCGACTGCCCCTTCATTCTCTTTCAATACAATTTTGTTTCTTTTATTTTCCTCCATTCTATACATTTTTCGAACCTTTCTTTTCCCCTCACTTTTCCTTCCCCTTTTCCCCAATCACTCATTTATTTCATCTTCTTTTCTTTCCCTTTTTCGATATTTGTCCCCCAACTTCCATCAAACATTTATTTCTCCATGAATCATTTCATTTTGAAAAATTGATAAAATCAGTTTTCATCATAGCTGCCTGGACAGCTTCAAATTCAGTTTCGAGTGATATGGTCGTATCATAACCGGAATTCACCTTTCACACCCTGATCTCAGCATATTATTTGGATCTTTAGAATTAAATGCCGTCAACAATAACTGACAGTATAGTTTCCTTCGGTTTCTATCTGATCTTGGCTGGCCCACTATGTTTGTAGGGGGAATCAGGATACAGTTGATCAGAAAAAAAAACTGTCGGTAGAATGGCATAGCATTAATGTATCTTGGTAAAAAAAAGAAGATAAACTCTGTTGGCAACAGAAAAGGTTACATGAAGATAGGGAAGTAAAATCTCTCTAAGTTAGCACAGACAGGCATTTATTTATTTTACTATTTCTGATCCACTGTGCCCTGGCCCTAAAACACAGGGAATCATTCTCCCAGGAATAGTGGATCAACATAATATTGGATGATTCAAATAAATCCCTGAAGTAAACCAACTACACATGAATTTACAGGACCGATTTTATCGAAAAGAGTTGTAGTGGCTTAATCTCAGAAATGATCAATGGGGCCCTGATTCAGTGTAGCCCACACGTACCATAGGGAAAAATAGCGAACGCACAGTGATTGCAGTGTGAGCAAGAAATCATTCCTACGAATTATTTATTTCATTCAATTCAGCACAATAAGAAAATTTTGAACTGCAGAGGCTCTATAAACAGAGTAATTGTACTTCAGACTTTAAATTTGTCCTTTTAGCTCACTGTACAGCCATATATAAGTAGGACAGTCTTTCACACTGTGAGTTGGTGGATGTATTAACTTTAGAAAAGAAAATGATAGCCAAGCTGTCGGATTTTCAATTTGTAAAGATCCTGATTGCCCGTGCCCCATGACCCACTTTGTCTCGGTTTCCCCCTACCTATGAGTGTATGGCGTATAGAGGTTGTATCAATGGAGCTAGAGGTTCCCAATTACAACAATTCAAAGAAAAAGAAAAAGAAAAACGTTTCCTACTTTTGAAAATAGGTTTTTGTATGGGTGGGGGTTGAAACATATGTTCATACTCTTTTGATGCCTCAGTTAGCGTCCGTCAGCTTTCACGCTTGTTCTTTGAAAATTCGAACTTTTTTCAGCGTTCACGGCCCAATAAAAGGCCAGAGAAGTAACTTATTCATTGATCATATAGTTTTCCTATTTTTAATTGATCTTCGCAAACACATTATGCAAAAGTCATTGGTCACGAGTTTGTTTCTATTGAGTGACTAACAAAACCCGTTTCTTTATCTTTTCCTTCGTTGCTCTGAGAAAGTTCGACTTTAATTCGAGGAATTTATCTAAAGAACGTTCATCCAAGTTCACTAAATTTTTCACTTAAATCCATACAAGGTGAAAGAAAAAATGGTCGTGATCAGAGCTGAACACTGATAACGGAAACACCTCTTTTTTTTTTTGTTTTTACTGATAATTGTGGAAGAAAATTCCAGAAATATTTATTTTCTATCCCTCTCATACGCGTGCACACACACGGATACACGTACACAGAAATACACACGAATGCAAACAGACACACATGCCTCTGTAGTGCGACAAGTAGTTATTCACAGAATGTGGGGTTAATCACCCAGATAACAATTTTCAATATTTCAGCGGGCAAGAGAGATAGAAAAAGGACGAAACAAACAAATCAACCAAAAAACAAACTAATATTATCAAAAATTACCAAAAAATAAGTCCGATTGAAATTCATGATTGCTTTTCTAATCGAACGAATTAGAAATTCCAGGTTCAGACTTAATTTAATTCCCTAACATGTTGGGAATACCTTCTTTCTCTCCGCATCGGCTTGATTAGTTTCTTGGTGTGGAGGAAACGATGTTCAACAAGTGCAAAGATCGCTTGCAACCAATTGTTGCCTAGTTTTCAAATTTCTCATTTTCTCGCTCCATTCCTTTTTCTCTACCTTTCGTTTCCCCGGTCTCTCATGGATTTTTAATTCTTTTTTTTTTTGTTGTTGCTGCTGTAATTAACGATTTAATGGGAAGGGGGAGATTTATTTCAAATAAAGTTTAAATATCAGATCAGAAGAAAAAACACAAATCGAGGGGTTATTAGCAACAAAATTTGCATTACCATAATAATTAGAGCGACATCATCATTAACAATAGCAATAGTATTGAAAACTGCTGCAGTGTTTATACGTACGAATACACTCATATCTCTACATGCATACCCCGTATTCATTATACGTACTTACATGCATACTAGCGTACAGATTTTGTCGAATTCAAACGGGTCTAATATAAAATGGTTCAATGCAAAAAAGTCCAATTCATACATATATACACACAAGCTATATTCCCAAATGTACACGTTCACACGTACAACCTACTCTACTGAGAATTCCTATTCTAAGTTCGGACATAACATCTTCAAATTTGATGGTGAAAAACAGCAATTATTTTTGCACCAAGCTGATAATTTTTCTAGTGTGGTTGGGACTTCCAGAACTAATATTCGGCCTCAGAAAACTGGCGATTCACTTTGGCTCAAACACCAACAAAATACATATCCATCTCAGCTAACAGGTTTACTTGCTGCTCTATTTACTTTTTCTTTTTCATCTTTCCTCGAGTTATCTTTGCCCGGTTCATAAAACGCATTTTTCTCCTCAAAAATATTACATTGTAGAAATATGATAACATAAGAGAGAAAAGAACCCCAAACATTCGGCGACTTGAACTTGCTAGTACGCTATTCCCCCCCTCCAAAAAAAAGAACTGAATAATTAAAGAGCGAGTGTCATCATTTTTAGCCTCTTATCGGCTTGTAAATACGGTAATTATTTAACTTTTTTAACATTCTATCCATGTTCCTGTCTTTCTTTGACTCATTACTCAGGCATGTTCTACATGTCATTTTTTTCTTTTGAAATCTGTCGGAAGCAACTCTCTCTTAGTTTTCTCTTGTCTCTCCCAATTCCACGCTTTTCATCATTGATTATTCCAGTTGAAGCCAAGCACCTGACATCTGCCAGATAAACATCATGCGTTCACGTTGGATAATTAGCAAGAGAAGTCTTACTCTCCTCCAACGGAATGTTCCACGCCTCTTACCTGTCAACTCATCAAAACAGCAGTAACAAGAACAATATTGCACAATCCGACCATAAAAAAAAATCTTCACATATAAATACTAGTGTCACCAAATTGATTTATAAGTTCAAGTTAAAGAGTCAAGATGGAATTAAAAGTTCATCTTTTCCTCTTTTCAGAGCCAATTGAAGGGAGGAAAAGATGTTCTGTGTCCACTAGCAGAGTTCTTCAGAGTACAGCTCACCACCAATAGCGGTCGATTTTTGAAAGAAAAAATAAAGAAAGGAAAAAGATGCATAACATGTCTGCCTTCCGAACTCACCCACTGTTTGTCCTCTTATCTATCACCTTACTAACTTCCGACTGCACCCTGACTGTCACTAGCAAAAATTTCGGACTGTTTCTGCAGCAGAAAATGTAAACAGATGGAATTTTAAAAAATCATGTATTTTTCTTTTTCAAGTTTATCATTTGTCATTTGTTGTAATATGTATCATAAGAAATTCAATTTTCATTTTGTTTGCAATACAGTGCATGTCAAATTATCAACCAAATTTCTTTTGTGGAATAATTCGAAGAGTTATTCGACACAAATATACACATGGCAATATATTGAATTTGAATGTATCAGTGGTTGAGGATACAAGATATCCTTTCGAAATATCTGCAATTTTTATCGTGCTAAATTATAAAGCATTGGTAGAAAAGGCTAATTATGTATTGATTAAATCATTGAATAGCACACATTTAGAATTTAAGAAAAAAAGTTCAAACAAGCTGCAAACCCTCATACAAATGAAATACTCAAGCCTGCAATTTCGAAAATAGAAATGTCGATACGAATTAAATTACACTGAAACATAGGATTCTTGCCTACGAATCACAGATACTAGTCGATCAGCTATTGAGTTGGTTAAAGTTTTAGTTTGCCAGAATAACTTGCCATGAGTCCACTTTGCTTGCAAACCAATGCCTGTATTCACACACCTTTCTATTGTGCATACTTCAAGAGAGTTCCAATTCAAGAAAATGGTAAGTTCATTAGTGTACCTTTCTTAAAACCTATTTAGTCCAGTGGTTGACCACGTTATACAATGGGGCGTTGTCTTGTACAAAAACAGTTACGTATCCAAGCCAAGATACTTGTTCATAAACCAAGGCTGGAAATTGTTATTACAAAAATTTGGTATAAACCAGAGAACTGGATTTTGACTGCGTATGATAGACACTAAAGTCCAACAAACTCGTCTCCCACAATCCCTGCCCCAAACATTTCTCCTCACCATTTTGCCGATACTTAGTTGTACTGGACGTTTCTCTTCTTCTGCAACGTAGCCTGAAACTAATCCACCAATTAAGGGTAGATCAGCACTCATGAGAAAAAAAGCAGTATTGAAATCAATCATCAAATATTTTCAATTAATTTTGAACGCTTCATCGGGGCTTCAAATGCGGTCGAATATCAGGCCTGACACAATTCCTCGATCCATCTCCTGAAACATAATTTTTCTGCTCAGTGCCGACAAGACACTTATTTTGAAACTCATCCCGTGGTGATATTAATCTAGACATGCCCTTATCTGCTGTTCAACGGGATGTACCAGGGTCTTCAACAAATTTCTCCGCCGTTCAACGGTCTTTGTTAAGCAGTTTTGCGATTTCAGGTAATGTACTGTCTTTTTCAATTTTTCAAAAAATTTTCCCTTCGGAACAGGATCAAGAGCAATCCTCAACGAATTCAGCTGACTAAACTATTCACTGAGTCTGCCTTGTCAGTTTAAAACAAATTAATATTCAGAATTCAGAAATCCCAACCGTGATTTGGAATCACAACAAATTTAGTACAGACTGAGACGAACTGATGAGTCTAACATAACTTTGAAATGTTTGTTACAAACATGCAAGGATTTATTTCATCAAAATAAATTAATATGTTAGTAGAAAAATTAAAAATAAAAATTTTCCATTCATAATATATGCAATGCATTTACAAATGTTGCAGTAATCAGCTCAATCAATCTTTTTTCAAAAAATTTTGACAAATTTTTACCTTCATCCCAACTTTCATTTGCTTTTTATCACAACTTGGGATCTGACTGTAATCCTACTTCAATGATTGAATAAAGAGTAAGTCTCCGGTGAGAATCAAACTTAGTTTTTGAAAAGAGTCATTATATATTTAATTTTGTGTCATACACAGACAGCTATTTCGATGTATTACATCTCTTCAGTGTGGCTATAGTCTTTATCCCATCCGATACCGCGAGGCAGAGTTGAAACCCCCACATCGGACCGGGGGGCCGATATCCTACCTCTGGACTACAGAACTGTGTGGTAAGGAAGGCTGAATTCAAGCGGATTATTCATTTACGCAGAAACTCCTCATCCACTAGAATGCTCTATTCCTTATGGAAGAGCATTGCATAAGCTTACAATGGATGAGTTACCTCACTTAAAGAGTATATATATATATATATATATATATATATATATATATATATATATATATATATATATATATTAGGGAAATGCATGCTGGAAACTGAAACTTTAAGGCTGAGGAAAAGCGCTGGGAAAAACATACATACTAGGGAAAGAGAAAAAGAGTTAGTAGCTAACAGATACACTGTTATATTTTTAAAGAGACGAATAAAAGGAGAGAGTTGATGATTGATAATATTATTACAAAACAGGGAAAGAGTTAGGCATGTTAATGCTTGTTAATTATAAAACAACAAGAGTGAGAAAAATTAAGCATCGACTTCTAATAATAAAAAGCAAAGGAGCCAGTGTTCTAATAAAACCGTGCAGTATCCAGAGATCAATGACGATAGAGAAGAGAGAGAAAGAGTTGGAATGCGACTGTTATATGTACAAAACATAGAGAGATGGAGAGAAGAGTTATCCAGATATTGATGATAATAAAATGAACTCAGATAGTGTTGAGAAAAGTTTTCCCTTTTAGCTATACATAATAATATTTTGAAAGATTGACAGATATCAATAATCAAATAAAGAGATTTGGATTGATTAACATATTTGCAAAGTCATCAATAAGAATCCAAGAAGTACAAGGTGCTTAAACATTGTTAGCGATAGAAACAAAACCGTGATTGAGTTCAATTCCTTGTTGAGATCATTTCTCCCACTTTAGCTCAAATTCCCTTCCAAAATGCGTGGAGTACACATTTTTTTTCTTCACCCTATTGAGTTGGTGAGTGCACTCTAACTAAGAGACCACATTCCCATAAATACTTCACAGTGTAAATAAGAGCAGCGAAATAATTGGTATGTTCACTTAGAACAATAACAAATGAAGTGAAAAGGCAATAACATGAATGCATTTGCATTAGATATATCCTTTCTACTCTTCACAATAGTTTGCGGGGTCCATGCTCTGAAATCTCACGAGGAGAGGTCCAACGTTGCAAAGAGCTAAATCTACATGCAAGGATGACCAACTCAATTATTTTGAATGCCACGGTCAGGTGGTGCATAAGCTCACTCAATGACAACTGACTACCAACATCGTAACCCTGCTGTAGTGTATATCTATCTATCTATCTATCTATACACACACACGTATATATATATATATATATATATATATACACACTGCTTTGAAACGATCTGTTGTTATTATTGCGATTGATAGGTAACTGCTCCAACTTTGAATTGCTCGTACCATTGAGCTGAACAGCCATCGTTAATATAATGGCCGGAATAACTTATCTATCTCCAAAGTGCCATGGTACGTTAAAGTGGCTACACATCAGTTGCAGGTTTGATCCCTGCAGCGGTCCCATTTTCTTCAGTTTTTTTCTATTTACGCTGTCTGCATCGATTGATCAAATCAAATAGAGTTTCAAAGTAATTCAAAACGTTTGTTGTAATTTCAGTCCGATCATACATCCATTCCTTATATCGATTCTACGTATATAATTACACACACACACACACACACACACAACACGCACACATAACACACATGCATGCACACCCACAAACACACACACACACACACACACATATATATATATACATATATATATATATGCTTCGTAAATCATTCAATCTGACTATAAAAAAACATCCAGATTCTCAAGAGAAAAAATGTTGATTCATTGCAATGAAATTTATTTAGAAGAAAGCCTGAATACATAATATATATGAAGTGAAATATACTGAGATTGATAAAGAGAAAGAGAGGACGGGGCTGAGGGAGAGAATGAAAGAGAGAGAGAGAGAGAGAGAGAGAGAGAGAGAGAGAGAGAGAGAGAGAAATGTATCTCTTTTACAACAGACAGGCGTAAATGCACAAAAATGGATTTCAAAACTATAAATGTGTATTCAACTCTCATAGACACACATATACATAGATGAAAATGGTGCATCAACATACATTTACACTTTGCAGCGAGGTAAACCGAAATAGATCTGTAAATTGATTCATTAAAACATTTTCTTCGTCTGACAATATACCAGGGAACGATCCAAACATTTTCAGACTGAAATATCTCTTCGCCCACGAATCTTCGATTTCCATCATTTTCGATATCTATTTTTTGATTCCTGTATCTGATTTTATTTTACTTTACCTCAAACCATTTTTTACCTCTTTTGCCTATTTCCATCCAAAAACTTTTCCTGTGCCAACTATTTCGTTAGAGTTACTTCATCTTTTCCGAAGAATTTTATTTTTTCTCTTTTTAAACATAATTTGCTCATCAACCATCAAAGTTATATTAACATCATTTTTGCTCTCCTTCGGTTACAAATTATATCGGGTCATTAAAATAGTCAAAAAATATTTAGCCACTGATTTGGGAAACAAATTTAACGATTTGTTTTTGAAAAAATAAATAAGACTCTTATTATGCAAATGTGTATGAAGATATCAAAAGTGTAAGTTTCCCAACTCTTTCAACATTTGTTGATTGATTTGTTCTTATGAATGTGTTCATAATTGTACATCTAACTAAGGGTAGTGAGTACATCTGTTAACAGAGTCATCATCATCATCATCATCAGTCTCTTAATGTCCGTCGTTGGACACAGACCTCCCCCAGGATCTGCAATATTTCTCTATCATGGGCGTCGCAGGGCCAGTTTTTTCTGAATCTGTCTAGTTCATCTTTCCATCATGTATTTTGTCGGCCTTGGTTTTGCATGTGGTCTCTGGGGATCCAGGTTGTGAGTTGTGATGTCAATCAGTTGTATTTCATTTTTGCAACATGAAGTGCCCATTGCCATTTGAGTTTTCTGATGATTTCTGTGATGTCTCTGATACCTGTTTTATTCGTGGTATGTCGTGCTATCTTATGATCTCACCAGATGAGGTCGAGCATGATTCTTTCATGGGCACGCTGCAAGCTTCTCAGTTTGTAGGTCTGTCTCTTGGTTAGGTTCCATATTTCAGCTCCATATGTGACTATCGGGGGGATGCATTGTTTGCATACTCTTCTTTTAAGGATTGTTAGGATCGTCTTGTTTTTGAAGGTTGAGCTTGCTTTGCCGAAAGCTTGCCATCCTAGGGTGATTCTTAGCTTGATTTTCTTCTTCTTTTGAGATTCGGTGTCGTATATAGATGTAGTGGTCAATTTTCCCAAGTTTTTCATCTTCAATATTGACAGTTATGTCCTTATTCTCGATGTGATGGTTGCACACGACTTTTATTTTACGGAAGTTCATGTGTAAGCCGACACTTTTGCCTTCTTCGTTTAATTAGTAAATGTTTGTAAATTATAAAACTGTTCTATCTATTGTGCAAATGAATGTTAATGTATGAATGCATCTATCTGCATGTCTATTAGAATACTCTACTCAATCAGTGAATCTATCTAGTTTTCATGGTTATACGTAATTAGACAGCTAGCTTTCCAAGGATCCATGGAATTCAAAGTAGCGTGTTATCTGGTATATATATATATATATATATATATATATATATATATATACACATACACACACACACACATATATATATATATTTGTATATTTATACGTGTGTATATGAATATATATATACATAGATATATATGTTCATGTATATATGAATGGATATGTATATACATATACATTTGCAGACGTTCATATATTTATGTATATATATATATATGACGATAACTTATATATATATATATATATATATATATATATATATATATATATATATATGTGCATGTGTGTGTGTGTATTAAAATACAGATATGTATAAATATATGTTTATAAGTATATATCTCACTTCCAATAGTTCAGACTGTGTACATGAATATAAATTTATATGGATATATGTTAATTCATATATATATATATATATATATATATATATATATATATATATATATATATATATATATATATATATATATATATATATTTACATATATATATGTGTGTGTGTTTGTGTGTATATGTGTGTATATATATATATATGTATATGTATATATATATTTGTATGCATATATGTAGGTATATCTATATATGTATATGTGTATATATGAATACATCAATATGTATGAATAAATCTAGATGCATACATTCATACTTATACATATACATCATCATCAGTCTTTTAACATCCGTTGTTGGACATAGTCCTTCCCCAGGATTCCTCCCAATTCACTCTCATGGGTGTTGTGGAGCCAATATTTCCTGAATTCGTATATATATATATATAAATTTATATAAATATATATGAATATAGATGTATATGCATATACGTATATATGTAGATAAATATGTAATATATATACGTATATATATGTATTTTCATACACACATATATATATATATATATATATATATATATATATATATATATATGTGTGTGTGTGTGTGTGTGTATTCAATATAGTATTTGAATTAATAATATTGATTAAATGATATCTGTTTAATTTTTTCTATAGTCATTTAGTGGCTCTATAGCTTTTTCAGACTTTTTTTTGCATCTACATAGATATCAATAGCAACTTCGAAGCCAACCATCACATTTAAAAGAAGTGCACTTCAAGTTTCACAGTAAATTTGTTCACCTCAGACACCAGAATCAAATCCCATTATTTTCACAAGCACCTTGGGTTAGAAAAATTCCTCAGTAGATAGTGAACCCAGGAGACACAATCATCACTTCCTACAACATTTCACTAAACGGGGATATTCACTTGAGGACACAATTAACCAAATAAAAAAGTCATTTCGAACACCCCGGAGAAATCCCTTATCATCCTTTACCAAAATAACCCGATCGCATATCATTTATGAACTCATTTAACGAAACACTGCCACTCTTAGTCTATATAATTAATGAGAGATGGAATATTTCACACTCAAAACAGTTCTCAAAGAATCATTGTAGAACCATGTGTCATCACCTATTGCAGATCCTAAAACACAATTATAAGATTCACAGCCACACTACATTCAACAATGAAGTCCCACACAACAAAATCCATAAAAGATTCAAATCATCCCAACTCTGCTTTAAAAAATAGTCCAGGCTACAACCACCCTTAGTAAACCAACATCTCCAGTAGCTCTAGACTTCCTTCATGTACCATAGCACTGATTTTCGTAGGAAAAAAATATTATGAACCCCCTACAGTGTGATTTATGCAAATTACAATACATAAGCAGGCCCAAGTGACAATTTAACATTAGACTTAATAATATTAATCACAAAATTGAATCATGAAACCATCTCAGTCCACTCCCAGCAGAAATACACATCTTGCCACGAACAAGCAGAAATTCCTTCACCGACAAAACAAAGACCCGCACATCAAAAAGGATTCGATTCAAATTTTTGCTTCAAAAGCAAAGCATCTGATGGTGAATTTATTTTCTACAGAAAACTTTCAACCAGTGAACGATTCACACACACACACACACACACACACACACACATACACACAAACACACACACACACATATATATATATATATATATATATATATATATATATATAGATAGATAGATAGATAGATAGATAGATAGATATAGATATATAGATATATATATATATACGGAAGCTTAAAAGTACTACGGTATCGAATGATACATTTTTTGTTAACGTAAGTAAAAATAAATGAATTAAGTAAAAACAATAGAATTTATTATTTTTTTTTTTACACCAACTGCTTTTTTTCGGTTTCGTATGTAATATTTATGTCTATGAACGGCCCTGTTTGATGCTTCATAGTGCTAAACTGGACATGCTAAATTTATGTTCAAATCTGAAGGTTTAGACAAGAACATTTACACATTGCATACATGGCTTCAACCTCACTCCGAATATAATGGTACATTAACTGCATTTATTTCAATAAGAGTTGATTTTCATTTTTCATTATTCTTATCATATTACATAAAGGAAAAAAAAAGATTCTGCAAACATGCTACGTGTGTAAACCTGATCGATTCAAGACAGAAACCCATAGTATCGATTTCAACTAATGTTCACTTTCATAGGGCAGTTATCCAAATCTGTAGGGTGCCTGAAACTGTGAAATATAAAATCATTACTTAACTAGAGGTTTTAACCGTAGCCTCCATATAACTCTGCATAACCACTTCTAGGGTGGATAACGTATAATATGTTTTGTCATGGAGCCCTTCATATATATATATATATATATATATATATATATATATATATATATATATATATATGTATATATATACATATATATATACATACATATATATATATATATATATTTATATATATATATATATATATATATATATATATATATATATATATATATATATCTTCGTGTGTTTATATACATTAGGCACTATCATATCTCATTTATATGCAAAAAGACCTGAAAATGTGTGTAATATATATATATACATATATATATATATATATATATATATATATATATAGTGCTCATCAAACTTTGGAATGGAGCACCTTGATGGATGGGGAATTATATGGAAATAAATATATCGCCTAAACTCAGTCTTACTGACTGTCTGTGTAGGGTAGGGGTAGGGGTAAAATGCCAGCCTATGGGTCTTGATCGAAGTTTGTGATCCTACCTCATGATACTGGATGAGGTGTTTATTTGTTGTCCCACTACAGCAAAATGTGACAAAAGTCGATGCCAAAGTCCAAAGGTCTCCAATGCACGTAGCAGTGGCAGCCCCAGTAAAACCTCCTTGGCTGACGCACTGCACCGGCGCACTCGGTCTTGAGACCATCCACAACCCAATCTCTGGCCCATTCGATGGGCAAGTGTCAGTAGCTGCGCCTCAGGCTCCGCCGTCGTACAGATACTACACCTTGATATCATCGATAAGGCCAAAAAAGGGCAGTGATGGAGGAATAAGGGGAGTGGGAGTGGGTTTTGGATAGTTTATAGCCACATTGAAGAGTTGTAATACAATGAAACAGCTGTTTGTGGATGGCACAATTAATAATTATATATATATATATATATATATATATATATATATATATATATATATATATATATATATATATATATATCCTAGAAAGAGAAGCTTTACAAATTTAAAGACTTGACATTAAAAAGAAAAAACTCTTTTAAAAGAAGTGTCACTTCAGTCACCAGTTTGTCGATATCTGTCAATGCAAATAATGTAATCTAATCTTTCTTTTTCCTTATCCCCCAATACTATGTTTTTATAGTACAATGTATAAATTGTCTTTGTGGGGGATTATCACTTGTCTACCATATAACCGTTTCAAGGATTTCAAAGAGAAAAAAGTTATATCAACATGGCATTCCAACAGCGTTGATCGACCCCCACTTCTTTTCAAATAGTTCATGTCATGCATGTAGTTTGTTATCTTGAATAAGATTTTATGTGTATTTTATATTGATGTTATTTTATACTACCTAATTTAAACTAATGAGAAGGGATCACTAGGTAGAACAATAGACATGAGTTGCTCTTCGTGTCTTTCATATTGTATGTTCACGTGAATATCATCATTTAAATTTACAAATATCTTCCAAGCACTCCACTTCACTTCCCCAATCTCGAATCTCAGTTTTACTTGAATGATTTCTCAAATAAAATAGCGCAGAAATGTTCGATTCTTAATAGTTTTACCTTCTGATCAGCTGTCAGGGCGTAGCGAATGACGATATAGGCGGCACTGTACTCGCACCAATACTCTATCCGATCAGAATTTTTTGTTCCACTTGGTAGCCAATTTAGCCTCTTTTCCACAAAATTTGACTGATTATTTTCATAATCCAACAGATGAAAATCTACTGCACTCGATTAAATATTGTAAGTTTATGTAAAGATGTCCATTTTTCTTATTATTATTAATTCGTTCTGAAGTCTTAATGCACAGTTTCTTGATAAACTGGTTTGAAATGAACGATATGAATATTAACTTCAGAATTGATAAAAATCAAGCTGAGTTTAGCCACTCTACAATTTTAGCTATCGATATTAAGCTATACTTAGTTACACTGATTTCTTCTTCTGCCTGCACGTCCACTTTGTCGGGAAATCAGAGGTATGCGCCCAGTCTTAAAAATCATCAGGTTCGCCCCCGCTGATAGCAATATTGTAGAAATTACTGAAACGTATTGATCGATCTGATTGAAATGGAAAAAAACAACAGGTTTTGTTAGTAACTAAATAGAAACTGTCACATGATCAATATCTTTTGGCAGCATGCAATGTTCAGGAAGATCAATTGAAAAACGGGAAAGATTGGTGATCAATGCATAGGTTACTTCATTTCACTTATGTTTGGCATGGATCAATAAAAATGTCTGAATCAAAAATAAACAAAGGTGGATACTATCTAATGCAAACCAAAGGATCACTTTAGCATAAACTTGCGTTTCAACTTGAACTCCAATCTATATAAAGGGGTTGTCAGAGAACATAAAATTCTTTTGTTTTTTTTTAACATAAAAAGAAGTATAAGATTGAAATGTGTTGCCCTCTTGTTCCGTAAGTGTCGACCTGTGATTCATATATAGCCAGACTAACTAAGAAACTGAAGAAATCTAGCTAAGGTGACTGTTTTGGTTGAGGGTTTCTAATTGAATGATCCCAAAAAACAATATATGAGCGTAAACGGCAATATTGTGTTCTGATTAACTTATGAATAAATGCCTTTAAAAGTCGTATGTTATTTAAGCTCTTACATACAATAAATGTAAAATGGTGGCAAAAATATAGGGAAATAACAGACGACATTTTTGCAGCTTGCATTGAATCTTCTTATGTTAAAAACTGATTACGTTTATCAACTTTGCTAAAGAACACTGAATTGCTAATTATATTTTTGGGAGGATTGAAAGAATTTCTCCTTTATTTCTTTCCCCGTGTGAGACTTTACATTTTTTTTCTTAATAATCCATCACATTTAAACTTATTTCTACATTTTTTTTCATTCACTCACCTGCTTCGTAAAAAACTCTGATCCCATCATCCATTTGAAAATGTTGCTTCATTTTATCGGATTGTTAGAAACTGTAAGCAAAAATTGTCACAAAAAGTACCAGCATAGATTTCTTCAGTTTTAAAGTTGGTCTGCCTAGGTGCCTGGCCGAGTATATATGTATCACTCGAACAGACAGCACCAATCGAGCTAGAGATCTGAAAATGTAAACATTTACCCCTTATAGTGTTCTATAAAACATAGTTTTCGAAAAAAAATCATCCAATCAAGATAGGTTTCTCGTTGGGTGTTCTGTTCATAAAGGAAGTTCATCATCACCATAATCATCATCACCAGTCTTTTAACGTCCGTCGTTGGACATAGACCTTCCCCAGGAATGGCCACAATTCCCTATCATGGGCATTGCGGAGCCAGTATTTCCTGAATTTGTCGAGTTCATCTTGTGTTCTAATGCTAAATTAATTAAATTAATCCCTCAGTGTCTGGTCAGCAGAATTCAAATATGCTTTTTTAATTATCACTATTCAACAGGAGACAAGAGAAGTATTCGTTGATCACCCTTTTTTGAAAGTTTTTAATTGATTACATCAAAACAGCATGCTGCCAATAGACGTTGGTCACGGGATAGTTTCTATTGAGTGGCTAACCAGACCTGTCATTCTTACTTTTATTTATTGTCAATATAAACCTTTTTGCTTTATTTTTTGTGCTATTTTTCTTTTGTTTATGAATTCCATCTGTTTTGTATTCATTTCAAGAGAGATTTTGCAGCTTTTCATCTATTTTGTCGTCTTTTTGTCTCATATCTGACCACGCTCCTCATGTATTCATTTGCTTAAAAAAAAAGAACAACCTATTTCAAAAGCTTTCTTCTTGATGTTCATTGCTTTGTTTAATACCAGTACCACAATAAAGGGGAACAACTCTCTTTCCTTACGAATAGTATATAATACACCAAGAGAGGGGCGTACGAAGAGAATGAACCCACCAAAATCTTGTCTTAACGACTAAGATGCTGAGAAGAGAGAGATTTGATTGTTAGAATTGGATTGTTTATTTTAAAAAAAGATCTAAAAAAAAACGATGATTACTTTTGGATATATATATATATATATATATATATATATATATATATATATATATATATATATATATATATATATATATATATATATATACATATATATATATATATATATATATATACATATATATATATATATATATATATATATATATATATATATATATATATATATATATCGCAGAGTAGAGAGATGTCTATCTCAAGTCCCTGCTAACTGAAGACACTGCTAATCACGTTAAGACTGCTTCAATGAGAACGAGGTTTCGTGTCCTGTATGAAGCCTATTTTCTTCATCTATTTTCATGGTCTGCTGTTCAATTTTCTACTCTGTTCCTTCCGTGGCCGAACGAAAAATCTTTCGAAACAAATTGTCTCTACAATCATCACATTCATAAACTATCCAACTTTATCATTGGTTTGTACCTAATCTATCCGTCTATAATGCATATCGTTGGGTATAAATGAGATAAAACACCCTGCAGTTCTTAGCGTATTCAAAGACTTTATCTTCGCCCTTTTATAAATGTAGAATAACAAGATTCAATTACCTTGCCACTCTCCAGATAAAAAAATCCGACTAATAGTTTCCCTTTGACTTCCAACATCATCCTGCAGCAGTTCTTTAAGGTCAAATAGGCAGTTCGTCGAAAAAAATATTCATTAAGCATCCATGATCGAGTAATATCTGGCTGTTAGAAACCATCAACCAAAACTGCCACCAAAACTGTCATCATAGGTTTCTTTAGTTTTTAAGGTGGTCTGTCTGTCTGGTTTGCTGGCTGGCTATGCAGGTGTGTATCACACGTACAGGTCGCCCAAAAGGAGCTAGAGAGCTAAAAATTTGAACATTTATTCCTTAAATCTAAACAATGTTTTTTTTTTATTTTCATAAATTATCCACTCTGAGAATTTTTTAGTGCGATGCTTAATTTGCAATACAAGTTTATCTTAAATTGGTCCCTTAGATTGTTTCCGGTAGCTTTTACTTTTTGTTTGTGAATTAAAACTTTTCTGGTGATCACTACCAACCAAAAGGCAACAGAATTAATCACTCATTGATCATCCCTTTTTTAATTGTAAAAACATCTTGCTAGAATTTGCTGGCTCTCCTGACAGCTTCTATCCAGCGATTAACCAGACCTGTCTTATCAAGTAAAATCAATGGATCAATGAGTTAATACCCTTCAGAAGGTTCAAGTCGTCACTTGTCTGGTTTGCATCAATTCAGTTTTCTCGGATACGGATTTCAATGGCTTCGATTAATAGAAAGACTAAAGAGACAGAAGAACATAAATTTAAATGAAACAACGCTATTTGACTAAATGCTGATGGCTGACTTCTTGTATTTAAGTATGCGGCAGACGTCTTTGATCGTTTCTCTCGTGTCTGGCTTAGTTAGCCGCTAAAGTTGAAGCGTCTTAATCTACGGTGCCTGTAATAAATGTTTGAACCGAGATGAAGGTTTTGATTTGAAGCAAAAATATTCATCAATTTGTGCTATTTATTTTCGATTGTGGGCCATTTGATGACACCTGAATTTGCTTTTCCGATCGGCGCTTGTGATCAGTGTTTGAGCAAAGAAAAAGGCTAGGATTTCGAATGACAATTTTCCAAGTTTCATCCGTTTTCTATCGTGGGTTGTTCAGTGAGTGAAGACTTGTATCTTTTCTACCGCTGCGTGTAATCATTGTTTGAGTCCAGGTAAAGATCAGGATTTCGATTGACCATTTTCATTCTTTTTTCTGTGGTCTATTTGGTGACTGAAGTAGTAACATCTCAGCAAACAGCATCCATATTGCTGTTTGATCTGAGGTAAAGGCTGTATTTCGAATGCCGATTTCTTAGGTTGCTGAGTACTGCAGATCTCAATTATTCTTCTATTCGTTTTCTTAGCTGTACAGATGCAGGCTGCGTTACTTGAATAATTTCTCAGTTGGGTCAGGGATCGATTTTTGAACTCAGGTGAAGACCATGTTTTTGGACGCAGATTTTTAGTGCTTGGAGGATGCAGCAAGTCTCGTTGATTATTTCATTTTTTTTCATTGTGATATTCTTAAGGGTAAATGGCTTAATTGCATTTTCTCATCGGCGACAGTGTTGGAATTCCAGAGGAAAATTATTCCGGGCCAATATGGAGTTTTCTTTTGTTTTTTTACCGTAGCAGCAACATCAACGATAATAATTCCCACCTATCCTCCAAGTCTGGAGTTTACTTTGTTTTTCTACTATAACAACAACAACAATCTTCATCTAAGAGAGTAAACTCTTCACTGTTTGTCAGTCCTATTGGGTTAAACCCAACAGATAATAGATTAACGTTGTCCTACTGTAATTTGAAATCACGATCAATTGATCGGTAGACAGATTTCTCATCGACTGAGCCAAACTCACGAATCTACGAAAATGCAAATTAGAAAGAGGGAAGAGCTTATTTCATTCAAATAATTAAATAAATTGATAAATGAAGGCTCCCCTATAGTGATTTGAAATCACGACCAAGCGATTGGTATGCAAATTTCTTATCGACTGAGACAAATTCACTAGTCTCACATAACAACGAAAATTTATGATTGCAATACAGATGGGCTCATTCCATTCTGATGAATAGATACGTTTATATAATGAATATTTTCTTTCGGAAATTTCGATTTTTTGACCACGTGATCAGTAGGTGATTCTCTGACCGAATAATCCAAACTGATACATTTCACAGATCTGCGAAAACTTGTTACAAATATGAACTAATTTGGTTCTAATACATTTACATTTAAAATTTATCTTTATTCGTATCATATACTGTACGAAAAAGTGCAAGTAGAGTTTGACTTGCTTCAGCAAAGCTTGTTTATACTATTTCGGTACTAATATTCTAACATCATTGCATATTGCCACTGACTAAGATCCTTTATTAGTGACTCATATTACCAATTTTTTTATCAAACAATAATTAGCTCATACCATCAATTTTTGTCCCTGGTGAAGTTAAGGCCAATGATGTAAATCGGTATGGGTGTCTGTTGCTTATCATCATCGCCATTGTTGTCTCACTTCTCTCAACAGGATAACTTCGTCATTCCTTGATATATTCTTACGAAATTTTGTATGTAGGCCTGTGGAGAGATTATATCTGTAATTGATGATGAGTTTTCGCCGATCCTATTATTTGTTTACATTCATTTTGCTGAAATCTGGCTAAAAAGATGACAAAATCCCACGAATTAGTAATTTTTTTTTTTCATATTCTATATGCCATCCTCAGGCGTCTGTCGTTTGACATGGACATTCCTCAAGATTCAGGAGCCCTCTCTATCATGGGGATCATAGAGCCAGTACTTTCTGAATTTGTCTAGTACGTCACGCCATTTTACTTTCTTTGGCCACGATTTCACATATGATCTCTGGGTATCCACATTGTCAGATGTGATGCCCACTGATTGTCCGAGATTCTTTGAACATGACCAGCCCATTGCCATTTGAGTTTTCTAATAGTTCTTGTTACATCTTGGACTCCTGTCCTTTCTCTGATCGACAATGCTATGTATGATACTATGATCTCTGCCATTCGATGTTAAGCATGGTTCTTTCTCGCATGTTGCATGGTTCCAAGTTTGTGGGTCCATCTTTTAGTTATGTTCAGTGTTTCAGCTCCATAGGTGACTATTGGAAAGATGCATTGGTTGTAAATCCTCCTTTTTTAGACTAGTGTGATTTTTTCGTTCTTGAAAGTTGCTCTGATGAAAGATTGCTTTTTCAGAATTTCTTGAGGATTCATTGTCTGAGGTAGATGTAGTGGTCTACTTTCTTCATCCCTGCGTTTTGTTGGACATTTATTTTGCCGAAGTTCATGTAAAGACCTACTTTCTCAATTTTTCCATTCAGTTTCTGTAGGATTCTTTGGTTTTCATGGAGGTTCTGAGCAAAAAGGACGATTTCGTCTGCTAAGTATTTGCTGTCTATTCTGATTCCTTTTTTTCAGTCAAAGTTCCCGAAATTTTTCTCTAGGCCCGCTTTGAAGAGATGGTATCACCATTTCTCACTCTTTTTTCATATTGAAGAGACTCGGTTTTTATGTAGTAGATATGTTGCAATACTCTAACACATACAGGGTCTCCGCTTTACAGTACGATATCGTCAATGACTTTCGGATCCAAATAGCCATATATCAACATGCAAAGAATATTCAACTTCGTAACTGCCGAAAGGATTAGAATGTTAGAATGAAAATCGTAGAACAGGCTCTTTGGTACTTACTAACTGAATGGTTTGGATAAAAAAAATCGGGTATTCCAGAGTTAACGGCCCTAATAAGCACCCAAGTGCCACCTCTTTCCCTCTCTTTCCCTCTCTCTCTCTCTCTCTCTCTCTCTGTCTCTCTCTAACTCTTTCAGTCTTTTTTCTATCGGGGGTTTTATACTTCATAGATTTGATACTTTTATACTGAATTCAAAATGCCTTTTTTCACCTTATCCTGGAATTTAATCGTTTACAGTCAGCTAGTCATTGCTCTTCACCCCTTCACAAATCCTCATATCTGCTCTGCTTTCTATGTATGTACTTTTTAGTGACTTTACTATTTAGCAGTGAGGTCCTCCTTACTTGCATTAGGGAAGTGCTATCTTTTCAGATTGCTGGTGGGGTTACTCCAAAGAGGAATTGGCAGCAACACGTTTACCTCACTTCATGGTAAACCACTGATATGATTTTTTTGACCCCGAACAAGAGTTAACACACAAAAAGCCAAATAAAGCAAGGTGAGCGGTCTAGATTCTTGATTTAAAAATTACTTTTACTTGAAACTCAATTACTTAATAATCCAGTTCTCTTATATTTAAACTTATGGTTCTCTTATATATAATCTTCAAAAGTATATCTTTAATGAAAAACGTATAATGAAACAACATATGTATCGGTAATTAATACAATAATCAAATTGAACGCATATCAGATTATGCACCATGAACAGGTCCGTTTGATACGCAAGAAGCACTGTTTCTGCCATACTTAGAAAGTTCATGGTTCACAATCTGATCAAGACAAGCTTTTGATTTAATTATTACATTAATTTATGATGAGCAAGTTGTTTAATTATACGTTCTAATAGGAAAGAATGTATAATATTTCTATGGCTTCGTATGGAGTTTCTACACTGGTTAAAAAGTGCTCTAACTTTATTTGCGTGAAAGAAAGGATAACACATCTTTATGACTATTATATCTATCACCACTTTCCTTTCTTTCAAGTCATGGGATATATTTTTCACTCAAAATTTACATTTTCATTTGCAACGATTTTCTTGGTGTATATGTATGTGTGTATATGTGTGTGTGCATACATATATATATATATATATATATATATATATATATATATATATATGTATATGTATATGTGTGTATGTATTCATATATATGTATGTGTGTGTATATAGATATATATATATTTATAAATGTATATACATATATATATATATATAAATGTATATACATATATATATATATATATATATATATATATATATATATATATATATATATATATATGCATGCATGGATATATGAACATACGTATATGTGCGTATATGCATACATTTTTATGCTTATATGCATATATAATTGGGTACACGTATGTATATACGAGCGAAAATGTACGCATATATATACATGTGTGTATATATGTATATGCACATAGATGTATATATGTATGTATATACGTATATATATATATATATATATACATATATGCATATGCATGTATACTTATCTATATGTATATATGATTAAAGATAGATATTCTATATATCTATGTATATTGATGCATGAATGTACACATGTGTGGATGTATTGGTATATATGAATATATATATATATATATATATATATATATATATATATACACACACATTTGAGTATATATATACGCATATACTTATGTGTGTATATATATCTATGTATATATATGTACATATAAATCTGTACATAGATTTGTATATATGCGTATCTATATATGCATTTACGTATATGTATACTTATGTACACATCTGCATATATGTATATTTGTATATATATATATATATGTGTGTGTAATTTTTTTTATATTCCCAAATATTTATATATGTATACGAAAATATACATATATATATATACATATGTGTGTGTGTGGGTTGCATATATAAATATATATATATATATATATATATATATATATATATATATATATATATATATTAATATATATATATACGTTTATATATATATATATATATATATATGTAAGCACGTTTTTATGCAAACATGTACATATGAATATGTGTATAAACATATATAAATATGAATATTGTCATGCAAACATGCATATATTCATGTATACATATTTTTACGTATAAATATATATGTTTATTAATACATCTATATTCGTATATGTATCTATATGGTACATATATGTATATGTATATATATATATATGTATATGTATATATATATATATATATATATATTTATATATATATATACATATGTATGTAAACATATGTGAATATCAATATTGATATGCATACACGTATATATTCATACATACATATTTGTTTACGTATATGTATATATATATGTGTGTTTTTTGAATACATACATATTTGTATAAGTATTTATGTATATATGTCAACACACATTTGTGTAAATGTATATATTAATGTACATTTATTTATGTGTATATATCTATGTACATTCATATGTATACGTATGTTTATTTGTAAATATTTTTTTCGTCATATATATATATATATATATATATATATATATATATATATATATATATATATATATATATATCCGTATATTTTATGCACACACCCAAATTTGGATGGTAAATACTCAGAGGAGCAGGTATGTTACCCTTGATGGCACTTAACGATATTGAGAATCATGTAATTGGTATTTTTGGCCCTCACCTACGTTGCACAAAAAGCAAATGATGCCGAAACATCAGTATAAGCAGTTTTTGTAAAATTTGATGAAGCATTGGATCACATTTACTACGTTTGCAGAGGCGCATTGTCAGAGAAAAGGTTTTATTTTGTGACGGCTGCTCACAGGTTCATCAACCAAGAAATAAATATTGATATGACCTCGACCTGGCGTTGCTTGGAAGAGATAGTTTTCTTATGAATCTTTCTTCAATCTTCGAAAGATAAGTATTCAAAAACAAAGGGACAAGACAATGATGATGATGGCAATGCAATCAACATCTGTAATTACTACGGAAGACAAAGAAAATGATATCCCTTTGGGTGAAAGAGCAATGATCTTTTAGCTTGTCTCATTGGAAGAAGGAACTTTGTCGATAGTCTCCGGGGAGGAAAGAAAATTGAAAAACTCTAGAAAATAGCCGACGTGAAACGGATCTGATTGGTTGTTTAATAAAAAACATCATGTAACTTTCGAAATTATGTCGTGTTGGAAGTGATCAATTGGAAATCTGGGAAGAGATGTGACGAGTGAATGATTTACTTCCCTGGGCCTTTGTTGGGTAGTGGTCACCAAAATAGTCTGAATTTCCAAAGAACAAGCGTTAACGCTGCTGGACACAAACTAAGGAAGTTATTTTGCATGAAATTACATTGCATATCGGACCTCCCAATAAAAACCCATGGGGAAGATATAAGGAAAAAACTTAATGAAGAGTCAGTATTTACATTCTTAGATTCACAACTCCAGTTATTTCCTCCATCACATGACAATCTATAAGGATGTAAAGAACATTGCTGAGACAAACAAAGCCTTTGATGGACTGTGAGAGTGTGTCTGGAGTATTGAAACTCTTAGGGAAAGATACCAACGTATGCACCTTCAAAGCTATAGCATTGCTCACCCTCCTAAACGGTGACAAATCCTGGGTCTTATATCAGCATCACTCACACCTTCTTGAGCGTTACTATGAGCACTGCCCCCTCCCATATACACACTATCCTTGAAGTGCACTTGAGCAACTTCATCACAGACTACAAGATCCCCAGGTCATCCAGGAATACAAGCATCGCAGCAATGCTTGAAGAAAGATCCACATGTGGTGTGCAGCGTTGGTGATTATTGAGACTATTGGGTGGAAGTCAATTGACGGATTTATATTTTACCTTCTGTTGTGTTTTCAATCACACAATGATAATTTCGAAAAAGGATTGAAGATTCAAATATGCTACGTATTTGTATAAATTGAAAGACACTTTCATTGAAATATTTTTGTTTGCTTGCCTCTCTGGTTGGAAGTGCCGTCCCAAAGGGCACTTAAGTTCAGCGTGCCCGAGTCACAAATAATCTTTGTGTCATTACTGAGCGTTAGTTTGTCCCATTGGGGTTTGTTCTAAAACTTGTATTTACCACTATGTATAATTGTGTCGACATTATGTCCGAACTGCATCCCCGTCAATATGTTAGATTTGTGCCCCAACGAAAAGGAAAAGATCTAAACTGTTGATTTTTGGCTTGAGTGTATCATCCCAATGTCAAATATATATATATATATATATATATATATATATATATATATATATATATATATATAAATACTCTTCCACTGAATCTTCTTTTAAGTGAATTTAACACAAAATATATAACAGTTTTAAAAATAATGATAAATTCAGTTTATCGAACACAGTCATCTCAATTTTTTCGGAAAAAAAGTAACTTCTACTTTTCATCTTCAACTAAGAAACTTCTCCCTCAAGACACATACACTTAGCTTTTATCAACGTTAATTTTTTTAACACCGTATACAGAATGATATATACCTAGAAAAATTCAACAGGTTTTACCGGAAAATTTGAAAAAATAGGAAAAAAAATTTTTTGATAATTTTTCGTGCTTTCATCATAAAGTGGAGTGAAGCGGAATGCTTAAATATTAGATCTAGCAGTTCGTGTTGTTATGAAAAGTGCTGTCAAAATTGCCAAAAAAAATGAAACAGTTGGGATTGGACTGATAGTGTGAATAATAAAACTATTTTATCTACGCAGGCACGGTGCAGAGGTAGTACAGTCGGTCCTAGCGCCGCTACTGTCATAACTGGAGTAAAAGATAGCAAAAGTAGCTAAATCAACTATTGTGCTAAAAAAATGTTCGTACGTTTTGCTAATGATTATATTGTTATTGCTTCAACCGAATTGAATTCTTAAATAGTTTTTATTCGTGCATTATTTTCAACATTCAGAGTGCAAAATTTCGCAAAATCAGGACAACTATCCCTGCATTTTACCGTGATTACATCATCACGTTTAAAATTGAGGCAATAACTAGATATTTCATAATAACACAAAACGAGGTTTGAAATGGAGTTAGAAAATTATATTTACTGAAATAGCACAGCATACCCCAGCAATAATGCAAAAGGCCTTGGTTTAGAAAACAAGTGCTTACTCACTTTTTGTTTTAAAAAATGTTTGGGACTCTACTTCAAAGTAATTACGGTTTCATAGCCGAATGAATAAAGCCACAAAAAATAGGATCTGTGAATCGTGTTCAAACTGATGGTGTCTTTTTCCTTTCTCAGTGTAATTCCAATTTTCATTGTGTTTATATGATATAAAGTACTAGATTCTAATTTTCTTCGTTGTATTTCATGTACTTCTAATTTATTAGAACTTCTAAAACCTTGGTAATTCGGCTGATCTGAAAAAGGAAATATACGAACATAATGAAAGATTAGCACATGAGAGCAAACTGAATTACTTTATCTGTTGAATTGGACTGAAAATTTGCAATGACAAGTCGCACTGGACTGAAGACTTGTCAAAACGACTTATGTTGCCTGTAGCACTCGATGGACGACTTGACGAGTTATCTCGTCTACGGCAGCAAGCAGTTTATTGATAAATTAAAAATCAATAATATCTTGTATATCGTATTTCTTCATGTATAATTGTCATTTCCACCAAAAAAATCAAGCAGGAATATCCAAGAGCGTATTATCAACGGAAATATCATTGTGATACATATTTGTTGAAATAATTGTATACATGGGATAATGCATCTTCAATTCAAATTTGAAGTTCAATCTATGGCAGCAGACTATACAGGATAAAATCCCACTAATTAAAATTATATAATCAAAGTGAACACTATCTTTCGACTTGGTAAATTTCTTTTCCACGTTTATGTTATGCATATGAAAACTGGTATCATCAAATTTGTTGGTTTAATTATTTGTCTGTTCAGCTTAAAGAGTCACAAGGGAAACATGATATTCACCTCCTCTCTTCTTAATGCTGATTTGAGAGGGCAAAACTGTTAGACTCATGTGACTAAATATGGGCAGCAGCCAAATCGTGACTGACTAGTCAGGCATTGCGAATTTTTTGTTGGCCGTTGGGGCTATTGTTTCCCCAAGTGAAAATACGTAGCTCCAAATGCCTTTCTTTTTTTGTATGGTTCTTTTTTTACGTGACAACTGAGTAAAAACGTTGTGAGAAATATTAGATTTTTATTTTTGGAAACGATATTCTAAAAACCAAATGTCCTAATATATATATATATATATATATATATATATATATATATATATATATATATATATATATATATATATATATATATATGATGGACTCTCCCGTCGATTTCGACGTAGGAGGTTCCGACAACTTATATTTCAAATTCATTTATGTTTCAGCCTCAGATGACATTTCATTCCAGCGAGAGATCCGCAAACAAGGCCACAAATAGAACAAGATTGTGGATTGAATGATGCAGATGACGGTTCTGCTACTAAACGTTTTGTCCTTTCTCTATTTTCTCTAAGTCGATTCAGGCTTTCAGATCGAAAATTGCAAAACCTTCAAAACATCGTGATTTCCATTCTTTGCCATCCATAACTTCATTTTCAAGACTCCAGTGTGGTATGTTGACAGCAAACAGATTACTTTTCAACTTATCTTTGTACCTAAACCATATATATATATATATATATATATATATATATATATATATATATATATATACTCTCTAAACAGTTTTTAAAATATTTTGAAATATTGATATCTCCAATTATTGATTTTTTACGGGTACTCTGTTGGTGTTCGAATATATAAAATCTTTATCCTTTTTCCTGATTTTCCTCTTTTTCTGCTTTGTTTTCCTCTTTTTCTGCTTTGTTTTCCTCTTGTTTTTGGTTCTTCTTCCTCTGACGAATAACAATTACGTCACGATCGAATATATTTCGCACTATATGGCTTCTAAGTTGAAAAAATCTCACTTTTGATTGGTGTTAAATTCTGAACGTAGACACTCATTACACTCTGCCGTAAATATTTAGATACGCTGTTAGCTTAGCAATGAAAATCAAAGTAATTTAGAAAATACCAATTCCAGACTCACTTTCCCCAATCTCTGGGCTCCCCTCACACACGTAGTTTGTGAAATGAATTCCTGCCTCCCTACAGAATATAAACGTCGTTCCCTTCAATCGTCATTCGTGTAGTTTTCCAATTTTATCTTAGCACCGACAGTTAATGGATTCCTCTCTTATCACAGTTAAAAATTACTTGATTCAATTAAGCATTTAGCACAGTCTACAAGTGATTCCTTTTATGACCGGTCTTGTATTCGTTGCTTTAAATCCCTGATGAAAAGAGACATCACGACTGACATGATTGCAGAAATTAGTAGACGAACAACCATTGTTTCTGCTTCAGCCTTATGTGAAAATGAAAGCATATCAGCCGGGAATCGTGTTAAACTCAGTTTTCTATCCACTGGTATAGATTAATCATCATCATCATCTTCATCATCATCATGGTGATGACTAAAATAATAAGCCTTCATGGTCAATAACAAAAGGACTGTAGCATCAAAATTTGAAGTCATGCGAAAAAATTTCATCGAAGGATAAATATGATGAGGATAAATACTGTTGATTACATTTCCGGCCTTTTCAATTGGGAAATAATTGAAACGCACTAAAAACAAAATCTTGATTCTTGAGAATATAGGTTGTTATTGATAAACCAGGAAAAGCATCCCAAAAGATTTGAAAAAAAAGCTTTTCGATATAAAAAAAATGATCTTGTCTACTGATGACAATTTTCAAATCTGTAGTTGAAACGGTACGGCTAAGAGTGCTGGAATACACAAACACAGGCTCATCCAAAATAGTATAGAACCCTCTGCTTCTTCTCTTGACTACAGTTGTTAAATAACAAACCAAGACGACGGACCATGGATGCATCAGTAATCTCCCTTGAATCTTCAAATATTTATTTAGAAAGATTCAGTCATCCGTGCTTCACTTAACAGTTTTTCGGCTGGTATTTTGAGGTTTGCAAAACGTGTAACTGGCTTACCGGCGACAAGCACCCGATGCATTTCATTTGCATTTCAACGTACACTATTTATCCATTGCTAAGGGAGAGGAGATGGATACATACCTTTCCCAAGACGATTAGTACCAGTCTCGGTCAGAGATCGAACTCAGCTCGCCTAGTCCATTTTCAACATTGATGACTGATCGACCATTGAAGCAGGTAGCAGAAGCAGTTGTTTTAAAAGAAAGGGAACATCATCGGAATTGCATTCGCAAGAAATAATCGCGTTTAAAAAAAATCAAAAATTGAATAATTATGGTTGGAGTGATTCAGGCTAAATTCCAAATATTACAAATACAATATCCAGCCAAAACCAGTCATCTTTTTTGGAGATCTTTTGTGAAAAATAGATTTTATCCTAGGGGAACGCCGATTACAATTCCGCCTGAGAGCTTCGATTTTTCATTGTGTTTATTATTGTTCATCGGAAGGAAACGGTATTCATTGCTTAGAGGCTAAATAGATTCATCTAATACGAGAAAAATCAGAAACAAATTTTGAAAAAAAAAAATAAATGAGAGAAAAAAATAGAAAGGAAATAATTGTAAACAATCAATAAAAATACTTTTTATTCAAAACGTTGGCGGGAAAAACAACAGAATTTGGCGGAAATCTTAGTAATGTCCGCTAAAAGTGTGAAGCATTTGTTGGGTCTCGTGTGAGGGCGGTGAGTCGGTCATATTTTTGGTTGTTCTTATCATTATTTTAATAAAATTATGCACCCATTTAATCAATCACTCACTCACATATTAGTGTTCACAATTTGAAAACAAAGTCGAAAGCGAAAAATATGCACACATCAATATTCAGCCGAGGGAGAAAAATTTACCAACGCAGACACATACATCCAAACTTATGTACATGAAGACGTACATCAATATTCAACCCACACTCACAAGGGCATCTGTCCATATCTGTCTGTCTGTCCCTCTCTGTCCGTCCGTCTCTGTCTGTCTGTCTGTCTCTGTCTGTCTGTCTGTCTCTGTCTGTCTCTCTCTTGCTGTCTGTCTGTCTGTTTGTCTCTGTCTGTCTCTCTTTTGCTGTCTGTCCGTTTGTCTGTCTGTCTGTCTCTCCATATATATATATATATATATATATATATATATATATATATATATATGGAGATGTATATATGCATGCGTGTGTGCAAATATAAAGTGTATTTAGGCATTAGCAATTAAGAAATACTCGAAGTTTTAGGATATTTTGTAGACAAGAGATGTTTTCAAAAATTATTAGTTAATTTTTTCAATCATAATAAAATTCTGTAGTGTCAGAGATATGTGGACTACGCAGTACACACACACACACACACACACACACACACACACACATACACACATATAACCGTGTCCGCACACACAAACATAAACATTATATCATACCAAATACAAACACAGCAATAAAGTTCTGCTCTTTTGGGACACACATAAAACACAGAAAAATATCGAGACCTCATTTGCTAAACATATGCAATAATTCTATCGAAATTGACATTTTGATGCATGTGAAGGTGAGTTGTTTTTTTCTTCTTTTCCGGCAAACTCTCTGAGTTATTTGCATGGACCAAATTCTGTTCGAATGCATTTTTCGAGTCAGTTACTCTCTACAGATTCGCTCAGAAGAAGTCTGCCCAAGTTCAAGCAATTCATATTAGATAATTCCATGAGAATCCTAACAATTACTGGTAATACCTGGATCTGGCAACTAATTCATTCGCTCTTAATTTTCGTAATAAATCGATTTTTCATCCGCAGTTACCATCTTGTTTAAACATTTTCTATTTTGGTTTGGAGACAATTAAGAAGAGGAGGACATTTAAATTTTGACCGATATTATTTTTCGTGAATTAATGTGAAAAACCATATGAGAAATCCACATTTAGGCTTCTGAATAGTGTTATTACTTGTAAACCACATACAACAACTGACACTAGGCAATGCGGTGCCCAAGCCGAATCAAATATGGTTACGGAACAATTCTCAATCGCTAGGAATTTTCCATCAAATAAGAGGAAATATTATGAATAAGTACTTACATTGTATCTGCTAAGATTACAGGATGATTTACGTATAGATCGACACTTCTGCCTACTATCAGAATATCTATGTTTCAGGTTCATAAGTGACTATTGGGAGGATGCATTGGTTATATACCCTCCTTTTCAAGATTAATAGGATTTTCTTATTTTTGAATGTTGAGCTTGCTCAGCCAAAGGCTTGCCATCCTGGTGTGATTCTTCGCTTGATTTCTTCTTCTTTTGAGGGTCTCATGGAGATTCGTTGCCCTAGGTTAGATGTAGTGGTCTACTTTCTCGAGTTCTGTGTCCTCGATTTTGACCTTGGTGTTTTTATCTCCAATGTGGTTGTTGCACATGATCTTCGTCTTGCTGAAGTTCATGTGTAGGCCGATTTTCTTGCTCTCTTCATTTAGTTTATCTATCATTAGTTGGAGGTCGTGCAGGTTCCCTGCGAAAAGGGCTATGTCGTCTGCAAATCTGAGGTTGCTCAGATACTGGCCGTCTAAACATGGAACCTAACCAAGAGACAGACCTGTAAATTGAGAACCATGCAACGTGCACGTGAAAAAATAATGCTGGGCCTCAAATGGAGGGACCACAAGACAGCACAGTACATCCGAGAAAAGACAAGAGTCAGGGACATCATAGAATCCATTTAAAATCTCAAATGGCGGTGGGCTGGCCATGTTGCAAGAATGGCAGACAATCGATGGACATTACGACTCACAACATGGATCCCCCAAGACCACATGCGCAACCAACGCCGGCAAAATGTTAGATGGAGAGACGAGCTAGACAAGTTCAGAAAGTACTGGCTCCGTGACGCTCATGATAGGGTAGTGTGGCAAATCCTGGGGAGGGTCTATGTCCAACGATGGACGCTAAAAGACTGATGGTGATGATAATGATGATCAGAGTATCTGTGCGCTCTGCCTGCGATTGAGGTGATGCTCTCTGACTTTCTGTTTAGTAACAAAATGAAGTACATTTGGAAGCTATCTATTCATCTATCCACAAACACATGTAACTATTCATGGATATACGTAGCGTTCTATACATGAGGATACATATTGTTTAAAATAAATTTGATTCCACTGAACTATATTTAAACACCCTGATGAGATTCACCTTGACATCGGGGGTCTGTTTCTTAGATGGCATCTGCAAATACTATTTGAAGGAGTGACAATGCATTAAATCATTTCGAAATGATAATACCTAAGTGTCCTTGATCTTGTTTTTTTTCTTGGAGTACAGTGTGATGAACGTAGTCTTGAATATAAGGCCCTCTGTCAGCCAACAGATACTAGTCTTAAATTCACTTGGATATATACCAAGTCGTCTCACGAATTCTTTTCTATGTTGACATTCGAAAAATTATTTAACCGTTTTACCTACTATGAAATCTTGAGGAGAAAAATAAGCTAAAAAAAAAAACAAAACATTCTACGTTGGCAAGAAAAATGGATGGCAAAAGGCTGGTCACGTTGAAAAGGAATGTCAGACAACTGCTGGATATAACAGCTTACAACTTGCATCTTCAGAGATCATACGCGAAACTTTGGCCGACAAGCATAAGATCGCGTGAAGAACTGAATAAGTTCAGTAAGTAAAAGCTTTACGACGCTTATGATCGACGGTTGAGGTGGATCTTTGTGAATGTCCCACGATGAACGACGGACGAAGGATAATGATTATAATAAGGAGGAAAATGCAGCGGCGCTACAATGCTTGCAGTCATAATTAAATTTCACCGACGTTTTTTTCATCCCCAAGTTTATCTCCTCATTCAGCATCATGTAGGGAATAGATTCATCTTACACCGAGAGAAGATTAACCATGGATAAGAGAAAGGTTTTTATCATGCAACTTACCATTTGGGTTGTTGTTTTAGTAAAGTTTTAATGAACCAATGAAGACTGTGCTTTATATGTTGAAAACTGTCTTGGCTTTTACTCTAATAACTAAAGACCGTTTACCATTATATAAATCACGAGAGTTGATTAAAAAAATGCTTTTCCTTTGAAGATGTCATTTGATAAGGGGCCCACAAACCTGCTTATAGAAATGAGAGCGAAATCCATTGCTTCATTGAAATTCAAAAGGTAAACTGATCAGAATTCATATCTTGATATTATCTTATTTCCAAACTATGTGTTCCATTTCTATCCCCTTATAAGTAAAAGGAAATTGCAAACTGCAGCAAAATGAGTCGATCCGATATGAGCTTCAGAAGTGGGGGTGAATTCGTCATCAGTTTTCACGTACGTCATTGTGTCACTGCTAATCGTGCATGACGTCATTGGTTTTTGGTCTGGTTATTGTATTCATCATTTGTGTTACATACAAAAATAAAGTCAAAACTCAGCAGAAAATTTAAACAGAAGAACTAAAGGAAAGCCAACTAAGCGTAATTGCTGACACGCCACTAGCTTTGGAAACAAGGAAGAAAGAGAAAGCCTATTCAGCCTAAGTGTTAATATGCCTCTGGCCTCAAAATCAACAAAGAAGGAAATATCTTACTCAGCATCAGGGTTAGTCCTCGAAAACAAGAAAGAAAAAAGAGGTTTAATGGCTCATCCAATACTGACGTCAGCGTCCAGGTGAACCCCTTGAGCTACTGAGCCACTGGAACACGAAGGCAAATGTATTTGTGATTAAAAATGCCACAATGTGTCTTAGGTGGTTCTTTTATATTAACTATCTGAATGATATCCTTAGTAAGAGAAAAGGAAAATTAACATACATATGCGTTCTCGTATAAAAATCATAACATAATTTCAACGATTGAAAGAAAAAAGGAAAACACCTTTTATTTTTTTTAGATAAAACAAAGACAAACATTGCCCTTTAATCTGAAAAAATAATTCAGCTGCTTGTCTTATCTTCCTTTGGAACAAAAATGACAAAATAATACATGAAAAATATTGCCCAAATTAGTCTCCTTTTTCTTAAAAGTATGAACTTTTTACCTATAGTACGGCTCATAAGCTCTCAAATTATGGCCTATTGTACAGTTTTTTTTGTAATGGGCGTGGAATTTTTAACATAGTGCATGCCATAAAATTGTCAGATGTGAAGGCGAGGTCAGATTTGACCCAGGAGGACCATGAGCGGTCAAATTCAAGATGGCTGCCAGTCTATCAGGTATAATGTTTGAATGCATTTAATTTGGGAAACAGAAAGCATAGGAAAACATGTACGAAGATATTGTAACTAAGTTGGGAATGCCCAATTTTACTGCTGTGAAGCCCCTAGAAAGGTGTTAGTTTCATGATGGGGCCCAAGATGGCCAGGCTGTATTTGGATTAGATATTGCATTTAGTACACTTCGTTCATAAAGAAAACTTGTATTGTTTGATTGGAATTTTACAGATTTGGTGGCTATCTTGAAAAACGTACCTTCCCAGAAGTAAAGCTGTGATGAACACTCACAATGATATTCAGCACACCTGGAAAAACGTTGAGAAAACGCTTTTCCATGATTCAAGGTGTTTTTTCCATACATCCGATCATGTGATCATGTGGGGAATTATATTATATAATGTCGTCATAATTTCTAGTCTGTAAATTGTTGAATAACATTGGCAGTGTTCTTTCTCACCTTTGCTGTACAAGTATAATATCCCAGCAAGATAAAGCTAGTAATATGATCTCTATGCTAATGTATTAGTAAATGGACGTTTTTTTTTTTCACCTTAACCACGATAAAAATAGATTTTCCTGGCTTTTGGTGTTTTCAAAAGTATCATTAAACAGATGGGCATTCCCAAATTAGTTTGAATCGTCTCCTTCAGTTTTTTCTACGCTTTTTGATTCTGAAATTGAACATTAATCATTGGACCCGGTCGACTGGCGGTCATTTTGAATTTGATATCTTACAGTCCAAAGAAATCAAATTTGACTTCCTTCCACACCTGGAAATCAATTTTACTGTATATGTGCAGCGTTGAGAATTTCATTCTCTTCTTCTTTTTCTAAAAATCAGAATAATTTTGTCCCCTACTTTTAGGTATTGATATGCAACAAATGAGAATGTTATTATTTGTTTGGAGAGAGAAAATATATCTATTATATATGTGTATTCTATACATCGTATCGACGAAATATTGCATTGCCATATTTGTCGTTGCTTTACTTGGAGTAACTAAGCAAACTTGTTATTATTTTTTGGGTACATCATCGTTATATGAGCATGAATCATCGTTTTTTTTAGTTTAAGAACCTTGTTATGATTGGAAAATAAAGTCAACGCAATGTACGATTTTGACTTGCATCTAACGTAAGAGACTCCTACAATCAACTACTTTTACGAATCCCCTCCCCCCGCTATCCAAAAGTAAAGCGTTTGCACAAAATAGTTTATGACCCAGAATGGCATTATGCAAAGAAGAAATTATCATCAATTCATATGGGAAAATATTTTAGCATTTCTGGACCAAACAAAAATGGTGATGATGGTCGGTCAGTATGTTGTAAGTTGTGATGATGTAAGGGATATGATATTGAGGTGTATGAAAGAAAAGGAAAAGGTGCATGATGTCATCACGAAATATAAACAGTGAATGGAAAGTTCAAAAAGTATCTAGAAATTGAAAAAAAATGCCAAATCTTTCTGATGGACATAAATATGGTTGGATGCACTACACCACACACACACACACACACACAAACACACACACATATATATATATATATATATATATATATATATATATATATATATATATATATATATATATACACACACACATGTACACACACACACAAATATATATATATATCTATATCTATATCTATTCATCTATCTATCTATCAATATATATATATATATGTATATATATATATATATATATATATATATATATATATATATATATATATATATATATATATATATATATATATATATCAGATACAACATCTAAATCATGGTGTATCAACATTCAGTACCAATATGTCCACTCCAGGCAAAAAGATGTGAAATACTAACAAATACCCAAATAGCGAAGCACTGGTGATGCTTATTTTAAACAATACCATTGTTTCACGTCGACAGTAATAAATCTTATTCCAAGACTTCTATTATCATTGTTAGAGCGTGGGCTTTCTTATTTTGTAAGGAAGAAACTTAAACTAAGAGCTTTCTATCATTTCTTTTTTCAAGACATTATGAGAATTAGGTAACATACTTATGCTGCGATATGAATAATATTTCTCCCCCTCATTTATTTGTTTATTCATACATTTATTTACTTTTTTATTCGTCATGCTTAAAATTTTTAGCAGATATAATTCATTTTACAGGATTCTTGGTTGAGTCCAAATTTTATGAATTTATTCGTTTCGGGGAGAGAAAAAACGAAGATTTGTGACTCTGAAAATGGTTGCTGAGGTTGGTCATATCCTGTGGCAGGAAAACAAAATAAAGGAGGCCTGGTTTGAATTTGTAATAATACAAAAATTGTGGCAAAATGAAATCAATTTGTTTGCAAAAGTTTCTAGATTTCTGAGGTTTCCACAATTTAGCAATAAAAAATAAGACAAATTGAAATAGAAAGGAAGACAACTTGAAGAAAGAAGGAAATACATTGTTCGGAGATAAAGGAAAAGGGAAAAACCTAAAGAAGAGAAAAAGAAGATGAGAAAAAAGGGGTAGATTGATTGGGGTAATAATAAACAGGAAATAATGAACATGATGATGATAATCATGACAGACGATTAATGTTGAATATAAGGAGATGATGATCATTATCATCATTGTGGAGAATTAGGATTAAGAATAAGAGGATACTGATAATGGAGATATTGAATCCGTTCGATGTTGCCGAATCGAAAGACACTAAAGAGAGTTTACAGCTACCTCTACCGAACACAACGAATCTCCGTGAAATCAAGAGGCAAAACAATTTAGATTGTCAAGCTTTCGATAAACCAAGCTCAATCCTCAAAAAAAAGAATATCCCCCAAATTAATCCCTCCAAATGTCCAAAGTTCTAAAAACGATGCATCCTCTTTATAGTCACCTATGGAGCTGAAAAATGGAATTTAACCAAAATTGGCCCTCAATCTTGAAATCATGCAATGTGCTGAGGAGCAAATAACCAGACAGTATATTATACTATGAGACAAACATGTGTCAGAAATCTTATACAAAGATTTGAAAACTCGAATTGCAATAGGCTGGTTATGTTGCAAGAATTGTCTGTTGGATATCGACTGTTGGACATCAACCGTTGGACATCAACCGTTGGAAATCACGACTCATAACGTTGATCTCCAAATCATTCGTAAAACTCCAAAAAAGCCTTTGCTACGACCAAGAGAAGTTCAAAAAGTTATGGCTCTGCGACGCCCTTGATTGAAAGGACTGTCGATTTGCTTGAAGGTTGCTGCTACCACTGCTGCTGCTGATGGTGATGACGGGGAATTAATGACAAGAATCATGTGGTCCAATTCGCCAGAGCATTGAGTTAGATTCCAACTATTATGGCCTTGTACCAGCCATCAGTCAGGCTCAGTAATAACATCGACTCACCCTAGAATCTATAATGAAATCAACAAATGAATTTGTTTACGTATACGAAAAAAGCTTCATGTTATCATGAGTTTTTTTTTTGCCTATACATGGTTTGAAAAAAATATTAGTTTATTGTATCACGGCACACTATGAAATATATTTGATGCACACGGTCGATAACTGTAAAAATGGAATGAATTAGAGGAAACTTTTCAGTAGTCAATCAATTTATATATTAAATATCGGCATAGGGATATACACACAAGCATTTTTACTTTCCTCTGTCGATAAAAATTTAGATCTTACAAAATCTAGTGATAAAACAATTACATTGGCAACTATGTGTGTGTGTGTGTGGGGAGCATAACACCTGCACTGGACATGTTTGTGGGTTAAATACAAAATGTCTACACACTTGGGAAATAGTTGCTGCACCCTGTTGTGTCGTGGCACTCGATTGGGAACTTGATCTGATCTACACTTTTTGAGCTTTAATTTTCATACAAATCTGATTTCCGGATCGAGAAGAAAGAGAGAAACAATATTTCATGGGAAAAAAACAAACAAACAAAAAACAAAAATCAAAAACAAAACAAAACATACAAGCTTGATCGCGCTAGGGTCAAATTCTTTTGCTTCATTAAAATCCAAGACGTAAACAAAATAGGATCAGTTTCGGCATACAGTATTGTTCTGGAACTAAGTGTTCCATTTTTACTTATTCGGCAGTAGAAGTGAATTTTTCATCACTTTTTTGCATTTGTTTCTATTATTGGTGCGTTGTATCACTGGTTTCTGGCCTGATCATGTAATTGATGTAACATGCAAAAATAATGTCAAAACTTAATAGTATGCGTTTGAAGATGAATAAATATATCGTGATCTTGTATATATGTACGTAACAGTAGATAACTAAGGAGGCAAATTAGGAGATACAAAGATTTATCTTGAAAACTTGGACAGGACATCTAAAGAAATATCATATTTGAAAACTCCAAAGAAATGTGCTCTCGGAATAAAAATCTTAATTTTCAATGATTTCAAAAGTTTGCAGACAGTTGGAATGAATTTATAAGAAAAAACCCAAAGAAGAATACTATAAATAAAGAGATATCACAAAGTTCTGGCAATTTTACTCAGGTTTATAGTAAAAAAATCTTTATCTGCTACTTTTTATCATCTGTAGACATCTGTTGCCTAGATTTGGAAATATCCTCAAATTAGTGAATAAAATATATGCAAAAATTGGAAATCTCGTTTTGCATTGATTAAGACCGAACATATCTGGCAATGTGTATTTGATCTCTGTGACCAGTATTATTAGATATATGAAAAACGCAGACACAATTACGAATACTCTTTATATATATATATATATATATATATATATATATATATATATATATATATATATATATATATATATGTATATATATGTGTGTGTGTGTGTATGTGTATGTATATAATTTAATTAATGGAAGTTTAAAAAGAAACGTAAACTCAAAAGAAAGTAATGTTCAATTCATACAATTTAGTTCGTATCTACGTTAATAGGTATGTAGAGCATCATGATAATGTTAAAAAAAATCCTATCAATGTTAAGATCCCTCCATTTTTTATCATATATATATATGTATATATATATATATATATATATATATATATATATATATATATATATATATATATATATATGTGTGTGTGTGTGTATGTGTATGTGTGCGTGTGTGAGGGAGAGTGTGTGCATGTGTGCGTGTGTGTGTATATATAATCATGATCATTCGGCCTTTAAATGTTCACAGCTTGACGAAAGGTTTCTTCAGCCTAGCTCATACGGACCGTCATAGGTTTTCCTAAGATAGCTTTTCCTAATGACGTTTGTGCAATTCTGAATCTTTCTAATTGTTTCTGATATTTTCCTTATTTCATGTCCGTATATCATAGCAGATATTCATGTTCTAAATACATAAGGTAATTTTGGGATTAGAAAATTAGTAACAGAAAAGTTTATGTCGGTCAGGATCTTCAGAGGTGAACAGAATTGTTACTCAGCTTGGAGTATTGTTATTGGTAAAACGCTTTCGGCAGATCTTCTCTGTCTTCAATATTGCTTGCGCTCCGCTACCCGTAGACCAAAGAAGAGAGCTAGTTCATTTGACTCAAAAACTAAATTCATGTTGGTCACCAATATCTTTTAAAATATTGGCCTGGCATTCTAGTGACTCTAACAGTCTCATTAACATGAACAAAAAAATTACAGAGTTAAAAATGATACTAAAATCAGCTAATAATCACAAATATACGAGCCAAAATGAATGTAAATTGTTTGAATACGTTCAAATGGATTAGTAAAAGTAATTGCATGAGTTGAAATAAAATGAAGAGTGGATGATTTGAATAAATTTCATTCATTCGCTTCAGAAAAAAAAAAGTACAGATTAGATCGTTTAAATAAAAATTAATTTTAGCTTTAGTCAATTAGTCCTTAAAAAGTTTGAGTAGTTTATGTTGTTTTCTTTTTAACCATGTAGTTATGTAGTTTTCTTCAACCAGAACATAGGTTTCTCCAGTGTTCAAGCTGGCCTTGCTGTCTTGTTTTTAGTTAACGTTCAGTACGTCAGTTATCCTATAGCTCTTCATGCTGTATAAGATACGAGAGCAGTAACTTATTAATTGATCACTTTTCCCAATTTTGTAATTATATTATATCCAACGCAGCTTGCTGCCAAAAGATATTGGTTGAAATACAGTTTCCATTGAGTGACTTCCCAGACCTATTTTCTTCTAATTTCAAACTGCTTTCAAATTGTTTTCATTGGTAGCATATCACAAGGGCGGTTCCGTGACAATTGCATAGCAACTGTGAATCCAGAGTTGAAAATTTATGGAAAGGAATTAGATGGCTATATAAATAATGATACCCTTAAGGAAATCCTACAGGGAAATTCTCAAACGTAATGTTATCTGAGGGTGGGGGTTCTTATGGAAGCAATTGTTTCATGGGCAGTTGTCATGGTACCTAAGAGAGCGTTTTAAAAACAATCTTCCCTGATGGCTCCCAGATTGTTTATAGGATTATGGCCAGGTGAATTTCCTAACCACCGTCAAATCAATCTCTTCAGAGAAGCTTTTTTCCCCAATGTGTGTGCTACTCTGAACGTGTTGTATATTCCTTTACTAATCAGTCTGCCTTCAAACACGATAAAAGAAAGGAATTATTAGTTTGTTCACATCTCTTATAGCTTGCACAACTCTCGTTAAGAATATTAGAAAATCAGGAAGACCACCAGCATGATTGTCAATATTGTTAGGTGCCATCAAGGGCGGTAAGCTCGCTCTTTTCAGGGCAAAACTCCCTGAGGAAAATTCTTTCTGGTTATTTGAGACCATTTACATTAGTGAATATATGAGCACCTCTAGTTGAGTCCTGTTTAACAGGATCGTGAAACGCTGTGTCCTTTCAATATGGTTGGTATGTGTACAGATGTTTTAAGATACTTTACATCATCACATGGTAATAAATTCCGAAATTTACAACGGGAACCGCTTTAAAAAAACAAAAAAAAAACGGTATTTCTTACATAAGTATAGAAAATTAAAAAAATCCATCGAATAAGTAATTTTCAGTAATTTTTTAAAATTTAGGTGTTGCTTGCGTACCAAAACTTTTTGTGTACATTTTGAACATACCTATAACATATGTGTGTTTGGAACACGGCTAAGCTAATCTATAATTATTTTTTGGTTAGTGTTTTGTTCATGTTAACTTTATCTAATCGCTACTTCAATACATGACCCTTTGTGTTTGGAAGCCTGGTTATCCGTGGAAGCTGTCGCTTGAGGTAGGTGAACCCTAAGGTTGGAAGAAAATCAAATCGCACTATATAGACTTACCTCTTCATTTTTTCCTCTCGGTGTTATGTTTGTCTTATCTTTATGTCTAATGATAGTATTAGAAGCAGTAATACAATCTCGATCTTTTGAATGGAACATTGTTGAGTATTATAAGTTTTTGACTAAAGGTTTTGTTATCGAAGAAAGCACCTGAAGCTAAAATGAAAATAATATTAACCAAAAATTTATAAAGGTTTGCACAATGCTTCATCTGGAAAACAAAATCAAGATGTCATTACAAAGATTGAGTTTTGTAAATACGTATCCGTTGAACCATTTCATTGTATTGCGTTGTGAACATTGAACTTTCCATGTGTCAATTAATCGAAATAAATCTGCTTTTAACGTCTGCTTTTAAACGAATTGAAATTTATAAAACTAGTTTCACATCGCTTGTCAAAAGAGAAGAACAAAAAACAAACAACAAAAAAAAACGATTTCTTCAATAGTTCAGCAGATACTTAAAGCGTTTTACAACTTGAGATGCAAAGGAAAACAGAAAAAGGCCATTGAACGTTTTGCACTGCAAGAATTATAAAGCAAGAGAAACGCGACATTTCATCGATAGGTGCCAATTAAGTGCGTCTAACGGGGCTGAAATCGATATCTGGTCGATGGAATTAAGAAAAACGGCAGACAAATGGCACGCAAAAATCTATCACGTAAACAGAAACAACTTTGACACACTACGATGAAAAAGGGGAAAGAAAAGAAAAGAAAAAGCGGAAGTGTCTGATTAGTCACCCAAAAGAAACCGTCACGTGACCGACATCTTTCATACAATGTTAGGGATGATCAATTGAAATATTGGAAAAGGTAGTGATTGATGACTAGATTACTTTTCTCGTTGTTTTTTTTGGGGGGGGGTGATCCCTAACAAAAGTCTGATTTTTTTTAAAAAGCATAAAATAACAGACCAATTTAGTATAAACTTACATTGTAAATTGAGATTCTCATAAAAAAAACCATAAGAGGATAATTTCTAAAAACGTGAAAGTAAATGATTGATTATTCAGCCCTTTAGCTCTACTTGTGCAGCCTTTACGTACGTTCTCTTCATAGATAGCCGGCCAGTAAAGAAAAAAAAAGCAAGACGGATGAAACCTAAGCTGGCTCTTTGACTGACAGTTTTTGTTGACGGTCTTTTAATGGAAAGAATAGAAGAAACAATAAAGAATTTTGAACAATCATTGCAAGAAACTCTATGTAGAGAAATCAATATGATTGTTTCAACTTCAGTATGTCTACATTTATTCCTAAGTGTAGACAGGAACTAGTTTTAAAAACAGAGTGCAAAAGCTACCACATACATAACCAAGATGGCTCTTTTGTACACTTTTTTCTACATTTGTCTTCACAACTATCCGACACATTAACAGATGTCTTCCAAGTCAATAGACGACGATCATAGCAAGAATTTGCTTTCTGTAATCAGTGGAAATTGTTGCCTGACTGTCCATGAAATTTTCAGAGAGGTAAGTATCTAAATGTCAGTCGGCGGTTTCCTGGAATTTTTGATGTCTCTTGCTTAGTGTCGTCAATTTAGATGTTTCTCATCTAAATTATAGATGTTTTCGTTGCGTGTAGATGTCAGAAATTGCTATTTACATGATTTTGATAGAGAATGTAGTATTTCCATTTGATTTATGATAAAAGGAGTAATAGTTTTGATAAATGGAGTCATACTTAAGTAGAATAAATATTTACGATTCAGATTGTCTCTTTCAATTTATCAATAGAATGTTATAGATTTCCTTGATTTTTGACATTTCTGGAGAATTTGAATGATTCAATGTATTTTGAGAGGTTTTGACTCAGTTTTAGATACAGACTTGAAGATGAAGTAGTCAACGATCCCCTTGCTGGACTTTCATACGAGAAAAGAATTAACTATGATCCGACATTCAGGCTTGTTAATGTATTCTATGATATAGACTTCAGGACTCTTTTCGCTATGCAAGTTACATAATGCACTATACGCAAAATTGTACCATTCGTAATTAAACTTAACAAGTTTATTAGCGTAACTAAGATCACCAATGATATCTATCAAATAATACAGAAGATTGCTATCTTAATTGAGATCGTATATACGTAGATAGATGAATAATTTTGTTGCCTAATGATATCTATCCATCTATCTATCTATCTATCTATCTCTCTCTCTATATATATATATGTATATAAATATATATATATATATATATGTGTGTGTGTGTGTGTGTGTGTGTGTATGTAAATAAGAGTAGACGAATGATTAAAGCTATAAAGGTGATTTCCACTCATCGCCAATTGTTGCACTTCTAAGACTGTAAGATTTCAAGTAATGGATACATAATATTCCATACGTAAAATAGTCTGTTGCATAAATGTCCAGACTTTGTAACAACCAAAGTTTTCAGACTAAATGATGGGAGATTACATGACTTACTCCAACTCATTAAAGTAATACCATAACAGTTAACTAGCGAAAGACCTTAGAGCAATTAATGACAGAACTAATACAATTCGATATAGCTGGATAAATCAGTAATTACCCATTCTCTTTCTAATGGCATTAAAGTAGAGTGCTTATTTCTAAAGTAGAGAACATTATGATAATAACAGTAAAACTAAAGAGTCTCATTTCTATGAAAGGTGCTGGAGTTTTAGTTCACCCGTTGTTAGATGGGATATACTCATGGTCTATGATTCAACATTCAATGATAGAAACGCTGACGGAGAACGAGAATACTGATACGTACCCGGACCTCACCCGGGAGCTACAAAAGGTGGGGAGTATTGAGTTTATGATGCCTATTTGTAGGTGAACTTGTAATCATTCAATAACTTAGAAATTCGAGGAAAGTTCAAGACTGCACAAAAGGTACTAGGGAAGATGCAGGAGATTTTAGGAGACTTGCCGTCAATCGAGCCTTGATGATGACCATGAACAACGACAACAGCAACAACAACAAAGACGACGACGACGACGACGATGATAAATTACCCATAATATATTGTCTATTGATATTCAGATTATTATTTCGAGGAAAGAGATCAAAATAAAACTGGTAATAAATAAAGCTAGACCTTTATTTCTCTTTTTATTAAATTAAAATAGAAGAAGATAGCTGCAGTAATTCCAAAGAGTCCTATCTTCTCCAGAAATCACTTGATAAAACATGGCAAAATAAATTCAAAAAATGGCCACACAGTGACACAATCTTATTCATTCTTTTTCGGTTTTGACACGAATAAGGAAATTGCTGCTGAATTTTATTATTTCACTTTCTCTAACTGCTTTATTCCTATATTTCTTTTCCTTTATTTACTATTTTCTTTTAACTGTCATACTTGAATGATTTCTTTTCAGAGCAAGAGATACTCAATACAAAATACCATCTGTTTAGAACAGCCTCAAGCAGTGATGGCTTGCAACGTGACAAGTAACAAAAGCGAAAAAAAAAACAAGAAGACGAATAGAAAAGGATAAAAAGGATTAGAGAAGGAAGGTGACTGAGTGAGAAGGAACAGTGAGTGAACAAAGGATGAGGCAGTAGAAGAGGAGAAAGTGATAAGGGGAGACATCTAAGAAAGAGGAATTGTGTAAGTAAAACAATACCAGAAAAACGGACCCATTAATCTAGTGGATATGACAACAACAACAACAACAACAACAACAAAACAACAACAACAACGACAACAACAATGATAATAATAATGATAATAATAATAATAATAATAATAATAATAATAATTATTATTATTATTATTATTATTATTATTATTATTATTATTATTATTATTATAGAACAGGAGTTAGTTGAAAGAGGTTTTTAGTTAGGGTCGTTGAAAGATGTGAAGAAGGAAAACCGAAATGAAAAGACGAAGAACATTGAGAAAGATGATGAAAGAAAGTAGGAAATATTTCTTGAAAGAGAGGAGACGAGTGTGAAAAGTCATGCTTACGGAGCGAAAAATCCAAAGAAAGATGAAGCTGTTTTCTGGGTTTTTTCCAAATCAGGACTTCTGGTTGCAATTCCGATGATGCTCTTCTTTTGTGTGCACACAGAATGCAAGATATAATACACGGTTTCCTTTTTTTCAACTAGAGTTTCAGTAAGGTGTACCCCTGACTCTACCTTTTATGAAATGAGATTGTGCTATGTAAGGGTAATTACGAGGCTTTGATTTTATGCCATCCGTTAAAAGTACTGCATAATGCTTTTGAAATTATTTATTTTGTGTAGCCTCGGAATACAACACAAGGTCTGATTTATGTCGTGTGTGTAGTTAGTAAAGTATTTCTTTCACTATCTCTTTGCCACGGATATCAGGATGCCTGCCTGCCTGCCTTTATGAAATGGGGAAATGGTTCATATTATTTATTTATTTTTTATAGTTACTTTTTTTTTGTTTTATTGATGTTTTACATACACTATTTTATTCATATGCTTTTTTAAACATATTATATTGTATTATCGGACTATGCTGACAGGATGGAAACTTTCCCCAATAACTGTAGAATAGAATTCAATCTAGAATATGAACGTTCTGGCCTGTACATGTCAGAGTGTGTGCTACAATTATACCTCGAAAAAGGATACGATACTAGAATAAAATACATAAAAGTGCTGGAACATTTGAATCCTTCTAAAATCTGTGATTTATTGGTGATAATCACTGTTGTAAAACACTCCGAGTAGAAACCATGAAAGTGTAAAACAAATCATAAATGTTGGCGTAATATAATAAACAGGATTCTTTTCTAAAATTAAGTACATAACGAGTGCCAAAACATTCGAGTACTTCTAAAATCTGTGATTTATTGGTGATAACCACTGTTGTAAAACAATCCGAGTAGAAACCATGAAATCGTAAAACAAATCTTAATTATTTAGTTGATATAATAAACGATGGAACACGCGGGGAGGTCGGGAGAATTCGTGCCATTTTATCTGTTCGGCGTTTCTGAACAGATAAAATGGCGCGAAAAGAGAAGAAAAACATCGTTTGAAAGAGGGAATAAAAGTTGTTATGAATGAAGAATAACAGAGATTTAAACCGGCATGGGTCACATTGATGACCTTCAATAGTAATGATAGCTTTAGAATATCGATTATAAAAGGGTATTAAGAAAGTTATGACACACTACGGTTTATGTATTCATACGCAAAATGCAAATACACACGTGCATGCATATATATGGACATAGTTATCATCTATATCAATAAACCAACATATATGAATAGAAAGAGAAATCGAGAAGAAGAAGAACAGAGAGAGAGAGAGAGAGAGCGAGAGAGAGAGAGAGAGCGAGAGAGGAGTATGTATCAAGATAAATAGATAGATATAAAAAGATGGATATATATATATATATATATATATATATATATATATATATATATATATATATATATATATATATATATATATATATATAAATACCGGTCAAAAGTAAGGGAACAGCCTATTCAAATATAGTTCTCATCATTCGTGGTTACCAGAGTGTTCTAAGATTTACAGAAACTCGCCATCACCGTTGATAAATGAACAACCGTAGCGTCAAAACATGAAGTCATGTAAAAAAATTCATCAAAGAATCAAATGGTTAGAATAAATTCTATTCATGATATCTAAGGCGTTTTCCATTGGAAAACATCTAAGATAGAGTGAAATACACCAAGATTTGGAAGCATTCAGATATTATCAATATCCATGTCAAAATAGGACCCCAAAAGTCTGCAGTAATGATGCAAAGATTCGGTATTGCTAAGAGTGTAGAGCACACAAACCAATACATAAACTTAGCACCCTCCACCATCTTTGATAGCTTCGGTTGGTTGATCATAGCTCTTGATGTATCGTTTATATAAGGAAAATTTTTCATCGGAAGTCGTCATGGGGAATAAAGAGAATTTAGAAAATGTACAGCGGAAAAATAAGAGAACGTTTTGTTTTTTATCTTGTTCAGGAAATTTCCTATGGGTATATGGCAATCTTGACCTCACTAAACGACAAGTAGAAAGGTCCTCAGCGTTGCTTCAGCAGCTAGCAATACCAAATTACGTCAAAGTGACAGCAGCTTTTCCAAACAAAATTGTCAGGGTGCAAACTGATGGCATGCCCTTATCTGCAGTCAGCTGGGCAAGTATAAAATTCCATATCCACTTCCGACTCCAAGAGTCACGATTTCTATGAAATTCAAGATTGTAAAGATACTTAGATAAATCGTTCTCATACTCTCTCTCAATATATATATATATATATATATATATATATATATATATATATATATATATATATATATATATATATGTGTGTGTGTGTGTGTGTGTGTGTGTGTATAAGTTTCTATCTTCCTCTATATGTGTGTATCAATAGTTATATCGATTCTGACATTCGTACGTATAGCTTGACAAAGATATAGAGACTATGTGTTATTTCATGACGAACATCTTAAGATAGATAGGTAACTTCATCTGCCAACGGAAACATTCCGAAAGTATAAAGTCCACGATGTATTGACACGTACAATTATAGATTTGTAAAGATGGATAAGAATCCAATTGAGAAGGCACATATTGACATACATAGTTTCAGGGGGAAACAGATGGATAAAGGAAATTTTGATAGAAAATTCATTGATAGAAGGATAGATAGATAAGATCTTGATCAGGTGATAGGAACAGTAATTATACGTAGACACGTACATAGCAAGATATATAGATATATAGATAGATAGATATACCGTACAAATTATTTCTATTTCTTCCAAATCAAACGGCTTTTATTCTTGTGTAACTCTTTTTATCACCGATCAATTCTCATAAATATTTGAGCAAGCCAGGAACAATATTTACGGCATTCAATGTCCTCTTTAACACCAAGATCATCTGCTTTATGGCCTTTTCTTCGTTTGCTTCGTTAATCGTCCGGTATAAACCAAGGGAGGTAAGCAATGAATAACCAAACGGCCAGCATTATTGAAATTAATCTACTTTTCTAGGAGAGCGGTTATTAACTTTTCATGGCCAGTTTCTTGCGGTGATTTAAAAAGCGAGAATTGTACCTTTCTTTCTATTTATTGATATAAAAAAAGATAGATAGTTAGATAGAGATAGATATGAATAGATATGAATAGACTGAGATGGATATGAATAGGTTGAGATACATATGTGTTGTATGAGAGAAAGACCGATACAAAGCGAGCAAGAGAGAGAGAGAGAGAGAGAGAGAGAGAGAGAGAGAGAGAGAGAGAGAGAGAGAGAGAGATTGAGAGATTGAAATTTTATGTATAGAGACATTTGAAAGAAACGTATTGTAAAAAAAGGCATAACGTAATCAGATTTGTTGAATACTGCAAACAGACTTTAAATTTACCATGATTATTCAACGGTAAAGAACAGCTTGTGGTGATTAATATATGGAATTATTTACATTCTCTAGAAAAATATTTTCTTTCATTAGAACCTATTTCTATGAATTTTCCCACCGACTCCAACTTTTTGAAAGGTATGTCTCTCCAACAAGCTCATAGGCCGAAGACTTTTAAAAAGCCTGCTTGCTCAACCTCTGATAGACTGATAGGGTGCAAATGTAGTGGTCGGCAGATTCTTGGCAGATGACTGGGAAGCAACACCCTAATCCTTGGCAGAGGTCACAAACGGTCTGATTCATATGTAGATCATACCGTCATTTTTGACGGGTATTATTGAAGAAACCAGGATGTGGTTTTATCGTTGAATATCTTGGAAGAAGTTTCGAGGAGATCAAAAAACTACTGGGAAACTGTGGTTAATATTGAGATAAGACTGTTGAAAGTTTCAAGACATAATGAGGATGGTAGGCTCGGAAGGCTTGGTGACCTTGATGCTCACAGAGTACATGCGAAACAAAAGGAGCAAAAGATAGACAGAGAGAATCCTACCTACCAGTTGGTCTGGCTGGAAGTTATGTATGAAGATATGTATCACGTGTACATATCGCTCCCATGGAACTACATGGTTGAAAATATTTTTAAAAATACTCCTTTTTATGTCTACAACTTTTTATTTTATTTTAAAAGCCTTGCTAGATAGGTGTTTAATTCACAACGTAAGTTAATGCTAAATTGCCCCCTGGATGAGCCTGCTTATTTTTTGGAAAATAAGGAGGTAAAAGAGGGCGAAAGAAGTAACTCACTCTCTTCATTTTTCTATTTTAATTCATCACCCCAACGCAGCATGTTGCCAAAATGTGTTAGTCACATGACTGTTTCTATTGTGTAAGTAACCAAATCTGGGTGAAATTGGTATTAAAATGTCTTAAAAGTAACTCTCGGTTGAGGTCCTCTATTACATCTCTTACACTGGTTTATGTTTACATGATTGATTCTAGTACTAGTTATGTTCATATGAATTGAAGTTAATTGACGTTACTCGAAATCATCTCAATCCATGAAGAAATATGATCATTCAATATTCAAAATTATTAAGTATATGAAATATTTTTTACATCTGCTCACTACGTCGAACAGTATGTCAATAGACAATGACTGTAACATTTCTCGATTAATTGAAAAGTAATTCAGTGAGAAGATGGGTCATGGTCTAAGAAGGGAACCAATTTTGTGACAGACCTGGGAATATATCTATAGTGACCCTACTGCGGCGTAGCAATATGTCTACACAGTAATTTCGAAGGTTCTGAATGAACTCCAATGAAATATCTGCAAGGCTTGCCGACGTGGTAAGAAATCGATGGTAAAATTTGGAGAAGCATCCAGGCACTTTTTATGATCGGAGGGTTTTTTCTCTTACATTTATGCATTTACTCCTGTTTTACCATGCAATATCTCTGAACGTTCTCAGTGAACATTTTGTAGGAAGGTGGGCCATGAGATAGAAAGAGAATTGACTGGATTTTGGGTTGGAACAAGAAATGCTTTTCATCCCCCCACCACGTCGGAGTTATGTATGAATTCATTACTATTTATTGTATTAGTGTGGGCAGCGGTATGAGCTTTTAAGTTTTATTCATTTCTTTTAACCAATTGTACACTTCCCGGTTCGGGTTTAAGTAACTGCATAAAAATAGTGTACATGCTGGTTCTAGTCTCGCTCTGAACTATGATGGATTATTCACCTCTTGGACACTCTTGGATGAGATCAAATAAAGGCTCTGTCTTTGCATCCTCTTAATACCTTTGTCCCACGTATAATATTCCTAATTTTAAGATGTATGGTAATGACAATATTATTAAATCATGTTGCAGCTGTGTTTTTAACCTGTTCAGCTCTATGCTTACGCTGGCAGCTAAAAGAATATAAAGTCCCCTTATTACAATAGAACAACTTTGTTGTTGAAAAGCTGTGATGTTATAGTGTTAAATTCAGAAACATACAAACATTTAGAGTTCTTAACAAAGGAAAATATTCTGAAAGAAACATTAATTTTACATCTCACATACAGGTATACATAAAATCAATCACCATAGTTACCTCATTATCACTATTTCCCAGCTGTATAAGTACAATTTAATTATCTCAGAACGATCACAAAATCTTTTCATAATCATCCTGGCTATATAGGAGTTAACCCTCAAAGTATATTAAGAGAATTAAATATAAATAATTAACGCTAAGTAATGGGAATCTTAAAACTGATCGACAGATAAAATTATATGATATATCTCCTGTAATTAAATCTATCTCACTTAACTGATGGTTCACCAACACGACTGCTTAAAAAAATCTGAGAAACTCTTTAAATACAACCAACATCATTCATAATAACAAGCCGCAAGCATACACATTGAAACCCCACTTTCCCCCCGGGAGGTAAATGGAATAAACAAAAATAAAACAATGTTAATAGTAGAAGACTGGAACAAATACCAACACATGAATTAACAAGTATGATATCTGAAACGATTTCAAAACCAATAAACCAAGAACTTCATAACAAGAATATTGCGAAAACTAAGAATAATAAAATATTTTTAAAAAATCTTAAAAAAAACCCAAAAAAACAAAAACTAAAAACTTGGGATACCACGAATTGAAAAAACTTGAAATATTACAAATGGAACAATCATAAAATAAAAAAGCAAAGATCATCGAGAATATTTTTTTCCTGTATTTGGTACATCGAGTGGTTTGAAATTCCAGCGTGAATAATCAGAGAAATTTTTTTCGTTCGTCATAACAGACTCACTTATCCGTTGTGAACAGCCTTTTAGAGGTGCAATTATAAATGTCATTTATTGTATGCGAAATTCCAAATCACTGGAATTAGGACGTGCCAAACCAAGGAGCATTGAAACATCTATATTGATTTAAGGCGTTATTATTAGCAAGAATGTTATGAGACAGTCTGTTATATTTAATAGACACCTTTAGACTACGGTTGGCTAAACCTGATGAATTTTCCAAATTCGGTGTTCAAGTTCTTTTCGAAGCACTTAATTTGGCGCCTCACACTTTCATCCAAGCATCCGTGAATCTTTTTCAAACAGACGGCAGAGTCCTTTTCCGAAATCACCAAGAACTTCCTCTTGAATTTTGTCCACGATTTGAATTTCATTGGGAAGAACATGAGTCCCAGGGTAGTCACATCAAGACAGTTAGAGTCTGAGTAACCTAGGCAATGCAATGTTTTGACAAAAACCCTGCTCCAGACGTTAAAGATGACTCGCTTGGCCATTCTGAATACGACACTCAGACACTACATAATCTAAATCAATTGAGTCTCCTGGTCAAATGAGTGACCCAAGGGTGAAGTTGCTGTTCACGCATGTGCACTGAGGTTCTTTCTGATTGGTTGCCAATCTATAACAGGACCATATGACCGGTTCCTGGGGCATTCAAAATGGCTGGATACTTTCAGGATAGGTTTCTTATCTCTCTTCGGTGCCAGTGATCATAGTTTCAGTGCAGATGAAAGCCAAGATTTCGAATGCTGATTTTATAGGTCAGTGTTTTTCAAATTTTTAAAGGTCGTTCCCCTCTTTTCTCAATTTGATCCCTAGTTACCTGTCTTTTTTAACTAATAAACAACAGTGGTGAAAAATATACGGATCTGCTTTTACGTCCAAAACATTCAGGATGATTTTTTTTCTGCCTCATAGCCTTATTACCCCTTTGAACGACCAAAAATTTCCCCAGCCCCAGTTAGGAACCACTGTTCCCAGTGGCAGCAGTTTTTTTAGGGTCTGTCGTTTGACATGGATCTTTCCCAAGATTTGATTGGCCTCTCTATTATGAGCGTTGCAGAGCCAATATTGAACTTGTTTAGTTTGTCACGCCATCTTATTTTTGACGACCTCAGTTTTGCACATGAGATCTGGGGATTCACGTTGTGAGTCATGATATCCAGCGATTAAGAAACATTTTTTCAATATGGACAGTGAGTTGACAACTGAGAATATCCATTTTCTCATACCTCTACCCACCTACCTTATGTTGGTGTTTCATTGTTTCCCTTATCCCTTCCAATATTTGCAGCTGGTTCATTATTTTATCCTAACGTCAAGCAGATATTGATTAGTTTTTTTTAGAAAATGTCCTACCCCCCAAGTAAACTATTTGACTTTGACTTTTTTGTCACCTCCCATCCCACATTCTTATTGAACTATTCAAATTTTTCACTCGTTCTCCCTTTCTTCCCAGCTAGGAAACTACCTGAGTTATCTTTTTGTTTCCCCGTGAAAGTCAATTTCATATGGAAGTCAATTTCCCCAAGTTTGGAGAAAACAAAACCATAATTTCCTTTAAATTTCGTGTTACAATGTGAGTTTTCAAGATCACATTTTCCCTGAATTGATGCGTATATTACAACACATCTAATTATACTGAAATAAGTACAACCATAAAATGATGAAGGTAGCTGAAAAATCTAGATGATGCATTGTTTGTCAGTTGAGTTTGGTGGCACATTCCGGACATTTGCTTCTTGGGACGAAGACAGATATTGATGAAAATATGAGTTCAAAACTCAATATCAACAATCATTTTCTCTCCTATCCATAACATGGAAAATTGTCCTCAGCGATTTTTTTCCATTCCTGCAGTCACTGTTTGTGTGTTTTCCGTTTGACGTCCACTCCTGATCAACGTTTGCTCTCAATTTTTCTTTCGTCCTTGCAAAATCTTCACCATGTAGGTCGATCACATGCATATGTTTCACACTTGAGTGATTGAAAGTCAAATTTCTGGAAGGTACCCGTATGTTGATGCTTTCATCTTTTTCTTTTTTTTTCTTTATAACTCCTTGTTATTGCTCACTGCCCGAGTTGGAGATGCTGGGTTTATTTCTGGAATCTTTCGTTCTTACTTCAGAAACCATCTGAGATGGTGACGACGGTAGCTTCGAGGTATCAATACTTATATACTCGCTGAAAGACTTGATTATTGTTGACTTTGTCCTTTCATCTGATGCTTTGAGTTGACTGTGGTTTTGATCGATGGAGTCTTTCAAGGTTTTTCATGTTACAACGATGCAAATGATATTTCATAGCAACTTTTCCTCCGTATGTAAAAAACATATCTCATGGGTTTTCTGTAACCATCACCATTCCACTTTTCCAACTCTTGACATCCACTCTCGAAATCTAAACTTTCTAAAAGCCCTGGTTTATATATTATGTTGTAGTCACAGAAGACATTCATCTATCAATATCAGTTAACTTCACTTATTAGATGGGTCTCCTCAAAGCAACTATATAAATACATTCGAAAAAGGTTCATAAATGCACACTATTCACACGTAAAGATAATGAAGTTAGCATTTTCTTCTGTAAGCATGACATCTTTCAATTTCCAACTGGATGCAAGGACCTTTGTTATTAACTAACTGTTCCTTAATATAGTTGCTCTCAGCAACTTGGTTGTCAGATCAGAACGTGACCTTATTCACTTTTGAATAGTTACAGTGTCCATGCACATAATTGAGCAGGGAAAACAGGTCAACGCCAGTCTCATTTGTAGGGACAGTGACGTTGCAAGCATTGCCAACAAACTCTTCAAAGCAGTTGCATCAGATATAACACGTGACTCGGTCTTGGAAAGAGAATACTTTCCGATTACAGGTTTCCGGTGAGCAATTATCTTGGCACTTGTTTCTGTCCTTTACAATCTCGCTTTGGTTCCCTATGAAATCAAGGGGACAATCACACTCAAGTAAACACTGCTCTTTCTGTTCGAAAGATCCTCTGTTCATGCACATCCAGATATTAAATACACAGTGGCTGAACTTGCAGTCTATATTTCTTCTGACGGGGTCCATTTCGTGAACGATGGTGCAGTGGACAAAGAACTGAAGTGTCTTCATGGTCAGAAGGTCACAGCGACCCATTCAATGAAGTAAGCACAGTAAATCCCATTCAGTTTAGTATATATACACTAGATTCAAAATGATTGTACATCTAATAAAAACCAGAAAAAAAATAACATAACATATTGATGAGGTCTAACTCATGGATAAGATAGTTGAGTATTATGCAGAAGTTCGAGTCAAGATAATAATCAGAATTTCATTTGATTTTACTGATAAGCAGCTCCTCTTCATTCGGAAAAAGCAAGTTCAACAGAGGAGCGGACATGTTCCATTTTGTTCATAAGTATGAAGATTCGTTAACGAAGAAGTGCTAATTAGTAATCATGTTATTCAGAGTAAACACATTTCATTGTTGGTAATTGGAAAGTTACTATACTGCTTACTTTTTACAACTGACTAAATTAGTGTTTTATTTTACTTATTTGATTAGCTGTCGTACTGTTTTGCTCCTATTTACCTTCATTTTCATTGTTATTGCTTTTTATTACAATTGATACGTAGAAAGAGATAGGTTTGATATAGACCTGCACGTCGTAGTAAGGTCCAGTAGCTCAGCGGTAAGAGCGTATTAAAAATGTCTGCGCTACTAATTCATTCACTTACTTCATAATCGGATGTGACCAGGATGAACTTGGATGTCTATGTATTTGCAATGAAACAAATAAATAAGGGATACTTATCTAAAATTGGCATTTTGTAGTAATCTACAATAACAAATCGGTCATTATATAAGATGAAGGTGAGTTCAATCGCAAATTGCACAATAATATCAAATGGAATTTCATATTGAATATATCGTAGGAAACGTAGATATAACAACAGACATAGACAGAATTGTCGAACTCACCCAATAATTCTACCAAGAACTCTACTTTTCAAGGCATGAGCAACAAATCAACGACCAGGATATGCGAGATGCTGACGATCAGTTGGATCTCTTCCCAGGAGTCACACAATGGGAAGTAAAACAAGCTATCAAACAAAAAAAAAAAAAAGAAAAGAAAAGCCCCCTGGACCATATAACATCACCATGGATCTAGTGAAGAAAAAGCTGGTGAGGTTATCTATAAAAAAAAGTAGCTAATCTGTTCAAGATGTGTCTAAACCAGAGTAGTGTCCCTGAAGACTGGAACACAGCAATCACAATGCTTGTACATAGAAAAAAACAAAATATTTCAAGGCTATAAGCCTATTCGACTGCATTTTTAAACTGTTCACAAAAATCATCACAAACTAGATTACGAGAACACGAGATAGAAACCAGTCACAAGAACAGGCTGGATTTAGCAGAAGTTACTCGACCATGAACCACCTTCATTCAATAAATCAGCTGATACAAAAACCAGGAAAATACAAAATGTCACTTGCTGTAGCATTTAGAGATTTCAAGAAGGCATTCGACTCAGTTGAAATTCCCATGATCATGGAGGCTATCACTCTGCAAGGTGTAGTCCTTGTATACATCAAAGTACTGCAACATATATACTATCATAGCAACTCCTTTATCAGGCTACATGAGAACTCTGAGCCGTTCTTGCTCCAAGAAGGAGTAAGGCAAGGTGATACCAGCTCCCTCAAACTCTTTATAGCCTGCCTCGAGATGATCTTCCGAAACTTGGACTAAGAGAATAGAGGAATCAAAATAGACGGTGAAAATATGAGCAACCCCATATTTTCAGACTACATCTTCTTTTTCGCAGAGAACCCATACGACCTCGAACTAATGCTAAATAAACTAAACAATGAAAGTAAAACATTTGGCCTACACATGAACTTCAGTAGAACAAAAGTAATGTGCAACGATGACATCGAGAATAAAGACATAACTGTCAAAATCGAAGATGCAAAACTGGGGAAAGTAGACCACTACATCTACCTACGACAATGAATCTCTATGAGACCCAAAGAAGAAGAAAAAAGCGGATACTCACCCCAGGATGGCAAGCGTTCGGCAGAGCAAACTCACCCTTCAAAAATAAGACGATCCAAATAATCCTAAAAAAAGGGTATACGACCATTGCATCTTCCCAAAAAAACGGTGGTCCGGGACATCATGATATCTATTAGAAGGCTCAAGTGGTAATTGGCTGGTAATATTGCAAGAATGAAAGACAACTGATGTACATCACAACTCACAACATGGATCCCCAGAGACTACATGCGAAACTGAGGCCGACAAAATACAAGATGGAAAGATGAACAAGACAAATTCAAAAAAAATTCTGGCTCTGCGATGCCCGGGAAATCTATGTCCAACGATGGACGTAAAAAGATTAATGATTGATCATTAAGAATGTCAAGATTTTCAAAAAGCAAGTTTAGATGCTGCCACAAGGTTGTGAAAATAGAATTGATGAAAATAAGCACTGTAGGAAGAAAAAATTATCTAATTGAAATTATCTAAATGAGAACTAAAGAAGTGAAAGGGAAGTTTATGGTTACTGATACTATTAGCATGACAGTCACAGCTATTATCATATCTATGTTGATATGGACTCAGTAAGTTTTTAACAGCGGCAGTGACTGGTAGCATCTACTGAGAATCAAGTGATAGTAGGTCTTCTCAATATTTGGACGCTTTCTTCAGTATTCTAACGTATGTTACCAATGCTGTCGTCTATCAAATTAAAAGTGAAATATATCCATCTATCTCTGGATTGATCGATGTATTGATCAATGAGACGGAGAGAGGGGATAATTGTCCAGTGACTTATATCGCTGTACATTTCCGACTGATGCAACTAGTCTCTATTTTAACTCGGATATACACCAGGGATTTGAATGCTGATTTCCAAGGTCAGTATTTTCTTTTACCAGAAAATTTGGCGGTATACGATGCTTTTATAACTTCGTGCAGATCTGAACTAGACGAAGCTAATTTGGGTTGAAATATCTCTCGCAATGTCAATTTTTCTCCCTCTCTGTTTCTCTCTCTTCCTCTCTCTGTTTTCCCCTATCTCTCTCTTTCGCTTTCTCTCTCTCTATCTCTATCTCTATCTCTCTCTCTATATATATATACACACACACACACGCACACACACATATATATATACATATATATATATATATATATATATATATATATATATATATATATATATATATATATATATATATATCGCAGTCTGTTCATATCTATCGATCAAAAAAGTCAGACCGAGATCGCAGTCGAAATTACCCATATTACAGCATTTATCTCTATAATCATTGACACAATTCACAAACTTGTGGGTCTAATTCTCGTACTTATGCCATGAACAATAATAGGAATCTTGCTTTTATTTTGGTGTTTATTTTTCATGCGGAACTGCATCACACTGAGTTGCAATAGATAAACGAGATCTTCTCTCTAGATAAACGAATACTTCTCGCAGAAAACCAGGTGCAATGGCCTGAATAATACAGCACGTGCAAGAAAAGTTGTTGATTATGACTGTACAGTTCGGCGCTCATTTCGAGAAAGGCACACTTCACCGACATACCCTTGAGATAAGCTTTGTCTATATTAGGATCAGCGGTGGAGACTGACTGTCAAGATCCACCAGACACGGACCCCGGCATCCAGGCAAACGGCGAGACATCAGCATGAGTCAAAATGAGCAGACGTATGCATCATGTAAACAATTATATACAACACACACACACACACACACACACACAGACACACAGACACGGACACAGACACACAGACACACACACACACACATGCACACATCCCCATATGAAAAGAATTGTTATCATAAATACAGTATCAGGATTTATGACTTTGAAATTTTGAAACAGAAACTATGTTTACATTTGTTTTATTTTTTCACATTCAATTTCTAAACGTTGGCATTTCTTTTTTCGTAATTGAATGCATCAAAATGAAACATCAAAAGCATTTCTCCTAGGTACACATCCCTAATTAAACAAGATAAACATATTAGTAATTAGACACTGCAAGCCATATTTTTTTCTTTCAGTATTAAGTAAGTATGGCTGGCTCTCAAACTATCTACCTATGTATCTATGTGTCGCATACACAGGCCACACTAACAGAGACAGAAGATTCAGAATCTAACCATTCACTCCTTATGTCGTAAATCCTTTCTTTTTTTTTTGTTTCACTTTCAGTGCAGTGTTCAATATCTTATGAAAGCTTTTGCTAAATTGAACCCTCAGTTTGTGTCTGGCTATGTTCACGCTTGTTTTGACGGTTCCAATCGAATGATGTCGCAGATTTGTTTACTATAATAGATTAAAACATGTGATCTTTTCTAGTCATCTCTACCATGAACAATCAATCTTGAGAGATAATGTCATGTATGTATTTTCTTGCCTCTTGAGAGTTTGCAATCCATGTATTGTACTTACAGATAATTCGACATCCACTTGATGCCTGATATTTGCTAATTAACTAGTCGTTCGATCAGTATTCATTTTGACAAATATGGGCCGCTAAACAACATTTCTACTATCATTATACCACAAACACTTATTCATAATACAACTGTTACCCCAGAGTTTGCTCTCATATTTTTGCGACATGTATCATTTAAATAAAGAAACCTCAGTTAAATAAATCTCATTCATTCAAGGTACTAGTATTAAATGTACTGATGTGTTTTGTCTAGGTATTAATTTTACTTGCATATTGCCAGCTTATGATTACATCATACACGAACACCATAATTCAGTGAAAAGAAATTCATAAAATTATAACAGTTTTGTCTGTAAGCGTTTATGGCCTTGCATCTTGAAAATGGCTGGACAAAAGACTGAAAGCAATCAACCACTAACGAATGGACAAAATATAATCAACTGACCTCTTTTCTGTCAAACGGAAGCAAGTCATCATCATCATCATCATCATCATCATCACCATCATCAGTCTTTTAACGTCCGTCGTTGGACATAGACCTTCCCTAGGATTTGCCACACTTCTCTATCATGGGCATCGCGGAGCCAGTACTTCCTGAACTTGTCTAGCTCGTCTCGCCATTTAATATTCTGCCGTCCTCGGTTGCCCGTATTATTTCAGGGAATCCATGTCGTGAATCGTGACGTTCATCGGTTCGGAAGCAAGTAACCTTAACTAAAATTGAAAAACAAAATTTCCCTAAGTCTTTAACCAAACTTGAATACATATATATATATATATATATATATATATATATATATATATATATATATATATATATATACGTGTATGTGTGTGTGTGTGTGTGTGTGTGTATGCATGCACGTAAAATCAAACCAAATTGGAATCAATATCAGCGGTGTCAGGCTTCACTTTGGAAGATTAGCTTACACAGTTATTAGTGAACAAAGCTCATATAATCCACTTGCTAAATAATACTCCACGGATCACAGATTAAGGGGAACACGAGTTCGACGACGATGTTTCCCATTCCTGATCAAACACACACAAACACACAGAGACACACAGAGACACAGAGACACAGAGACACACACACACACACACACACACACACACACACATATATATATATATATATATATATATATATATATATATATATTGTGCATTTAGTCTTTAACCTTAAAAAACAAACAGTCTGAATTTCAGCACACACCTAATATACTCAAATTTACCCGTTATCCGAAAGTGTAGCGAATAAGCATTTATCTTTATGTTATACATAACCGTTTTTTAGCGTAACCAGATTCCAAAAAAGGTTATAATAGTATGTTAATCTCAATTATTGGAGGTTGGGGTGGTTGGAAGTATAGTAGATTTGGCGAAAAGAGAGGAATACGGAGTGCTGCTTCTGTATCAACTTGCTTCACAACAAACAAAAAACATTGTTGTTTCTTGAAGGCAAAAAAAGTGATATGCAACACACGTTTGAAAAGCAGGTAATAGGCGTAAATAGTTAGTTTTTACGTCTTGTTATACACATGAGCACGGAGGTCAAGATGTGATTTATTATATATATATATATATATATATATATATATATATATATATATGCAGGTAACTTTGATTTTACAAACCTATATATATGAATCGACGTATGCATGCACGCATATCAATATCTATAGATGAATCAATGTATATTCAGATGATGTGTAAGAGCATAATCATCTGTATACTTATATACATGCGTGTGCACATGGGAGTATATCTATATATGTATTTATACATTGGACACTTCCATAAACTTATACACATGTAGATATCCATACACACACACAAACATATATATATATATATATATGTATATGCGCGCATATATATATATATATATATATATATATATATATATATATATATGTATATATATATATATATATATATATATATATATATATATATATATATATATATATATATATATATATATATATATATATATAACCATGCATGCATTTACTTATAACAGATAAATAATAATAATATATATTCATATGTTTGTATGAATTTATTCATTGAAGTGTGTGTACATTTTCATACTTGCATATATATATATATATATATATATATGTGTGTGTGGGGGGTACGTATGTGTTCATAGAAGTATATATGTATATGCTTATTGAACACATCCATAAACTCATATACATAATCATCTATTACTTATTTTCTTATTTTAACTCACACATGCACATGAATATATATATATATATATATATATATATATATATGTGTGTGTGTGTGTGTGTGTGTGTGTGTGTGTGTGTGTGTGTGTGTGTGTGTAACATTAATGCTGGCTGACGTTAGTGTCGTGTGTTCACACGCGCATGTACAGAATGCAGAGATAAGAATAAACATAAAAATACTCCTACACACAAGGCTTCGTAATTCTGTTCTTTAGCGTTTCCAGAAAAGCACGCGAGTAGAAAATATATAGGCACTTAGAGAGCTGCAAACATCAGTCAAATGCACCTTATCTTACAGGAAACCATACAAGATAAGCCACTTCCTAAAACAAACAATCAAACAGCGAATCAAACAAATAAATAAAATGGCCGGGCCTGTTTTCCCCATCAATTATTCTATCATTCTATTTCTCTTTCTCTATCTTCTTTTAACCTCATTTTTCTCTCGCTATCTCTTCTTAACCATCATTTTTACTTCTTCCTCATATCTTCTCCTTTCGCCTGCCATAATGCTCTCTTTCTCTAATAAGACTCTCAACCGAAACTGTCTTCATAGGTTTTTTTCAGTCTTCAAGTTGGTTTCGCTGACTGGCTGGCTCGCTGTCATGCACACAGGCTGCCTCAAAGGAGTTAGAAGGATATTACTTAAGTTATTTACTTTTATCATGTATTGAAAAAACTTTCCCTGTTTTTTTTTAACTTGATGCCCAAAAGAAGTTTTCATGTTTGCTGATTCAATTTGCAAAGAGAGTTTATGCTAAACTGACTAGTTACTTTGTGTTTACGCTTTGGAGCCTTTTTTTCGCAATCACTGCCCAACAAACGGTGCAAGAAGTAACATAACCGTTGATCAACCTTTCTTAAATTTTAAAATCTAGCACCCCCAACATTGCATTCTTCCTAAACCGTTGATCATGTGACATTTTCTATTGAGTGACTAACCTGACTCGTTCTTCTGTTATTTTTCCCGTTCAGCTCCCTAGCTTTCTCTACCCAGCATTCTTTCTATTGCTGTTTTCGTATTTCTGTCACCAGCAAAAATGCTCAATCATTTACATCAGCGGTTCTCTATGTGTAAGTCTGAGGACCCTTGGTGGTCCAGTTGACCTATGTAAGGGTCTCAAAAGGTTTAAAAAGACGAAGTAAAATGATTTATTATCCATGGCTATCAAGGAGGAATACGAAAACACTTCAACAATATCATCATCGTTATAATCGTTGTCAATAAGAGCAGCTGCTTTTAGCGTTCGTGTTTAGATAAACAGCCTCAAAAAATCTCTATCAATTGCGTTGTAGGGTCAATACTTTCTGAACTAGTATAATTGGTTGCACCATACTCTTTTCTATGCATATGATCCTTTGGAATTCACGTTGTGAGTAACGATGTTAAGTTGTTGTCAGACATCCTTAGAATATGACCAGCCCATCGCCATATGTGTTTTCAAATAGATTCTGTGATATCTGTGACTCCTGCTTTATGTGTACTTTCTTGTGATCTCTCCATGTGATGTTAAGCATAATTCTCTTCTTGGCCCGTTCCATGGATCTCAGTTTGAGTGTGAATGTCTTGGTTTCAGCTCCATAGATGACTATCAGGATGATGCATTGGTTTGCGTACTGCATTTTAAGGACTAATTGCATTTCCTTTTTCTCGTTCTGTCGAAAGCTTTCCAACCTAGAAATATTTCTTTTCTGTTGGTTTCTTTTTCTCTTGAGGATGCCATGAAGGTTCGTGGTCCAACGTAGATATAGTGGTCTACTTCCTACGTTTCTGAACATTATGGCTTTGTTCTCAACATGTTTGTAGTGAATGATTTTTGTTTTACTGAGATTCACGTGAAAACGTACTTCTTTGTTTGGCATTATTCGGTGGTCATGAATGTTCTCAACAAAAAGCACAATGACGTCAGTAATTCTTAGATTACCAAGGTATTGCTCATCAATTCCGATTCCTGTATTTTCTTAGTTCAGGTTTCGTGGGTACATCTCGAAGCAGGCTGCAGAGAGTTTGAATAAACGGGTTTTACTCCTTTTTCGAACTGAAACTAATAATCTTAATAGACGTAAAGCTGGGGCAGATTTGCAAACGCAGCTGTCTATCAGAAAACTTGGTTTTGTGAGAAGATTTGTGAAAGTAAATCAACCAGTGTTACTCCTCCCATTGACTTTTCCCCCATTTCTTCTCCATTTTCGAATGTATGAATATCTTTTTAAATGATGATTGCAGTTTGGGGCATTTTCCGATGCCTTGTTTCACAATAATCACTTAATCAACATAAAAACACCGCACGAGGGAGTACATATCCTTTCGTGCCATTTATCTACATCTTTGATCAACAGTAGCCATCTAAGATGGCCATATCCTTTTTAATTTTTTAGATTGCCATTTTTAAAAAGATTTTCCAGGGTTCTTCAGCGCCCAACAGCTGTTGTGTGGTCAGTGGACCCCATGCAGCGCCTCTTTACATTACTACGTCAGGCTCTCACTGACAACTGAATCTCACAAATGAAAGCGTTATAATCCATGCAAATTCTTGTGAATATTGAGAATACAGCTGCCACCTCCTGCTATCTAAAAGTACAACGTTGATAAAAAAAATTCATTTGGCGAAATGGCATAAAACGAACAAGTTACCATCAGTTCTTTTATGGGAAAATATCCGTACGTTCCAGACCCAAAACATGGCAATTAGAGTATTATGCAAACCCATTCTTTGATTTTCAACCTGAAGTTCAACAATCTGGATTTTTTTCTTGTACGTTCTATCAATTCCCAAACTTTAGTCAAAATCTAAGCTTGCAGCTCAGTTAGTTTTCTAACCGTAACAAGATCAAGAACAAGCCACATCTTATCCAGGGGAGTAAACTGTTCGCTGTTTGAGAACCCCATCACGATAATCCAGGCCGATACATGAAATCGACAGTTCCTCACAATGACTTGAAATCACTACCAAGAGATTGACAGTCGTTTCTCTTACCGACGTAGCCAAACTAATAAGAGTCTTACATATCTACAAAAGTTCATGTTACAAATATGCAAGGGCTTATTTCGTCATAATAAATAAATAAATTCGTTTATAAAATGAACATTTCTTGTTGTGGTTTTAACCAAGCTAAACTGCCCAATGTATCTACCCGAAAATTATGTTGCAAACACTCCAGGGCTTATATTCATACAAAAAATGTATATTTTTATAATTTTCATTTAATATATTAATATATATATATATATATATATATATATATATATATATATATATATATATATATATATATATATATATATATATATATATAATACAAGAGTTGCAGTTGTCATCTTCAGCTGGAATAAAAATGCAAATGGAGTTTAACCTTGCTGCAGTGAAGCTTGGTCATTTTCAGATATTTTTAACAGATTACAGGTAAACCAAGGTTTCTGAAAGTTTGCTTCATGACACTTATTTTTACTTTTTCGGCAAAGAAAAAAGAAAATAATAGAATCAGTGATTATTTAGCGCGCATCCTCTTCCTGTCTTTGCAACTCCAAACTCTTCCGTATCTCTCCCAAACTAAACTGAAAAGATCCAGCCTTAACATCCATTGTCATTTTAGAGATGTTGAAACGCTCTGAGAGCTTTCTCAAATGAATTAATAGTAATTGTTTCCTCGCTTCTAGGTTTACAAAAAGATTTATTGGAATACTTTTTTGTGAATAGTGAGGGAACTCTGTATTTAAAATAAAAAATTCTCATAGACTATTTGTATTTTGTGTTGTTTTCTATGGCCTCCATCCAACTTTAGATACGCTAGCATATCCAGCAGCTGTTGCCGGCAATGACTGACGTATTGAAATTTAATTTACGTCCTTCGCTCAGTGTTGCTTATACAGATGTCTTTTTCTAAATCTTCACGTTTTTGGTTGTGTTTAGTTGTCAGAAATCGCTATTTAAATGATTTTCGACATAAATAGATAATTTTTATTCAATTTGTTGTAAATGAATAAGTAATCTAAAATCAAAGTCAATAATTGAAATTCATCAAGATTTGAAATCATATAAAAGTATTCGATCGAAACATGGTCCAAATAAATTCTAACTATGACATAACCGTCGTTTCGAACTGTAAAACAATTAAGACGGTGGGAAAACACCCAGAAATATCTAAATATCTGGATAATCTTCATATTGTTTGTACAAGAAAATAGAGTCTAATCCAAAAAATGGACACTCTGAAGAATATAGATGATATTTATAAAATAAGTTATAAATGATATCTGTAAAAATAGCTATCCCAAATGCAATACAAAAAAAAAAAAAAAAAAAATTAGATGGTGTGAAGTGTACCGACGCCATTTTACAAGTCTCTAAACAAAACGCTAAGGATGAATCACTAACAGCCTTTGGTCGTTCAATACTTTTCATAAAATGAGTCATATTTTGATTTTAAAATAAATGCTGACGATCAAAGTCTGAATTAACTTATTGACAATAAGTAAAATATTCCTAGATTTTATATAGATAGGGAATCTAAACGTTTGTATGGGTTTCAAGATTTGCTTGACCCAATTTCAGATGTGAACTTGAAAATAATGTTGACAACGCTCCCCTTCCTAGATCTTTACACAAAAAAGTAATGTATCTATGGTTTGACTTCCAGTTTTGTTCTCTTCTTCTGTTTATCTATTAATTTTACATCTTCTCTGCAACGTTTTTTTCGACATCAAATGGATTTGTATTTTTCTTGTCTGTTTACAGAATTATGATAAAATCTTGACATGGCACTTAGTTTTCTTCCTTTCAAATAAATAGAAGTTTTAGTGTTGAGCTCACGCCAGCCATCAGAACCTGGCAGTTGCTGACTCAGAAAGTCAGCAGCCTTTAGACACCCTTGTCTACACCATGACACAAAAAATACCTGCTTCGTTTTGTTTACCTCTGCAGAAAGAGGTGGAAGCTAACTAACTAGTGCCCTTGTTTTGACTATGGAATCAGATGTTCTTTTCAGGGTTTCCCATATGAAAGGTTTCTCTTGTCCCGGCTTGCTATTTGTGAAATAGACCAGAAGTGGCGTCACTGTTATAGTTTATGTCACCAAGTATTTCAAAGAGGTCCCACATCGAGGTATTTATCAGTCTAAACGTTGCTTAGCCCCGGTGATCGTATGAGAATCAGTATATTTGATGCTTTTTGACCGTAATCGAGTTGGAGGAGGTATATATATATATATATATATATATATATATATATATATATATTCACTCATTTTTTCTGTTAATCCATACCATATCTTGAAATGGTCGCAATGAATTTCAATGACATTTTCTAGAAAGATGTGACCCTGTGCTCATGAAGAACTCATTAAATCTGGGGTGGATTCATGAATTTCACCGATCAACAGTGATTTGTTTTTCATTTGTCCATATTTTTCTACTTATCTGCTCATGTTTATCTACATCATATGCTCAAATGCTATCAATGAAATCTCAATGGGATGGATTCAATTACCATTTCCAACAAAGAGATATTTTTCATATATCTAGATGCGATTTTGAATCGCAGAGAATCCAAATTTAGAATTTCACCAACCCTGCATTGATGTTATGTTTGAACTTTTCGTTCAGCTTTTAGTTAGTTGGCAGAGGTATGCACCCTCTGCGTGTTTAGTCGTTCCTTCTTTATTACCAAAAGAAATCGGTGAAATATACCGGATAGAAAACAAAATAAGTCCAGTTCGTCATCCAATGGAAACTGACACATTACTACCGTCTATTAGCGGAGTATGTCGAGGAAGGTGGATTAATTGAAAATTGAGAAAGGCTTCATCGATGGATGTATTTTCTCGCTTTTAGGTAGGCAGCTATCAATAAAAAAAAGCCAGAATTCTCAAAGTAACAAGCATGAATGTTGTCAGACACAAACTAAAAGACCAATTTAACATATACTTACATTGCAGGTAGAACTAAAAACCTATTTCATCATCAACAGCCTTTTACCATCTGTCGTTCGACATAAACACTCCCAATCGCCAGTCTTCTCTATCATGGGCATTGCGGAACAAGTACTTTCTGAATTTATCTACTTCGTCACGCCATCTTATTTACAGTCGGTCACAATTTTGCATTCGATCCTTGGGATCCACAGTTTGAGTCATAATATCCAACAGTTGTCTGGCATTCTTGCAACATGTCCAGCCTATTACCATTTGAGTTTTCTTACTGTTTTTTATGATATCTCAGACTCCTGTGTTCTTCTCTTATATACAATGCTTTCTTATCATCTCTATGTGAATGTTTCAGCTCCGCAGGTGACTCTCAGTAGGGTACATTGGTTGTATACGCTTCTTTTTAGGAATAGTGGAATTTGAGTGCTCTTCAAAGTCGAATTTATTTGAAACTGTAGTGCGATTCTTTGGTTCATTTCGATTTTGGACTCGCTGTCCTGGGTAGATGTAATGGTCTACTTTCTCCAACTATGTGTTTTCAATTTCAATCGTTGTTGCTTTGTCCCCAACATTTATGTACATATCATTTGTCTTGGTGAGGTTCATTTGGAGGCCATCTTGCTTTATTTAGTTTGTCTAGCATTGTTTGGAGATCGTGGAGGTTCTTAGCAAAGAGGATGATGACACCAGCAAATGTAGGGGTACTCAGGTATTTGTCACCTGTTCTGATTTACTTGTGTCCCTCTTCAAAGATCATCTCAAGGCAAACTTTGAAAAGTTTGGATGAGCTGGTATCACCTTGTTTCACTGTTGTCTTTTTTCTAGTTGAAAAGGCTCAGAAGCTTTATGTAGCCTGATGAAGGAACTGCTGCAGTGTCGGTTGATATGTTGTAGTACTCTGATATATACGGGGTCTACACCTTGTTGTAATATTGTGTCAATGACGTAGGGGATTTCCACTGAATCAGAAGGTTTTTAAAGTCAACAAATGCTGCAGTTTATGATTTACTGAATAGAGATGGTCCATGGTTGGGAAACTTTTCCTGAAGTCAGCTTGTTCCCGTGGTTCATTTTCATCTACCGCTTTGGTGATTCGATTAGTGATCACTTTGGTTCACAGTTTGTAGATGCTGTCAGTAGACTTATTGGTGTGTAGTTGTTGAGGTCTTTCGGGTTTCTTTTTTGTATAAGAGCTTGATGATTTCAGTGTTCCATTTTTCTGGGACTTTGCTTTGTTTGAGGCATAAGATGGATAGAATGACTAATTTCCTAGTGATGATATTTCTAGCTTTTTGAGTTTGTTGATGGTGATGTTATGGGGGCCATTTCTTCAGCAATAACCTCGTCCCTTGTTTTGTGGAATAGAGGTCTTTGTAAAAATCCTTAAAACTTTCTACAATACGGTCTCTATTCGTTGCCAGGTCTCCATTTACTCCGAGAACACAAGTTATTAGTTTTCTTCCTCTACTGAGAGATTTCCCAATAGTTTTGAATCATCTGCCTTTTACAACAATGCTTTTCAACTGCTGTCGTGTATCTTCCTTTGTCTTCTTTTCGTTTCTTTTAGATGTTTTTTTTTCAGCGCTGTTGTTTTGATCCTTTCTCGTGTTGCTGTTGGTGTTTTGAAGTTCCTGTGTTTTCTTTTCATGAAATTCTTGGTTTTTTATAGACGTTTGAATAAAGTTTGTAGGCTCTTTGGCTTGAACATACAGGCGATTCTGATAGGGAGGTTATATTGTAACTGATCTCTTCGATGTTCTATTCAGGTTTGGTGTGGAGATCATATCTGTTTTCAGTTCCAGCCTGAATGATCGCATGAGCTCTTTTTGAATCTTGCATGATTTTGAACCTGTTTGCTGTTGAAAAATTCCCTAGATCTTCACCTCTGTTGTTTTGTATTTTGTATCTGTACTTGCCGACACGTATTCCATTACCTTGTCCTTCTTGGACATTGAAGTCTGCCGTAATGATGTTGAAATATGTTTTGATTTCTCTGAGTATGACATTCAAATCGTCATAGAAGTTGTTTATCTCCTCGTCGGTTGATTGTGAAGTGGAGGCGTAAACTTGAATGATGTTCCGTGTGTGTATCTTTGAGAGTTGTACAATTACACTGGCTATACAGCCTGAGATTTTCTTTGAATCTAACAAATCGTGGTCCTTGAGTTTTTTTAATGAATAAGCTAAATCCACTTTATTTTCTCTTTTCCTTACTATCGTAGTATAAAAGATGTTTACCGTTTAGTTCCATTGTTTCCTCTCCGAATGTTTTCATTTTGAAAAAAACCGATGATGTCTTATTTGATGTTTTTGATTTAATTTTCTAGATTAGTTTGATGCATATCTGTAGAGAGTGCCCTACTGCTTCAAGTTCCTATGTTTAGTTTTGTTCATTCTGTGTTGTTTTCGTGGTTGTGTTAGGGTGGTCGCACTCGGAACTCATCATCCCAACCCTAAGTACGCGATTTGGCTTGGAAACACACACACACACACACACACAGAACAAAAACAAAAACAAAAAGAGAACTAATTAGACCAACTTGAACATTGAAGAAACCTATGCTGATATCTCACGGTCATTATTTCGAATCTTGGCTGTAAAATGTCCATTTTTAAATAGGTTTTGTTTAATGTGACGTGATAGACAAACAGAGGTGAGTTTACTCCCTTAGATCTGATGAGGAATGTTCTCATTGTTTGAAAAAGGTTCCAGGGCTTGTTGGTTAGTTTAAGATTTGCATACCGAAATATATCTGTTTTTTAGTTTTCTGGATAGTTCTACTACAGAATTATTGATTCATTGAATGGCTGGTATTTTGGTTATTTATATATTACAGTTACGTTATGTTATGTTAAATTAGTGAGTTAACAAACTGATTTGAAACAAACCTTAAAATCACTACGTAAAACTGTTTTATTTCCAGGAAATTGTCTTCATCATCATTGATATGAAAAATAGAAAATACGTAGTTTCATCATCTAATGAAATCATTATCAGCACCCTGATAGTTTGATCGAATATGTGTTTCCTGCAACCGAAAGGGAGAGATACAGAGGTCAACGTTTACGGGGTGAATGGTGAAGACTGGGGATACGGGTTGATCAAATACACTAGGATGTAGGTCAGGTTTTGCCCCAAAGCGGGAGTGATATGATGTAGGTCAGGTTTCAGCAGAAATTTCGGATGACTTTTTGAACATAAGGTCACGAGAGGAATAGAGAATGAAACTTAATTAAACAGTCCAATCAGCTTTTATTATTAGATAGTCGCCCTTTATTCAAGCCTTGTCGGTCAGCAGTTCCAATCAAGCGATGGAAGTATGAACTTCTCTGCTATCTGCAGTGCACCTGTGAGTGTGTGGGAGAGAGAATGGTGGAGAAAGAAAGAGAATGTAGCTTATTAAAGCTATTATCAGCAAAATCGTCATCTGCAGTCTTTCAGGATAGGTAAAAATAGACTTTAAACAAAATTTTAGGACTCATCGAAATAGAAATCTGTGCAATGATTAAACCTGCTCTGCATCAATGTTATCTCTGGAAACAGCAAGATTTTGTCATCTTCTTCTCCGTGGGAGATCTGTTCTCCAATTGGACCCTGTTTTTCCCTAACACCGATACTTCTCTCCCGTATTTTTCGATCCAATCATCATCTAATCCTGCCATCGGATAAGAATACACTTTTGCTTTTTTTAGATATGCACCCACGTGTATTTTTATATCGTTACGTACAACCGATTATAATACAATTATTACATTGAATGGTAACGTTTAAATCAGTACAATAATCCCGTACATCAAAAGTATATACTAAGTAACGACATCAAATTATCATATTAAGATCATTTTATGCAATTATTATATTGAATCCTCTCAGTGCATCATCATATTAATTAAATATCGTTTGGTGCATTTCAAATCATTCTGCAAATACGTTTTTCGCTCCTAAATTCTGCTACAATTGAACAATTTAAATAACTCTTCAGACATATATTTGTGTAACATCATTTTGAAATCTAGCAAATATGAAACTGAATTATACAGGTAGTATTTTATTGTGTTACAATTGAGAAAGTTTAAAACTCAAATAAATGAAAAACAGAAGTGTACAAATTAACAACCTATAATTTTGAAAACAAGAACTCCGATACAAATCATTTACCTAAGATCCTTGCCTACAAATCACTGATATTCGTCGATCTTCCATTCATTTTGTTGAATTTTGAGTTTCTTCAGCTCCAAAACTTTCCGCGCCTGTCGGAATAGCTTGCCAGAATTCATTTTTTGATAGCGATCTAACGCCTATTTTCATACTCCTTCCTTTTGAAAAGGCTTCAGAGAGTTTCAATCGGGATGAAATCTGCAGAGAATGGTTGCCAGTCCATCGATATATCGGCACTGATGCCTATTTTGGTCGTGTGCACTGTGTGGAGGGGCATTATCTTGCATGAAGATACGTTTCGCACGTAGGCTGAGAAACCTGTCCATAAATCATGGCAGAAAGTTGTCTTTCGGAAGTTCAAAATAAGCCAGGGGAACTCATTTTTACTACATCTGATACATGCCAACGTCCAAATATCTCGTTTCGAACGATCCCCGTTGAAAACGTAACTCTGCTAGCTTGCTGATACTTAATCGTATCGGACACTTCTCCCCCTTTGCAACACAGTCTGCAATCCATCCACTGAGTCTATCAAGGGTACCTCGGCTCTCCGCAGTGTAAACAGCATTGGAGTCAATTTTCGAATACTTTCTAGTCCATTCGAGAGGTTTTACTTAGTGCATGAACTCTGACAAAGGTTGTCGAATATCAGAATATCTGACACATTTTGCAAAAAGACAGAAAATTCACCATCCCGATGATTTGAACACGTTAACTCGATTAACCTCCTCGAATATAGTTTTGCTGCTCTTGGCTTTTTTTCTAGCCATGAGCTTAATTCGAGATACTTCAGTTTGTGATATTGTCCTTAACTAGTTCGTATCTGATGTTCCATATGATGCAATAGGATTGTCAACGCGTGTCCACTATTCGACGGTCCCTTTTGAGCATTTCTGCTATTTCAAGGATTGTACTGCATTGTTTAGGCTGTATTAGACTAAACCGTTCCGTACAAAGTGGTTAGTTTAGGATTTGCATACCGATATATATCTGTTTTTAGTTTTCTGGATGGTTCTACCACATAATTTTTGATTCATTGAATGGCTGGTACATTGAATTACAGTTATCTTAAATCAGTACGTTAAATTAGAGAGTTGACGAACTGATTTAAAACAAACCTTAAAATCAAAGTCTGTATTAGACTAAATACACTATTTACAAAGTGGGATGATTTCTGTCAAATGATAATCAGATAAATAGATAAAACGCATAGATGGATATCAAATAGTATTTCAATTGATTTCTTTTCAGAAAGTGATTCAATACTACTCTGGATAAAACATTTAGGGCGATTAAAAAAAAGGAGAAGAATGCTAAAAAAGTGAATTTAGGTCCGAAAATAGGAGGGAAGGTTAATGTCCTCAAAGGGTAGTAAGGTCCAAAGTTGAAAATGGAGGTGGCGTTATGTATGAAAAGAGAGAAACTGAAGTCCAAAAATGAGGGGCTATTGGTGAAAGGAGGGATCGATGTCCAGAAAAAGTAATAAAAAGGAGTTGTAATTGTCATGTTTAAAATCCAAACCAGTGCAGGCGTGTTTTTGAACGTTATGTAGTGTTTGTACAGAACTGCACGCAAAACAACATTAAAAAAAACTTGGTGCAATGACAAGTATCGCTTGCAACCTTTCCACCTAAAAATTGCAGACAGTCAAACATCACGCAAACTGTATTCAAATGCTCATTTAGTGCTCGTATATAAACAAAACATGTCCTTCAAATGTTCATGTGAACTTTTTTTAACAAACAGTTAACCAGGAGCAGATGGCCGGTGAACAACTGTTGCTTGATGCTTGTGTCCAAATGTTTGTTATCAAATGATTTTATTATCAAATGAAAAGTATAATCAGTTCCTACGGTCCTCATCCGGAACAGGCGTATTTTCAACTTTTAATCATATACAACCTTAGCTCAATAGCAGTAAACAAACACTGAGGCAAGAACAATCGAATAAAAAATATAATCACCCTATTAGAAGGTTATGCTTTCCATTCCCTTTATTTAATATATCCTTACTTTTATGAACAAAATTGTGGGGTTTTTTTTTTCTATTCTAAGGGTAAGAATTGAAGGGAGTGTATTTGTCTTTAACTTTTACGGATAAAAATATGGGACATTATTCTACTTTTAAGGGTCAAAGTTGGGAACTTTTTTTATTTTTATGTGTCAAAATCGTTGGGAAGATTTTTCTCGCTTCAGGGATGGAGATCGAGGGTGATTTTTCTTTTACATTTTTTGGATCAAAAACCGGCCTGAATAAAGATATTTCTTCAGTTATTTTTATCGGTGAAGTTTTGTGAATCATGATCATTGTCAATTTGTACGATTAATTTGTACCTTCAGCTTAATTTTTTGTTGCTATTTCATGTTTCCACCAGCCTGAATAAAAGTTACGATTAAAATCAACATTCACAAAATTGATTCACTTTTTCTTCCCTATCATTAAAAATCTACCTAAGGTAATGTTTCGTATACCCAGAGGACGTAAATTTGAAATTTATTTTAGTTTTATGATAAAAAAATAAACTTGCCTAAATGAATCACTCTGCATAGGAAGTAAATGGTTCTGTTCCGTTGCGACTTTTATTCAGGCTTTTTAAAAACCTAAAAGATTAAGCAGAAAGGGGAAATTATTCATAAAAGTCAATAATGATAGTTTAGAATATTTCCATCGAATAAAATCAAATGAAAAAATATCTCTTTTTGACATTGATTGTCATTTTCATGATTTGTTAAAAAAAGTATACAGTTTGTCCTACCTCTCAAGTAAAAATGAGTCAAGAAAATTTTACTTTATTTTCAGCCAACAATAAACTGTATATCCACTCATGATTTTACTTTCAACACATTCTGAAAAAAAAAAGAAGAAAATACGTCTTAATCACAGAGTAGGAAAAGTGTACTATTAAAAGTATATTTCAAGTGTAAAATTGTGAAAAATATCGTTGAGATGGGACTACGTGGCATATTAGAAGTGCAGAAAGAAATGTGCCTTGTAAATGTTTTTCTGTGTAAACCTGTAATTGTCATAAATGTTTATAATTCAAATTGATGTGAAAGCTTTTCACTCACCCTATGCCGAGGCAAGCGTTCATATTTCGAAGATTTTCGGCTATCGTCTAAGTTGCTCAATTGCAGTATAAATATATCTGTTTACATATTGCACATATCTTGATATACTCCTGGCAGGCAGTCTTCTTTGTGCAAGTATGTTTACCGAATATTCGTCAACCTTATAAATGAATTGCAGTGTTGAAAAATTAATTTACGCTGAAATTTCAGCAAGATAGAAGTCATCAAAAACTTATTCACTTGTTTTATTTGTGTAAACAATATATGCATACACACACACACACACACACACACACACATATATATATATATATATGTATATATATATGAACATTCAATATTGTCACGATTCTTTTGACGTTTGAATGCGAACTAATAAGCATTTTTTTCGTGAAAATAATTTGCAAGGGATGTTTGTGGTACATAAACTTTTTTTATCATTCAAACAGCTATGAAAATTATTTACACGTTTAGGAGAAACTTGTACATGAAAAAAAAAGTTATTTAAACGGGTGTAAATAACACCAACGTGATATCAACGATTACAAACATTATTCTACCGTTCGTGCACTGAGCAAACGTCAGTAAAATTCACACACACTTTCCCTATATACAGAAAAATGCAAACTTGGATACAACTAAAATGTATCCAAGTGTTTATCAGTCTCTATCTTTTCTATTTCTTTCTCTCTTTTTTCCTCTCTCTCTCTATTGCATTTTTTATATTCAAAACCAAGCTTAGGCACGCCACAGGCGGACACAAAAGATGTGTCCATTTTAAGGCACTTTTACTTTGTAAATTGACCCTGCTTTGAAACTTATTTGGGGTGGGGGTAATTTACAAAAACTAACTCGCTAAATAACCTGCTTCAGGGTCAAAGTGGTGAAAAGTTTCATGTTTCATTATGCGATTATTGTGATAGGCTGCTGCATACATACGGACGGAAAGACCTTTTGTAAATCGTTTTTTTTTTTCATATCGAATCACATACCGAATTAACCAGTGTACCAGACCATTGCATAGAATTATTACATAAATCATATTAAATCAGTTCATCAAAACAATACATTAAATCATTAACTGAAAATATTGTATTGGACCATTGTTATAAATCATTCATTCATTCATTCATCATATAATCATTTTAGCGTCCGTTGTTGGACATGGACTTTCCCAAAACTCGCCAGATGGGTGTCTCAGAGCCAATACTTTTTAGATTTGCCCACTTTGACAAACCATCTCATATTTTGTCGGCCACGATTTCCCAGAAATAGAAATACAAGTTGTGAGTCCTGATGTCGTGTGGTCGTCTAACACCCCTAGCGAGATCGGCCCATTGAGATCCCCAATGACTTCCTCCTCTTGGGTTTTCTTTGATATAGCGAGCTGTCTTTCAATCGTATCATGTAATGTTGAGTAGGATTACCTTTTGTGCATTTAGCATGATTCTCAGTTTGAGGGCCAATCTTTTGGTCAGGTTCAACGTTTCAGCTTGGGTGACGGGAGCATTAGTTGTACACTTTTCTGTTCAGGATTAATTTTTTTTTCTTTAAGTTTAAGCTTGCATAACCGGAAGATTGCCAATCTTGAGAGGTTCTTCGCTTATTTTAGGTATATCATGGAGATTCGTTGTCCTAGGTAGATGATCTCCGTTCTCTCTCTTTGTCTTGTATGTGCTTGTTGTACATGTGGAGGCTAACGTAATTGCTTTTTTAAAATCCATGTCAAGCATTCTTGGGAGGTCATGAAAGTTTTCTGCAAATCTGAGGGCATTTAGGTATTAGCTTTCTATATATATTCTTTTGTTTTCCCAGTTTAGATTCCGAAAGGTAGGTGAGCCGGTATCCCCTTATCTTACTGCTTTGTTTTGAGTTGGAAGGGCCCAAAGTCTTTAAGTAGCCTAATAAAGAACTAGTAGATGTTAGTAAAAATGTTGCAAGACTGACATATACGGGGTATACGCCTTGTTATATGATAGCATCAATGACCCTGGGTATTTCTACCGAGCTGAAGCCTTCTTGAGATAAACAAATTCTACAGTAAGTTGCATTCAATATTCTTCTCTTTCGTTTAGTTGAATCACAAAATGGAGATTATTAAACAATCTAAAACCTGGTTGATCTGTATCATTGCAATACAGTTTGAAAAGAAAAAGTTCGTGTTCAGTTTTTTTCATTTGATACCAATAAAGCACCTATCCTTAGAACCAAGGATAACTCTGGAAGAAAAGATGTTGAACAAAAATATGAGAAGATGAAAGTACAAAAGACGATGAAGACATGCTCAGATGGACCTGGGTCAAACTTCTTTCCTCAATTAAAATCTAAAGAAGCAAACAAAAAAGAAATCATTTTTCTATACATTATTATTTCCAAACTACGTGTCTCATTCCAACTCCCTTATTAGTGTTTCCTGTAAATGAGATTTACTAACTCGAGCAAAACAAGTCGACATCAGTTTTTCATATGTCATTGTGTCACTTATTCGATCATGACGTCACTGGTTTTTTGTCATCAGTTATTGCTGTACACATGAGAAAAAAAAAGTCAAAACTCAATAGTAAGAGTTTGACAATATATACGAAAAATGTGAATGGAGAAGAGGAAATACAAAGTAGAAAATGTGAGAGCAGCTGGAATACTAATAAATAGCGACGGGGAATAGAGGAGAAAATGGCGAAATTGAAGAATAAGGGATGAAAGAATGACAAAGAAGAAAACGAAAGATTGACAGAGACGAAGAGAATTCTAGAGAAGAGAAGAAAGGGGAGAATAATCAAGAAGAGAAAAAAAAAAGAATGAAAGAGAGATGTTGGGGGGGAATTGACAAAGGAGGAATGTAGTAATTGAAAAGGACAAAGAGAATGAATTATGGAAAAAAAAGTTGTTAAAAGATGTCATTGTGGCCGTTATGATGTTAATTGATATTGACAGAAAATAGATAAGACAACCCTATTTGTTTAGGAAGGTAGCTGAGAGAGAGAGAGAGAGAGAGAGAGAGAGAGAGAGAGAGAGAGGTGAGGAATAGGTTTCTCATAGACGAGGACGTAGAAACTTGCACGTGGGGCCAAGTGTATGATCACTTATCATGAAAACGACGAAAAGACACGTACATATTGGAATCTGTAAAAAGTCCTTCCTCTACGTACGACGCCTTTAGTCGAATTTCGGATATTGAACAGAGAAAATGGACGAGCGATGATATCTTCCAATGTATTGGGTTTCCTTAGTCGTTCAACCGTGTCTTTAAGACGAGTGGAATCCACATTTTGACATATTCTTGTTTCCGTTTATGGTCTTTCCTATGGATGTGCTTGTATTCCTAGAAGTTGACCCGGAAGTGACGATAGTATTTGATTTGACATAAAATAGCTGTTCGATTCACATATTAACGCTGAGACGGCAAACTACGGCCTGTGACCTCATTTCATTCGAAAAGCAACGTTCATTAAAAAATGTACATACACGAATTCTTCGTTAATAAAAGATACACCATACGAATAAAATCAAGTATCGAAGTTCAATTCTTAAAGTTGCGTGGACCCAATGAATCAATGTTTTATTGTTAGAACAATTCAAAACAGTGTATTACAGCTGCTCTCTCTATATATACAATTGGACGATGTTCTGTCTCTCCTCTGCAAATAATACAATGGAAAATTACCCAGATTTCTACAGTCTTGTATAAGTGTTATTTCAGTTTCTACTTTTTTTCGTCCCATAAGACGTAAAAATATTTCTAATATGGCCCGCCGCTAAGAAGATTTGCCAACCCTTGTTTCGATGGAACAAGGAGGGAAAAGAAAAGAACGATAATAGGGAGATGTTTTCTTGAGTAAAAAAAATGCTAAAATGAGAAAGAAATAGTTGATGCAGAAGAGTTATGAAAGAGAAAATATGAAAGAGTGTATAAGCCGAAAAAGAAGCAACACAAATACGAACAATGAAAAGGAAAACAAGAAGGGATGAATCAAAGAAGAAAAATGACCGGGAAAAGATGATGTATGAAAAAGGGGAAAAGCTTGCAAAGAAAAAGAGTGGCAAAGGAAGGTATTTGAAAAAAATGGTGACCAATGTGAAAAAAAGAGAAGGAGGGAAGGAGAAAATAAGAAGGAAGAGAAAAAGTTGTAAAGGAAAAGGGAAAACAGTCCACCAAGAGAACGAGTGAAGAAGGAAGGGTTGGTATATTGATTCATAAAGGGAAATATATAAACTCCAGATTGAAATTAACCCTGTTTTGACCATTTGGAGATTTTATCAATTCTTTTTTATTCAATTCACATGAGACTTCCACTGTTACAGAATCAGACAAAATTACTGCAAGTAATCTGATGGTTTTAGGTTCAATCTCAGTGTGAGACAATAATAATACTATGAATGCTAAGAGGGGAGTGCAGTCAATATCAACCCTGTCGGTTAAAAAAAAGGTTTGGTTTGCTATTTTCCCACACCTACCAGATGATACCTCATGAAGGCCGTAGAGTACAGCGGCTGTAATGTTGTATGAAAAACAACCAAGATGAGGATAGTCCGAATAACATAGAAATAATAATAATATCTCATCTCAAAAATTCAGAGATATATAAACTTCTATCAATTGAAGAGCAAAGCTTTACATTACAAGTGGTTTCAAGGAATTCAAGAGTTGACATGATATCAAACAAGAAGGACTAAATAATTGAAGATGAAGAAAAATAAAGGCCAAAAGAAAAAAGAAAGGTGGCTCGAGCGGGTGAGAGCGAAGAAAGACGAGGAGAAGCGGGGTACTGAAGAAAATTGAAAGTTGAAAGAAAAAATATCAAAGAAAAAAAGGATGAGTCAAAGAAGAGACAGTAAGAGCAGAAAAGGATCGGAAGTCAACCAAATAGTCGTAGAAATTATTCAACTGCAAATAAGGAATGTCTGTCACTCTGTATGTGCATGCATTGCACTTATTCGACAACAAGCCACTATACTTTGTTAATGATATATCTGCGCACATGGCAGTGTAGGGTCAAATTCGAAGTTTCGGGATCGGCAGTGTTTCAAGAAATCTAATGCGCAGTGATGACTTGACAACAGTTCTAATTGGCAAAAGCCAATTACATTAGTCAGCAAACAAGACAGTGCAGTGTCATATATAAAGTTTCTTTTAAATCAACGCTTCTAAAGAAATATCACAAAAAAGATTTGATTTAAAAATGATGAATATTTCATCATAGATAAACCTTTTGGCTTCTGCTCTTCAGTATTATATAAAATGACAACTCTAGAGAGAAGTGTCTGAAATATCTCGAAGTCGTAGTTCCGTCCAATGGATGGAAATAAGAACTGTCTAGAAACTAAGATTCACTGGATCTCAGTAGTCGCATAACCTAACAACCTAACAACAGTCAGAGCAATGACTACTAATTACTGATGAAACCCTGGAGCATGTGTTTATACTATTTGTCCGAGGTATCCTCCTTTCAACGGCCTTTAACCGCAAAATAACGTTCGTAAGTTTTGAATATTTCACTCTCCATTTCCTAAATCATTCTGTGATTTTCAAGAACAATAACGCGTTTTAAGAGTTTAATATTAAGAGAAATTTCAAACTTAACAACTGGGAAGTTGAATACGGATATAATTATCGTATCATAGGTCACGTAAGGAAGCAAGTAAAAATAATCATTTATTTTTTACATTACGTTTTCTGCATTATATTCACTGCATTTATTTCGATAGAGGCTCCATTGCGTTTTCAGCATTTATACATTTTCGTGGCTTTGTAACATTAAATCGGTCAAATTAAACACATCTTCGGATTACAACTTTCATATGTTGCATACTTAGCCCTAACATATATCCAAATACAAGGACATTGAAAAAAAGATTCACGTACTCAAAACAGATTCTACACTCTTCAATGCCTTTGTACATCGAGTAACGTATCAGTTACACATTGGTATGGAGTAATGAACTAATCACTCCATTATTATTACATCAGAGGGTTGGATCAGTTTTTATTGGATTTTGATGATAAACTGACTATTCAAAATAAACACATCCTTATCTATTGCTTCAAGTAACAAGCCTGAACACCAAACACACATTTCATATTTTGCACAAAAATCGTAGTTATGTCCGAATGAATTGTTATGAAAATAAAAAATAAAATCCATCCTGTATTTGGAATCATTCCCTTATATTCTCACAACATAACTAGATTGTAATTTCATCAGACTTAAATCGGTGGAGTCAAGAAATTTGCATCCTACTATAACAGTTTTTTTTAAAGAAATAATTAGAGATACATTTTAGATAAAAATATCCTAGTTTATTTAAGCAGGTTCTGGGCTATTCTTTAGGGTCTTTGGCCTTGAAATGGGGTCGTTATGAAAAGAAATCTCTTTTTCTTTGCTAACAAGGATTAAATTGAACTTTCCAATGATTAATGAATTTTTATTGTCTTCCTGTATCCCAAATATAATAAAAATTTGCCTAATGTGTAGGTCACAACGTTCCTCCCTGACGGTTGCGTTTCACCTAAAACAATTTCAGATACTTCACATGACTTGTTTCTAGACAATAACTTTTAATGGATTCCGTAGTTTTGGAAACACAAAAATGCATGAAGAACTAAACATGAAGTAACGTTCAGAATTATAAATTACGGATCCTTGAAACGGCTTTCGTTATCGTATCGTGAGTTTTTTAAAGATTCCATTTCCCTAACCAGGCACCAATCAAACTGGCATTTTAATTCTTTCTTTTATGATTACTGGATTTATTTCGGTAGTTGTCAGGTTTTGTTCTTAGTATTGATATGATATTAAACGCACGGTAAATAAAGCTGTAATGAATGTGAACAAAACCAATTCTTGATGGAAACCCGTTGTATCAATTCTAACAACTTTTTTCTCCCCATAGTACAAACAAAATTACTTATTTTCCCTGTGAAGATTTTTTTGTCCTTGATGTCTCCCATTAATGAATTAACAAACATAAAAATATATCAATTAAATCTCGACTGATACTTAAAAAAGGCTACATTGAATTTGACAGCTATCTGGAGTTTACAGTGGTACATAATAACATTTTCAAGTCAAGATGTTATGACCATAAGCTCCATATTTTGCAGCTCAGTGTATCTGGACATAACTGCCTGGAGATCGGGTAGTTTCAGGTAGGTTATATAATACCAACATTTAAGATCTATTTATCTATAAATTAACTGTATAAGGTTAGAATAACGCATTGTAATCAGAGGTATAGAATTAATGTAAGAACCCGAGACTCTACTTAGGGCCTTATGCAAAAACTAGATGAACCTTGTACTCGTAGAACAGATTGTTAACTGATTGTCTTTAAAACAACGTTTTACGGTTATCTCGCAGTTTGCTATCGGATACTTTACGTTACTAGCGTTCAGCATTTGCTTTGCAGCAAGCCGTAAGAGAAGCAGTGTGTAGTGTCATCTTCTCAGTCCTACTTTTCAGTCTCTTGTACCTCAAACCACCGTAACCTCAGCCAAACATACCCTGATCACTATTTTAGAGGGCTGGAAACACTCGAAAAATATCCCATATAAATTTAAGCTATTTTTTTAACGCTATACGTCATTTCAGGTTGCGAAATGTTTTTCATGGGTGAGCGGGAAAAGCTGTCTCTCAAAAAGCAGGCATCGAGATTTAAAAAAAAAATCTCTCAGCACTACCAGGATTACACAGCTATAACAGTAATGGTCTTGTTCTTCTAATCATTACAGAGCGTCAAGTTTTGAAGAACTAATCCCCGCCCATGTTATGCATCAAATACTCGGAAGAAAAAATCTTGATATTTTTGTAAAACGTCCCTAACACAAGCAGTTTTCACAGCTGGAATTACTTTTAACATGGAAATTTCTGATTTTTTAGTCAAAAGATTATTCTGTTCCCAAGAAACAAATATCCACTTCACTATTTGAGAGAGAGAGAGAGAGAGAGAGAGAGAGAGAGAGAGAGAGAGAGAGAGAGAGAGAGAGAGAGAGAGGTTGTGTCTGTTTGCCTAACCCGCTATACAAACCAGCTCAACATGGGTGCAGCCAAATCCAATTCGGCATCCAAGCTCAATAGACGTAGGTGAAAGCTTTTAGGTGAACTTTTTGAGAATTTATTATATTGATTTCAAAGGGAGGTTATATTTACAATATAATCATTAATCTAAACTGGGCCCTTTCAAATATTCATGCTTATTTCACTTGACTCGGTCTACAAAGAGCTATCTATCGCTCAATTGGTGGTAATTTTAAATCAGAGTAGGGGAATGTTAATTTTATGTTTCGCTTTAGTTTACTGTGACGGGGTTAACGAGCAGTGAAGAGTGTGCTCCCCCTAAATTAGGTGAGGATTGTTTTTGTTGCAACGGTAGGAAAATAAAAGTAACACTATGGTCCGACTTGAATTGAACTTTAATAGAATAAATCACAAAAGGAAGGAAATAAGAAAGGGAATTAGGAAGTTAGGGATGAAAGAGGAGAAAGTGATAGAATGAAAGCGATCGGATTGCAATTAGGAAGGAAAATGAAAGTTGGTAAGATAGCAGAGAAAATCATTCACGACGGAATGAATGATGAAATAAGTAATAAAGACGGAGAGAAAAAAGGTGAGAAAATGATTTGCAAAATTATAGATGAGAATAACTACAATAGAAAAAAAAAGAAAAAAGAAAAAGAGAGAACAAAAGATAAGAAGAAAATCAACAGTAAGAACTGAAGAAAGATAAATGTTGTAGCGTTGAAAAATGAAAGAAATTAGGATAAGAATAATAAAAAAAGAACAAGAAAACGATAAAGAATAATCTGAAAAATATAGAAGTATTATCATATTGTCTCTAGATTTTAGCCTTTTCTATTTTTTCTACCTGTATTCATCCCCCTGAAATTGAATGAAAATTATTTTAGAATAAAGTGTTTAGATGACAAAGACTGTGTCTACTTTATGCTTTGCATTTTGGGATCTTCCACTAATTGAACAAAAACATGCTATTTTTTCCTATCAGAAAAGCCAGAAGTAACCATTCCAAAACTTATATATCATCCCCGATCTTTAAACAAAATCTAAATGAAATATCATTGAAAAAATAAATAAATGAGTTATTTCATTTCAAATTAAAGAGGAAATCTTATCTGATTTCATAGAGAATGTAGATAAGCAATCGGACAAGCCAGGATTAACCATTTTTTATCTGGAGGTTTCCACAAAATTTTAATAACATTTCAGTAGGATTGCTCGAGAAATGATAATTTCTCCCAATTTTTCAAACAAATACGATTTTCTTAGAAGATGAACGAACAAACGGGTCGCTCATAACTTGCCATACCAAGGTCTACATATATCACAGAAACTTCATATAGAATTTCATCGAAATACTTGTAAAATTGAAGGTGTTATTCATTTTCAAAATAAAGAAGTTACTCACTTTTAGGAAATGGAAGACAATATTTTTCAAAATTCTGCAGCAAAGGTCTTGAAAGTTCTACCGGAGAAGAAATATAAGAAAGATTAATGAAAAGAATGAAAGCTTATCTTAAAAGTAGGTAAAAGAAATTATCTAACAACAATTGAATAAATCTGTGTATGCATCCGCCACGATTACGCAACTACTGGTAATTGTACAAAGGAAACATTTGCTAGTTATAGAAGTCAGTGCAATGATTTGAATGTTCTCAAGAAACCGAATTAAAAAAACGACTGATTATCGGTGTTTCTTCATCATCATCAGTCTTTTATCGTTCTTCGTGGGACAGACACCATCCCAATGATTCAACAAACCTCTTTATCATGGATGTCGTTAGTAGTTTCAGGACTTGCCATCTTATATTCAACTGAATCCGGTTTTACAAGTGATTTCCATGTTGCGAGTCCTGATGTCCAGCAGTTGTCTGCCATTCTTGCAACATGACCAGCCCATTGCCATTTCAGTTTTCTCATTGATTCTGTGATCCCTAAGACTTCAGTTTACCCTCACCTGATATATTGTGTTATCTTGTGATTTCTCCACGTGATTTTGAGCATGATTTTTTCATACGCACGTTGCATGGTTTTCAGTTTGAAGGCCAGATCTTGGTTAGGTTATATGTTTCAACTCCTTGGGTGACTAACGGGAGGATTCATTGATTTATACCCTCCTTTTTAGGACTAATGGGATCTCTTGTCCCTGAAGATTGGGCTCCTGAAGGCTTGACATTCTAAAGTGATTCTTTGCTTGATTTGTTGTCCTGATCGTTGTGTGTTTATTTCCGATATCTGTTTTGCTGAAGTGCATATGGAGGCAAACCTTCGAGCATTCTTCATTTCGTTTGTTTAGCATTAGGCCCTAAAGTTTATCTTTAAAAAAGACGATGTCTACAAATTTGAGGTGACATATATTTGCCGTCTATTCTGATTACTTTACCTTCCTAGGTTAGGTTTCCAAAGCAGTCCGACTGGGCTGGTATCACCATGTCTTAGTCTTTCCAGGAGCTGAGGGGATCTGAGTCTTTGTACAGAATGATAAAAAGCTGTTCCGACGGTATTTATGTTGCAATACCCTGACATATACAGTGTCTACACCATGTAAAGTGATAGCATCAATGATCTTTGGGATTTCCAGTCGGATTTCTGGGAACTTCTTGGAATTGCTAAATGCTACAACAAGAGGCGTTTTATCGTTTACTGCTTCTTCTTTTAGTCGATTGATCGAATGGAGAGGGCTGGGTAACTTCTTCTAAAGCCAGCTGTCTCATATGGTTTGTTATGATTTATCGTTTTGGTGATTCGATTGGTGATGACTTTGATGAAAAGTTTTAGATGCATTTGAAGACACATTGGTCCGTAGTTACTGAGGTCTTTTGGGTTCCTTCTTACTATAAAACAGCATTATGATTGCAATGTTTTACTTGTCTATTGCCACAGCTTTTTTTAGGCATAAGTAGAATGGCAAGTCTCCTCGTGTTGACTTAATTGAATTTTATGAGAAGGTTGTTAGTAATGTTATCTGGTCTCGGAGACTTTCTTGTCTACGTTCGTTTGATGACTTGTTTTACCTTCCGTGGCGTAACTCATGGGAAATCCTCGAGCTGATTGCCCAGATCTAGCAAATCCTGTTGTTTTTTTTACTCCTTGTTTGGAGGAGAGGAGCTTTTTGGCTGAATTCTTTCGCAAGTTTGACGATCCAGTCATTGTCTGCTTTTAGGTCACCATAAACCTTTTGGATGAACTTTTGGACCAGATCATCGATCAGGTCATTGTCAGTTGTTAGGTCTCCATTGTTCAAGAGTACACATTTGTTTCCGTCTGGTATCGAAAGTTTTGTTAATAGCTTTGGAACCCTGGCATTTTTCAAGAATTGTTTCAATGTTTGCTGTTGTGTATATTTTATCTTTTATTCACTTTTTTCTGAATGGTCTTATCTAGTTTGATTGTTCTAATTTCATCTTTTGTTGCCGGTGATGCCTTGAGATTTCGGAGTTTCTCCGATTCTTGGTTACATCTGAGACTTAACTGATGTTTTGTGAGCTCTTTGGTTGAAACATATTGGCAACATCAATTATAGAGACTTACTTTGCTGCAGAATTCGTTGGTGTCGATGTTGTCCTCTTTTGGTTCGGTGAAAGGATCAATTCGTTTTTTTTTCTGTTCAATCTTGAAGAATCGAGTGAGTTCTTTTGGTATGTTTAGTGGTTAAAGTTCGAGGCGGAAAATTTTACTACCTTCTTTGTTGGTGTTATTTTGTGTTGGCTTTCTATGCTGACTTGATTTTTGGTGTTTTTGACGGTGCTGCTTTTGTCTGCTAGGATACAATCTATTCATTCTTGTTCTCATGGCTGGGGATCTTCCAAGTCCATTTTTATAGGGTTTCTTTTTGAAGAACGTGTTCATAATTTTGAACCTGTTTGCAGTAGCAAAATCAGGAAGTTCTTCACCTGTGTTGTTCCATACTTCATAACCGAACTTGCCAACGCAACATTCATTTTTTTATCCGACCTGTGCATTGAAGTTTCCCATTGAATGATGACATTGGAGTATTTTCTGGTATATTCGAACAGAAAGTTCTGGTCATCAGAGAAGTTCTCTATTTCCACTTTGGTTAATTGATTGCAGTGTGGAAACCAAGACTTGGATGATGTTCAGTTTGTACCTATTTGAAAGTTGTACAGTGACACTGGCCATATGTTCTGAGGCAGCATTGAAGCCTGCTAGGTGGTCTTTGTGTTCCTTGTTCATGAGAAAGCCTATTCCGCTTTGTTTTACTTTCTCTTTCAGTAGTTTTAGAATATTTACGGCCATTGTTCGAGCTCAGGTGAATTTCTGATTTAAAACTGATTTTCAAGGCTAGCAAGCCTGCTTTTCCAAGGGGGGTGTCATAAAACTGTTTTTTTTTTTTACTCCACTCGTCCTATGACTGACTAAATAGATATATCGGTAAGAAATATCGTTAGAATACTCCCTGAAGCGGCCGCAGACCTCGACAGCTAGCACAACTATCTGGAGACCTTGATTCCACCGCCTCAACTTGGTGGAATATAGCATGCAAACCCTTGGTTCAACCAAAGTAAAAGCACGCACGCATATGCACATATATATGTATATAATGGTTTTGTAATAGCTATCGAACGCTTATTATTATCGATTTCAGCCGGCCCCGACACTTTATTTCAAATGAATTAACAGTTCATATTAATCTATATCATGTCTAATGAGGTGAAGTTGTTTGTGACGATAAATATAAGAACATACTCAACTCATAGCAAGGTTGGTAAATTTGAAATAATGAATTTTGAACTGTTCCTATGTTTATATACTTCGCTTACTGTTATCAGCCGGTTATTTTTATCTAAAGTATCCTGTCCCAAAGTGATCACTACAAGCAGCTTCGCTTATATATATATATATATATATATATATATATATATATATATATATATATATATATATATATGCATTGGCACCGCAATCTAAGATTTTCAGAGGGTTTCCAACGATTATGGGATCTCAAACGGCGAAACCATGTACGCGGAATGAAGTTCTAAGTTTAAGCACAACATGTGCTTGACACACCAAAACTGTTTAATCATGATTTGCATTCAAGGTGGACAGAAAGGAGGCGTCCTCCTGCGTTTGACTTTGTAGGTTTGACAGTAGTCTGTCGCTAGGGGGAAATATTCTGACAGAGTGGCTGATGCGTGTACATAAAACACAGGGTGTGAACATTTTGGAGATTTCTACAGTCCCTTTGAAGAATCTTTACAAAATCGAACGATTAGTTGCATCAATTTTGCAACTCTACCTTGCTTACACATTGAATGTAGCAAAATATGTTCAGAACATTTCTTACTCACTGTAAAAGAAAAATAATCCTTACACTGTACAATGGTATTTATCGTATGATTCGATCCGCATCGTATTTTACACCAGTAAAAGCAAAGAAAAGATTACTCGCTCCAGATAAACTCAATAATTCCTAAACTTCTGGAGGCAGCCGCATATGTATTATATCTTAGAAGAATATTGCTAACAATTTATGTATCATATCTTATGAAAATGAGCCAGGATCGGTTTGACCCAGTTGGTAAGAAAGCCGGCAGGCGATCAATTGCTCTATTACCACGGTAATAATGCAATGATATTAATATTAAAAAGTTCTGTCGTTACTACGTTTGATAAGAGCAATCCTGCTTCAAGTTAGTGGCAAAATTTGTACAGCAATACTCTCACCGTAATACACCAAAACACGCACTAACTTAACTCATCTTGTTTAATATCTATCTATCTATCTATCTATCTATCTATCTATCTATATATATATATATATATATATATATATATGTGTGTGTGTGTGTGTGTGGGGGTGTATCGATGAAAATGGCAATGGGAAGGGGAAGAAAAAACCAAGTGAGGTGGTACATCTCAATTTTTTTAATTATTACGTGGGGATATTTCGATGCTCTTTGACGGGGGCCACATATCTTTTCAGCGAGAAATATTTGCAACAGTTAACAGAAATTTTTCTGTTCAGAAGGGAGAATGGGAATATCTCTGTGTTGTTTGATGTTTAATGAGAGCAGGAGGGTAGATGTTTGCAACTGTGTAGATGAAAGCAACATTTGGTTTGAAACAAAATGGGTCTGTGAGAGGTCAAGTTAGGGTGTGTTTTTTTGTCTCTTTGGGAGTTTGGCTTCTCTTTGACAATGTTATCTATGCCTAAATGAGAAATTTGAAACCTCCACTTCTGTCAACAGAGCAAAAATCTATAGAGCAGATCTATTAGAAAGAAAAAAATGAAGGAGTTTTGAAATACCAGCATCGCTCAAAATGTCCAGTGATAAACATCATTCAATAACGCATTCATAAATATACTAAAAATCAAGCCGTATTGATATCTCAATCACCCAGCTACTCTATAGAACAATCCAATCACCACAATTATCTTAGACACGGAGAAACATACCAAACCCAGAAAAATTGTTTTAACAACTAAGATCATATTGAAATGAATCCTAACATGTGGAAACAGATTTAAGTGAATAGAATACTCTCCAAGAGGAAACGTACCACAAGTAATTGATGGGTTAGCTTCATATTGATAACAAAAAAGCCTACTAAATACTCTCAAAATTTATAATGACACAGAATCCATACTAAATATAACAGGAAACCGTAACAAGCAATTACTAACACTGAACACACACACACACACACACACACACACACACACACACACATATATATATATATATATATATATATATATATATATATATATATATATATATATATATTTATATATTTATATATTTATAAGTTAATGAATATCCTACAACCTAGAAAAATACATCCTGCACCCAAAACAATTGTCCTGGATAGGAATCTAAAAAAAAAAAAATCTATATATGTATATATATATATATATATATATATATATATATATATATATAGAGAGAGAGAGAGAGAGAGAGAGAGAGAGAGAGAAATAATCTAAATTTGATATTATTGTACTGTGCATGAATTTTTATCAGTTGTTCACTATGTAACCGTCCCTTGGGTTTAGAAACAAAACAGTTATATTAACGTTGCTATGATTTCAAAATTTAGCTTTGTTTTAGTATTTTCAGTTCCATATCATTACATATATATACATATATATATATATATATATATATATATATATATATATATATATATATATATATATAGGGATATATATATATATATATATATATATGTAAACACATATAGTGTTCTAAGATATCGATCTACCATCATTAAAGATCTTACCTTAAGCCATTCTCATTTTCTTCTAATTATCTATCGTAGGTGTGATGTCATTGTGATCAAATAAATCAAGTTTTTTTTTCTTTATCGAAAATTTCCTGCAGCGATAAACAAGGAAGCAAAGAGATTTCACGTATTTTTTATAAATCAATATATCCAGTAATTATCTATTTTTCTGTTTGTCCCAACAAACGTATAACAAGAAACCGCGAGCAATTCGATATAAATGGCCAATCTGAGATAGAAAAAAAAAGGTGCTTATGATTAACACCCCCTACAAACATCCACACGCACACACACGCACAAACACACACACATATACATATGATAATACTGTTAAAATGTTATATTATAAATATATATATATATAAGGTATGTACTGAACTTTGGAATATATATATATATATATACACGTCAATAACACTGTAGCCTAATTATCAAAAGTCTTATTTTATTTTAAACGACGAATACTTTTTTTGAAAAAGTAATCACATTCTTTTTCAAGGCACCAAAATTAGTACTCGCATAGAACAATAATTATACTGAGGAAATTTCAGATCATAATCTCACTGATAACTATATGTAACGTAACTGTTGTCTGTGTGTGTATACGTACAGAAAGAAAGATGCAGAAATAAAATAAGAAGTTGCATAACGTTAGGTTGGTACTCAGAAACAAATTGCCAATATGCTTGAAACATGGAATCTACTATAAATGCATAATACCAGCCATGGCGTACGTGCGTAAAACCTGGAAACAAAAAATTCGGATACCGACCAAGAGATACACAGGGGATAATGTAAGGATCAATGTAAGGAATAATACTTAGCAATAGAAAAAGTTCAATAGGGATCTGAGAGTACACAACGGTGAAGGGTTTCAAAGAAGTAAATGAGCAACAAAAATGTAAATGGGCAGAACTCGTAGCGGGAACGAGGGTCGGCAAATTATCGCCTGTTGGACGGTAAATGTAGTAGGAAAACACACCAGATGAAGAGATGAGATAGACAGCTTTGCAGGTAAGACATGGCACAGTCATAGATTAGAAACCCGGTTGACACAGCCCTTTCCCGGTCTCAGTTCATCGCATCATCTTATATCTATATTTTGCCCGACACAGTTGTGCATATGATTTCTGGAAATCCATGTTGTGAGTTGTGATATCCATTTGTTGTCTGACATCCTTGCTACGTGACTAGCCAATTCCATTCAGGGTTCTCAAATGAATTCTCTGGATCTGAAAAGAATCATCGATTTATATTTTAATCATTGCAAACACGGGATTTATCAAAAGTACTGAATTATCAAAGTACTGAATTATCTACTTGTAAAATACATATCATTAGTCTCAAAGATTCTAAACAGAGAGATATATGTACGGGAACCGTTTTTGGGTGAGATGATCGTGAACCAGGATTCGGTATGCTAAACTGTTAATCCGTAGTTCCCTGGTTGCTGGGATCTGGCGAGTAATGCCTTTCTCTGTCCCTAGTTGCAATTCTACGGAAATTCTTTTTCCAGATCCTTCTGGTAAAGCCATCAATATTTTTTCACTATGATTATACTCTTTCCTGAATTTCTTTTTTTTTCCCCCTTCAACGTTTTCATTTGAGATATTTCTATTCCCATCAACTCTCTTTATATTTATCCGCAAAAGTTTCATTTATCAAACTTTTTTTTCTAGTCTGTTCTGCTATGATTTATGTCCTTATGGAACCTGACCAAGAGACAGACCCATAAATTGAGAACCATGTAACGTGCACATGAAAGAATAATGCTGGGAGAGACCACAAGACAGCACAGTACATCCGAGAAAAGACAAGAGTCAGGGGCATCATAGAATCCAATAAAAATCACAAATGGCAGTGGGCTGGCCAGAATGGCAGACAATCGATAGACATCACGACTCACAACATGGATCCCCTGAGATCACATGCGCAACCGAGGCCGGCAAAATGTTAGTTGGAGAGACGAGCTAGACAAGTTCAGGAAGTACTGGCTTCGTAACGCCCATGATAGGGAATTGTGGCAAATCCTTCGGGAAGGTCTATGTCCAACGACGGACGCTAAAAGACTGATGATGTTGATGATGATGACAGAAGAACAGCAATGGTTAGAACAGTAAACTTGCAGATCTATCCCAGTCAGTATATTTCTGTTTCATGCCTAAAACCCATTTGCACGATTCCTTTCTATTACGTTTCCACGTCGCGTTAAATGGGCTGAGATACCATTGAGAACGTGTTAGCAAGCAGAAAGTAGAATGGTCAGTAAGTCAATTTCATTGAAAAGATTTCCCAGAAAAAAACTTTCATTCACCATTTTAATTGTTCGTATATAATGGTTTGTAAGGTAATAGAGAAAATCAACTGTTCAGCTTATTTTTCACCACCCTTTATTATTTGGGACATTCTGCTGAACGGAAAAGAATCAGATTGCCGTTTGAGGAATTTACTCCGAAATGATTGTCAGGAATGGGGTTGTAAAACAGCTCTAATATCTATTTGTAGTTTTTGGAGGATATTGTAGCAGAGGTAGTAATGTGCGATGGCTGTTGCGGGCAACGGAATTTTACAATTTACACAGTAGAAACACATACCACTATAAACATACCCAGATACATCTACTCAAATTAGCCACGGACGCATACCTCCACCTTCACACAAACACATACACACACACACATAAACACATATACATACATACATACATACATACATACATACATACATACATATATGTATGTATATACATACTAGCTGGGGAAAACTTTAAATTTAGTAACATAACGTAGCAAATAATATTTCATAAACATTTAATTAAAATAAAGGCAGGGTCTGTTGTACTCGCGTGGTCCCAAACTACCAGTCAGATGTGGAAACACTCGAGAACACAGGAAAGTAATCGATATTTGGTAGAGATTCCATAAAATTACATAGGATCAAACCCGAACACACTAACACAAAACATCAAAATATAACAATACGGGAAATAAATGGTTTTCTATCAAGACTTGACAAATTTAATGATCCTGCATGCACACTTGGAAAGAGAGAGAGAGAGAGAGACTTCATAAACTTCATAAACTTCATTAATTGACTCGCAGGGACTTCAAATGAATATACTCATTTGGAAAAATCCACTAAAGACAAGGAGGGATAAGTCTTTGAATAAAATAAAAAATGGAGGAGGGATAACTCATCGAGTATTGTAAAAAAGCGCTTGTTCCCCCTGAATTTGGAAAATCCTAAAATTGTAATCCAGACCCTGAATTGGCTTGACTCTAAATTGACTTCTTGGGACTTCGAGGAGCTAGTGCCAACTAATCTAAATCCTTGGGTCAAGTTAGCCCCAGAGATAACTTGCAGCCCCTATAGTTAAGTAGTTTTGCCAGATATGAAATATAAACAGACAAGCCATCGAACAGAAATCCATTGTCTTCATGGTATTTGAGCCAAAGTTTCGTAGAGTAATATGATGTGTTTGATATTTTTTTACAATGCAACGTCCAAAATATTTAGATCTAGCTGTGATTTCTGAAAAAGCAAACCAACATTTTTGGAAACCAGCACACTACCGCAGATAGCCAAGCGTAATTAGAAAAGTAACAACATATTTAAAAATGAAATGTAAAAAATAAACAGATGTATAAATATTGCGTTTTCTTCGTGAAGACGTATAAGAGAAGGCAGCGATACATATTATGGTTTCTCTTATCAAGAGATTATTTTTGGTTCGAATATTTTCTGCGAACGTCGTTTCAGCTATGAATCCCTTATAAACATCAATTCATTCATCTGATCTTGTCATTCCCATCGCTAACGTATTTTTCGCTTCAGTTAGAATGCTTTTTATTCTGTTTTTTTTTTCTCCCTATACAATAGTGTAAGGTAGTGCTTCTCTAACCATCCCTGTGTCATTCACCCGAAATTCTTTATCACAAAGCTTCATTCACTCACAATGAGATTCCCTTATATTAGAAATTGTCAACCAAAACTGTCACCATTACCACCAACATGGGTTTCCTCGGTTCTTGAGTTGATCTGACTGGATTTCAAGCTAGCATTTTGCATATAATGGAGATAGAAGGCTGAAGATCTAAATATTTACCCCGTATCATGCCCAGAAAAAAACTTCTGTTGATATTTCACCTTGAAATTTTCATTGCAAAATTGGGTTCAGAGGCTCATTTGCAATGCAATCTTATGCTAAATTGGTCCCTTAGTTTGCATGCATTTATGGTTGCTTTTTCAAAATTGGAAATTTTTAGTAATCATTGTTCAACAAAAAGAGAGAAGTAACTTATTTACTATACCCCATTCTACAATTTTTCTAATTGATCACCCCCAACATGACTCGCTAACAGAACTATTTAGTCATTTGACAGTTTCTTTTCAATGACAAACCTTCACTTCCATCATTGACATCATCATTCTTTTAGCGTCCGTCATTGGCTATACACCTCCCCCTACATTCACCAGACTTCTTTTCCGTGGGTGTCACAGAGCCAGTGCTTTCTGAACGTGTCTAAATTTGTCGTCAAGCCATCCTATTTTCTGTCGACAACAGTTTTGCATATGATCTCTTGTGATCCACATTGTCAACCGTGATATCCGGAAGTTGTCTGACATTCGACTTACAAGCCCATGGTCATTGAGGTTTTTCCAATGGATTTTACGATATCACCATCGTTGAGCGTGTTTCTCTTTTGTGCACGTTGCGTGGTTTTGACAGTCAATCTTTTGATAAGTTTCCATGTTTCAGTTCCTATGTTCGAGAGTATGCATTCGTTGTATACCTTTCTTTTAGGACAGATGATATTCCATAGTCTTTGGAAGTTGAACATGTTCTACCGAACGCTAGTCAACCTAGGATTATTGTTCATTTGATTGCTTCTATACATACATCTATCCATACATACATACACAGCTAGATATCGCCAGTCTGGGTGATTGCACTTTGATAGCAATGACTTGTTCAAGTCATTCTCCCTTAATCTTCTTCAAGCTGAATATGATTTCATTCACCCTCGAATGAATCATCCGTCAGTTTAAAAAGTAATGGTCTGAGGGGGTTATTTACACCATGTCTTTTCGCACTGGGAACGTCAACTGATATGATCAAGTGGTCTCCTAAGTCAAGTAAACACAATTCCAGATTAAAATGTAACACATAATGGTAATTCTTCACGTCATTCAGCGAATTCTCATTCTAACGGCACTACTGGATGATGCATCCATTCTAGCGGTACCATTTAATGGAACACTCACTCTAACGGAACGTCTTTTTCTATATTCTCGCCGAGCTATCGCCAAAGAGTTACAGCAACCGCACATGAAAGTGAAATTAGTAAAACCTCGGAATAATGCCTTCGAAAGTAACACGAAGCATTTTACTAACAAAAGAGTAATGAAATGACATTGTTATCAGTACTTTTGTTTCCAAATCATTTATACACTAAATATAAAATCCATCCGTTATAATGAGAAATTCGTTATAACAGCACACTCGAAATCCTCGAGGGTGCAGTAATAATAGGAGTCTACTGTAAATCGTTAATAAAAGTGTGGCATTAATGGACACTGTGAGTGGATGGAAAGGCGAATTTCATTTTCTTCAGCTCTCAGCGGCGGAACAAACATCGATTAGACGAAATATTTATGTTTGTGTGAGACAGAATGAAAGGAAGGCAAACATTAAAGCATAAAACAAAAAGCATTAAAGTACAGACAATTTAATCCCCGAAAAGAAAATGTTAATATTTCCGAACGCATTTTTGCATCAATAATGATTTATCCCCAGAACAGTTTTATGAATTCGATTGAATATCCCTCCACCAGAAACTTTTTTTATATAGCTTGAAAAAGACTTCAAAGTTTTTCATCTTGCTTTTCCTTGTGTCAGATCAAGAGAACTGAGCTGATTTTTGTTTGTTTTCATCAGCCTTTGAGGATAATCACTTATTTCTAATTTTGATTGATGCAAACAGAAAACTAATTGATGTTCTAAGTAAAGTGCTAAATTATCCAGCTGTAAATTTCACTTGTTGCATCGAAAATACTTGATAAAAAGGCATATATGGATATATAGATATCTTGTGTGTCTTTATATCATTATCTTAGAATATACACTTGTGTGAGCAAACACCAGTTTGGGAATGGCCTGACAGAACATAATATATATTCAGTCGGACATTTGTATATATATATATATATATAGAGAGAGAGAGAGAGAGAGAGAAAGAGAGAGAGAGATAGATAGATCGATAGATAGATAGATTAATGGATATTTAGATATATGCATACTAAGGATTCGTTGATTGCCCTTGTAATCATCGTGTACAATTGCGTGTGAACCAAAATCTAAAAGATTTGCACGTACAAAAGTATACCTGCTGATCCATCTATCTATCTCTGAGTTAATATATAGAGACACACAGACACACACAGACCAACACATACACACACACACACACACACACATATATGTATATATATATATATATATATATATATATATATGTATGTATGTATGTATATATATATATATATGTATGTATGTATATATATATATACATATATATATACATATATATATATATACTTATATATATATATATATATATATATATATATATATATATATATATATATATATATGTATGTATGTATGTGAACTAATAGTACAAAAATTCAGATAATAACATTTATTGTCAAACTCCTACTCATGTGCCGATTTTACTTTCCCAGATATCAACAATGACAATGATAACAATAAAGACCCTAAATATAAACACAAAAAACTGTGAAAATTCTATCCCTTCCCTTCACTTGCCACATATTTTGAGCTTTTTTTCCTCTGGAAGTATCAAATCGTATCCAGAATAATATATATAGGGAAATATACGCATACTTTTCTCCCAATCATCCTCCTCTAGCCAAACGAAAATTGCTTTTAAAACGTATTGGCTAAGCCTCAATCAGGATGGACTTTGACTCAGAAGCAATCAGTCTTGTTTTAATACAATATTTTCCAGGTGTTAAATTCCCAACAAACGTTACATTCGAATCATCATCCAAAAATCAAGGTACGTTTGATCGTTGTAAAGACAAAAACTAAGAATGATTGTTCTCAGGATACTCTTGTTGACTCTTAACTAAAAAATCTTCAAAGCTGACTCACTCATTCAACTTTGTTCTGCATTGATCTGTAAGTAGTACATATCAATACAATAGAAGGGGACGATAGTGAAAGAATATCATTGAATGCGTACAAAATAATCCCGTCAAACGTGCCTTTTGATGAAGTCTTTTAACATCATTTTTGACATCACAGGACTCTTACAAAGTCGAACTATCAAGATACTTAAAACCTGAATCATTGAAAACATTAAGTAACCATCAACCAAAACTGGCAGTGTAAGTGTTTTCAGTTTCTGAGTTGATATAACTAGCTGGCTGGATGGATATGTACTTACTACGCATACATAGTGCTTGGAATTTGGAGATTAAATCTCTATCATGTCTAGAAAAAAGATACCTTCTGAAAATTTCCCCCGTAAATAGGTTTCAGGGGGTGGGTTAATTTACAATTTGAGATTGTGCTAAACTGGTCCTTTGTAGGCAGCCACATCCACGCTTATTTTTTGAAAATTCAGATTTGTTTTACTGATCATTGCCCGACAAAAGGTGATACTAATTACCAATTCCTTGACGACATTTTCCCGTATGCCACCGGAGACGTTGGTCTCAAGACAGTTGCTTTTTGGCTGACCTGTTTTTATTCAAGGATTGAAGAACACTATCATTTCATAAAATAAAAAAATCTTCAATATGTTGAATTACCAAAGTCATGTAGCAATACATCTATATTAGGACGAACGAAAAACATACAATAAGCAGTTTACTTCAAGTCGACACTTTTAGTCATGAAAACTAATATCTGCTTGGGTTCTTTATTATAATGACGTCATTGCCAGCGGTTGCGAAAGCCGGTAAAATCTCATTTATTTTATCTTTGGTGGCACAAATGTCCTGGGAGGCTTCTAAATGAGCTCTGCAATATATATATATATATATATATATATATATATATATATATATATATATATATATAGTAGTCATAGATCACTATCGATATATCGAGCCAGGAATATTGAAAGGGTTGATTCACACATGTAGTGAGAAGCCTATCCTTTCGTTTTGAATTATTTAAAGCTGAGTTCACAAGATGTACTTAAAAGTAGAGAGTTATCTCTCCGAACATTTCCATGTGATCACACTACGGTGACTTGATTTGGTTAAAATGTGAACGGGTTCGGTCAACACCTATCATCTACACGGTTTTGAAAGTTGCAATTTAGCGTTGGAAAGCTATCGATCAGCCAGCGATAATCCACATAAATGAACCGTGCTACGCGCTAAATTAAGTTCAGTTGCAGATGCATCGCCTGCGGAAGTGCTTGAAAAATTCATTGTTAGATACCGTCAAACAAAACTGTCATAAAGGATTTTTAAAGGTTGGCTGGCTGGCTGGCTGGCTCTCTATTTATGAATGTACGTATGTATATATTGCACGTACAGGATGCACCAATGGAGCTAGAGGATTGAAAAATCGAATATTGACTCATTGTTATACCTAGAAAACATTTTTTTATTCATCGATTGAAATTTTCCAATTTGAATATTTCGTTTTAGAGAGGGTTAAGTTTGCAATATAAGTTTATCCTAAATTGATTCCCTTATCTTGAGTCTGGTTGAATTCAGACTTGCTATCTGGAAATTCCTTTTTTTTTTCATTGATCACTGTCCAACAAAAGGCTAGTAAAGTAATTCATTCATTTACCACCGCTTTATAAAATCTTAAAATTGATCATCCTATCACTGGCTCCTGCTAAAAGTTATTGTTCACGTACGGTTTCTAATGGGGGACTAAACAGCCTGATTATTATTATTATTATTATCATTATTATTATTATTATTATTATTATTATTATTATTATTATTATTATTATTATTTTTTATTATTATTATTATTATTATTATCAATCGCTGCTGCTTTGTTTGTGCACTTAATTTTATTTTCTCCTGTTCTAAAGAGCAAAGCCAACGTTGTACCATAGCCCAAAGGTTTCAGTCCATAATTGTGTTGACTTTTTCTCTTTCTTCTTACCAACCCTTTCTTCTTCCTTCTAAGCTGTTCTTTAATCTCAGCCAACGAAGTTGGAAGACGATATATGTATTCCTTTGTGTCATTCTGTTTGCTTGTCTACACAGTATCTCTAAGGGTTCTCGGTGAAGTCCTATGATCTTTTTGAATGATCAGTACCGTAGCTTGTGAGCATTAGTTGAACTTTTGAGACGAATCAACGGGTTTTTTTCGTTAAATAGGTGGATTTCTGCAGAAATCATCATCATCATCATCATCATCATCATCATCATCATCATCATCATCATCATCCTTTCAACATCCGTTGTTTGACATAGACCTTCCCCAGGATTCGCCACAATTCTCTATCATGGGCGTTGTGGAGCCAGTATTTCCTGAATTCGCCTAGTTCATCTCTTGTGTTCTCTCGTCCTCAGTTTCTCTCGCGATATTTGGGGATCCATGTTGTGAGTCGTGATGTCCATCGGTTTTTTTTCATTTTTGCAACATGGCCTGCTCAATGCCATTTTAGTTTTTTTAATAGATTTTATGCTGTCTCTGACTCTCGTTTTCTTCCTTATGTACTGTGGTGTCTTGTGATCTTATTTAAAGTTGAGCATGATTTTCTCTTGCACACGCTGCATACATGTATTCATTCGTGATTTGAAACTTTTTTGCTTGTCCAAATACTTATGAGAGTACTTTTGTATCATCGATATTCTCTCGACTGTCTTCCCACCATCATGCTTTCTCCAAAAGTATCCTATGAATTCAGTTATGGGAGTGTGAGTCAAGGATGTGGTGATTAAAGTTTTTACAGGGGAATGAGAATAAAAAGTCACTACTGTGGTCCAATGAATAACTTATTTTGGGCTGATTTCATCCACAGCGTAGCATCGACACAGAGGGGTGTAAAAGAAAACTCTTTGGCATCAATGCTTAATCATGGTGGTTTAAATTCCATTGTCTAAGGTTATATGAGGTCTAATAGCTCTGGTGAGCTGCATTTCATCGGAAGAATCATAAATGCTGAAGATAACATCAATATATTGGAAAGAAACGTTGTCTTCATTCATATGTGTAGGAAAGAGCGATCTGTTTCAGTATGAGATAGAACCAGAACAATTCACTAAAAGCAACAGAGTTTCTGAAGAAGCAAAGAGTAGAAATATATGATTGCCCTTGCTTGTAGAAGAACGACGTCTATCCAACATGACAGATATTAAAGAATGCACGCACTTAGAGAGAAAAAAAAAACATTCCTATTTTTTTGTTTTATTAAGAAGTATTATGTGGTTAATTGGAAAGTAAAGCAGAATAACGGAAAAATTTAATGACATTAATTTCTGAAAAATCAATTGAAGTCCTTAGAAGGCCACTAAAAGAGATTTAGGGAGACAGACAATGAAGCAATCAGCTAAGAAAGGGTGTGAGAAAAGGAAAGGAGACAATGTACCAAATAGGAAGGTATAGAGAATTACAACAAGCAAAAGAGAGAGAGAGAGGGGGAGAGGGGGGAGAGAGCAAGCAGTCAATGGGGAATAGAGATAAAAATGATGTATGAGAGAGAAAAAGAGGGATAGAACAGGTAATGATAAGCAAGTACAAAGTTAATAATGAGTGAGAGAGATGGGAAGGAAGAGAGGGTGAGTGCAGATATATAGACAAATAACGAGAAAAAGAAAATGACGGAGAGAGGCTGATGGAAAAGCAGAGGAGAAGTACAGGTAATGAAAATTAAAGACAGAGGTGATAATGACAGAGAGAAGAAAAAGGAAGATGAGAGATTGAGTGCAGCTAATGAAAAGTGAAGCCGAGGACAATAATGAGTAGTCATCAATATTAAGCTGCAGTAACTCAAATCAAAATAAAAGCATCAGTTATTTTATTCCATTTTAATGTAAATTTAACTTTCAATGCATTGAGGACTGGCCTCAAGTTAAAATCGATTCAAATTAAAGATTCACGAGAATGAGCGAGACTTGAACGCGATCAAAGACTGTAGTTTCCTGCGGCGCCGGGCTAGAAAGGAAATAACTGTAGAGGGGGATGGGGGCAACGACCTGTTGGTGGAGGCGAAACATGTCTGAGAAATTACTGAATATCAAGAGAGCCCTCCAGGCAGACTGGGTTATGAGTGCATGTTGACTTATACTGTACTCACGCTCTTTCACCCGCTCCTGCTGAGAATGGGTGTTAACATCGAATGGGTAGGTCTTATCAGAAATGGTTATTGCACGTCCAAGCGACACACTTATGTTCTGAAAAAAAAAACTGAAATTTCCATGTATACATATAGTGTGAGCAATAGGATACATTTGAAAAGATTCATTTTAATAACCTTATACAGCTTCAAAGTTGACAGAATTGGGACCCAATCTTAAATCGTTGGTTCGAATTATGTAAATTTTTGAAAATGCTGTATAACCAACAGTCAACGTATTCGCCCATGACGAAAAAATCGAAAAAAGCCATCGTGATTTGAACAGATTCGTTGAGGTTACCATGCACATGCATATGCATAAATATCTATTCAATTGTAGTTAGATATACATTTGCATTTCCGAGAGAAAAAGGGTGTTAGAGAGAAGGGAGGGCATTAATTTGTTTTTAGTCCTCTCTCTTTGCGTATATAGATAGACTTGTAACTAATCATCCCTAAATGCGATGATATAATGCTGTCTCGCTTGCACATTGTAAACAAGAATTTTTGTTATCGATCGTATTTAAATTTAGTATTCATTAGAAACTCAGAAAGATTGGTTTTATCTATTTTTTAAGCTGTATCGTTCGGTGAAATCTTATTCAAACTAAGAAGTATTTGTAGAGTGCTCACCTTTGCCAATGTAAATGTCATTAAAAACTGATTGAAAGTCAGTTTTAAAAAAAGATACAATAGAGCAAAACTGACCGTGAAAAAAAAAAATCTTAGATCTACCCCCAAAATGAATAGTTCTTTCTTATCCCAGGGCCAACCCTCTTAAAATGTCATTCAAAATTATTGATGGGAAAACATGAGAGAATATATAAATGTATGGAAAAGAGTAAAAATGTATCTAACAATCGAAAGTTCCTGGATCCAACCCTGACTCTTATCATTATTCCATGTAGTCAGTTGCAACCGGTTCCTTAAGATTTAATTGAAATTCATTTAGAACATTTGGAAGTATTGTATGGTGTGTATATATTGATACGATTCGGGTGGGGACAAATTCTGGTATCCACCAAAAAATTTGTGTGACTTTTCCATGTTCCATTGCCCACAGTTCCGTAATATGTCTTTGAAATTCATGGAGAAAATTAGGGAAAATTTGCAGCGGAGTCAAAAGAAAAGCGGAGAGTCAAGAATTATTTACCAATCCTAACTTCGTTAGGAGGGATAAACAATAGTAGAACCCATCGCAATATGTTTTGCCGTGACCAGAATTTGAAACAGGTTCCCCCAAGTCACAGTGTCAGGTCTTAAGCACAATATGGCCAAAGTTTGAATACGTTTGCATTATTTTCTTGCAAAAGATCAGAACATTTGGGGTATCGTTTCATGTTAATATATAGCTACGAGGCCAGGAAATAATTGCTGAATCTTTTCCAAAATGTAATATCTTTTTCTGTTGCCAGTCACATAACATTCTACAAATTTTCATTGAAATTTATTGAGAACTTCTGGGGATATCATAGATGGTGTAGAAATAAAGCTACAATGCAGAAGAGAATGGAGATCTCTTGATCAACATCTTAATCCAATCAATCTTCCTGTAGTCCGTTATCCAACCTTTCATGAAATGGTATTAAAAATAATTGAGAACTTTTAGAGATATTGTGAAGTGTAGACATTTAGTCTTGATATAGAAGAGGAAAATTCTTTGATCCATCCAAAATCCAATCATTTCTTTGGTTGGCCATTTCCCACAATTCTGCAAAATTTGATTGCAATTCGTAGCAAAAATTTGGATTTATTGTGTGAATAAATAGAGAGACAGAATAAATAGAGACACAACATTTATTTTGACTGCTTTTATTCTCATCAATGTCCTACTCTCTCACATGTGATGTAGGCAACCTGGCACTTTGCCTTCCGGGCTACAGTACCTAAGGTTAACTCTAGTAATGCTATCCTCTTTCTTGATATCTCAACAAAAAATATCAAGTTCCTGGCATTCCACAATGGTTTACCAAGAAGTGTATGTGGCATACAACTCACCATGGACAGCATCATTGTCCGGGTAGCAGTAACAGTAACAACTTCCGTCGTCTCTCTTGACTTTGACTAGGGCTGATCAATCAGATACATAACGAGTTCTCAATTATGCGTATGCGAAGCCCTAGTCATTCGCAAATGTTTTGCAGGCTACGTGTGCTTTATAAAAACACTGGAAGTAATCCAGAAACAAGTAAATGCATTTTTCAGCTATGTGTATAAACAGGAATTAATTTCAGGCAGGACTGTCGATTTGAAATGATCCATTGGTGAGTCTCTTTGAAACAATGCCTAAAACTGAGTTACATTTTGGGAAGAACCAAGTCCATCAATTTTATTGAAAATGGGTTATTGAATTACTAAAAAATACTGTCAGAAAAAGTTGTGAATTCACCAAAAAGGAAGACTAATACATATACTTGATATCAATACTGATTTGTACTGTCTGGGCTATGGTACCCATACATTTCCCATTATATTCTTCACAGAGGGGATGCTAACAACGTCTGATAGGAAAAACAGATTCGTTTGGAGGAAAAGTTTGAGAATCCCTGAGATATTTGTATATTCTGTTTTGTTTACACAGGCTTAAACGAATGTTAACATTGCAGAAAAAAATCTATTATCCGAACATCGATTATCCAATTTCCTGATTATCCAAACAAGATTTCAAGAACTCGTAATTCTAATCAGTGTAGTTTTCTTTTTATGATCTGATCAATTATCCGAACAATCAATTACCTGGAAAAATACTCCCGACCATCTCGTTCGGATAATCGAGGTTTCTATGTGTTTATGTAAGTTTATCTCAGCCGATTAATTTCTCTGTAGCTTGTCTTCCATTTCTTTTCTCTCTCAGTTTGTTTATTCTTATCTGTGTCAGAATTTCGATATCTTGGTTTGTTCGTGTCTGGGGCTTTGTTTATTTTTCTTTCTTTTCGATTATCTTCTTTTTTTGTGTTTCATTTATTTTTTCTAATCGAGTCGTAAACTCTTGAAAGGGAAAATCTTTTTGCAATGTTGTGGCTTCTGGCATATCTTTTCAAGATTGGCCTTGATTTGGATAATTATCAGACGGAAATAGAATTTTGTCAAAAGGAGGAAATTAAATTAAGGAAAATAGAAAGAAGAATCGGACACAAAATAGTAGAGCAGAGAAACAACAAAAAAAAAAACCAGAAAGAAAGAGAGAAGGAGAGAAAAGAAGATATATGAGGAAAGGGGGAGAAAAACAAAAGAAAGAAAAATGAATGAAAGAAAGACATAAAAATCATTAAAATATATAAGTGCCTTTTTCTTTCTTTCTTTTTTTTTCTTCCCATTGTCTCAATGGAAAGAGAAAAGAAAGAAAGAAAGAAAAAGGTACAAAAGAATGAAAAAAGACGAAGGAAAGGAACGACTAGTGATGATAATCACTACTTTTATGGTTCAAGAAAATATGATACTGGAACCCCCTCATAAGCAAAAGCAGAAAGCTAGCACAAAAGAAATATAAAATTTTTACTTTGGAAATAAGTCATCACATTTCCTATGCAAACACTATAAATGGTACATTTTGCACTCATTTAAACGGCATCTAGTTAGGCCATTTTCATTTACACGCCAAGGGCCAGGGTAGAGGGTGTCAAAATCGGCAACTATTTAGTAGTAGAATTCGGTATATTTGGCCACACGTGATGGCTGTATGGTGCAGGCAGCAGTTTTGATTCTCCATATGTTAAATCCAATATTGTATTGTGGTAAGTCGTAACAATACCCATCTTGCCCAATTTCACTACACAAAATAATATCTTGTAAAATATGTTCGAAAAATTCGTTTTTGCAAAATTTACAATCAAAAACTAATTGAGTTGGATTTTTTTCTGGTGTAGTTGACCTGAGTTCAGTAGCTGGTTGAATCTACGGGCATTTTGTCGTACATAATTCAGTTATCATTTTAATTGGATAATTATTTTATCCATCAAGGTCTATACTAGTCAATTTCCGTGATAAAATTCACAGATATGTAAGTTTGCCTGCTATCCAATTCCTTTTCCTCAAAGCAAAGTAGCACGAAACGAATTTTTGAGGAGCGTATTTGAATTCTATTAGATGATTAAAAACTTAGATGAGTCCATGATTTAAATGGTAGGAAGGATATATTTTTTATCAGCCAACTTAGTACGTATATGTTCAAAAGTCTACGGTTACAGATAGAAAACAAAGAAAATCATTGTATAAGTTGATTATACTGTGCATTCAGGTTGGGAACCAACACGTAGTGCTGTTTTTGGTTTTGGTGGAAGTTTCTGTCTAATTTTGGTCAGTGTTTATGTATACGATCGAGTAACTAAAACAAAAACTCTTTCAATTCAATAATATAATAAGAATTTTCAATCTCTTCTGAATTCAATAACTGTTTTCCTTAATTTAATCAGCAATTCACAAAAATTATACGTACAGCTTTATTCAAATATAGTGTTGTTGAAATTTTATTTAACATACTCCTAACTTTACGTACATTTCTCCAACCGCTTGCCCAAAAATATCCCCTTGACGCCCCTCGGCAGATCTTATCTCTCCGCAGTTAGTCTGTCTTCACTAGATGTGTGACTAAAGGAATTAGAAATTCGAGGATATATTAAGACTTCCAAGCCACGGCAATGCAGAAATCGACAGCAATAGAGGTGAAAGCATTAAAAATCTGATCAGACACACTTCCTGTCTATCTTCAAGTAAAACCACGAGAAATCTGGTTAGAACTTGTTAATGCACGACAATAGTTTTTTTCAGGGCGGTGATACTGTACACAGTGCTACTCTATTTCATTCTCATTTGTTGTAGCATTTTTTTCAAATATGTTTGTGGTAAAGCTGGTAATGTTTAATTTCCAAAATGAATAATGATGAGTTCATCGTACAATGATTTACAACAAAACTAATCCGGTCCAACTTGTTGTAGCTCAACGGAGATATCATATAGATTTTAATTGTTTCTGACGCAATAATAACAGTGTGATAGAACTAGGCACATTGGGATGATGACTGTGTGCTTCCTTGCGAAAATTGCTAACTATCATCAAGTTCAAGACCTTTTTATCAATCATCAGTGGAAAATATACAGTGATTTGGTTTGCAGCTCTGTTGGGCTCAAAATACTTCGTGCTAGAGGAAAGCATGGGTATTATTAAAATCAAGTCTGGTGTGTGTATGTGTCGATGAGATGTTCACTGCTTGTTCATCAGCTGTATTGTAAGAGTAGCCCTCTCGAAATGAGACACTCTTTTGTATTAGGGCAGCACATTCTGAGAGGGAAAACTCTCAACTTATCTATTTTACATCATAATGGCGCCTTTCATAAGATAGCTTGTCATACCTCCATCCGAAAGTCAGCTGAAAATGTCAGTGGCGTTTCATACCGATTACTCCAAACTGATCGTCCGCTAACGTATATCTAAAGAAACCCTCTGGGTGATCAGTGGACTGGGTTACCGAAAGGTTTAAAAATTATGATCAATTTCTCTTCCAAAGTAGCCAATCTCATTAGCTTGCGTCATACAACCAACGAATCAAATGTGTCTCATGCACCCATATGATTACAAAGTGTGTGTGTGTGTGTGTGTGTGTGTGTGTGTGTGTGTGTGTGTGTGTGTGTGTGTGTGATTTGGAAAAAAAAACACAATGGAACACTTTTATTTTCCGAATATTCAAAACTCTAGTTTCAACCCAACGGAGCTATAAAACAAACCACCACATATGTTCCACTAATGATTGATAAAATCAATTCTCAGTTAGATTTAAGGATTTAGTTTTCATGGCTCAGCTTTACTTGAGATTATTGTTTGATCCAGTTGTCTAGGCTCCGAGAATACAATGGCCAAGGTACTTCTGTCTAACCAGGGAATTCAAATTCACTGTCCCGAGCTTTTTGCCGAGGTCATTGGTAAAACGAGAAATCAATTCTGTTTCTAAATCTGTGACAAATTTGATTCTACCGTAACCTTCAATATTCAACATAATCAGCTCTAATTCAGACAACCTCTGTAGCGTATACTTTTACGAATGGCCTGCAAATACAAGTTCTGAAGCTTCATATCACTATTCATGCTTTGTTATAATGAGCGCGAAAAAAATGATCTGTTTGATATTTTAGGTAACGTATCTAGAGTGTTAACCGATGTAATGCAGTAACTTCTGAGAGAATTGAAGGAATTAAAAACGCCCAAACAAAGTCGGATAATAAACAAATGAAATCAGAAAATAAAACTGATCGAGCAAGAGCAAGCGTCTCCCAAAATTATTCGGATGTCCAAGAAAGATAGAATAGGTATATAATAGAGCTGTGATCAATTTAGCTAATTAGAAGCTAAGTCTAGTTATTTTGAAGCTAGAATAATATTTTAGGATCCTCTATCTACTATCTACTTATAACACGAAGCCCACAATAACGAACTGCATTATTATGTGGGAAGCTCTAAATAATCAAGAATTTTCTATTCTTAATGATATAGAGTACGTGGGAAAGTAATGTGACAGCGGAAGTCAAGGAAGAGGAAAGGAAGACTTGGAAAAGGGGCTGACAACAGTTTTGATTGGTCGCTCAAATGACACGTGATCAATGTTATTGGGCAGCATTCTATGGTCGGGGCAATCAATTTGAATTTTGGAAAGAGGGATAATCAGAGACGAATGAGTTACTTCTCTCGTGTTCTGTTGTGCAGTGATCTCTGAAAAGTTCGAACTTTGAAAAGTAGTATGAATACATAATCTTACATTGTGAATGGAACCCCATACTAAAAACTTATGGGGGATGGGGCACGGAATTCGGAACGGAAAATTTTTTTTCTGGCATAATAAGAGGTAAATGATAAAATCTTCGGTTTTGTAGTAGGTTAGAATAGAATGAAGAGGTGGGAGAGAGAGACAGCTGGGTGAAGAAGATAAATGGAAAAGATTAATAAGATGAAGGAGATAGGAGAAAGAGATAGAGAATGAGGGGTTGGAGGAAGAGAGAAAAGTTATCGAAGAAGAAGAAGAAGAAGAAGAAGAAGAAGAAGAAGAAGAAGAAGAAGATGATGATGAAGAAGGAAAAGAAGAAGAAAAGAAGAAGGAAAAGAAGAAAAGAAGAAGGAAAAGAAGAATGAGAAGAAGAGGAAGAAGAAGAAGAAGGAAAAGAAGAGTTGAAGAAGAAGAAGAAGTAGAAGAAGAAAAAGACGGAGACAATGTAAGATCAGTGAGGAATCGATTGGTAACTTCTGCTTGGGGAAGCAGATAATTCCAACAAATAAATCATCCTGGTTTATTTGATAACAATGACAGAAAGAGAGAAACAAATATGCCACGAATACAATTGAATATTACAAGTCTGGTTAGCCACTCATTAAAAACCGTTAAGTCATCAACGTATTTCACCACCATACCGTGTTTGGGTGATCAATAAAAAAAATAGAAAAAAGAGGTGATTAATGGATACTTTACTTTTCTCACCTTTTGTTGATCATCAGTAAGAGGGTTAGATGACTGCATAGAGTAAAAACCGAGTTTTAAGACGGATTTTGTCTGAGCAAATATACTGAAAAACTAAAAAAAAAAATGTATATGATATTTTAATGTCCGAAATATCTTTCCCAGAAAATGGAATGAATTTCTTACTACATATATATATATATATATATATATATATATATATATATATATATATATATAAAGAGAGAGAGAAAGAGAGATTGGGACAGAGAGAGGGAGGGACAGAGAGAGGGAAAGGGAAAGAGACTGGGAAACACGCATACACATAAACATGTATATATGCATATACGTATGCACCAAAATTAGTTATGTTGCTTTATGATGAAACATATTCCTCTTGTGGAAGTATGTTTGCGTTCAGTAAGCCCTAGTTTTAATGAACACACTGTAACATTCATTACAAATTCTTTTTTTGTGAATACTTTATTCCATTTTTTGTAATAGTCATTAATAAAAGACTGTAAATCACCTTTCTTTCCCTTTCAAAAATAACACATATACTTTGATCATTCATAAGATAAATCGTATTTATCAGAACAAGGCCTGCAAGAGGGATTTTAGATAAAATACAGGGTTGGTAACAATAAAGCGTAAGAGTCACTGAGTTACACTGTCAGCAACATGTTGGGTGGTAGTAAGTTGCTGTAAAAATGAGTGGGGTAAATTGCCAAATTATCTTTTTATAGATCAAAACCCAGCGTAAATTCGGTATTTCTGTTTGAAAAACATAAAATATTATGGGTATATCTCAGCATCAAAAGATGATGATTAATTACCCTCTGTTTAGATTTAGAATTTTAGAAGTTTTTCGACTAATCGACCTTCCTTATTTCTAAGTTTCACATCCTTGCCCAATCGTTAAAACCGGCAATAAAAATCAACAATTCGCTTCATCAAACACAATAACAATATAATTCAAATTTATGTTTCTACTTCTATTTTTCATACATTAATTCACTTACTTTTTCCATCTCATTTGTACGCCATTTTTAACATCACTAAACAAAGTTGTAGGATCTGTTACAACTTCAAGAAATAGTTGAATATTGAAATAGCTGAAAGATTTCAAGTTTTCATTCATATATATATATATATATATATATATATATATATATATATATATATATATATATATATATATATGTATATATTTATATATATACATATATATATATATATATATATATATATATATATATATATATATATATATATATATATATATATATATATAGGAATATCACACAGCCATATAGGTCCCATCCAATTGATACATACATATGGCTAATATCAATAATGACCGTAGAGTTTACTCATGCATTTCCCAACTAATAATAGAGCATACATAACCCAAGGACCCACTTTATACTTTACATTGTTTTAAGTAATACTGGAGATGGTCCTTAATCCATGATACATTCTTTTAACATTCCTATCCAAATGGTCAACCAGCCTGTACGTTTTATATTTATCAGTAGTCAATCCACTGACGTCGCAATGGCTATGTAATATTTACCAAGACAGAACTCTGTATATATATATATATATATATATATATATATATGTGTGTGTGTGTGTGTGTGTGTGTGTGTGTGTGTGTGTGTGTGTGTGTGTGTGTGTATGCATATATATACACACATACACACACATATATATATATATATATATGCAAGACAGAACTCTGTATATATATATATATATATATATATATATATATATATATATATATATATATATATATATATATATATGCACGGGACGGGTTCTATACAACCTCACTGGTTTTGCACTTGACAATGACCTAGATTGATATCAGTCACCATAACTTGAATAATTGTTTGGTATACCCATTTGTCTTGACCAAAATGACCCTCAAAATACCCACGCTTACTAGTGGATTCACTATAAGGTCCAACCATATTCCTTCACGTACACTAATCATAGATGATACTCAACGGAGACACTACGATGGATTCTTGACGACTCCTACCTTAATTTTCAAAGCCAAAACATATGCTATTAGGAATGGTAACTCTTCCAAAAATATGTATAGCGTCTTAATCAATAAATTCACCAATTAAGCTTGAAAATATGCAGGAATAGACCTCTCAGAATCATCTGAAAGTGTTTTTGTTAAAAAAAAAGAAAAAAAAAAGGAGATTGACGGGTACTTACTTCTGTTCTGTACCAACGATCCCCAAATCCTGAGCTGGTATTTTTAAAGATAGTTTTAAATGAAATTTTTTTTTCCAATATGATTTTAGATGTTCTTTTCAGATAATTAGTTCTGGTAAAAACGGCAATTCATTAAGCGAACTACAGTTTTTGCCTATCCGTCTATTCAATTAGTGAAATTCCCCAGGGTTCATAATCTCCTCTTTGGGAAAAAAGGCAATATTCAGCGACCTCGTGTATTGAGTTAAATAACAAATAGCTTTGTACTTTTGTAACTTATGAGGTACTCTATTTGGACAGTCAATAAAATATTCTTAAGATAATTTTCTTTGCAGATTAAGCTTTGTCCTTTCACAATTGCCAGCACAAAATTTCTTTGCTCTACGAAAAGGAATTTTATCACAAAAAATCAGGAAAAGAAAGTGCGATAAGTTGTATGTTTTAGTAAGAAAAAACATTTATATCAAATTCTGTGCGTCATACCTTTCAGAGGATTGTTTTGTTAACCTACAACGGGAAGATTTCGAGCTAACAGGCTTCGTGCTTAACTCAGCCTTTTCCCAGATTTGGTTCCTGCAAAATGATTCATACGGTGCGCAATTTCCAACGCTGTCCAACCACTAAAGCCGGATTTCTGATTCATTGTCAGACTCAACGCTCGTAAAGCAGCATTTTTAACCTGCCTGTGCATCCTTAGATAGCAAAAGCCCAATAACATTTACCCTCCATTTTGCAGATGGTCACGTGCCGTTCATACCTGTCCAAAAGCTGGTAGATCCCAACAAACTAATTCGGCTAATCGGGATCGAGAATCAATCGCCCACACTCTCTAGTGATGGCGACCACATAACACGCGTGTCAGCAATATTTCGACGTCACAAGTGACTGACTGACTTTACCGTCATAATTTTACAATTATACTTTGAAAATACATGTTATATTTTATTGAATCCTAGTTTTATGAATATAAGAATAAAAGTCGGCTCATTCATTAGTTAACTCGACAATTAGTCATTATCATGGGTTATCATTCACAGGATATATTAGCCAGCCTACGAGGTACTGCAGAGTCGAGTATGAAAGTTTTCTGAATTAACAGTTCAGAGGAAAACTTGTAAAGTTAAATTAAAAATCACAGGATTATTAAAAAAATCAAAGTATCGACATACCGTGCCAGAAGAGTCAACCATAATTTTTCTAGATGGAATGTGAATATAAGTTTAGTCTAGAAATAATTGTTTTCGTTATTTATATTTAAAGTATAGTATAATTGTGATATGTTCATGGAATATACTATTTTAAATCTTGAATTTTGCTCTTTTGAGAATGAATATTTACTTTTCACTATTCATTCTGGTTTATCAAAGACTATTAATTAAAAAGTGGGTAAAGACAAATTCGTGCGATAATGTGGCCTGATTTCTAGATGGGGCGTAGATCAGCGGAAACTGCTCGCAATATTCACCGAGGCCCGGGAACCATTAATGTACGCACGGTTCAACATGGGTTCCAACCTTGAAGATGAGGGAGTCGTTGACGTCCTTTTGTAATTGACAACATCAAATTGAGGGCCATTATTGAGGCCGACTCATGCAAAATAACACAAGATAAATATTTACCATTCAAAAGTTATTCGACCTTTGCACCGAACTGAGAAAGCACTAAAAAAAAAAACGATCCATTTGTTGATCACTTTGTGACACGTGACGAAAAATTCTATAGATTTTGTTCAACTATCGGCGATGATTTGCGCTGTGGCTCGGCAGGGGTGGAACACCAAAACGTTTTCCTAAACCAAACCTGCGCTAAAAGAAGAGCATCGTCACAGTTTGGTGGTCGGTAAATGCTTTCATCAACGATAATTTCTTCAATTCAGGTGAAACAATCACGGCAAAGTAAGTAAGGTAAGTAACAAATTGCGCCAAGAACTGCAACGTTTTTGTCCAATGTATGTAAGTTATGTAGAAGAATAAATTCTCCTAGTGCATATTCCAAAACTAAGCTACTAATCCGAAAAACGTTCCATGGGCTAATTATGTTTTTCTTTTAATTTATCTTCAAAACTGCTTTCTGCTTTTTATCTTTGTGTTCAAATTGTTCTACATTCTAAGACCATTGAATATGCAGTATGAATAAGAAAAAAGTGGAGTAATTTACGATAGACACCAGTTTAATTGTTAACCCTTTTTCTTTTTCCTTCTCTGAGACAAATTCAGTCTTTACATGCACCATTGGACTGAGAAAATGTTGTTTGTTTGATTTGCTGTATATTTGGTTTGCCTTCTGAAAGTTGTTTTCCTTTCCACTTTGAATTCTTGCTTTCGTTTTCCCTGGTTCTGTAGTCTCCATATTAGTTATACTGTTGATCTTTGATTATTATCATCACTATTATCAATCACTGCATGTTTACATTAAATGCTTGGTGGCCATTGTTAGAGACTGAGTAACAACGAGTCCCTTCAAGTCTCCAGCCCTTGTTTCAGCATTTCTGCAATTCAAGACAATAATGCAACTTCACTTTCACACCAGATGGTTGGTTGGCAAGGGTGAAGGTTAGGACATAATAAATTGCCCCACTTCTCCAGTTCCTTTTTCGTGGTTCTCAAATATCACTGCAGCACTGTGTTCAATACTGGTCTAACTTTCCCCAGCTTTATTTAAACGTGTCTTCGTCATTCTGGTCATTAGGCCATTTCTGGAGACCTGTGGTGATAAGATTCATAATTCCAGTAATCAACTCAGTATTCATTCAGAACCCTATAATTTTGTGGGTCCTCTCTTCTTTGTGTCCTACTACTGTATCTGATTTCCTTGCTTAGATATGATGGTTGGTTTAGACATCGAAGTACCGTAGCAATTTATGATTTCTACTTTCCAGGACAGTCCCTGGATTCTGCAGGTGCTATTTGTCAGCATCCTAGTTGTACCCTAGACGTTTGCATGGTTCCAAGTGTATAACTGATGCTACCCTACTGTGTCTATTCTTGCACTTCTGGGCTAGTTTACTACATTCACTGAATATGTGGTCTATTGCCACGTACCTTTCTCCACATTTACTGTCCTGGGTTCTGTCCATCTTTGCCTCGACAGACTTTGCTTTGATGAATTTGTTTTTGGCTGCCACGATAAGGGATTTTCTCTCCAGCAATCCTTTGCATAGCCATGACCATAATCGTTCATCTGCGATATTTTCTATTTGTACTTTGAATTCCCCATGGACTCTTTTCTGTTTCCATTTTCCTTCTTTGTTATCTTCTTTGTGACTCCACCCACTACTACTTGTTGGTGCTAGTGGCACATATTATTATTATTATTATTATTATTATTATTATTATTATTATTATTATTATTATTATTATTATTATTATTATTATTATTATTTTATTATTATTATTATTATTATTATTATTATTTTATTATTATTATTATTATTATTATTATTATTTGGAATCTCACACCAGTTGCCTGGTGGTAACCGCTGGAGTTTGAGTGACAGCAAGTCTCCTCAAGTCTCCAGCCCTCCTCTCCTAGTACTAGCAGGTCGCAGTAATTCTGCGATTTACAGTTTCACACCGGTTGCCCAGTGGTTATCGCTGAGGGCTGAGTGACAATAAGTCTCCTCAGGTCTTCAGCTAACGTCTCCTCCCTCTTTCGCATATCATGACAGAGCTACAATTCGTTGCAGTACTTATATCTCTAGCACCTTCCTCAGTACCCGTGCAGTTCCCAGTAGTGCTGTGGTCTGTACGGTCTCTATCCTCCCCCTAATCCCGATCTCCTCCAGTCTCTCCCTCAGCGTTCTGGGGACAGTTCCTAGTGCTCCCACTATGACTGGTACTACCCTGGTTTTCATGTTCCACATTTTCTTCAACTCCCTTGCTAGGTCCTGGTATTTTTCCCTTTTTTCAGCCTCCTTCTTTTTTACTCTATGGTCTGCAGGCACAGCCACGTCTACTATTTGGCAGGCCTTCCTTTTTTTGTCTACTATTACTAAGTCCGGCCTTCTTGCCTGGATGAGGTGGTCAGTTTGGATGTCAAAGTCCCACAGTAGTTTGTGGTTGTCATTCTCCAAAACTGCCTCTGGCTTGTGCTGATACCACTTTTCCCCATGGTTGAATCCCATTTGTTTACTTAGTTCCCAGTGTATCATCGTTGCTACTCTATCGTGTCTATGCTTATACTCCTTCTGGGCGAGTTGACTACATTCACTAGTTATGTGGTTTACTGTCTCATCTCTTTCACCGCACATGCGGCATTTGCTGTTTGCCTGTGTTCTGTCGATTTTAGCTTTTATGTAGTTTGTCCTTATGCTTTTGTTTTGGGCTGCCATGATGAGCGATTCTGTTTCTCTCTTAAGGTTTCCCTTTCGTAACCACGTCCATGATTTCTCGTCTGCTATATCTTTTATCTGTCTTTTAAACTCGCCGTACAATTTTTTCCCTTCCCACTTTTCTTTTCTAGTTTGCTGTACCGTTCCATTGCTTTCTACTTTGTTTGTTATTATTATTATTATTATTATTATTATTATTATTATTATTATTATTATTATTATTATTATTATTTCCTCTCTTCCCCTCATACTTTTCTCTTATGTTTTACACTTTATTTCCTTTCTCCAACCACGGTGCACTTTCTTCGACTTCCTCGTCACAGGGATCCTCTTCTTGACTCTTGCTTTACAATTCAATTCTCTTAATATCTTTCTCTGCGTATTTATCATCATCAGTTGCAGCAGCGTCAGCAGCAGCAGCCTTCTAGCGTCCGTCGTTTGACGTAGACCTTTCTTAAGATTCGCCAAACCTCCCCATCGTGGGTGTGAGGGAGCCATTACTCTTTTAACTCATCTTGCTCGTCCTGGTATGTTATATTCTGTCTGTCCCGGGTTTGCACGTGATGTCTTGAGATATCCAGTGGTTGTCAGCAATTCTTACATCACTCTTGTTAATTCCCTAATATATTGTGCTGTCTTGTGATCTCTGCATGTTATAGAGAGCATTTTATCTTGTGCATTTAACCTGGTTCTCACTTTGGAGGTCAATCCTTTGGTTAGGTTCCATGATGCTGCTCCATAGCTGACTTTTAGGATTATGCATTGATTGCATACCCTTCTTTCAATTTACGGGTCCGTCTTTAGGTTAAGTTCAATGTTTTAGCTCCATAAGTGACTATTGGGAGGATACATTGGTTATACACCCTTCTCTTTAGGATTACTGCAATCTTCTTATTTTTGCTCTCTTTCTACACACACACACACACATACATACATACATATATATATATACATAAATAGATACATGGATCTCTCTCTCTCTCTTTATATATATATATATATATATATATAGCAACGCTCTTAAGACCTGGACTGTTGTGAATCCGTCTCTGTCTCTGTCTCTCTCTCTCTGTCTGTCTGTCTGCCTTTCTCTCTCTCTATATATATATTCATATATATGTACGTATGTGTAAACGAAGTTTCATAACTCTCAGGAATATATGAAACATTTAGACATTGGAATATCGCGTTTTGCCCAAATAGTAAGCAAAGAGACACTGTTTGTATACCATTGAGCTCAAAAGATGAAGAATTTGTACATTGCCTTTTATCTGGAATGAAACTAGACTGCAATTGCCAAACGTAAACCAAATAAACACTTGAATCTTTAAGCTACAAAAGAGATGGATAGAAACCGCATAACGGATGTTTAAAAAAAAACTTGACACGAAGAAAAAAAAAACTCTGATAACAGGCAATGATTTTGTTAGGATATTCAATTGTTACACCATGGGCAATGGATGTGAAACAAAAATCTGTTTAATATGGCTGCACAAGAAAAAAAATACCCAGTCTTCTCCACCAATCTGAAAATGACGTCCGAATACATTCTCTCTCTCACTGTATCGAGTGGTGCTCCCCCAGCTTGCTTTATAAGGATATAATAGGACAGATTATTCACTAATGTCCCAGCCTGAATATCGAGTATCTGTATTTTATTCTAAGAAAGTAGTCTCAGAAAACGACCCTGAGAACCCAGCCAGAGCAGACGAGTTCTTCACTTCAAATTCATTCAATTCAATGGAATCAATCAATATTTGAGTTCATAGAGTACAAATAAGGGGACATTTTCTTCTAAATTCTCCACATTATAATCCCAGGTAGGCAAAGCACATAAACAAAGAAATCATCAAAACAAGGCAAATATAACCGGATCTTGTCCTGTTCGCTCGACCCATGCACGTGGGATGTTACAAAATCCCCTTTTAATATTCTGAACTGTTCGATTAGATCGATATTATAAGGTCAACCTGTAAGGCACGTTATTAGAATTAGAAGATCGACTTATACAAGGGATCCACGTATATTTGAGTACATACGGTAGATAGAAATAAAGGGACGGGATGGATAAATTCTCCACACTATCATCCCCCGCAGGCGAAGCACATAAAAAAGGAGATTGCTCATACGAAGCAAATATGACGGGATCTTGTCAGCGAAAGATTGTCTGCCCAGTCAGACAAGATGGCTACCACAGAGCAGTCCAGATTCTGCTCCCCCTGGAGATTGTCAATGTAAATGATGACCAGTGTCAAAGTCTGTCACTTCACCCGGCGCCAGTCATTTGATGCAAGCCCTTCCTTAATGGATTCTCCTAAGAAGTCAGCAGAAAGAGGTTGATGCTGAGTGGGAAAAGACAGATCGCTTCTGAAGTCAGATAGATATACAGCATTATCTTCGCACAGGACGTTTTTGATAAAAAAAAATATGCCACCTCTGTCCCATGATAGTTGTCACATTTCCATATATATATATTTCATGCGTAAAATGCAATAACTATTATGGTACAGAGTTACTGGATCTTTTTAACTATTTTTTCATACTTGTTGAGATTTCCCGCCTATAGTCACGGGTGGCTTTATCTCTACACCGTAAACGATTGATAATGAAGGTAAAAACAATCTGTATCGTCACTCAGACTCTCCTATAATAGTTGTCACATTTGCATACATATTTTATGCATTAAATGCAACAACTATTGTGGGAGAGGGTTTGTATTTTTACCATCATTGGAAACCGACAACAAAAACTGTCATCAAAACCTTCAAAATGTTTTTTTTCAGTTTTCAAGCATGACTGGCTGGCTGGCTGGCTGGCTGGCTGCTGAACATTCAGTTCTTATCCTATTTAGAAAAAAAACGTTTGTTTTTTTACATCCTCCACTGATATTCTTTTTAGTGGGTTCAATTTAAGAGTATGAATTGGCCCCTTAGGTTTGTGGTCGGCAGCATTTACGCTTCTTTTGAGGAAATCAGGACGCTTTTCAGTGATCACAGCCAAGCAAAAGGCTGAGGAAGTAACTCATTCATTGATCACACCATTTCCCATTTTAATTGATCAACCCCTGCAAGGCATGCTGTCAAAGACGTTGGCTATGTAACAGTTTCTATTGACTGACTAACCAGACTAACACGCCTAGTTCTTCCACATTCAAAATCTGTCAATGAAAGAAAACAAACGACATTTGAGGAGCTGTGAGAAAAAAACATCTGTTTTTAACGGATGAACTCAAATTATGATTGTTCTCCGTTAAATTACAATTATAATATTTATCTATCTTTTTTAAGAATCTTCATAACCTTTAATAAATTAGTGAAGAGATTCTGGGTCAAGAAACTTCTCGCCATCAAAACCAATTTTCAGATTTATAGGGCGTGCATGCTAAGATATGAATTTCATACGAGCTGTAAGAGAGGAAACTCCGAAAAATCCTCAACAATGAATAGCAATATGAAGACAAAGGTCTTCGAAGAGGCATAGCTCACCAGTAAGACGTATCAAGGAAGATCAAATCCCAGATTCAGAGATGTGTAAAAAGACGCCAAGCAGCATCTCTAGATCTACCATAAGAGCTTGGAACAAGTTACACCAGAAACACCCAACTGCTGGGACGAAAAGAATCATGAAAAGCATTTGGCGTCCGGAGATTCATTCCCACAAGCAAAGTGGACGAACATCATTTCCAAAGTTTCATTTAAAAAAATGTTTGGGAAAATAAGCGGCTTTTAATAGTCAATGTCCAATAGTCATGGTTTCCAAGTCATTGGAAGCAGTTGATTGATTGGTAAAGTACTGTACACTTATTGGGGAGTATCAGAAATTACACACCAGTCAAATACTCGTACAGACATCTATGATGTGTATAACCTAGCCATAATCCTCAACCTCGAAAAAAAGCAACAACGACTTCCATTTCACAGATTGTCAGAATCCATTTGTGCATTTTCGACTTTTTACAAGTGTACGGGATGGAGGAGACTTTAAACTAATTAAAAACAAGCAGCCAGCAAGTTGTGTTCGTTTGAAGTTCATATAAAGGGGGGCTCTAATAACTAATTCTCCCTTGGGCACTTCTTGTATAGAAGTTGTTAGCTAACTTTGCCGGGTGATTGTTAGATGTACCTTTCGCCTCTATCTCCACTAACAGTTGATATAGCAGCTGTTTTTTTTCCGAATATTTCTATGTCACAATGTAATGGAAGGAAGGGGTCTTGTGAACGTACAATATCTTCTTTAAGCCCTGTCATGCTCTACCACAGGTATGATGCTGAAAATGAAAAGTAAAATATTGAGCAAAAACGAGGGTATTACTATCTTTTACACGTGAACATTGCATTAACAACCGTTACCGAATCATAAACACAATTTTTTGATTCCAGATTCAGTGATGGTAACTATTCAACCAATTTACACATCCAGCCTGGTATGTAGTGTAGATGAACAAGACTCCCCGAACGATGGCAACCTTTGTATAATAAGCAACATTGTATATCATGTAACAACATCCATAATATTTTGGACAAAGGGCACAGGCACTCAGAGAAAATTTTATTCACCACTATTGGTCAATTTATTCCTATTTTAGGCTGTTCCATAAAAATGTGTGGGTGGGCTAGTGGTTTACAGCACAAAAAATAAAATCGCCGATCCGAGTTCAAACTTCATTTGAGATAGTTTGCATTCACTTTGCACTTAGACCGACTTGAAGAAAAAAAAATGAATCCATCACTCCTCAGTTATGGGTAAATAGCAGACTGGGTTCTTCGGCCTTGGTTAACAATTCGATTAGGAGATGGACAACTCTGAATTCAAACCGGGAAACCCTTCCATCTTCGTGCGTCGTGAGAGGCTGGCAACGGACATTCCCGAAATATATGGTAAGCAAGGATCTGTTGACGCTTCAATGAGCCAAGCACGCTTTAGGTGGATTGAATTAATTTACCCTTCTACATAAAATTTCTGTTCAATATCGGCAATAGACTTGAGTTAATTTGAGATTCTAAGACGAAGCTAGTCTTTCAGACGATTGCTATTGTACTGAGATCGATCCTCATTGGTCATGTTATGTAACTAATGCAGGCACAACACAAAGTTTTTGGAATGATTGGAATATCAGACGGTAAATTGTGACCTTTATAACCACGAATCGTAACTTAAGTATTCGTATAAATTAAGATTTGAAGCCTGTTTTTTTAACTGATCGATAATGCTTTATAATGCTTTTCGATTAAGTTTAAATTCCCAAGAGATCAGTGCTTTCAGAATTATCTAAGCTTATAACTGACACTTTAAAAATGTTCAAACAGGAACTTGATATGCAAATTTCACATCATGTTGCTTGTGAATGGAAACGTTAGCACATCTCAGATAGATAGGCTGAGGAGATTCGGCGGTCAACACGAATTTTTTTTATGATCATAAATTTTACATTCGTTAATGGGCGAACACGATGAAAATATTTTTACATTTTATCAAATAACTAGTTTTTAGAGAAACGAAACATACTTCTGTTTATCTTCGTGTTTCCAACTTTATGCTTTGAACTTTGTGCTTGTATACATAACGATGTTGCCACGTGCTCAAGCCTGGGCCCTGGAGTATCTAATTTTTTTGTCCCCGGTTTGCTTGTAAGCGCACTTTGCTTTTAAACGTCGCACGTTATTTCATGATTTGCGCTGTTTATGTTCAAAACTACTCTCAGTACTTCTTTCTTTGATAATTTGTAACTTTGTTATTTTGGGGTTTGCTTATATCTGTTGTATTCAAGTGCCACATGCGTCCTTTCGTGATTTTGCTGTATTGGTTCGTGCACGTATTTACCTTTGTTTCCATGTTAATTTGTATTGCTCCTTACACGTTTTGCCAGAGAAAAGAAGAAAAAATCTAATATGAATCAGGAAGGAGCGTCAGACTTTCTCATGATCGGTGTACTCACACCATATACTTGAGAACTGGTGGCAAAGTGAGCAAGAAAATAACAGAAAACGGCTCTTATTTTCCCCCGCTCTAAATACTGCGATATCCAGTCTGTGACAATCTTAAATTATTTTGTGATTCTGAGATCAATTTATACATGTCCCTGAGCGAATTGAAACAAATACGACGAGCAAATCAAAATATATATAGCAAGCTGGAAAAAAAATGATAGCTTGCTGATTGAAAAAAAAAAACGTAATAAAACAAAAAACAAAAAAAATGGCAAGCAAATCGAAGTATATATGGCATGCACATTAACAAAAATATGGCAAGCATATTGAAAAAAAATATAGCGAGCGAATGAAAATATGGTAATCAAATGAAAAATACGACAGGGAAATTAAAAAGGCAAGCAAGCTTAGTCGATGAACAAAGGTAATCACATATTTATAGTCAATGGCTGGACAAGGACCTAAATTTGCACTGGTTTACATGAAAAAATAATTCAGTTAGTCTGAAAAGGTAATTGATTTGTCACCTAAATTCAAACCAATGATTCACTGTTATTCAAACAAAATATGTTTTTCGGAAAATAAACATTTGCACTGACTCTAACAGTGAATGTATGTAAATGTGATTTTTTTTCTCCACCTAGTTAGCTGCCTGCAGGAATTTCAGATGTTTCACGCAGAAGGACTAAATGGGGGATTTGGCCTAGGTAAGTGCTCAAATTTGTTTCTAGGATTACCTTGATTTGATACTTTCTGTTACCAATGTGTAGTTTTGGGCTAATTTGATAAACAATCAGTATACTGATGAATAAGATCAGTATTAGAAAGGTAATATCATTATTGTTAGACTGTGCATATACAATATTTTATTCGGTTATAAATCACCTTAACTTCCTTCTTTTCAATACTGTTTTGACAACTTGTGGACTAGAGACCAATAAACAAGATCAAACTTTTAGTATTATATACGTAGATAAAAACCCTACTCTACTATTTTTTAACTTTCCTATAACAAACTTGCCAAGGGGGACCCATCAAATCAACAGTATACCTCATTTGGATATGTTGTGTGATTCCAAAGTTAAGCCTTAACACACAGATAGACGAGCATCTACTGGATTATAGGATTCATCATTTGGAGGATTATAGGATTTCTAATCATGGTGAATTATTGGATTTCTCATTCGTTGAACTATAAGATTCTTGATCTGGTGAATTAGAGGATTCCTCATTAAGTGAACTCTAGGATTCCTCATTTGATGAACTATCGAATCCCTGATCTGGTGAATTATAGGATTCCTAGTTTGTTGAATTATAGATTTCATTATTCTTTGAATTGCAGGATTACCCTTTGGATGAATGATAGGATTCCTTATTTGGAGAATTATAAGATACATCATATTATCTCATGAATTATTCCAGAAACTGTCATCTGAAATCGTCAACATATATACGTTATGAATTCAACGTCAACTTGTGAGAATAAATAAAATATAATTATACTGTACAGCATCATCTCACGGTGATGAATCCATCTATGTATTCAATGAAATTTAATTTGATTTAAAATGTGTCATTTCCGCTTGCAAAAGTCGACCTGTAACGAAATTTGAACATATGTCTCATATTACAATGACTTATAATATTATGTTTGGGGTAATGTCAATAGTTTGTTTGGTTGAGTAAAAAAAAAAGGTAAATTTTCATTTCCAATATAAATTCTACCGCAAGACGTATTGACTATATTTCCCACTATCTTCTGTCATCTTTAGAACAGCTTCATAATTTCATCTCCTTTCAACTTCTTATCTTTCCCAACCGAGAACTGTTCACAGAGAATTTTGCAGACTTCAAGGTTTTTGATTTACTTTACATAAAGAATTTTCTGAAACAAAAAAAAATGGTTTTTCGAAGATATAATATTTAGTTATTGCGATGGAAAAGTGAAAACTTCACAGTTAAGCTAGAACAATTTTTGCCTGGTCACCAACGATATATGTGTTTTCAGGGTTATTTTTCATTGAATTATTACGTCATCTCTTCTGAATAATTATAAGCGCGTTTTGTCGAGTGTTATTCTCAAATGGTCAAAATCGGAAAAGCACGGCTGTTTGGTTCTTATCTAAGATCTGATCGTAGACAAATGCCCTTCCACTTCCACCATGTCCACATCATTACATTCTTTGAATGGGCTCCAGCCTTCGGTACGTATATTGTTGGTTCATTTCGCTTGCAATACGATCTCTTACGCTCCACATTTTGTACATTACGGATTTCCACTTAACTTATTTATTTACTTATAAGTTACACACCAAAGTAACTAATGAAACCAACCTTATTTAAATGGTTTTCAATACTTGATTTGCACATTTTTGATATATTGACATTCTCTCACGTCGTATAACGCTGGTTATTCTCGATAATTTAATCACTATCAATTTAAACTGTTGTACCTGGTCATCGTCCTGTGAGAAATCTCTAGGACGACACGTCGTCAACCGTTTGTGACCCATTTGATGAATAATGATACCTTCGCCGTAAAATTACTCCTATTTTTGCATTTGGCAAGTATTTTTCCAAGTAATGGTGTTTTTTTTTCAAAAATCAACATGATATAACGAAAAAGTCACTCATTTTCTTCTCTTCTGTAGATCAACAAACAAAACATACCGACGTTGACAATTGTATCTTTCGAATAAAAATGCTCACTGATACGACAACTGCCAGGATGCAATCCGAACATTCTTTTCCAGTGAATATATACCTAAATCCCTGAATTCTCTCTGATGACAGAAGTAAAACCAACTTTTTGTCCAAGTCAGTAGTGATGTGGAGGCCAACATTATTATCGACACTGTAGATTGTACACAATTCAACTCACCTGTCATTGCTCTGCCCTTTTCTCTATGCAGTTCGCCTCAATACTCAATATATATATATATATATATATATATATATATATATATATATATATATATATATATATATATATATATATGAATGATAGGAATACTTCCCAATGTAACATGTGAAACTGAAGGAGCCGAATGTCCTTGTGTCATAATGACCTTTGTCAGCATTTGAACATAGGCAGTGATATTATTGGTCCTTTGGTGGGAACGAGAGGAAAATGACAAGCATCAAAGCAGACGTTGCACTTTGGAGAATCTGATGACCAGTATTGCGCAGAATCAAGAAGGAACAGTTGGGCATTCGTCTTGGGAATTAGAGGAAGAATAGTTATAAAGGGTGCTGCGGTTGACATGTTCGTATGAAGATGATATTTTTCACACTTCCTGGCATTTTAATACAAGGTCGAAAACGTTTTGGAATTTTTGTAACTCTCTCTCTCTCTCTCACGTACTCACACACACACACACCCATATCCTAACATTGTCCTTATATATATATATATATAAATTAGGCACCACATATAAAATGAACACAACGTCTTTCTACGATATCAAGCATATATTACAAAAAAGTATATTAAGTACAAACAGGGTTTACTGCAAATAATACCTCCATTTTGGAACGACTGCTCTCTTTTCAAAGAGTCCGTGAACAATAGATTATTTATCACGATGTCTTTTTCAACGTCTCTCCTTTGAGCGTCACCAAAGTATCTTTTGTCTTCGCCCTCTTTGTCTGTATTTGTATCCACAAAGATAAATAGAGACAGGGTACGCATAAAGGCATCCTACAACGTTCACTGAAGACCAGGCCTCTTTATTTTTATGAGTGTTCATCAAAGACAAGTTCAACAGTATATATATATATATATATATATATATATATATATATATATATATATATATATATATATATATATATATACGTGTGTGTGTGTGTGTGTATTACATCGGTAATTTTACATCTGGCATGTATTTATGAACTGAATTTAGATATGAATCTTTTACTGTGTTTGAACTATGTAAATAATATTTGCTACTAAAATTGAATGAATTAACGGGGACTGGAAACTAGCTGTTACGTTTGGGTTTATAAAGTATGGCGGTAAAACCCCGTACAACATTTTGCGAACATGTGCTCTTCAGATTTGCAAAATATTTGGGAAGTATCTCAAACGTTAAAGGCGTAGCAGTGAGAATAGCAAACGCCAAGTCCGTGGGATGGTCTCTGGAATGAACCAAAAGCCTGGCCTACGTGTGAATACCCAACTTGCAATAGTAACGAATATTTCAACAAATCAAGCTTGTTAAACAACCAATGCTTAATGCAAAAACATGGTCTACTGCAAATTATACCTCAACACAGAATTCTGCTTATGTTATTCGCGAACTATGCGCTATTGGTTGCCCGGACAACGTCTAAGCTATAATCGATTTCACGCTTTGCGCATTTCAACATCTTTTCTGCGACTGTCGCTGGAATGCCCTTCTTCCTTGCCTTCTTAGCTCCAATATTAACGCATACATATTCATTCTTGGCAGAGAACATGATATCTGTCGAGGGTTACTGTTAAGGTCAGTACAAGGAGAGGTGGGTTCATTCTTACGGTATTTGGGCAAAATAAAGATAAGCTGCATCAGTAAAAATTCAAATGGTCTGCAGTTTTCATTCAAGTACCCTGTGTGTAGGTGTGAATGTATGTGCATTTTTCTGTATGTGTGTGTGTGTGTGCATGTAAATGTTTGCATCTGCATACGTGTGTCTGCGTGCATATGCAACTAGTCGCAACATGGTCATTGGGATCATTTCAACTTAGTAGTGAATTTGATCCTTACAAAGGCACCCATAACTACGGGCTTGTGCTCCGTTTAGTAAGTGACTCTTCCATATATATATATATATATATATGGTAATGAATAATTAATTGTGACTGATACATATATATATATATATATATATATATATATATATATATATATATATATATATATACTTGTAGGCATAAATGACAATATACACACTCACACACACACACATATATATATATATATATATATATATATATAATTGAGATTGATATCCGGAAACTTGAGGCCACTCAGGATTTTGGGTTCACAGCCGGAAGAAAGGACGTGACACTTGACTTCCGTCATCAAATTCTATGAAATCACAAGCCGGAAGTTGTCAACCGGAAGTTGGCAGACGTGTACAGCAATTCATGCACAGATCGGACAAGTCAAGGCTCGAGGCTGATGCACGTGCTGTGTTTACAGATCACGACAAGAATCCCATCCGACATAAGTGAACTCTCGTATGGCAGGTTGTAACAGAAACCGTCGTTTGCTCCATCAAATGGGCACCTTAGAAGGAACTGGAACTGAAAAATTATCCAATTGTTGGTGTATCGTGCTGCCTCTATCTAAACTAAGCATGATTTGATTTATAGTGTCTTTATTTTCTTTGTGCCTTTGATTTCCTTTTGGTATTACTAATCCTCTTTCGAACTATCAAGTTATCCAGAAGGTAATGGCGTTTTGATGGGAATGGAAATTTAGAGCAAAAAAGAAAAACATGGAGAAAGGATTTATTCGAGTTCTATCTGATGGGACACATTCTTGTAAATGTGTAATCATGTTATTCATGCATATGAATATCATTGTTCCTGGAATCCAAATATTCTTGAACAGTATGTGATTGTCAAAGAATCAGTTCCTTCTGACGGGTCAATCATTTTTAAAAGACTTTGATCTCACTGAAACAATTGGAACTGATTCTTGATCAATGTTTCGTGCAGTTTCAATATCTTTTTGTTCAGGTTTTAACAAAAGTCGTTTTAGTGTATATTGTTAATGAATACATAAGTCAAGTTTGTCAACTTTGGAACATTAAGATATTACATCTCGTAAAATAACAATTATCAATAATAAACGATGATTAACTCGTTGTAAATTGTGTTTTTGGTCAACCTTTAATTTCAACGTTGATTCTGATAAATGGTTTATATGACTGCACGCATATATAATAAATCCTATCCATTTACCGAGGAATGTGCGCTGTTGCAGCTGACTGAGTGGTTAACATAACGGATAATTGAATTGGATAGCCACATACAAACTTGGACAGTTCGTGTGTAAGTAGTTGTAATGTCCGTGAATTAGACATGAATCCACCTGTCGTCCCAAGCTATGGGGAAATCTGTTCTCCTCTGCCTTGTCGGGTTGTTTAGGACACTAAAAGTTCTGATCTCAGGACCAGATAGCAGTCCACCTGTGAACCAGCGATACATTTTGGATCGAGGAGAGCAAAGTATGATGTTCAGAGCATTACTGATAATCTACTAAATCCTGACCTATTTCCAGCCGTTCTGAGTATGTCTGACCGACGGACTTGAGCCGGACAAGCAGGTATGAATGGCAGATTGGTACTGATGGTACACAACTCATCTCTATAATTAACGTCGGGCACGCTATTACTTATGCAGTTCGCCTGCAGCTGCCGCACAAGCCAGGACTTGGGTCATGGTCTTATCCGTTTCCGGTCGACTGATATGATGACCATAAAATGTTCAGAATAAGATTGCTACAAACGTTTGCAATGACATCTTTTGCAGATCCCTTGTATGGTTGACTTTTTTTGGCTGGCAAGTGGTCGTAGCAGCTTCAGTAATTTTCTTTGGAGTTTTATTCGGCAGCATTTCTCACAACTGATTTGTGCAATCTTCAGTTGGCAAATAGAAGGCCCCTGATTCAAATGTTTGAATGCCTACTCTCTGCCATGGTGTTACTATTTCCGCTGAAGTGATCTTCTGAAGCAGTTCGTGCGTTCCTCCAGGCGACTCGACCTTAAGTAACTTGTTGGCAGGACATGTGATTGTTTTGTGGATATTGCATGGTGGGTTTGCACACTTCCTTGTACCTAAGATTCGGCCATCCTCTGCATCGTCGGGCATTTGTGAATGCACCGAAGCGATATATCCACTCTAATTGCACAGCTTAGAGAATACTCAATTAACTGCTGAATGCCCAGTGGAAGGATCTACTAATGAGTTTCCCACTTTTCTAAAGCCCTGAGTATATGGGAAACCCCAACTGTATGAGCTAGAATCTTGACTCAATTCGCTAATGATATCCTCTGAATCGTCAAACCATGGCATATATTTACCGTCTATCAATACGGCTGTGCCGTTGTACATTGTGTGGTTCTCTCACAGCAGGTTCCATATTAATAACTGTTTAGGTTTTGTGAACCTTCTTCAATAACGTGAGTTCCTGCTTTTAAAGAATAATCGCTAAAACTGTCAACATTGGTTTAATTCAATTTCTAAACTTGTCCAACTGGCTGCCTGCCTGGCTACGCATGCTTGCATGGATGTATGTATGTTTGCATGTATGTATCATATATACCAATCACAACTTTAGAGCTAGAGAGCTGAAGATTTGAACATATAGTGCTAATCATGTCTACGAAAAAACGATTGCTTCGTTCCTTTCAAAATTTCCTCCCTAAATATTCTCGTTAACTATGGGATTCAATCTGAAAAATCAAAATTTCAGGCTAAATCTGTGCCTTAGTTTAGTTTGGGCCCTTTCAGTGATCACTGCAAAAAAAATTGAGAACTAACTTAGTTATTGGTCAACATTTTTGAAAATGATCATCACCAACTCGGCACACTGCAAAAGATATGAGTAATGTGACACTTACTATTTAGTGACAAACCAGACCTTACTTTATTTGTATTTGGACAAAGGTTTCATTACGAAGACAACTGAAAGGATTGATATGATGGCTAAATCGCAGAATTTATGGATGTACACTTCTCGATCAGAGGAATTTCGGTGTATCAATGCATGGCTCATTAGATTTAGATTCAAATTGGAAACAGCAAAACTGATGTGGAGAGGACCGGATTATGCAGCATACATATGTACAGAAATGTATTTGGGGTAATAAATCTCGGATTCCCTTTTTTATAGTTTGCTTTTTCAATCAATTTCTTGGTCAATGTATGACTATAACACTGACTGACACTCTCTTTCTCTCTTTCTTCCTCACACACACCCACATCCCCTATATATATATATATATATATATATATATATAGAATCATGAGAAAATCGCCACACAAATTGGGCTTCTTCGAGCAAAGCTTACACCATTATGTTTTGAGGTCGACTATAAATCAACTTAATGTTTAATGTTGAATGTATCGGGCACTATATGATATAAACCCATCACACATCAGATATTGTATATTATATTGTATTCCTTATTCGTATATATATATATATATATATATATATATATATATATATATACATATATATATATATATATATGTGCGTGTGTGTGTGTGTATGATATATATATGTATGTTTATATATATATATATATATATATATATATATATATATATATATATGTGTGTGTGTGTGTGTTTGTATGGGTGTGTTTGTGTATTACGTGCCAGATTCACGACAATTTTTTCTTTGATATGAGCAATTATGATTTATCATCATTGTGTCATTTGTGTCTTATGTAACCTGAAAAGGAGATTTTATCAACTTTTCTTCCGACAATGTGATTTTTTGTCCCATATAAAAGTTACAGTCATCATGATCATTTAGAATAGAATTGGGAATAGAGTTTAACTTGATTTAATGATAATCTGAAACCTTTCTTTTTTGATAAATTTCTTCAAAATATATTTTTTTTCGTACTCAACACTGCAAAACGTATCATACATGATAAAAACGTTGCAAATTCCGACAATTTCTTCAGTCTCTATTTCTATGTTTAGTTACTGGTAAATTTCGAGTGTAACAACAAAAAAGGTTGCAAACATTTTGCCTTACAAGAAAGAGTGTTGGAATTTTTTTCCCAAAAATGGATAGCAAAAAAATTGCCTAATTGAAAAAAAATCATGAGAATTGCCCCATCGAAAGAAATCATGAGAATTGCCCAATCGGAAGAAGTCATGAGAATTGCCCAATCGAAAGAAATCGTAAAAATTGCTCCATCTAAAGAAATCATGAGAATTGTCCATCTAAAGAAATTTTTAAAATTGCCTAGTCGAAAGAAATCATAAGGATTGTCCCATCAAATGAAATCATAAGAATTGCCCCATCGAAAGAAATCATAAGAATTGTCCCATCGAAAAAAATCATGAGAATTGCCCCATCGAAAGAAATTATAAGATTTGCCCCATTGAAAAAAATCATGAGAATTGCCCCATCGAAAGTAATCATAAGATTTGCCCCATTGAAAAAAATCATGAGGATTACCCCATCAAAAGTTTTTTGCGAAGCGTCGTCGACAGCAGTATCATTTCAACGCTCATCATTTGATATTCCCTATCATTCGTTAGATTTGATCGTTTTCTGAACTTATCACGTCTATCTATTTTTGCCAGTCACACTTTCCCACAATTTTCTCAGCAGTCTTTGGACATTCACTAGAATCATTGTCTTTTACACAACACATTTCTTTCTTTTAAAATACTTGTACACTTTTATCAAAATACTTGTACAATTTCTAACAGCATAAAATATTCACGGATCTTGGAGTAATATCAATCATCATCATTAGTCTTTTAACGTCCGTCGTTGGACATAGACTTTCCCCAGGATCCACCACATTTCTCTAACATGGGCGTTGCGAAGCCATTATTTTCTATTTTTTTTTTTAGTTCATATCTCCATCTTATTTTCTATCGACTTCAGTTTTGCATGCAATCTCTAGAGATCGATGTTGTGAATCGTGATGTCCATCGGTTGTCTGCCATTATTGTAACATGACCTGACCATTGCCAATTTAAGTTTTTTAATAGACTCTATAACGTCTCACACTCCCATTTTTTTTACTGATATACTGTGCTGTCTTGTTATCTCTCTGCGTGAGATTGAGCATGATTCTCTCCTGAGTATGTTGCAGGTTTCTGAGTTTGCAAGTCTCTCTCTAGGTTAGCTTCCATATTTCAGTGACAATTGGGGGGATGTATTGGTTGTATACGCTTCTTTCCAGGATTATTGGGATCGTCTCGTTTTTGAAGGTTGAGCTTGCTCTGCCATAGGCTTGCCATCGTAGGGTGATTCTTCGCTTGGTTTCTCCTTTTGCAGGTTTCATTGAAATCCGGCTGCTAGTTAGATGTAATGGTCTACTCTCCCCACTTTTGTATGTTCTGTTCATATTTCTGATGTGATCGTTACACATGATTTTCGTTTCACTGAAGTTCAAGTATTGGCCAACATTTTTGCTTTCTTCCTTTAGTCCATCTAGCATCGTATAGGTTCTCTGTGGAAAGGAAGATGCCATCTGCAAATCAGAGGTTGCTCAGATATTAACCGTCTATTTGATTCCTCTAAACTCCCGATCCAGGTTTCGGAAGATCATCTCGCAGCAAGCTGTGAAGAGTTTGGGTGAACTGGTATCACCTTGCCTGACTCCTTTCTGGAGTTGGAAGGGTTTAGAGTCTTTATGTAGCCTGATAAAATCAATTTTTGTGATTGCATATATGTTGCAGTATATTGACTAATCGCTTAACAGAAACTGTTAGGTGACCAACGCATTTTGGCAACGTGCTCTCCTGTGGTTAATCGATTGAAATATTGGAAAAAAGCGATTAATAAGTTTTTATCTCGGCCTTCCGTGGGCACTGATCAATCCCCAAAATCTTTTTCAACAGAAAAAAAAGTGTGAACACTGCCGAATTCAAACGACGGGATCAACTTAGCATAAAACTACATTGAAAATTGAATCCCACTCAAAACCTCTTTTCAGGAAGATTAAAAACAAGAAAAAAGTTTTTTGTTAAAATTATTAACGGTGTATGTTGAAATTTCCGGAAATAGTCGAACCAGGGTGCGCATACAAGAACCACATACACTATATTGACCAATTTTACAATCATTCTGATGCTGAGTCGTTATTCATTTCAAACAAACTGTTTGATTTTTTTTCAAATATTCTCACCGGCTCTCCACATGGCCTGGGCGTCAAAAACGTTTATTCCATTGGTGAACAAAATTTTTCTCGTCAAGGTTGCAGTATAATTTTTGGAAACTGATTTTTTCGCAGATTTCGAATCCTACGTCGTTTTCAATCTAAACGAATCCCATCTATTTGATACGGAAACGTTGTCTTCAGTACTATTGTATTTGGGGCAATACAGATGAAGAAAAATGAAGACAGGATTTGTATGGTGGTCTATATCGGTTAAATACTAAGAAGCAGCTTCCATCTCATGATGGAAACTAGACGTGATGCAAGATAACTGATTACATTTTTTCTGCAATCAACATCCAAAATTCTATAAAATATACCATAACGCATGTCTGATGAGACTCTGTTCTTGACTTGTACTATCTTTGACATCCTCCGGATATTCACAAAATATCTTGAACACACGTGAACCGGACATGCATTCTTTTCTTATAAACTTTAGTTTTTACGACACGAAAGAAATGTTTGCCTCATGCTATACTCAATAGCAAACTGAAAAGACAGTAGGATTCGAACTATCAGGCTTTGTTTATGCTTGAATATTGATCAATGTATATCACATGGTTTGTGCGTATGTATTGTGGTCAAATTCATTATTCCCTTGTCATGCCTTATATGTATATATATGTATGAATAAATATATCTATATCTGTATATACATATAATACACATACATGAATATTCCTCTCTCTCTCGATATATATATATATATATATATATATATATATATATATATATATATAGAGAGAGAGAGAGAGAGAGAGAGAGAGAGAGAGAGAGAGAGGGGCGGACAGACAGACTGACAGACAGAACAAAATGTTCGTATTTTCAAGAAAATAATAACACTTGATATCATACTGTAAAAGTACAAACGGTAAGTATTCTAGATTACAGAGAAACTGTAAAACTAGAAAAATGAATCTTCCAATGATGTTTCATTTAAAATTACTACTATTATTCAGAAGACAAATTATGTTAGCATAATTTGATTTATATCTTGCTATCTTTAGCATTGTTCGTCCTGATAGAGAAAATGCATTTCTCTAAACAACAAATATTGATTTTTTCGCCTGTTTAAAAATCTATATCCTTGTCAATGCACTTGATTCATCGTTAATCAAATAAATCAGACATTTTGAAATTTCAAGTAAAATCTAGTAAGAGATTACGCATCTGCATAGACATTTATTTATGCACACACACACGCACACACACACGTATATATATATATATATATATATATATATATATATATATATATATATATATATATATATATTGTCGTCTGCTGGTATGTCTACTGTTAAACAAAGGCTTTTACTATAACCTTCCATAACGAGCGAAATTATTCCAACCTCTTAAAAGTCTTACCAGCAAACAGTTTGTACCTCGTTTATCAATTTTGTGCTTCGTCTTTTTTTTTTACTAAGTTCATTGTCCTATGGGAACCAATTGGCTATCCTTTTGTTTATTTTGTTTCTGTTATTTGTGCTGTTTGTCCTGCCCATTTCTATTTATGTTACTTGATAAACTTGTACAATATCCCTGACCCTGGCCCTCACTTGGATCCATGTTTATCATCATCCATCGCGTAGAGTTATTCCTAACATTGCCCTTTTCATTGCCTGCTGTGCTATTTTTGACTGGTTCTGTGAATTTTTCTCTTTTTTTTTTTTTTTGGTTCACACCCGTACGTCATAGCGTGTATTATCCGTTGATTGTATACTTTGCTTTTCAAGCATATTGGCAATTTGCTTTGCAGTGTATCTCTATTTATACTAAATCCTTCAGGCAAATCTCTTTTCATTCCCGTGGTCTTTCTCTAGCTTAGCTTTTTCGCCTGACCTAGGTGAATGTATTGCTAAACTTCTAAAGCTTCCCAGTCTATTCTATTGGTCTTGGAATCTGATATGAATGTATTATAAAGACAGTATATTAGATTGTCCAAATATTTGCTGTAAATGTTTACTCCAACGTTCTCCCATTCTTTTCCCGAAAGGTGCGTTCAGCGCTCGTTGTAAAGAGTTTTCCCTTTGTTATATCGTTGTGTTCATCATTGCAGTGCGATCACCATGTATATTCTCAGTTACTTAGGTATAATTTTCATTTATATATTATTCTTTCATTCAGTCGAAGACTTCCGTATGTTCTATTGAATCGAAGGCTTTTCTATGGCCAGCGTAAACTGAACCAAGTAGTTTGTTGTATTCTATTACGTTTTCGATCTGCTGGTTTAATAAATGTGTTTAGGTGGTCAATTTTCGAGTCGCCACTTTTAAACCGTGTCCCTTGGTGCGGTTGTTTTTCATCTAAAGTGTTGATCTATCATTTCTATTACAAACTATTCTCGACTATCTATCCATCAATATGTGCGTGTGTGTGCTATGTATTTGCTGTCCCACCACGGAAAAAATGTGACACAAGGTCAGGCTTAACGTGGGGTAAATGCCCCCTCTCTTTCACACATCCAAACATGAACAACCATTCTCTCTGTCTCTCTCTCTTTGTCTCTCTCTCTCTCTCTATATATATATATATACATACACACATATATATATATATATATATATATATATATATAGATAGATAGATAGATATATAGATAGATAGATAGATAGATGGATAGATAGATGTATTGTCATAAACTTTACACCTCAGCTGGAAAGAAAGTCTAGAAATTTTATAATTTTCATACCAACCGTTCTCCATATCATCCCACGATGTCTTGTCGTGCAAGTCTGTTTCTTTCTAATCCCCGTTGATGTATTATGTTCAGATATTGTACGTTATAATTGTCCAAATGTTCGTCACCCACTCCTAGCGTCAGTTCCAGCCTACTGTGAAAATTGCTCAATATAACTGCCTGAAAATTCATGCCAGTTGTGGGCTAATTCTTATCAAATTAGATTTTGGATATCATCCCCAGATATTTTCAGGGGGTATTGATCGATTCACAATAGAACATCTATATTGAAACGGTCACAATTTTAGTGCCTCAAGCGCAAAAATATTCGACTGATGGCTATTCTAAACAGAGTGAAATAGAGGGCGAGTGCTTAGATCGCTTCTTCAGACGGTGCCAGACTCAAAGGAAGACAACGTTCGTTTAAGGAGAACCTTTCTCTCTCTTCCTCTCTCAAAACACCTGAAACATACTGTTACTGTATCCCTCTCTAAGATTTCTGACTCTTACTCTTTCACTCAAATTCTGTTATTTTCTTTCACTTTCAATAGCTTTTAATAAGACTCTTAAAGAAAATATTTGTTCACATTGGAAGCATAAAGAAATTTTAGAAACAAGAACAGTTATCAAAAATATGCTCAATGCTAAAAAAAACATTATTTCAGAAGTTTTTCAAATAATAAGAAAATACATTAGAATAAAGCGATTTACGTATGTCACAAAAACTTTTGATTTTAAAAATGACGTATTCAATTGCTCGATGGACACGTTTCGCAATTGTTATTTGTGGAATTTTTGTATAAAATTTCTTAAATTTTACAGTATACATACATTATTATATGTCCCTTATCCCAAGAGCTTGATTCATTTACTTTTAGTTTAAAGGTTTAGAACTAACTAACTTTTGTTAGGTTCAAACCCTTACTCGAACAGTAATAAAAACCGCACACAAATGATTAACATTGAAAATTTAATTAATTCAAAGCAATAACAATTTAGTTCAACAAGACTAGACACATGCACTAGCAGGCAGGGGAATCTCATGTCCAAAAATGAATTTATAAAACATAATGATGGATTGATTTAACTTAGAAAAAGAGAGTTACTGAAGAAAAAGTGGAATTAAATGCATTAATTCGAAATATATTGTTATGCGTTGTGAAAAGATGGATATCTGCTGATGCCCCAGTCAGGTGATATTCCCGGGACTCTTTTGTGTTTAGGGTCTTCTGTCTTCATACACCCTCATCCAATTGACTCTACCAAGGTTGTGCGTGTCTAGCTACTTGCACCCAGTTGCTTTCCTCGTTTGAGTCACAACCATCTAAACATTATCTCTATCACACTGGAAGTTGCTTTGCTTTTCCTTTCTCCTATTCCTAAATCTGACAAAAGAACAAACCACAAATCTCCTATATCCAACTGTAAAAGTGAAAAACATCAGGCTCTCAATCAAGCCTGCTAACAATTATTAATTTGCTCCAAATAGTTGGAGAGCTTCCTTTCAAATTATCCACAGAGTGATCCTACCATATTACTGACAGCTCAAACGACACAGCTTGTTTGTTTGATTCAGACAAGAAGACAATTTCTGGTGGCAAAGAGGTGGTTGCAATCTGGTCGAAGAATTTCAGCTGCCGTTAGAAATAGTATCTACCATTCCCTTGCCAGAGTCATACGAGGAAGATATCAGGTCAGTGAGTTGCAGTTGCAATTTGGCTAAGGAACTTCAGCTGCAATCCCAACTCCACCAACATCTGCCAGTCCCTTGCCAGAGTCATATATGTATGGACAATGTCTGGTAGCAAAGAGATGGTTGTAACCCGGTAGAGGAGTTTCAGCTGCACTTTAAACTGCATATGCCAAGGTCATACAAAGACGATGTCAGATTGCAAAGAAGTGGTTGTAATATAGTAACTGAGTAACTTCAGCTGTTGTTCAAGCTCCATAAATATCTTCAAGTCCCTTGCCAGAGTTTAATAAAGACGATGTCTGTTCGCTGAGTGATGATTGTAATCTGGCTGAGAACTTCAGTTGCCGTTTCAGCAAAATAAATATCTGTAAGTCACTTACCCAAGCCATACAAGGACGATGTTGTAGAACTGTGGTTGTAATCTGGCTGCGGAAGTTCACCTGCCATTTGAACTTCACTAACATTTGCCTATCACTTTCCAAAGTCACACACGTACGATGTCTTGTCGTTAATTGGCCTTTGTAATCTGACTGAAGAACGTCAGCTGCCATTCGAGCTCCATAGACATTTGCTATTCCATTGCTGTGGTGATAAAACGATGATGTTCGGTCGCAGATTGTAATCTAGCTTAGAACCTCAGCTGCCGTTCTAGCCTTATGAACAACTGTCAGTCTCTTGCCAAAGTCAGACAAGCACGATGTATAGTCGTAGAGTGATGGTTGCAACTGGGCTGAGGAACCGCAGCTACAGTTCAAGCCACGTCAACATCTGTCAGTACCTTGCTGAAATCGAACGAGGAAGATGTTTGGTCGCAGCGTAATGGTTTCAATCTGGTTGCGGAACTCGACCAGCTGTTTGAACTCCATTAAGATCTGCCAGTTCTGAGCCGAAGACACACAGATACAATGTCTGGTCGGAAAGAAGCGTTTTTTTTTTATTTGGCTGATGATCTTCAGCAGCCGTTCGAGCTCCATAAATATCTGCAAGTCCCTTGCTAAAGTCATATAAGGCTGATATCTGCTCGCGGAGTGGTGGTTGAAACTCCATCAGCTGTTTGAACTCCATAAACATTTGCAAATCCCTTGCCAAAGTAATATAAGGACGATGTCTCTCGCAAGAATGGTTGTTGTAATCTGATGAGAGTTCTCTGCTTGGGGCACAGTGGAGATTATAGAGTATTTGTTGTGTCCCATATGTACGGGAAGTTCGGCTGCCCCCGATTTCATTCAGCCCGATGGGTACCCCTGATGTCCACGCAAAGGATATTCATCAGTCAATGAGCTCCTTTATTGCATCCTTATACTACATCTTCAATGTTTTATCTTCTGCCCGATGTTATGGATCCTCACTACTGTGTGGTTTGGTGTGTAAGGCGTTCCGGGGCCTTTCTACTCTTCCTCTTCAAACTGTTCAGTGGGATTGCAGAATATGATGAAGGTTATGGCTTGAAGCTTCTAATCGTTGGAATATGATTGATATCATCAAACTAATTCGACGGTGTTGTCATGTCAGCCACTGGCCATTTGATCCGCCTCCTGTTGAATTTGATGCTACAGGGGTCACACTTTGAGTTTCCCGGCTGTGTGAGATGACACCAGGCATCTCAAGAGGTTGGACACTTGTGCACTTTCTCCTGCTAGACATTTAATATTTGCTTGGTGGATCTTAAAGCCTCAATGGTTTTTCAGAATCTGCCACGTTCTTATCTTGTTTTCCATTCCTTTTGCCGTCGTGTACGACCAACTGGGGTGCTCATCTCCCTTTTGTGCATCCCCATGGCTCTTCTTTTTAAGCCACAGCCATATTCTTCTTCTTCTTCTTCTTCTTCTTCTTCTTCTTCTTCTTCTTCTTCTTATTATTATTATTATTATTATTATTATTATTATTATTATTTGGAATCTCACACCAGTTGCCTGGTGGTAACCGCTGGAGTTTGAGTGACAGCAAGTCTCCTCAAGTCTCCAGCCCTCCTCTCCTAGTACTCATAGGTCGTAGTAATTCTACGATTTACAGTTTCACACCGGTTGCCCAGTGGTTATCGCTGAAGGCTGAGTGACAATAAGTCTCCTCAGGTCCTCAGCTAACGTCTCCTCCCTCTTTCGCATATCATGACAGAGCTACTATTCGTTGCAGTACTTATATCTCTAGCACCTTCCCCAGTATCCGTGCAGTTCCAAGTAGCGCTGTGGTCTGTACGGTCTCTATCCTCCCCCTAATCCCGATCTCCTCCAGTCTCTCCCTCAGCGTTTTGGGGACAGTTCCTAGTGCGCCCACTATGACCGGTACTACCCTGGTTTTCATGTTCCACATTTTCTTTAACTCCCTTGCTAGGTCCTGGTATTTTTCCCTTTTTTCACCCTCCTTCTTTTTTACTCTATGGTCTGCAGGTACAGCAACGTCTACTATTTGGCAGGCCTTCCTTTTTTTGTCTACTATTACTAAGTCCGGCCTTCTTGCCTGGATGAGGTGGTCAGTTTGGATGTCAGAGTCCCACAGTAGTTTGTGGTTGTCATTCTCCAAAACTGCCTCTGGCTTGTGCTGATACCACTTTTCCCCATGGTTGAATCCCATTTGTTTACTTAGTTCCCAGTGTATCATCGTTGCTACTCTATCGTGTCTATGCTTATACTCCTTCTGGGCGAGTTGGCTACATTCACTAGTTATGTGGTTTACTGTCTCATCTCTTTCACCGCACATGCAGCATTTGCTGTTTGTTTGTGTTCTGTCGATTTTTGCTTTTATGTAGTTTGTCCTTATGCTTTTGTTTTGGGCTGCCATGATGAGCGATTCTGTTTCTCTCTTAAGGTTTCCCTTTCGTAACCATGTCCATGATTTCTCGTCTGCTATATCTTTTATCTGGCTTTTAAACTCGCCGTACAATTTTTTCCCTTCCCATCTTTCTTTTCTAGTTTGCTGTACTGTTCCATTGTTTTCTACTTTATTGTTCGTTGCACTATCCCTCGCGCTCTTTATGATTTCTTCACTATTTGTTTGCACATATCTATCTAGGACTACTTTAGCTCTCTGGACACAATCTTCTATGCTGATGAGCCCCCTACCACCTTCTTTTCTCTTAACGTATAGTCTATCTGTATCATCCCTAGGGTGTAATGCTTTATGCATCGTCATAAGTTTCCTTGTTCGCCTATCCATTGATTGGAGCTCTTCCTTTGTCCATCCTAGGAATGGTCCTGTATACATAACTACTGACACAGCCCAGGTGTTCATTCCTTTTATTAGATTTCTGCTATTTAATTTGGTTTCTAATATTTTCCTTATCCTTCTGAGGTATTCTCTCTTAATTTTCTCCTTCATCTCTTCCCGTTTTATCGTGTCACATTCAAGGACACCTAGGTACTTGTATCGGTCTTGTGCAGTTAATGCCCTAATCTTGTTGTTGTCCGGAAGTTCAATTCCCTCAGTCATTGAAAGCCTTCCTTTATGCATCACCATGATTGCGCATTTTTCTATCCCAAACTCCATTCCTATGTCCTCACTATATTCCCTCACTTCGTTGAACAGAGTCTCAAGCTCTCCCCTGTTTTTTGCAAACAATTTAATATCGTCCATGTACATTAAGTGGTTGACCTTTCCTTTTGTTTTAGAGAAGTGGTATCCTTTGCTGTTTTTCAGGATTCTGTTAAGCGGTATCATTGTTAGAACAAATAATAGTGGGGACAACGAGTCTCCTTGGAAGATTCCCCTTTTTATCCCTACCTCGGCTAGTTTGTCCCCTGCGGCTGTCAAATCTACTTTCCAGTCTTCCATTGAATTACCAATGAATTTAACCACCGGTTCGCTAATTTTGAACATTCTAAGGCATTCGAGTATCCAGCTATGTGGAATCATATCGTATGCCTTTTTGTAATCTATCCATCCCATTGCGATATTCTTTCTCCTTTTCCTTACTTCTTTTAAGATCATCTGGTCTATGTAGAGTAAATCGTTTGCCCCTTTGGCTCCTATCCTACACCCTTTCTGTTCTTCTGGTAGTAGCCCCCTTCTATCCATTGACATGTATATTCTCTCTGCTATTTGCCCGGTCAGGATTTTCCACATAAGTGGTAGGCAAGTGATTGGTCTATAGTTGCTTGCTATGTTCCCCTTTCCCGGGTCTTTTTGGATGAGGGTGGTTCTGCCTTTAGTCATCCATTCTGGTGCTTTGCCTTCATTTAGACAATTTTGGAGTAGGTGGGTGAGTCTGCCGTGTAACGTGGTGAACTTTTTGAACCAATACCCATGGATCCCGTCGGGACCCGGTGCTTTCCAGTTGGCTACTTTCCTAAGAGTATGTTTCAATGTGGTTTCATTCAGTACTATTGGTTCTCCCTTGTCTATATCTTCTAGTTCTTTTCTCATGTTTCCTAACCATTGCGGTGTTACATTGTGTCTTTTTGGGTGCCCCCATATGCTATTCCAATAGTTCTTGGCCTCTGTGGCATCTGGTTTTATGTCCTGCCTTCTTTCCCCATTTAAATCTTGGTAAAACTTTTTCTCATTGTTTTGGAATGTGCGGTTTTGTGTGTATTGAGCCGTTCTTAGTCTGTATCTTTTTAGTCTTGCCTCTTTAGCTAGTCTTTTCTGGTGTAACTCTTCGACTACAGTTGCGATGCTTTTTTGCGCTACCTTATATTTGTTATAAAGTCTTACTCGTGGTCTGTCTGTGTGTGGTGTATTTCTAAGCAGTACTTCGTCTCTCTGTAGTTGGGAGATCTGCCTTTGTAACCTTCTCTCCCAGTTGGGTTTCCCTTCCCTATTATTGCTCAGGTTCCTATCTTGTGTTGTGAAGCTTTGTGCTATTATTTTTGCCCCTGCGTAAATTAGGCTGTTGAGTTCTAGGAGGGTGTCTGTTTCTATGTGCTGTAAGAGGCAGTTGACCTGTTTGGTCACTTCTCCGACTTTCTTTCTGTCTTTGTCTCTTAGGGAGGGGAGTGTTGTTTTCTCTCCTCACATGATCTCTTTCAAAGCTTGTATTTTGGTTATCTCTTCTTCCGTTGGTGCCTCGTCATCACCCTCTGGTGCGTAGCTTACTGTGGGGGTCTCATGGGGGATTATTCTAGTTTTGTTATTGGTACTAGTTGTGCTGGGGGGGGGCATTCTTCAGATGTGTCACCTGAATCTCTCTCTACATTAATGCGAATCTCTAGTAGTTCAGTCTCAGACAGCCATTTCTTCTTTTGAATTTGCTTTACTTGGTCAGCAAGGCGTTGGTTCGATACTTCCACAGCAGATTTTTCCCTCCATATTTGGAGCATACGCTCTCTATAAGATCGCACTGAAGGCTTGCTTTTATAGTACATAACTAGTCTATTCTCTTCCCTTGTCCATCTCTTTCTCTTGTTCTTTATAGCAGTCACCCCGTGAGGACTGCGCTTTCCCTGGGTGTCATTAGTGGTATACGAGTTTTGGCCAACAGTAGCTGTGTGACGACTGTGTCCCTCCTGAAGGCCATTAAGGGTACACGAGCCGAGATTTTGGCCAGCAGTCACAGGATGACGACCGGGTCCCTCCTGGTGGCTAACAAGGGAACACCTGCCGGTTACGACACACAGGTCTTGGATCTGTGCCCCGTTTTTTGCGGTAAAATGGTTATTATTATTACTATTATTGTTATTATTATTATTATTATTATTATTATTATTATTATTATTTGGAATCTCACACCAGTTGCCTGGTGGTAACCGCTGAAGTTTGAGTGACAGCAAGTCTCCTCAAGTTTCCAGCCCTCCTCTCCTAGTACTCATAGGTCGCAGTAATGCCGCGATTCACAGTTTCACGCCGGTTGCCCAGTGGTTATCGCTGAAGGCTGAGTGACAATAAGTGTCTTCAGATTATTATTATTATTATTATTATTATTATTGTTACTATTATTATTATTATTGATTTCTTTCGATCAATTACTTTCATCCTAATTGCTGTTGATTTTTATGTGGACCATTTAACAGTATTTTCTTTTATATTCCTATTTATCTCTCTAAAATATGTATTGTCTATTTTGCTAATTCGATGTCATAGACTTTATTGTGCAAGTCTATTCCAAAAACGAGGAACTATTATTATGTGTTCAGAAAATTTCAAACAAAAATTCCTAATTAGTTTGACACGACTTTCCCAAGTTTTTACGGGGGAATAAATATTCTTTAAAAAAATATTTACATCGAATAGAATAGAAAATAAAAAAGTATCATCTCCTAATAATACAATACGTGCAAAATGTGTCAAATATGTTTCGTACGTGAGGAAAAAACTAACCAAATAGAAGACTCCGAACAAGAGTGTTTTTGTTACAGACAATTAAATAAAAGAATACAAAAAACGAATCCCTCCTCTACTTATCATTGTGATTCCAGGAAGTTTTTTTCCCGACTCTCTTCGTTGATATATATATATTTACATTACTAATGTGTTTTATTTCTTTGAAACTCATGATCTGTCATTACACAGAAATCGGGGTTCTTGGAAGAATCGAACCTGCAACCGATAAGTTACTTGCTTCAACGTAGTGCTGGTCTTACCCATGACCTAAACAGCTGTCTGTACAGCAAAGAATCAAATAACTGCTTGAACAACAGAGTTTTCTTTGTTCATTCCCTTATGATTATTTCTGTCGGATTATACATCCATTTCTCAATGAAATTGTCTGCATTGAGAAGTAATCAGAGCAATTTGACAGTGAATGAACAAAATAAGATCTTCGTGAGAGTTTTCATGATTGACGTCCCTTACACACATCCACAAATACATTAATAGTTGTATAATTGGTGATCTAATCTTGACATGTAGTCTCACAGAACATCAAGTTGCAACATAGGCCATATAAGTTTGTCTCCTGATCGTACACACACATTCATATATATATATATATATATATACATATATATATATATATATATATATATATATATCAATTCATTTGTGCATGCCAATGAATATGCGCATACACTATATATTTGTCCGTGCGTATGTGTGTCATTCAACCATTTTATCAAGCACGCTATGCAGCACATTAACACAATTACTGATGAATCTTGCACGAAGCCAATCAATACTGAACAGATTTTTGTCTTTAGAGATTCCTAATAAGACTATTTCCTTTTTTTTTGAGAATCGAATAAATGCAGATGGAAAAGAGAACAGCTATTAAGATAAGTATCATACGGCAACTTTCATTAACTGGACTTTAAAAAAGTTTACTAAATCGATTCAATTTTTCCTCCTCCCAGTGTGAAGCTCTATCCAAATGAGACGGAAAGCAATTACTCGAATCTCAAGGAAGAACATTTCAAAGGAAAAAAAGTCTCAAAAGTATAAGGGACCCCGGCAGAAAACTGTTGAGAGGAAAAGGGAAGGAGGACAATTAATTATCGATTGGGACCGTTAACTCAGCGATATTAGATTTCTTTTTATTCAAACAATAAAATTAAAAAAAAAAAAAAGTTGTACATTTTAGATGATTATACGCCCCCGAATCGTGAATAATAATTGTCATTTTAATTCAGCACTTCCACAATTCAATGTTTTTGGTTTGTTGACATGATTCTACTCATGTAAAGTATAAACATACAATTGATCGAAAATAATTTGTTAATATTTCATGTGTATATATATATATATATATATATATATATATATATATATATATATACTGACGATATACATACACAAAAATGATACGTTGCTCGGTAGTTACACACACACAACCACACACACATATGTATATATATATATATATATATATATACACACACACACATATATATATATAAATATATATACACACACACACATATATATACATGTATATATATATATATATGCGTGAAACAATGAATATATGATACACACACATATTGGCATTGTAGATACTCTTTAGCATCAATGACGCACACATATGAAATTACCATACAACATGAATTCACTGACATGCATGTACTTATATAGAGACGTACAAACACCCAGGTATAAATTCCAAATAGCATAACACTGAACAGATGCATCTCAATATGTTCATATCCGTTTAAACACTAATGATCCATTACTTTAACACAAATCCTCTTATCATTCCCCTACTAACCAAAATCAGTCTAACGTCCGTGTTAACGCCTGCGAATGTCCAAATTGCAATGTCCAATGTTGTCATACATTTCATATATATATATATATATATATATATATATATATGTAAGTGCATTTGTGTGTTTGCATGTGTGTATAGATACACACATTCGCACACACACACATATATATCGTACATGTTTTGCTCGAACAATGGCTCAAAATCAGCATTTTGGTCCGTCAGAAATGGCCAATGCTTTTGCCTGCATGAATACTGCGTTGATAGAAGCAATGCATATAAGTGAGAAATGGTGTCCGCTGCTTCAAGTAAATTCATAACGCTGAATTAGTGGAAATAGTATGTCCGTAGTCTACACTCTTAATTGAGCGATATCCATTTAAATCAATTTTTTCCGGTAGAAAACAATTGCAATTTTTGGTGACAGGTGACTGAATGCACTGAATGGTGTATTCATAAAAAGTGAATATCTCTCATGCCGACGTTATGGCAAAATAGCAGACTGGGCTTATATCCAAGACAGTTAATTTTCTGAAATGTCATGCCCGATTCCTAACTTGTCTCATACTTTAGGTTGACTCACATTGAATTTGTTGGTGTGTTTGTTCATTCGTATCTCCTTTCCACTAAAACTATTTGATCTATCGACCTAATATTATTCATGTACTCAAATGAGAAGTTTCCTTTACTGGTGAGATATGCAACGATGAGCTCAGAGGTCATTTGAGGTTACCAGAGGTCATTCTCGGTAATCATTGACAATTTCCAGAGTTTTGTTTGTTGTTTTCCTCCAAGAATACTGGAATTTGACACATAGGTACATCCCCTAGAGACAAAGATCGCAATCTTAGTGATGTCGAATTTTGAGGTCACTCCAGGACACAACTGGTAATCTTGTCATTTGACACTTTTTTCAATTTTCCAATTGCTTTTTCATTTCTGAATCATGGCAAAAAGAAGTACACCAAAGAAAATATTTTCTCTGTTTGGTTATTTTAAGTGTTTTTTCTCCTTTGAAAAATGGTAGGGTTCTGTTGCCAATTTCTGAATAGTGTATGGGAAATCTTAATAATCTCTTTGAATTTCACTAAGCACTTTATTGCTCCAGTAACTATATTTTTGGATGTCTAAAAGGCAAAAAATGTTTTTTACAAATGGAATAACGCATTGGTCAGCGTTAAAACATTAATCTTACAGGATCTTTTCTTCAAAGATAGTATCTGGCATTGTAATAAAGATTACATTAAAATAATCGATTTTCAGAAAATATCTTTCGCGAAACAATATATCATCTTAAACTGGATATTCCAAGACATATTGGTACATATATACACACACAATTATACACACACGCGCACAAACATATATATATATATATATATATATATATATATATATATATATATATATATATATATATGCGCACATATTAACACACATACACACACACGCACGCATATATATATATATACATATAGGGAGAGAGAAAAAGAGAGAGTTCATAATGTATTTTTAAATTCAATACGTTAGGCATGGAATGTCGACAATTACTAGATTTATATTCTTGTAATTATTTCATACACACACACACACACATATATATATAATCATATTTTATTATAAAGTAGTAACATATGTGTGTTTGTACTCTGAGATTTCTAGGACCCTCAATCGCAGAGGAAAAAAACAGACTTTTTCAAATCAGCTGGTCTGGTTACATATTTTCAAGTCAATGAACGAAATTGTCGAATTTCTAGGGGTCAGCATCAGAACTATCTGAAAAAAAGGTTGTCTGAAAATGTTTTTCTGGTGCAGTATTCAAAAAAACAAAAACAAAACAAAACAAAACAAAAAAAAAACTATTAGAGTCAGATCCATAAAATTATAGAAATATTGACTCAGCATCATCACGATAAGTCTCTCTCCATCAATTATTTGAACCCCGCACACATATGAACGGGGAATATGCTTTTAAAAATAACTGTAAGCATAATAATCATGGTAGCCTTTGAAAGATGAATTTTCGTTCCTCAAGTCTATATGCCTTGATTTATTCGATCACAGAAGTTTTGGGAATAGGACAATTGGTAAACAAAATATTCATGTTTTGGAAGGGATTCTATTTACAATGAGTTTATGATGCAAGACTGGAACCTCACTTACCGTTTATCATAGGAAAACTGACTTTGAATTTATTTTTCTGTCAATGCTAATGTAATGTGGCACTATATATGATAAAGGATCTCTGCATGCGATTGTACACTAAATTACGCATCACAGAGAAACAATCAGTGCATATTTGAAATCACCAAGTGCCAATTTAACTACAACACACATTTTCAGGTCGAATGAACTCGCGATAATTGTTATGGGCTCTACGTTGGCATCCATACGAAAAGAAAACTAATCTTATTGATAAAGTAATCAATAAGAGCAACAATACTCCAGTGTGTAGAAACGGTGAACGCACTCAGTGAAGAGAGTTCAAACCCCGATGGAGAATGAAGCGAAATATTATGTGATTTCAATATATTGACTTTTTAAACCATCAGATAATTTGTCAGTTTTGAAAGGATTATACAAGGGTATTATAAGAAGTTGTCTATAGACAATGAAGACATAATACTGAACTGCACCCTGCATTCCATTCGTCATAGGCAACCATTAGTGTGAAATTGTCTTTCTCTATGTGCCCATGCCAGTTTGGCGGTATTTTGCTTAGGATTTTAACCCCTAACATGTCTTTATTACAGCAAAAACCCTAGCTGTACCTTTGATCTTAATCCTCACATAAGAGCAACAACAAAATGAATACAATATGAATCTGATAGTCTGCTTTGGCGTGTAAACTACTAGCACCATAATTGAATGCATGAATTCTCATTTTCAGGAAAGATAATTATGAGGGTTTTAAGTGTGAATACCCAGACCTATTCAAGGTTGCTCGCTCGCCTGCTTGTGCCTACCCGAGAGTTTGTGTTGACTGACCAGCAAGTGGGTAATGGGTTATGCGCAAACTCTCTCCCTATGAGTTTTTTTTTTTTGATTATTTACTTTCCAATGTTATTAGACTTGGAAATTTCTCAGGCAATACTGCTAATATATATATATATATATATATATATATATATATATATAAGACCATGATGTCGATTTGTACGGGGACACTAGTATTTTTCTACCCCTCCATACCCAAGAGTGTCTTTGAGGAAGCCATGGAATTTGCTAAAACCTATACCATTACGACGGTAACATAGAAATAATCAAACATTGCAGACACATGGTATTATTCAACAATCAAAAACGATTGAGTAAAAAAAATCTTGAAATCCTGATGTGTCTGTGGACAGCCTCGATTCAGCCGAGACCTCGGATCTAGTATGTTTGTATATTTTATATAAACTTACCAGAAAACTAGATTCAAAAACGGTTCCCCTGAGCAACCCACTGAGTAAAATATTTAACAAGAAAAAACTGAAAATTACCTTTAGTTGACTGGAAAATTCTAAAAAAAAAATCATCATAAAACTTACCAATAAAGCAATTAGAAATAATGCTAACGAAGAAAGCTTAAATAAACTAGACGGCGAAACGAATGGCTCAAATAAAATGTCGTATAGTAAGCCGATCTATCAAAACAATGCATAAGAATATCGAAAACACCCTTTAAGCTTAGATAAGTCAACCATACATCATCCTTTACCAATTAAAATTATAAAAATAGTACATCACTGCCCATTACCTGATAAAGCGGGATAACAATTAAATACGAACTGTCAAATGGAAACTATTAAAACAGACAGGCAAATGTCAAATCATCGAAAATCCATGCAACCTTTGTCTAAAAGAAGTATCCCAAATCCTTAGTTTTGCCAATATAAAAAAAAAACATAAACCAGACTTATCAAACCGGGAAAAAAAAAACGAAAAATCTTTGAAATACCAGCACCATTCAAAATTTCTCCTAATAAACTTAACTCAATAACCCACGTATAGATAAACTAATTATAACTAACATAGATATTTTATCCTCATGGCCATAATCAACATTATTACCTTTGGCAAAAGGAAGTGGACAAAACCCAAAATAATCATACAAAGGTCATATAAAAGGGATCCCTGCATGGACAAATGAATTTGAGCTAAGTAAGAATAAAACACCCCATAGATAACACACAGCAACAAATATTTACTGAAAAGGTAAACTCTCGTGCCCTACCCCCCGGCTTGTAATCAATAACCATCGGCAGAAGTAAACTAAAAATCAAAGAGAAACCCCGCCCACGTAGACACACCCACAAAAAAATTCCAAGCAGGAATCTAAAATAAACTTGATCATTCGCCTGAGAAATCACGGACAAAGCCAAAAACAGAAGCGTGTTCGTATAGCGAATACCCATGGTGCTATACCTCAAGCTCGACTCTAAACCAACTTAGTATCTGAAGTCGAATATATCGAGCATGAAATAAACCCTTCATACATCGGATATTGGATTATATTATATTATGTTATTTTGCATCCATAATTTGCACTTACCAACTTACTTACATATATATATATATATATATATATATATATATATATATATAATATATATATATATGTGTGTGTGTGTGTGTGTGTGTGTGTGTGTGTATAATGTAATTTGATAACACGTTTTATACGTTTCCAGAATCAGTTGCAAGCTTTAAATTCAAAACAAATTAGAAAACATCTTTTTTTTCTATCATCTCGGAGAAAAATTTCAAGGTAACGTCTGCCGTATTTCATTTTTCAGCGGCTTTTTTCACACCATTCTATAATGATTCTCGTTTTCTTTCCCCATTATACTGTGTCCTAAAGAATATTCTGCCTTTGTAGCTCTGAAATTGAATCTTCCACTTAAAAAATGTTATTTTTAACATCTGTGAACGAAATCTCACTAAAACTGTCAGCATAGATTTCTTCGGGTTTTGTTCTGGTTTTCCCGGTGATATACAGATGTATCAAGTGTACAGACAGCAGTGATAGAGCTAGACACCTAAGACATTTACATTTTCTCATTGTTATATATACAAAAGATATGTTTCTGCTTTTTTGTTGTTTTTTTTCACTCCCTCCTTGTGAGTTTTGCAATGTACACGGCTCAATTTTCAATGTTAGTCCATATGAAATTCATGACTCAGTAAAAGTCAACAGAAATAAACTATTCAATGATCACTCCCTTTATCAATTATTTATTGGTCATCAACAACAAGGCATGCTGCCAAAAGACATCGATCACACGATGATTTGAATTGAGAGACTAAAAACATCTGATTCTCTCATTGGATAACTATGTGCAGTAGAGTGGTCTCTGGAATCGGAAAGTTGACTGGAACAAGAGTCTAGTATGATGCAGAATCCCCATGGCCCAAATAACAGGGAAATCAAAGTTTGGAGGAATGTAAATAAAAAGTTGGGAAAAATTGAAATTAGGGAAATAAATGGAAGACCTAATCTAGCAAGTAATCATTGTCTCTGAAGATCCCTGTTGTGCGTTGTCATGTGACTTGTCTACCATTCTTGCAACATGACTAGCTATTTGGTCTTCCTGTTGGATTCTAAGATGTCTCAGACACTTATTTTTTCCATAATATATCTTGTGATCTCTCTATATGAGATTGTGCATGATTTTCTCATGTGCACATTGCATGGTTCCAAGTGTGAGTGTTCCATGTTTCAGCTCCATAGGTAAATAGTACAAAATTGGATGATATAGATTGAAACCCTTAATAATAGCGGGGTAACTCCTTGGCTACAGTTTCACAAGTTGCCTCGATCGAACAAATTTAATACGTAAGAAATCTTCACACATGTTTTTTCCCAAGTATACTGTGCTGTCTTGTGATCATCAGTCAGATGATGAACCTTTTCTTGAAAATTTAGACGTTTCAAGTTCTACACTTTGTTAGTAACATACACAATCAACAGCAGGATGTTGTTCTTTTAATATCGGCAAAGATAAATGCACTGAAGTTTGCATATGTTCATCACATTCATGCTCTCATAAAAAAGGTGGCAGGGTAAGGTAGAGCGTACTGTCTCTCAAGAGACTACTCCCAATTGAAGGTGGAGGCCGGTGACGATGTTCCGGTTTCTGCTGCATTCGTCAGCTAAGTGATCCGTACAAGTCTCAAGTTTGGTTGAGACCAGAGTTTTATTCTTAAAGGTTGTTACAGCCATCACCACTCTAATCACAAAGCTGACAGGGCATTCAATCAACTGCTGAGTGCACAGGAGAATTAGTCCTGATGGAAAGTCTTCCAAACTCTTCGCTCATGCAGGAAATCGAACCTAGGACTTTCTGCGTGTGAGGTATACGTGCAAACTATCACACTATCCGAGCGGACAGCCAATATTTTTTTCTAAAAAACTACTCCATAATTTTCTTCATAGAAACAAAAAGACTATTTTATTTTCGAAGAAATTGATAATTGGACTTTGTTCTTATCTGATGGCGACAAACGGAAAAATGTTTATTCGATTAGTAGTCAGTATATTTTGGCTCGAATTAAACACCTTTCAGTCTGATTTGCGTATGATTTAATATGAACTCACGTATGCAGTCCATGAAGCTTTCTGTTAACGTCATCGTGTTTATGCCTACACAGCTAACAAAGAACGAATAAAAGTAAGAAAGGAAAAGGTATCGTGTAAATAGATAAAGTGTGTACAAACTGAAAACCCGGCTAGTTCCTGTAAAGTGCTTGCTCGTTGGGTAGTGAGACATGGCAGAGATTTGCGCAATCAAACTTGTTATAGAAGAAGATGGGAAAGGCTTTTGTCGAGCAGTTGACTCATAGTGGTAACCTTTGATGACGATATATATATATATATATATATATATATATATATATATATATATATATATATATATATATATAAGAAATAACAAATGCACAAATATTTTCCTATAATCTATTTTAACTACAATTATGTTGTGGTCGTAAATTCAGTTTTATCACCTGAGCACATTATCTTGTCGTCAGATTGGAACCTTTTCTTATAAAATACCAAGAGGAAAAGGGATTTTCAATAGCATGTATTGCACTGATTTTTATTATGGACTGTTCCAGAAATATATCATATTTTGATTGATAAAACACATAAGTAGAGCAGATATCCCTTATTTTTGCTATAGAATCTGATGTCGTCAATATTCCATGCGTCTCCTTCTTTCAAGTAATGGTGCTTCAATCTTCTTAGGCATCAACGCGTATGAGGAATATATGTTTTCGGAAATTATTGTATTTTCCCAAAACTGAAATATATTAATTTTTCAATCCTTGAATTTCCTTTAACGTTTTCTACTATATTTGTACAGGGAGTCTTTGCTGTCCAGTTTAGAACGTGGATTCGGTTGCCAGATAGCCAATTTGAAATGGAAACATGACGGGGGCATTCTCTTCGCTGAACTATCCGATTTCTTGAGTTCAGTAGTGAGAGTTTGAATAATAACAGTTTACTTTCTAAAACATCCGAGTGAGTCATTGAATTCATCCAACCTTCACAGATATGTAGGTCACCCTTGCTCTCTGGTGATATACAACCCCATACCATAATCGACAGAGGAAATTTTAGTGTATGTTTTAATGCAACATTTGCGAATCTTTCATATTCATCCCTCCAAATGTTGTGGTTTCCACTGCTGGGAGCAGATTGGAAACTCCTTTTATCAACTCCTATTCAACTTGTATTTCTTACAGAAGTCAAATCAAACTTGTATTTTTTTTTTAATAAGAAGTTCCTTAATCTTATGAGCACCTACCAGTCTATATTCTTCGAATAGTCGACTTGTTGCATTGCATAAACCACTTCCGTGATAGAGAGAGAGAGAGAACTTTTATCGAAATAAATAGATTTTTTACCTCAAATCATCTTTTCAGAATACCAGAACCAGATTTGGGCATCGTTTATCCAAAATGACTATAGAGACACCAAAAATCACTTTTAGAAAAATCAAAAAACAAAAAGGCATTCTAGATGGTGTTTAGTGGTATACTCAGGTGGAATTTCAAGGTTGTAGCTCTAAAATGTTAGGTTGGTTGGACACTTATTTTGTGAGGCAATGGTGATTCGATACAAAGATAATGAATATCGACTGGGAATCGTCATGGTCATATAAACAAACGAGCAGGATAATAGCATAATTGGGGGCACGCTGGATTATGTAGAAATAAAAGTATTTTAGAATTACGAATAGAGGATAAGGGTTCAGTACAATTTTCATGTAAATTTTTTATTTAAAAAAGGACTGTATAATTATTCACTGGTAACAGGATTGTCATTAAATGTATTCCGAACATTCTCTTCTCCAACACCCTGGGAAATTTATCCTTTCACTCCTCACCCGGAAATACATTGAATCTCAAACCCCATCCCTAAAAGAATGGCAGCCGACACCCATGGATAAGATCCTTGCCAAAGCTGTTCAATCTAAAAAACCTTAATTATACCGATAAAGGGCCACTGCATATTTCCAAAAGAGAAACGATACTCATCTCAGATAGATTAAAAGTGTTTTGAAAAGAAGGGAAAGCAAAAAAAAAATAATTACCATATTCTGAGTGTAGATAATGAATGCTGATCTAATGTTGCCTTGGTAGTTTCCATTGTGAGTGGTTTGGGTGGGGGTTGAGCAAAAAAAAAAAAAAAAAGAAAAGAAAAGAAAGAAAATAAAATGTTTTCCAATCTGGGAAACTTTGGATTAATGAGGTATTCAGCAGTTATCGGTTCTTTTAATCTTATCATTGGAATCAATTTTAAAACGAGGCGCCAAACAATAGCTGAGTTTATGATGGAAAACGTTGAGGAAAAACTGAACAAGAATGTGAAAAAAGAAATAAATGGAGAAATAAAGTGGGGAAGTGATAGAAAACAATAGGAAAATAGGGTGAGAGGAGGACGGGGAAGGGGGAGTAAAGAGAGGGGGACGGGGTGAGGGAATATGTGGGGGATCATAGAAGAAAACAATAGGATGTGTCCAGAGAGAGAGAGAGAGAGAGAGAGAGAGAGAGAGAGAGAGAGAGAGAGAGAGAGAGAGAGAACAGAGACGAAAAGATGGGCGAGTGAATGACAGAATATGACGGGGGGAATCATGGAAGAAAACAATAGGAAGGGTCGGAAACAGGGAGTGAAAAGGAGGGGGGAACAAATGAAATCTGAAACGAGACAAATCAAGAACCATAAGTTCAATGCTGCATCGTAGTAATTGATATTTATTATTACTAGTTTTGGTAGTGGTTGCAGGAAAAGAAGGAATAGGAAAAAGGTGCAGGAAAGGAGGAAGAGGAGAGTGGCTCACACGGAATTCTAGGCCAAGTTTCATATTGATCTAACGCTGGAAAATCGAGATTTAACATATTAGAGATCGACAGACGGACGGACAGACGGACAGACAGACATGTCTTGTAGAGATGCATGGAAAAATACCATTCTTTAATCGGAATACGGTGGGAATAAAGGGGATGGCGTAATATAATGGGAGAAAGCTGTTGAAAAGTTAAAACAGGCATGAAAGTCAGACCATAAATACGCTTTTTTCTTGTGTGAAGATCTTGCAAGGACAGTGTTGCCAAATTCATTTTCTAGTTTCAATCAAAAATCTAGTTGGAAAACATCTCAAAACGTATAGAAACCAGTCGATTCTCCAGAAATGTATGTCAAATCTATATATTACATGGTAACAGGGATACTTGGCGTTGCACGGGAAAAATAAATCTGAATGTGACAACTCAGTGGAAATTATATTTTTTTATATACTTCTTCGTACAAAACAAATTGAAATAAAGATTATTTACACCGAGAGCTTATGCTTAAATTCCAATTTACAGCGTGTCGTAGATTCACAGCTGAGTCAAGCTGTGATTAAAATCGTTTAATCACAAAAACCGGAAAACTGCATATTCAATTAATAATACCTCTGTTACGTCTTTTTGGTGGTTGTTGGAATTTATCACGCCCTCACTGACTTTACACCAGCTTTACAAAAGTACAGCTCTGAAATATCCATGCCAATACTGATATGATATACATTATTTCCGGAATTTTTTTCACTTTTATCATTGTCCGAAAAAAAAATCTGTTTTTGAAAAAAATGATTTCCGGCGTTCATACAATCGTACGATAACACCCAAAACAATAATTCCATCCGAAGTTGACAGGGGTGTTATTGATTGAAAAGAAATAAATCTTCGAAAGATAAATCTTTACTACGTTTTTTTTTAAATTTCTACTGGTAGGTACTAGTCAAAAATTAAAAAAATAAAATCATTTTACAAGTATAGAAAAATACTAAAATGTGAGAAAAGGAAAACTTTGAGGGGAAGATAACTACAGGAAAAACACTCATAGCACGTTGAGGCACACAAAAATTGTCCAACAAAGTTGGATGTAGAATCCCGGACTGCAAGGGAAAAGGACAGTACGCTGACCACCACTGATGCTGAATTAGCTCCTGAAGCAGCAGCTCTACTGTTCATTAACCAAGGAAGACACCAATACCGTACTTGACATTCAGCAGGAAAAACCCAATACTGACACTAAGAAACTTAACAGAGTAACTTCCAAATGGGCTTCCAGATGTCAATGGGATTCATCCAACAATTCTCAGAGAATTGACTACTGAAATCTTCCACTCATCATACTGTATCAGAGCTACCAGACCATTGAAGTGGAAGAAAACAGGGACACTTACAACTATAGGACCATCAGCTTCACATCTGAAATTTGTAAAATCTTGGAAGAAATCATCATGACACAGTTCATTAAGAATATCAAAACAAACAACCATACGTCAAAATAACAACACGGCTTCAGAAGTGGGAGAAGTGTGTCCACAAATCAGTGCTGTTCTGTAATATCGCAAAGCTTTTGCTTGAGTACCACACCAATAGTTGATAGGCCAAATAGAGAGCTTTTGGGGTCGAGGGCAATGTTCAGGGGAGCATCAGGTCCTTTCTATTGATCGGACAACAGAAAGTAACCGTAAATAGATGCGACTCTGGGTGGTGTAGCGTCCTCCCTGGGCTTTTATCCTGGATCAAATATTATTCTCGGTATTTGTGAATGACTTATTCATGAAAATGAAATCAATGATAATTTATTTGCTGACGACACCAAGATGTTTTCACAGGTACCGACAGAAAAGATAGCATTTCAATCAGCTGAATATCTCACGCATCTTGGAACTTGGCCGACACCATGCGACTGTATTTGCACCCGTTGAAATGCAAAGTCATGAATCCAGGGAAAAACAACCTTTAGTACCGATGTACCATAAAGGAATTTATCATAGTCGGGTAAACACTAGTATAAAGAAAGACCTTGATGTACTCGATCAACAAAACATTGAAAATCACAGCCCACTGCCAACTGATGATAATCAAAAAATGCAATCAGGGGCTCTGTGTGTGTCACATCTTCAGAAATATGGATATGGAGATATTCGAAATGATGTGTGAAGCACTGGTCAGGCTGCATTTGGAATTCGTCTCCTGCATTTAGTCAATCCAAAACGAAATTCGACGAAGACGAATTAGAAATAGTGCTAAGAGGAGCCAAAAAGATGGTCTCCAGTATTAAACACATATCAAATTGGCAAAAGCTGATAGAGATTGACACAATCCAACACACGAACTCGGTTGGATTTACTAAAACTAAACAATATAACCTCAGCCTTATACGCCATTGACCAAGACCATAAGTGTAGCGTTCCTCAAGTTAAAATCATTCTTGGCCATCGATAAGCAGTGGAACCAGGGGACACAGCAAGAAACTATAAATCCAAACTGTCACTGCACTTAGACAGCATGTCTATGATTGATCGTTCTTACAAGCTTTTAGAAAGCAAAGTCTATTCCCCAAACACGAACATATTCAAATCAAATCTTTAAAAAAATACGCCAAACGTCTGAGTATGGATTTTCGAACACAAATTATAAACCAGAGTAGGACTCTTTGAGTTTATCTCACTAAATTATGCTGTGTTGATTGAGATATTAGTTGAGGTAGAGAAAGAGACAGAAACATTGGTTCAAGAAAGAAGGGAAAAAAGAAGAAGGAAATAATAGGAGAAAGGGGGAAAGAATGGAAGAAATAAAAAAAGGGTGGAGAAAAGAAGGGAGACGAAAGGGGAGAGGAAAATAGAAAGAAAGAAAGCACATAGTAAAAAAAGTATGCAGAGAAGAAGAGGAAAGTGAATACAAAAGGAAAAAAAGAGGGGCAGAAAAATAAAAGAGAGATGAAGGAAAACTGGGAGGCCGAATGTAGAAAGAAATAGGGAAAGATAGTTGAAAATGAGTGAATAAATTGAGAGAAGGGAACAAAGGGAAATTAGATAGATGAAGGAATAAAAAAAAAACAAAAAGGAATGAAGAGACAGAAAAAAATGACCGAAGGATGTATACAGGGAAATATTGAAAGAAATACAGATAAAATGGAAAATAAGAACATTAAAGATACGATTAAGTGAGAAACAACGAAGAAAGAACAACAACAACAAAAAAAATGACATGTTTATGTGCAAGAGAAGCAAGACTAAAGAAATATCAGAAAAATAAAAGAATAGGAAAAAAAAAACAGGAATGGGATAGACAAAGAATAAAAAATTAATACAACTCATTGGTTTACACAGAGCTCAACAGTGATTCCCGGGGCATTATTTCATAGACACTATTTAGATACCGGTACGTCCCTCTAGTCATGATTTTCTATGATCCCTTAGTTTGAATGGATGTGGCTTTTAGAAATGGTGCTGAACAGATGCATCTAATGACCACTGTGCTTTTTATTTGTCATTAGGTTATAATGTTTATGATATAAATACCCTTATTGATCATCATCATCATCTTTTTAAACCTCATCGCAAGACTCAACAATCGTTGTCGTCGCCGAACCAGTTCTTTCTGCATAATTTGTCGTACCATTTTCTGTCGGCTACAGTTTTGCATATTTTTAAAAAATATATAATTTATTTCTGGTAAACATAAGAATAAATTACCATTTCATAAAGGAAGAAATCGTTCAATATATTTATTGAAATTTGTAAATGAGAATGCTCACCGATGAGTCCCAGGGCATTATTTCATATACTCCACCCATAGTGTATACGAGTTGATGCCCTGGGATTCAATAATCCCTTGACCTGAAATGGCTGCAAAAATCGATTTTTAGATCAATACATGTAACATGTATCACATGTATACGTACAAAATATATGTATTGGAAATGTAATTATAATTTACTCATATTCAGTACGGGTATATCCGGTGACCCCATTGGTAGAAATTGAATTAATATTTATTTTGTACCATGCAATTCACCAGTGATATCCATGCTGAATATAAATACAGTTTTGATAGGATGTATTATCAACATCAACGAGCAATTAAAAATGAGCTCAACACAGAGTACACTGAAAATAGGTAATTGGTGCAGATTAGGACCGAAACAGGGAACATAACTAAATCATTTGGTCACAAACTAAGATCTAGGCAACGAGCACAAGAATGGATCATGCTTAACACCATATGAAAAGATTACAATACAATGCGGTTTACTAAAGAAAAACTGCAGTCCGAGGTATCATATCATACCCATTAAAAAACTCAACTGGCAATGGGTAGGGCCCTTTGAAAGTGTCAGCTGGACATCACGTCTCACAGCGTAGATCTCTAGAGTTCGTATGCAAAATTACAACCGACAAAAATAAGATGGCGTGACGAACTATACCGTCTTGGAAAGTACAAGATCGATAGGTATAGCGAATTTAGGGGAAGGGCTTCTCCAGTCGACGGACGTTAAACTGCTGCGGCAGATGATGATGATGATGATGATGATGATGATGATGATGTTGGTTCGAAAAGGTAATCTGAACAAAATCAAAGAGCTAAAATTTGAAAGAAAAGGTTGTTTTTTTTTTCCTTTACATTATCTGAGAAAACGAATTATCATCATGAACTTCCGGTAATTTGTTCGATTCATCATATTTCAATTTTCAGGATAACCATTGCTTCATCTAGCAAAAATTCATCACTTTCGTTGAAAATATAATTTACTTTGAGGCACGTATTGTCCAGAAGAACTTTTGGTTCATTCATTCCTCAAGAGCAATTTTAACTAACTCTTTCTTATTAATATTAAGATGCTCTCAATGCTGACTGTAATTAGTTTACATGAAATTGTATCCCCATGTCGTACTTCTGCCCTTTTTGTCTTGTTTATGTATTTGTGATGTCTAACTATTGCAAAGCCTATTTTTCGTATGGATGGACTTTATATAATTCTCATTTGTACCTTTTTCTCTCATTGAGTTTAAGAGTGCCGTTTATTTTATGTTATTCGCGTTGGTGTTCTCAAGTTGAATAGACACTCCTGAGGCTAGCCTATTCACGTGGTTGGTAATCATCTTAAGTGTATACTAATCTATTTAAATATTTTCGAGAACAGTTTATGTATGTTATGTAATAATTGCATCGGGCTCTAATTGTCGTTTTTTAACGTTTCCTTGTTTGTACATATGATTACTATTTCTTCATAAAAATTTTGGTACACTATTCTTTTCGTAAGGATTACGTGAATGATTGCTCTATTCCTTCGTGAATTACTTCTCCTGCATATTCTAAAAGGCTCAGAATTATGCCATCTTTGCCGAAAACTTTTCCGGATTTTCATATTTCGGGCCACAAACACTGCTTTGTTTACTGATATGTCTCAAGCGTAACTATTCTATATCGAAGTGTCATTTCGTTGCGTTTCTGTTTTCAAAGTGCACAGGTTCTTGTCATATTCTTGTGTTATACTAACAATTTTTACCCTCTTCTTTTAATTTCGCTTTTTCAATCTTTTGATGCAAGGATCGAAAGCATCTGTTGCTCTGCAGTGTGATCTGCAGTTTGGGTGCATTTCAGGTCCTCCACCTTTACTACCCTCTCAAAATTTCCTCTTTTTTCTTTCGTGCTTAATGTTTATGTCTATCTGTTTTGATACTAGGAATAATTCTTAGCGATAAGAAATGATCAACGTGTATCCGAGGAAGAAGTAGGGTGAAGTGTATCCCACAAGTTATCGAGCAACAAAAATGGGGATGGGCATTTTGTGAGAAGAAGGGATAACAGATGGAGCGAAAAGCTAACCGATGAAGACCATGTGGCAGTAAACGAAATGGGAAAAGATCAGACACATGATGGAGGAACAAGAGAGAAAAGTTTTCCCGTGAGACATGGCAGAGGTCAGCAAAGTCGCAGCTATCATGGGCGGAGATTGAAAAGGCTGTTGTACGGCAATGGACTTATAATAGCTGCTGATATATATATATATATATATATATATATATATATATATATATATATATATATATATATATATATTACACGTGTATGTATATCATACATCTGAACCAATATTCAATGTCTCATACATGCACACGTACACGTGAACATACATACACATACAGACAGACAGACACAGACACAAATGTATTGAGGGAGGGAATGAGAGAGGAGGGGAGAGAGAAAGAGAGAAATATGATTATCTCAGCCAACATGCAGGCTTAAAGCGTATATAGATTTCTATGCATACATACCTATATACTTATGTGCATGCGTATGGTAGTGTTATATACATATACATAGGAAATGATAGAGTAATACCAGTGAATATCTAATTGCAGATGGGAGACTTATCACATACGGAGCTAGAGATGAATAGATAGATTTAAAGCCAGCAATGTTGTCTTTTGGCCATATACGTATGCATATGTACATACAGATATGAACTGACTGAAGGTGACTGTCATGCATGTAAGATAGATAGATAGATTGATGGATAGATATGTAGATAGACATATATATACATTTCTATTGATATTCGAACCATCCTCATCTTTGTTGTTTTTCATACAAGGTTTCGGCCGTTGCACTCTACGACCTTCGTCAGGTATCATCTGGGAAATTTTTGACAAGTAACATGGACACATAGCGCAGTGGTTACAGCATCAGACAATTACTGTTAAGTAATCTGATGGTTCTAGGTTCGATCCTAGTGTGAGACAGTATAACAATACTACTAACGCTAAAAGAGGGGAGTACGGTCAATATACCCCAGTCGGATAAATGAAGGGTTCTGTTCGTTACTTCCCAAAAATCTCCCAGATGATACCTGACGAAGGCCGTAGAGTGCAACGGCCGAAACCTTGTATGGAAAACAACAAAGATGAGGATGGTCCGAATATCAATAGAAATAATAATAATACCTCATCTCAAAAATTCCGAGATATATATATATATATATATATATATATATATATATATATATATATATATGTGTGTGTGTATATGTATATGCTTATTTATGTGTATATGTATATATAAAGAGGATATATATATATATATAGATAGATATGTAAATAGAGAGATCAATTAGGCTCATATATATATATAGAGAGAGAGAGAGAAAGAGAGAGATATGAATTGATAAACAGGCAGGCATATAGATGAATATATATATATAAACAAATAGATTAATGTTTAGATAAATAGATAGATAGATAGATAGATCAATTAGGCTTATATACGTAGACTGGTAACCAAATAAAGTGAAGTGGAGAATGAGAAATGCTAGGAACACCTGCATATTCAGGTTTACTATGTTTATTATTGATTCTGGGACATTTTTTTCCAAGTAGAGTTATTATTTTGTTCTCTCTTCCATTCTGTTATCTCCATTCTGCTTTTGCAGTTTTTTTGCTGATCGTCAGCAAAGAGCAGAGGAAATAAGTGTCGAATATATCTCAAGAGTGAATCAAACAGGACAAAAGAGATTATATAAAAAGGCCTCTTTTAATTCTTACGTTTATCTATTCATTCATCTTTTTTGGTTTGCTTCTATTCAGGGGTTGTGTTCATGTCTCTATGAGTGTGTATGAATTGTGTGTGTGTGTGTGTGTTTGTGTGTGTGTGTGTGTGTTTATGTGTGTGTGCGTGTGTATGTGTGTGTGATTCCTTTACATATATCGTTTGGGGAAAAAGATGAAATAACCACAATAATCTTTTTTACCTCACTTAAAATGGCAAAGGCTTTTCTCTTTATTATCATTCTCCTATTTTTATATTCTTTCATCATCATCATCATCATCATCATTTTCATAATCATCATCGTCTTTTTCTATCCACTCAAGCGATATTTTGCCAGAAAAATGAGTAACCCCAAAAAATTTGTTGGGGTAGAGCATTAAAAAAAACAGTGTTTCAGTTTTGTTGCGATGCAGTTGAAACATTTCGGGGTATGAAAATAGTTTCCTTGCCTTTGAAGATGGCAATAATGCAACCTGCTAGATTTTCCTGATATGAACATCATTCCTCTAAAAAAGAAAAACTCTACCTTGTCTTATCCCTACTTATATGCAATCAGCCAAAGAAAAAAAAAAGGACAGAATATATCAACTCAAATATAATGTTGATAAAATCCCAGGATAAATACATTAACAAAAATCTAAAATATGTCAAACAAGAAAGCGTATAACCTCTTTGCTCAAAAAATACATCGTATGACCCAACAAGGTTCTGTTCTCTTTTTATGAGATTTTCGTTAATGTTTTTTTTTCTTTTCTTTTGATATCTAGAAATATTTGTGTAAAAGATGCACCGAGGAAGTTAAAAGCACATGGTTTTTACAAGAAATCTATGAGAGAAGAAAAAGCAAGTAAGGCAATGGATCAACGAAGCGTAATGATGGAGTAGGTTTCAAGTGCCTGTTTAGAATGGTTTGAAAAACTGGGAAAAAAAATAGAGAATGTCAGCTCAGAGACAAAGAAGAAACAGAACTGAAAACTGATTGAATGGCAGAACAAGGCTGGTTAGCCACTTCATAGAAACCGTTACGTGGCTGAAGACTTTTGACGGCATGCCATATTTGAGTGATCAATTGAAAAAAATGCAAAAAAGAGATCGATGCATGAGATACCTCTTTCGCCTTCTGTAGGGTGGTGATAACTAAAAAAGTCCTGATAGATAAAAGTAAACACTGACAGACATAAATCAAGGGACTATTTTAGCATAAAATTACAATGTAAATCAAACCACCCACTGGAAACCTATTTTTGGAGGAATTATCAAAAAATAAACAAACAAAACAAACAAAAAAAAACACAGTCTGAGGCAGAAAGGTTTCGAGAATATCACTGCTCATGGAAAAAACATTTTTTCTAGACATCATAAAGAATATATGTGTAAATATCCAGCCCTATTGTTCTGTTGGGAAGTCATGTACGTGTGATGAAGCTGTTGGACAGCCAACCAGCCAGCCACCCAGCCAGACCAACTAAAAGATTGAAGAAACTTATTTTGATGCTGACGATGTTTGTCGACGAAATCTCGTGAGGACAAATCTGCAGAACTCGTTAACATTTAAAGAAACTGAAAGTGGATCAGACAAAACTCTTGAATAACATGCAGGAAGTAATTAAGATGTGTTTCTAGGCAAGGAAGTCGACCAGTGATTTAGAAGTATTACAATGCGATGCAGCAAGCCAACATGAGGCTCAGAAGGATATCCTACATACTGCCTATTCTTCAGATAAGTCTCTTTCTGAGTATTTTTCTTCACGATTTCATTTGTTAAGACCTTTGATTGTTCGAATCAGTTTTGATCAAAATTCGACCATAAGTTGGATTTGTAGTAGTAATCAATATTCACATGGTTTATATATATATATATATATATATATATATATATATATATATATATATATATATATATATATATATATATTCAGGGTTGAGCACTCTTTAAGTGAGGTAGCTCATCCATTGTAAGCTAATGCAATGCTCTTCCATAGGAATAGTGCACTCTGGTGGATGGGGAGTTTCTGCGTAAAATGAATATATCCCTTAAATTCAGCCTTCTGAATACCCAGTTCCGTAGTCCAGTGGCAGGATATCGGGTCCGATGTTAGGGTTTCAATTCTGCTTTGCGATACTGGATGGGATAATATCTATAGCCACACTGAAGAGATGTAATACATCGAAACAGCTGTCTATGGATGCCACAAAAATATACATACATACATATATATATATATATATATATATATATATATATATATATGTATATATATGCGTGTGTTAGAGAGGGAGAGAAGGGGGAAACATAAAAGGTTCCATATATTGCTCGCGGAGGACTAAAAAGAAAAATCCTTTCTTTCATACGCAAAGAAAGAGTTAATTTGATTAGTGGATGAAAAGTAGCATTCAAGTTGAAGGGTGAATTTAGGAAATGTTTGCAAATTCCCCTTGGCTCATCAACATTTACAAACGATGACTTTGAAGTAACTTAGCCAGAGAGATGGACGGAGGAATTGGAAGGAAAGTGTTTCTGATTATGTCCATAAATCCTCTCTTATTTACTCATTATTTATACTTTATTCTCCTACTCACACACACATACATATATACATATATATATATATATATATATATATATATATATATATATATATATATATATATATGAAAATAATGAAAAAGATGATAAAACTGTAAATATAAATATACATTCAAACATGCATATATGTAGAGAGGATTTTCGATAACTGTACACATTTTCACACACACACACACACACACACACACACACACACACACACACATATATATATATATATATATATATATATATATATATATATATATATATATATATATATATATATATATTGTTTTGCAGATCCTTAGGAATATCTGATACTGATTATGATCAAAGTACTTATACTTTTGCGTTTTCCAGTATATCCCCTTTTCTCACTACTTTTTCAATCTTTATCTTGTTAATATAATTATAAAATCAAATAATTGCAGTGTCATTTTCGTACATATTTTCAACTACTTTTATATAATTCTTATTTATATCTTGTTTGCGCATTCAGTTGAAGACTGGCATGTATTCTGTTGAATCAAAGGTCCCTGCTTTTGCTACGTTCTCCTTTTCATTCTTTCAATGAAAGCATATTTGGCTTGACAGAGTGGTTTGCAGCTTGGGTGCATTGCAAGCTCTTCCCTGATTGAAAATCAAGTTGATTTAATTCACAACCCTTCCTTCATTTGTCTTATTTTTCTTTTGTCTTATTTTTCTTTTGTCTCATTTTTAAAATTTGATTTTCTCTGCTTAGGTATTTGCTACTATATAAATATATATATATATATATATATATATATATATATATATATATATGGAGAGAGAGACACAGAGGGAGAGAGATCTCGGTTGCTGTTGACACTCTGATGATTGCATCACTAGCATGGAACTCAGAGTCATAGCGAAGAACTCAATTTTATATGTGCATGCGCGCGCACACACACACATATTTATGTATATGAAATTATCATTGCCTTTAATAAACTCAGATCTTTATAACCATATATGTCGATATGCACAAACATACGTGTACATAAACATGGTTACATAGACACTCCTTCAGCCATCATGATATCTACTCTATGATGCCAACCCCTGCCTGTATCCTCCTGCTTCCACCCTACTGTCACACATCTTGATTTATACGACACCAGTTAAACATGTATAACGCGTTTGTTTTATGAGATTATGAATAATATGTGCAATACGAGATCATCTCCAAAATTCATATTTATGCCATAGATAACAAGAGCGCCATACATCATCAGCAATTCCGTGTGATGCAGTGAACTGTTCAGTGTATCTGATAAGTTTGATATTCTATCAAACGTAATCTCTTCAATGATTAAATTTTACCAGACAAAATATAACAACGGCGGACGCATAACAGCTGACGACGTGGATATAGCATCATCTCACAGCTGTAATGATCGAGGTGTACAAGTTAAACCGATCCAAATAAAGGCAAACATGAACCGCTTAGATAATTGGTGGTGACAAAAAAAATCTAACACATCGAAATTTATCGATTAGTCAAAATGACGTGTAGAAAGATCGTGTTAAGCAAACGGGAAAAATCTTCTAATCTTGAAGATCTGTGTTTCAAATCAAGGTTTAGCTTTATACTTTAATGTCTATTTTCATTTAAATCAGTGGTCCTAAACAGCGGGGTCATAGATCGGTACATTAGGACAAATCTATTCTTTTCAATCATAATATTGATAGATTCACTAAATTAACCCTTTTAAATATGGAGCTGAATGTATCATTGACTGATACTTGACTTACCACTTATATTCCGGTCGTGATCACCACACCCGCCGTTGGCTGGTTCCCAAGGATATTTTCGATATCAAACCGGTCTGCAGTGCAAAAGAGAAGTAAGGACAGAGCTTCACAGACTCTTCCAAATCATGGCACACTTTTTGTTCGAGTAACTTCCACGACACTAAAAGTAAGAACCCTCTGAATAATTGCATATACGTCTATGTGATTCTGGGTTGTGTTCTTTCATAATACTCGTCGAATAACAGTAGTCCCACAAATTGACTGCCTGACCAACACGCCAAGGGGTCAGCAGATTCTTTTCTCCTTGCTCCTCTCTGTCTCTGTCTCTCTCTATCTCTCTCTCTCTATCGCTCTATCTCTTTCTCTCTCTCTCTCTCTCTCTCTCTATATATATATATATATATATATATATATATCATTCCGTTGTCACTCCCTGGAAAGAAAAGGTAGGTAGAGGGCAGTCCCCGAGTATTGTGGCATGCCAGTAACAGATTACTGTTAGAATTCAAGGCAAAGTGTTAGATGCGAATTTACTGGTCAGAAATACTAACTAGACCTAAGAAAAAAACAAACTCGGAATTGCGAATCTGTGCTGTTGACTCCGCTGTCCTCGAATATCTCACCAGGCACCCTAATGGATACATATTCCCAGTTATCAATCCATCCAACTATCTCCTATTTCCCATATCTATCTATCTCTCTCTCTCTCTCTCTCTCTCTCTCTCTCTCTCTCTCTATATATATATATATATATATATATATATATATATATATATATATATATATTTATGTGTGTGTGTGTGTATATATGATTTGTTCGTCTTATTTCCAAGTTTGATATGAATGCGTCATGGCGTGCAAATAAAAATGATTTATATATTATTGCTTCCTTTTGAAATGTTTTACAACAAACCCAGGATGTAGACGCTGAAGCCGCTGGGGGCCTTTGCAGAATTGTTGAAGCCACGAGTGTATGCAAATTCTCTATCAAAATATATAAAACAAAAAATCTGCGATCTAAAAAAAATGGCAATAATATACGGAAGGAATCAAAGTCACACGCACACGCACGCGTACACGCCAAACAAATGTATATATATACACATCAAAATATGAATGACATTCATTCAAAAACTGAAACAATTTTTTAAATCTACGTATAACACACCTTAATTCACTCAACCTATCACATGCTTATATAGTACTTGTCATAAGTATGAACAAGTAGACTTTTTCTTTCTAATCTTAAACAGGTAAATTCTGTAAGAACTATTTTTTTGTGATTAGAATAACAAGACATGCATTTAGTCATGTTTTGTGGTTCTGAATATCAAATATTGAAAATGCTTTTTTTTTTCAATAAGAATCAAATCAAAAAGGAGATTTTAAATAATGAACTCAGCTATGTAGAAGAGTCAACGAATTAGTAAATTGATTTTGAAGCTTGGAATCAATAATGGTTCCTGCGATCTTCGGTTATAAAAAATATATTTTTTTGCTTTTTTTTAAATACTTATGAGCAACATGCTTTATAAGAATCTTTCATTCGTGTGGATTCATAGCGTAGGTTTTCAGCCATCAAAATATGTTTACAGGCTTCTTATGGATTTTTATCAGTTGAATTAAATAGTTTATCCATAAAAACGATCTCGATTCATCGAAGAATATGTCGATATATACAAATCATTGGAACCTCTGACCAGGCACAGTGTGTAAGTTGAGGAAAAATGGTTTCGAAAATATCGCCGCGTTTGGAAAAAACCTTCCCATCCCAGCCCCATAATCGTTTGCCGCAAAGCATTTGTAACACGAATCAATAAAAAGATCATTGTCAAGAAAGAGTATTTCTTTTAATCATGGATAATTTAAACCAGCCAATTGCTCATATTGTGTTACACGGTGATAGCCTGTCGAGGGTTCAGCAATCAGTATTAAAGATTTCCTCTTGAAGCCACCAAACCAGATTTGAAGGCTGCCCTGGATATAATCACGATTTTCTCTGTTAATAAACCTGTTTTTCATAGACAACGACTTAATAGATATGCGGTGAAATATGTTTGTTCATCTGGGATAATGTTCAAACTATTTCGTTTTGCTTTTGAGAGAAGTTTGCCCAGTAGCAATGATCAACCTACTGGAATATAGAGCCGAGTAAACTGCATAAGAAGTGCTGATATATTTTGCACTAGCCAAATTCATACACATATATGTGATACTAATAATAATCCCAGCGTTGCACAGGCTGATGAAGTGATATAAATGGCCAAGAATAACTGTTAACGAACGCATATCTGGCTTACTGGAATATAGTTGGATTTCCGGAGAAAAGTTATTGATATAACGTCAAAAATCAAATTGCTCTCCGGTAGAGTTGTTCAGTTTCTTGGAATATCATAGAATATTTTAGGGTTACCTTTATTCAATAATTTCGGCTGAAATGCACCATTTGAGATGAGAAGATGGACAGATCCGTGCATTTTCTCAAATGTATATTGGATCAGATAGATTGATACATAGATAGAAATCAGATGATTATTATCGCGTTTGGAGCAATGCAAACCCCACAGACCTCTCAATCGTGAATGCTGAGGATCCACGTTGCAAGTCGTGAGTCGTGATGTCCAGCTATTATCTCACATCCTTGCAACGTGACAAACCCATTTCGATGTGTTTCCTCATCGTTTCTATGATAGCTCTGTCTCCTTTCTCCTATGTTCTCTCCATTTTGCGATCCCTCCATGTGACATCAAGCATGGTTTTCAGTTTGGTAGTTAATCTTTTGGTTAGGTTCCATGTTTCAGATCCATTGGTGACTATCGGGAGGATGCATTCGTTGTAGTTTCTCTGCTAATATCATGCATTCTCATTTGAATCGGTTATGCATGCACTCTGATTTGATACTTGAATTATTAAAAACTGTCGACCAAAACTGCCATCATAGATTTCTTCAGTATTCAAGTTGGTCTGGCTGACTGATTATGTATGTATGTATGACTTGTACTGACTGCACTAAGCTAAACATTCCATTCTTATTATATTTAGGACATGATTTTAAAAAAAACTTCCCCCTAAATTAGTCGCAGAGGGAGCTCAATTCTAGATTTATGTTTGAATTGATCCTTTTGTTTATGCCCGGCAGCATTTACACCTGCTCGTTTTTTTTATTTATTATTTGGACTTTTTTTTTAATGATCATTACTTGGAACAAAAAGGAATCAACCATAGAATCGTAAGATGTAAGATGCAAATAAATACCTACAAAGAATGCAGAAAAATGTTCCACATTAAACTACAACTGCTAAATGTACCTAAAGAACTCACTCGATCCTTCAAACTAGAATTGTAGAAAAAGATTTGAAATTCTTACTGAAGAGAACGACACCAACACCGACATCAACAAACTCCATAAAAAAATAAAAACCTCTCCAATATAAGCTGTCACTATATTCAAATCGAGGAGTACACAAACAACTGGTAAAATCGTAAATATAACCTGGAAACTCATTGAAAAACGCAGAAAACTCCTACCTCTGAAAACTAAAAGGAAGGAAATTGAGGAGACCGAACTGAACAAAACAATCAAAAGGAAACAAAGAGAAGACAACAGAAGGTACACGACTGCAATCGTTGAAACAGGGTCAGGATCAAAAACTATAAACAAACCTGTTGGTATAGGACAGAAACAAATATCTAGCATACTTGAAGAAAACAGAGACCTAATAGCGGACAGGGACAGAATTATCTACCGAAAATTCTAATCCATATGACATTGACTACAAAACAACGAAGAGGATACACAAGATGTGTAGTTCAAAGATTTCCCAGAAGTTACACCACAGGAGTTAAAAGAAGCCATCGAACAAACAACAAAAAGAAAAGCCCCGAGGCCAGATAACATCATCATCAATCTATAAAAAAAAGCTGGTAAGATTGTTAATAAGAAAATAGCTATTCTATTCAACTTTTACCTAAAACAAAATAAAGTCCCAGAAGATAGGAACACAGCAATTACAATTGCTTTACGTAAAAAAACAAACTCGGGAGACCTCAACAACTACAGACCTATAAGCATGCACAACTGAATCTACAAACGTTTTACAAAAATAATCACTAACTAAATCACAAAACCCTAGATGAGAACCAACCACGAAAACAAGCTTGCTTTAGGAGAAACTACTCGACTTCGGATCGTCTCCACTCGATAAATCAGCTGAAAGTACAAGTTACAGAATACAAAATGCCACCTACTGTAGCATTTGTACACTAAAAAAAACCTAGATTCGGTGTAGACCCTGTATACGTCAAAGTGCTGCAACATATATACAGCCACAACAGCTTCTTTATCAGGCTACATAAAGACTCAAGGCACTTTCAGCTCCAGAAAAAGTCAGCTAAGGTGATACCAGCTCACACAAACTCGTCCCAATCAGCCTCAAGATGATCTTCGAGTGGGAGAATAAAGGAATTATGATAGATAGCTAATATCTGAGCAATCTCAGATTTGCAGACGATTTGCAGACGACATTGCCCTTCTCGCAAAAAAAAATACACGACCTCCAACTAATGCTAGATGAACTAAATGAAGAAAGCAAGAAAATTAGCTTACACATAAACTTCAGCAAGACAAAGGTCATGTGCAAAAATTACGTCAGGAAAAAACAAAAACACAACGATCAAAATCAAAGACGCAACAGTAAAGAAAGTAGCCCCGTACATTTACTTTAGACGACAAATCTCCGTGAAACCCACGAAAGAAGAGGAGATCAAGCGAAGAATCACTTGAGGATAGCAAACTTTTAGTAGAACTAGCTAAACTTTCAAAAACAAGAATATCCCAATTATCCTTAAAAGAAAGGTATATAACCAAAGCATTCTCCTGATAGTTACCTACGGTGCTGAAACATGGAACCTAACCAAGAGACTGACCTGAAAACTGAGAAGCATGCAACGAGCACATGAAAGAATCATGCTCAACACCACATGTAGAGATCACAAGACAGCACAGTGCATCAGGGAGAAACATCATAGAATCCATCAGAAAACTCAAATGGCAATGGGCTAGCAATGTTGCAACTCACAAAATCGGATCCCTAGAGATCACATGTGCAACAGAGGCCGGCATAATACGAGGTGGAGAAATGAACTAGAAAAATTCAGAGAGTATTGGCTCTGTGATGCCCATGATAGAGAGGTGTGGCGAATCCCGGGGAAGGTCTACGTCCAACAAAGGGCGATATGTATTATAAGTTTCAACTTTCTAACCTCCTCATCCCCACAGTCGAGCCAGGACGCGGGGTCAAATGCCCTGTTTGTTCCACACATCAACGGAAGCTCATGATTGTGATGTAATTACTTTTTGAAGTACACGTAGGTGGTTTTAGGGCTATAATAATGTTTGCAAGACCAAATATTAAAAAAAAAATGAACTACAACTAAGAGCATAAATCACATCAAAGCGAAAATAATAGTAAGTACACAATTTCAGATTCTGTAGTTAAGTGAATACCGGTAAAGATGAAAGACTTTTATTTGCGATCCAACAAAGGATTTGTAAAGGAAAGAACAAAAAGAAAAAATGGAAAAGGAAAGATTCAAGAAAGATTTGTAAAAGTGTAAAACAATTCTCGTGATAACAGGCAAATCAGAACAGGGATGATCGGGGCACAAAATCTTGAACAAAAACTATAATTATGGGGAAAAAAAATACAATCATTTTCCTCATCATTCGACATGAACACAATTCTCTCTGGATAAATACATTTATGTACAAAATTCTCTTTGAATAAATACATTTATATACAAAATCCCCTTTGAATAAACGTATTTAAATACAAAATTCTTATCAAATAAACGCATTTATATAAAGAATTATCTTTAAATGAATACATTAATACGCGGAATCTCAAAATGAATGTCAATGAATCCCATTCTCTCCGATTGAATGTGTTCATATATACAATTATCTTTGGATAAATAAATCTACAAACAAATTTCTCTTCTAATAAATTTCACAGAATTGAAATTAACTCAAAATGAAGACGCTTGTATGCAAAATATTCTTTGGATATATGCGTTTATATAAATGACTAACAACTAAAACCACTATACTTTCTGCAGACGTAATAAATCTCAAAATGATCAGCGATCGATTGGTGAATGTTGCTATCTTCATTAGTTTCTGAGTCGTTAAGCTTTTAAAAGCGTAACAGGATGGGACTAGTGTCACCAAAGAGACATTATGCTACAAATACAACCATTACACTAGAGCCTGCTTTATAAATGTGCCCTCCCCGAAGAGAAGAAGCATTTATCTGTGAGGGTTAGAGTCACTGTGCCCAGATGGGAATTGATTATACCAATGTTTGGGATTTTAAGCTTATTGTTGTTTTAGAGTTAGAGATTTTCGTTTCGTTGTATTTTTTATTTATAGAACATAGAATGTGAATGAAAGATTTGGATCAAGTTTCTTGGAGAATGAATACATTAAACCATCAGTTTAACGAACCTCTCTACGCCGAACTGCAGCATCAATGAAGACTTGGATCCATCTCGTTCAAGTTCGATTACTGAGGCAAATAAGTGAACATTGAAATGCGTACAATTGTTTTTATTTAGCTATCTTATTTCTTCTTATATGGACATTGAATAGATACTCAAATTACGGTTTTACAGTCATTGTAAGTAAATAGCAGGTATTTCTTATAGTTGGGGATAACCTCCTATAGAGCGTGTATAATCACTTATTGAAAATTAAAGATTAATTAAGTGTTGTTTTAAGTAAATAATAAGTACTACTGATAGCCCCAACCCCTACAGTTTACTGTTTCATTTGCACCAAACAACTGAAATATGAGAGAAATTTGAATGAAAAGCATCGTACTTTCTGAATTTGTCTACCTCGTCTTTACATCTATTGCTCTACCATCCTCAGTTGCGCATCTGATCTCTGGGGATCCATGTTGTGAGTCCATCGGTTGTCAGCTATTCTTGCAACCCTGCCAGCCTATTGCCTTTTGGATTTTTAATAGATTTTATGACATCTCGGACTTCTGTCTTCTCCCAGATGTATTGTGCTATCTTGTGGTCTCTCCATGAGGTTAAGCACCGATTGATTTACACTCCTATCGGAGTAGAATGCGACGCAAGGTCAAGCTTGACGTGGGAAAATGGAGCAACCCATCAAAAATAGATCAGGCAAATGAGGTTGCTAAAGCAACTGTCGTTGCCAAAGCAAGTGAGGTCGCTAGCGTTAGAACGAGCCCGACATGTCCCTCTTATTGGAATGGGACAGCACCGCCCCGGAGCAAACTGCTTCCTCGCAGCTGGGCCGAGTAATAGAAAGGGAACTCAAGAACAAATCTAAGGGTTTCCTATGCGCATAGCAATATATCCCTTTATTGGCTAGAGCTTTGCACCTGTGCACTTGGTCTTTGATGGTCATTCGGCTGGTACCTATTTATTTACTCTTCCACCAGAGCAAAATGTGACTCAAGGTCAAGCTTAACGTGAGGAAAAAAATGGAGCAACCCATGAAAAATAGCTCCAGCCGATGCAACTTTGGTGGCTAAACTAGCCCGACTTGTCCTGCTCAGTGCAATGGGACAGCGCTGCCCCAGGACGTCTATTTATTCACTCTCCCACTAGTGCAAAATGCGAAACAAGGTCAATGCCTTGCGTGGGGATTAATCGATCAACACATCAAAAACAGCTCCAGCATTGTCCGTGTGCACTCGGTCTTATGCTCACTACGACACCATCTCTGGCCCATTTGGCAGGCAAGCGTCAGTACCGGAGCCTTGGGCTATGCCATGCAACAGATACTACACTTCAATCGATGCCGAAAAAAAATGGAGCAACCTATCAAAAATAGCTCCAACCAAGAGGAATAATTTTTCTCCTTTTTTTTTCAAATTCACAGGTGGGTAAGGAAAAGTAAAGAGAGAGATTTGGAGAAGATGAAGAACATATATGCCCATCCCCACGTCCCAATAGAAAAGACGTTATGGATAAATATCTTGGGACAGCTTATAAAAAAAAACAAATCTTCAGACCATCCAAGTGAGGTTGAAAGTTTTATTTACTGCAGATAGATTTGAAAGAATGCTGAAATTCGAGTACACATCATCGTCATGACAGTTACTTATTGTCTTTAGAAAAATTAAATATCAAAATTTGGTTTAGATTCATTTTGATAAGCATCTTAATATTTTAATGGTGAATGAGTGATTTTATATCAAGTATCATATAGTTAAAACTAAATATCAATTAGTTAAAGTCAATACAGTTTTGGTCAAAAAACGGTTAAGTTTGCACCAGTTTTCTTTATTCACATCTTATATAATATGGATGCTAAAAGTAAAATTGAACTCCAAAATGAATGTTTAGTCTTAGTTTTGTAAGCCGAAGACAAATATCAATGGCCACTTGAGCCTCCCATACTTTAAAATTCTGACCGTTACTTTTTTTTCAGGCAAATATTTATGTATGTTTTAGATTCTTGTTTGGGGAATTAGGAGAAATTTTTGTGAGCGTTGGAAGAGGTTTTGTTTTTGTTTTATTGTTATTTTGTCAGTTGAGTTTGTAATGTATGTGCTTTGCTGTTGGTTATAAGTTACTTGTCAAAGGGTATGGACTGGGTGAAGGAGTTATCTATCAGTGAATGCTGTACTCCGAGGGATTTCTTGATTTCAACGTTGATTTTTACATTGGATTTATTGCTTATGTTAGGGTCCTCTATGACCATGGTGGACAGTATTATTCTTAATTTACTTGGACAAAGGGAACTAGACTATGTTGATTAACTGGTACTTTAAGGTGACTGGGTGGGTAAACTGTCTATGTAACTTTCACTGTACTAATACGTAGGTTTTTGAGTTATTCTTGTAAATCTAAATTTTGAGAGATGCTGGCCTTTTTACGCTACTTCTTTATTCCTGTTTAATAAATCTACTTTTTTTTAAAAAACTGGGTATTTCAAATTTTTAATTTAGACGGAGGTACCTTGGTATATATAGGTTTCCAAAGTATCTTGACGCATAGCTAAAATTTGAATGTATCGAGCACATATCAGACATTGTTTTACATTATATTATGTTATAAAGTAAACCTGATTTGTATTATACACACACACACACACATATATATATATATATATATATATATATATATATATATATATATATGTATATATATATGTGTGTGTGTATGCGTTTTGTGTGTGTATGTGTGTGTGTGTGTGTTGTTGCCGTGTATGTGAGCGTCTGTTCTCAAATTTGATTTTTTGTCAGTCACCACTGGAAGCGACATATTTTACCGAAATTCAAAGTTCATTTCATTTAAACAATCATAAGTGCATAGTCTATAGCCACACTAAAGAGTTACGATACAACGAATTAGCTGTCTGTGGAAGTGACAATGATTAACGTTCTTATGTACAGGGTTGAGCGCTCTTTAAGAAAGGTAACTCGTTCATTGTAAGCTTTTGCAGTGCTCTTCCATCAGAATAGAGCATTCTGGTAGATGGGGAATTTAAGAAGTTAAATAAATATATCGCCTGAATTCAGCCTTACCGTTGATACTCGCCTCTGGGTCTGAAGCAAAGGTTTCAGTCCCGCAATCATCGCGCTGGATGGAATAATGGATTGTCTATAGCCACACTGAAGAGTTAGCTTTCAGTGGATGACACAATTATACATATATATACATATATATATATATATATATATATATACACACACACACACATATATACATGTATACATATATATATGTGTGTGTGTGTGTGTGTGCATATACATATTGTCATCCACTTACTGCTAACTCTCACTCTCTCTCTCTCTTTATATATATATATATATTTACAAATACAAATATATTTCGCTACACTTCTCTATTGTGGTCGTCGCAAAGCCATTATTTTCTGAATTTATCTCTCCATTTCAAACTTTGCCCGCCTCAGTTGTGTAGGTGATCACTGAAGATCAATGTCATGAGCCATGATGTCAATCGGTTGTCGGCTTTTCTTGCAACATGGTCAGCGCATTGCATTTTGAGTTTTAAATAGATATATTAATTCATATAAATGAATGAATATATGTACATAAACATGCATAATATTTACATCTATATGCGTGTGCATATATGCATGTATATATATATATATATATATATGTATATATACATATGTGTATATATATATATATATATATATATAAATATATATATATATATGAATGAACATATGTATTTATGTGAATCAATATATACATATATGTACATATATATATGCATTATATTTGGACATATGAATACTCACACACGTGTATATATATATATATATATATATATATATATATATATATGGTATTTATGTCAATGGATGGAGCATTATAGATCATTATCTTTAATTATGACTACTGCATACTTTATTTCCATTATTCAGCAACGTAAAAAGTTGAACAATAAAAATATTTTTCGAACATATGCTTGTATATTCCCGTGTAATACATTATATAAACATTGAATTACTTCAAAATTTGAACATTTCTTTCTTAGAGGAGAATGAATTCTTTTTCCTTTCGAACTAATGACTTTAAGCAGATTCCAGAGATACAGTCATATAAGATATGTACATTTCATCTTAAATTGCTATTCATAGTTTAGTAGAATGATGGATTATGGAAAGCACAGAAAAACAAAGAAATTCAAGGTGTAACTGTAAATAGTACTTAGGACTTATGCCTCCTAGACATGCCTGGAATGCTGGAAAACTGTTTGGATCGGTGTATTTGAATGACCAAAGGTAAATCTATCTTTTATGAGGCACTTTCAATGGAGTATGAACGACTGGTCGCATGCGTACGTTGAGAGATGAAGTGCAAACCCAGAACTTAATACCAACAAGATTTATGACAACGCTTTGGCAGGATGTAAGTCTATGGTAGAGCTCCACGCTAATCACGCAGCTTAGGATTTACACAGTCAGCTGCTGAGAATACGAGGAGATCTATCAAAATGAAGAGGTCTCCACACTCTTTGCACATACCAGGAATCAAAACTAGGATATTCTGCGTAGGTGGCTGACGTGCAAACCATTGCGCTATCCGAGCAATGAGGGGAGTATTTCGAGGAATATTGTAGAAACAATATGTTAGTGATGAGTATTTTTTTTCTATGGTTAAATTCCCGATGCTAGCTTCTCAAAACCGATACGGTTTTAAAATTGGTTTGCGGCGCAGACAATAAATCTAGCGATCTGAGATATTGCCCTAGTGAAAGACCTGGATCCATTCTTCTCCCAGCTCTGAGCAGAGAATTGAGATAGACTAGGCTTCCTTGCTCGAGGAATGACAACTATCACTCTTAGCCAAGGAGTAGAGCCTCCTTTGGGCGGTCGTATGCAAACATTGATATCATTCTTCTGCAGCTAAGATGACATCAAACATATTGTTTCGATTTCCTTTTTATTAGCTCAGCGAGGTCAAAAGGGGGTTCTGTCAATTTGAATTTCCTTGGATTGCCTAACCATTTGCTTAGGCTTACACCTGGAAGGGGTCATATCATTTTCTATGGAGACCAAAGGGGGCCATCTTTCCAAAAATAGTTATACTTTCAAATCATTTCAAACTTTCCACCTCCTTGCTTTGAATCCTTCTCTCAAACCCTTTGTTAATTTTCTTCAACCTCGACCTACTCTACCATCTATTGATCAGCTAGGATATTATGGGTGATTACCTTTATCCGACACGAGAAAAATTCCGACGATGGTCAATTTTTGTATCTGGCTGCCATTGTGAGATTTCTGTTGATAACGCTAACAGTGTACAACTGGTCACTAAAAAAAAATTGAAACTTTACTCAATTCAGCATTCCCAGGCCATATAAGTTAGATTGTACTTTTTTTTCGTTCCAATCGGAGAAAATTATAAATAGATATTGAATCACAAAACGAAGATGACAGGGTTGGATAAAAGCCACTAGATGCTCTGAGCACAGTCAAAAATGATACTTCTAATTGGTCGGTTCATTGCTCAAATGACAATATTTGCTGAAGAAATGTAAGTAACAGATCGAAATGCGACAGAAATTGAAGAGGGGTCAGCTGCGATGAAATCACACTTGCAGTTCGTTCAGGAATTGTTGGCTAGATTTTTTTAATTCATTTTCTGCCAGAAGCCTCCATGAAATCTAATCTAGAATGTTTCCTAATATAACCGACACATTTGAAAGCATATATTATTGATTGATTCTCTGAGAGAAACCCCCATAAAATCATACCAAAAGTCTGTTTCATAATAAACATGACGCTTTTGCAAGCAACATCTAATCAAGATACGATTCGTATTTTTTTGCTGATTTCCCATCAAAAGGGTTCGCGAAATCCAATATAAATTGAGTTTCATAAAAAAAAGTGGCATATTTGCAAGCATAAACATCATCACTTTTCTACTAACAAATCTTGATGAATGTGCACGAACAGACTTCACAGTCACTGTGCAATATGTTTGGAATCGAAATAATTGATGTACATAGAAGATTTTCATTCTGTTCTATGCGGAGGAATTGGGTTACATTAGAAAAGAACAATTAAATCAATGATTCAAGTGATAAACCATTGCATAGTCTTAAAATTACTTTCCCAAAGACCTGGTTTATGACGATTTACTCTTTACATCTCTAGCGAAGTTGCCTGTCTGCCTTCAACAATGAACCGGCTTATTTGGTTTTCTGGTACAACCTCGCCAGGGGATTGAACCTTTGACCGTCAGTCAGGTTGCTAGATTTGAATAATCAATCAATAAGTCTTTATCCAATGGTCAATCTTCTCCATGGATTAAATAAAGCGAATCGTTCGAAATCCCGAGGAGGATACCGATTACGGTGGATACCCGAAGAAGTTTGGAAATTGCAATGGCCGAAACGTGGTTGGGCCGATAAAAAATTAGTGTAATACTCTGAATAGATTAGTGAATATTAACTAGAATATCCTCCCGTTGGTCACCGATTGAGCTGAAAAGTGGAACTTAATCCGATGATTGCAACTTACACTGGAGAAAATCATATTTAACGTAACGTTCAGAGATCACAAGATAGTACAGCATATGAGAAAATTAACAAGAGTCAGAGATATCATAAAGAGGCATATGAAAACTCAAATGCGATGGGCTGGTTATGTTGCAAGAATATCAGATAACTACTTCACATCATGACCCACAACAGAGAACTCCATAGATCATATGCGAGACTGTGACCGGTGAAAAAAAGGTGGCGTAAGAAAGTACACAAGTCCACAATATATTGGCTCTGCGACATCCGTGATAGAGAGATCTGGTGAATTTTAGAAAAGGTCTATGTCCAATGACAGATACTAAAAGGCTGCTGTTGATGATGAATGATAATTCCCCAGCTCACATATTCAGAACAAAGATATATATATATATATATATATATATATAGTTACCTACATACTTACATGAAACTTTTCTAGCAAGATGCTGAAAACATGTTCCGTCTTTGAATGGAAAGAAATGCTGACGAACTTCTGTGGAAACTTATGCAAAGAAAACGTTATGTCGTGTTACTCACGAGTGATGGATTGATGCTAACCTGACCATTTATTCTTTTCTTCCGTTGGCAGCCCCCATACCATCTGGATTTTTCTTGGGAGCAAAAAAGAAATCAATTATTTACAGTATGCTGAGAATCTATAACCTTAACACCGCTACCCTGACAAGCAGTGGTCATAACAGCTTGTACGAAAAGTGAACAAAACCGATTTTTTTGATAGCTGACCAATGCATAGGGATCGACATTGTGATGTCCGATTGACCAGTGAGTTGTGTTGGCTCCGGACAACGGATGGATATCTGGATACGTTCCAGGAACATACGTCAAAAAGAATTATTGTCTTCCCTTGACAAATGCTTCTTAGCGAAAAAAATGAAATAACGTGTACCGAAGGAGGGCAGCATTTCCGTTCCACAATTTTTATTAGCAATGACAAAATCACAGAGCACACTTTTCCTCCTAAAAATAATACTAATTCTAGTTAATTATATTTTGTTTTATGTTTTAAGGCTTATAGAGGCGTTGTCCAAAATGATACCAATTCCAATTGGGATTATGGATTAACTCCCGGGCAATGGGTCATACATTGACTCAGGAAAAGGCACAATTCCACAATGAGGGTTGAATAAATTTTGGGGAAAAATGGAAAAAAAAGCCAAACTTTTTAGTAATGGTTTTAAAGTATAATAATTTTACTTTCCACGGACATTTATTCAGATCACACACACACACACACACACACACACACACACACACATATATATATATATATATATATATATATATATATATATATATATATATATATATATATATATATACCTTGAAATGAATCCGGTAAATAGTAAATATTTACTTTAATGTTTTTGGTTGTAATAGATACAGAAGAATTTACAATGTCATCTCGTATTATTTACATGTTTCATCCTATTTCGGTCAAAGTTTCATGGAACTATTTCGGTGTGAGTTCAAACTATTATCATAGACGATTCTATTTGGGAGTTCAAAAAAGTAATTTACTAAAGACGTGCCTTGGGCCCTTTAGTGTACACAGAAGATTTCATGGGGGATGTAATGTATGGTTTTTGAGTTATGCAGACGCATTCAGAATCATTTGAATACAATTTAGTAAAGGTAATTTTGAATTCCATGATTTTTCGCTCATGAATGTTGAAATTCATAGTAAGTCAAGTTAACTTTTCACTCGATTACATCTTATTCCTCCATATTTTGTTTGGTCTTTTCCAAATGCGTTAACAGTCCAATAGGTACTAATCAGCTAGAATTACTTCTTATATTGTCCTTCATTCTTGCAAAGTGTCCAGCACATCGCCATATCATGCCCAAATATTTTGAGCTATATCTTTCAAAGTTATGCATTGAGATTAAAACAATGATTGGGAGATGTACGTTCATAGACATCTTAAGATAACTTGATAACTTAACAAATACAGACATCTGTGCTGCTGGATATATCCCGACACAAGAACACACGTGAAGCTCGTGAAGTTATCATTCATCTCACGGCATTAGTCATGCGACTAACCTGTTACCCATTGCTCTATAATGATGCAATATGAACTGAGTAACTGCTGCTTATAGCTGTTTTGAATTTCCTATCATCTGCTTTGAAAAACAAACTCCGAAATTCTGGCTGATATTCACGTTTGAATGTCGGCCACTATTGTTCCCTATAGGCTGTGTCCTCCAACGCACAGAGGAAATTAATGTGCGCCAAAACGATTTCAAATTCTGTAGATGACGTACCGAGTTCTCTATAGAACAAATTATCGATTTGCTACACTGATTCAAAAAAAAAAAACAAAAAAAAAAAAAAAACATACTTTTGTTACTGGAAAAATGCGCAGTTGATGATTTCTGCGTCCACTGACTACAGAGAAAAGAGGGAACCGAGCGCCAGTGGAAAAGACGCTGTATTCTCAGCCTGTAAACAGGCCGGTAGTTAGATTGATAGATAGACTGATAGATCGATGTTGTTGCAGAGGAAATGTTGATTAAATAGCGGAGGAGGGAGATAGATGGAATAGGGAAAACGCTTTTCAGGTTAACAATATGTTGAAAGGGAAATCGAGGGAGATGAAAGTAGAACAAATGGAAAAGAAAAAAAGATAGAGTCCAATTTCCCGCGCTAATGCGATCAATTTCCCGCCATTTGCCCTGTCACGAAAACAGTCGGTAGTATATAACGTTTTGCACGAAAAGTGAGTCGATTCTTCAAGGACGAACGATACTATATCAATCAAACGAAGGTGGGGTGAAGCAGCCAAACAAGGCAGGAAAGTAACCAGAGCCAGGAAGAAAACAAGAGCAAAAACAAGACAGCGATATATAAGATCAACTGTAGCGTTGTGAGCGTGTCCGCTGCGTGTACCTTTGAAGATTGGCTGACACATTGGCAAGTCACTTTGAAAGGCGCTGAAATTTCCGCTGCTTCCTCGAAATAGAGACAGGACCGAGTGCTAATCATCGACTCGAGAACGGAAAAAGATTCACTCATAAAAAACGTTGCCAGCATGTTTCGTTGGTCAATTCCCCCTCCTATTCACTCCATCAAGTTCCTCGTCCTCTGCATGCGTATGCATATATATCAACAGCAACAGCTGGAAGAGGGCATTATTCATCTCCTCCCATGACAACTACGACTGCACTGACCTTCGCCTTGTCTTACCGGCAAATCTTTTTACGTGTGTAATCATTCTGTGCCTGATCTTTTCCTGCTTCATTTACTGTCCGATTGGCACCAATTGTTGAACTTTTGGCGCCATCTATTGTCGATTCTTCTTGCCAAATGTCCACCCCATCACACTTTTAGTTGGTTAGTGGAAAATTGGGGTGGATAAAATAGTTGATTGACTGTAAATGTGCTCGGTTGAATAAGTTAAATCTATGAAAGACGTGCGTCAAAGATTTTGGATGCAATTTCATGTCTTGACGGAGGTTAATTCTTCATTGTCCGATTTCGTGCAGTTTGCCATAAATATCTCTGTGTAAATTACAGGTCTGCTGTATATTTTGATGTCACGTCAAAGAAATTTGTTTATGATTTATTTGGAAGAATATGTACGTGGCTGGTTTAGATAAGAGGGCTAATTTCAGCTTGTTTGCGGTTTACTACAGTCCACTTGCCGCACGATCACTCATGACTAGAGATATCATTAGGGCAAAATGTACTATAGGAGAAATTTGTGTATGTGTGTGTGTGTGTGTGTGTGTGTGTGTGTGTGTGTGTGCGTGTGTTCACATGCAATCACTGCAATTACTCGACAACTTGACATTTGCTAGATATATTAGTCTTTTGGATCTGCGAGTTTCGTGAGACCAGATAAAAATAGAATAACAAATCATAGATATCATTTCATTGATTATACATCGTACTTCCCTTGACTTTAGCTCGACAGAATCATCTAAATTTAATTATGGAAAATCTGGATTGGCACCACCGAAAAAAAGTTACGGTAATCCTTCGAAGCCGTAATGTCGTAATACGTACTGAAGACAGGCAGCTACAAATATTATGAAATCTGGTCCTGTTCAAACACCCACTATTTGAACGGGAAGAAACTGTCCTAGTAAAAAAAAAAGTGAGAATTGTTTTTACAAAAAGAAAGAATGAACAAAAAAAAAAGGGGAAAAAGAAAAGACATGCCACAAAAGCCAATAAACCAATCATCGTAGGGTGTCCAGTATCGTTGACATGATTAAAGAAGATTCCAAAAAGCCCCCACCAGATTTTCCTCACGAAATATAAAAAACATTTTTCTAAAATCAAAATCCATTATTTTCACCCCGTTTTATAAGTTACATTAATAATGAAAGAAAAAAAAGATAGATTGAAAGAATTTCGCAAAATTTAAAAACCTCTTTTTAGAAGATGTCTAGTAAAGTGCTTATACCAATATGAAAAGTTCTCGGCCAAACGGTTCATTCGGTAGCATTGATGAGACAAAACAACTGAGTAAAAAGGGGGGAATAACTAGCCACCTAGTCAGTTGTTTTAGCGGTTTTAAAATCGTGGCTACAGTGATACAATAGATGACAAGTATGAATAAAGAAACGTTTGATTTGGGATGTTTATTAATGATTTAGAAAGAACGAACCAGAAAGAAAAAGACATATCTGCTTAGGAACTATCACGTAATCAACGTCATTTGTCAGTAATTCTGTGCTGGAGATGACCAATAGAAACATCGGAAAAGGAGTCCATTTACGAATAAGTTAGTTCTCTCGCATTTTATTGGGCAGTGATCACTAAACAGACTGAATTTTCAAAAAACAAGAGCGAATGCTTCCAGGCATAAACTACGAGATAAATCTAGAACAAACCTACACTGCAAATTGAAACCCAACTAAAACGTTATTTAGTTAGGTATCTTTTGCACACAACCCCACCTAAAACATTGTCTCTAGACATGAAAAAGAGTTGATGCCTAAATTTCCAGCCCTTTACCCCTATTGGTCCGGCCTGTACACGCGATACAGACGTATAAACCCAGTCAGACCAACGTTAAAACTGCAAAGACCTATGTTGAGGGTTTCACTAACAGTTATGGTTGACGGTTACTAAGAAGGAAAGTAGAAAAATAGAAAAGCGGGAACGGATTGAATAAAATAGTAAAAATCAAGTAATTCAGAAAAGAGTCGAAAGAAATGAAACAAGGAAAGATCTACTGAATGGAGAGAGAAGATATTAACGAAAAAGACGACCAATGCAATAAGGTGAATGGAGAGGAAGGAAAATCAATAAATGAATCTCAAATCAAAAGGAAGAACTGAAATAATAAAATATGTATATAATAATTGATTTAAGCAATAATTTGTGATATTTTTTTTGAGTAATCTGGGAGTTATTTTGTTACTTATTTCTATTTTCAAATCCGAAAAAATACCACAATGTTTGCTAATTTGTGCATCGCTTGCGTGATGATGGGAACATTAGTCACGCTGATTAATGAAATAATACAAACATGATTTTTTTCTGAAGAATGTTTACTAATTAAACATAGCCAACACGAAACGTTTCTTCTTCTGTTTTTCTTCTCAATTACCGAATGAAAAAAATGTTTTTCAAACAAAAATTCTTGCCATGTTTGCGACAGTTAATCAAGGGAGTAATCACAACGTGGGAAACATATCAGCTTGAAATTACACTTAAAAACAAACAAATAGATAAACGTATGCATTCGCATACGGTTACACACTCGCATACACACGCACCCACACGGACATACACACATGTATGCACATATTTAACCACATATACGTACGTATGCACATGTACACACGTTACACAAGCATACATGCTAACAGCCACAAGGGGGGGATGAGAGAGAGAGAGAGAGGGAGGGAGGGAGAGAGAGAGAGAGTGAGCAAAGTGCTCTGCTAATTACCATATTTTGCAGGTAATCTTTCTTTTTTCAAAGGAAGACAAATCTACCCGAAGAGGGGAAGTAGATTGAATTGCGACAGGATTCCAGAACCAATATTGAAACAGAAGACACCATTGTACAGAGGATTTAGCACCTTTTCAAGCGTAAAATTACTTTCGATTAAAATATTCTCCTGTTCATCGCAGAATAGCAAGGAAAAAAAAAAGCTTGTTTGAAAAGGGCGACTGAGCACTAAAGGTGTTGTATTTAATTTCATGCAGTCTCCATATATATATATATATATATATATATATATATATATATATATATATATATACATATATATTCAAACATACATCGTTAGAAAGTTCTATTCAATTTTTTTTTCTATTTTTCTAGCTAACCTTTCATTCATGTCATCAGAGTTTAAGGAAAAAAATTCAAAATTAGTGGTTCAAAATTGTTCGGCCATCATCGGTCATCATCAAAAATGTATGATAGTGGTATTTAAAGGGTAACAAGAATCATTTTCTTTATCATAATTTTATATTCATATATATATATATATATATATATATATATATATATATATATATATATATATATATGTATACAAGCTAAAATATACCTGTTCGAAATGACAGGATTATTTATGTATTGACCAGCACCGAGGAGCCTAAACCTATCTTACTGAGTATTTTTGTCTTTATAAATCAAGTATTTCTTTTCATTCGAGTCCCCGTTTAATCGAGCTAGATATTTTGTGATGATCGGGTATGACGTTCAAAGAGTTTCTATGACAAAATTTCTCTTGCTATTTTTAGAAATATAAATCAACCAATGAGATCATCCCATTCAAACTCAAACGAACAAACAAATAAATGGATAAACAGAAAAATTAGCATACAAGTTGATTAAATGGTTGGATAATACTGAGCCAATTATAAAGAATCGGTTATCGTTGTTAATTGATTTTTTTCTTGCTGATAGCAATAATCTAAACTGTTATTTTTTACAGCAAGATTATCTGGCTATATTTTGCTAAAGGTATGACTTAATCAAGGAAATACTAACATACATAATAACTGAAAATAAACCTCATATTTGTGCTATAAACATGGTGATCAAGAGTTTTAGAACAAACTAAAAGAATTACAATGAACACAACAAAGTAGACACTTTCATCGCAAAATCTGTAATTAGTTCGGAGGCTTTGCTAATTATTATTTGTAAGCGTCTGCTACCACATGAAAAATGGAGAGTGATCCTTTTCATTCAATCTTCCCACAGATTGCTCGAGTTTTTTTTGCGGGGGCGGGGGGAGGATTTAAGTGTTTGACGCGCTCTAGTCATCAACTTCCATACATTTTAAATGATTTCAATTCAGCTTCGATCAATCAACGTGGAAGAGAATGTCTAGACACTTGCCAACCTCGATTCTCACCAAGGTCACGTGAATTTTCTACAGCAGTCTTATATTTGTCTGTCATGGATGATGTTGATATCATGCGTTCTTCCCTTGTCTAGTTTCGTGAGATATTTCAGTCTTCTTTTCCTTTCAGATCACCCAAAACCATTTTCAATCAATAACATTAGCATTCCATTCAGCTGGAGATTAACATATTTCTTTTTTTTTCCAGAGACATGCTTTGTTTTCTCTAACAAACGGCCATGTTGCCGATGATATTTGTTTCTATAAAGTAAAAACCTCGAAAAAGTAATTCATGATGAATGTCAATGAATTATCAAACACTTTTATGACCGTATAGATGCAGAAATATGATTTTATGGCTATTTTAATTCTTTTCTTTTTCCGTCTAAGCTAGAAATTCTACAGAATATACCTTGATAGCACCGTTTTAATTTGTATAAGAAATATCTATCTAGTTAGTTAGTTCCAACAATAATAGTTAATTAATGTAATTCATTGTAGCTATCCCAAATATTTTGCTTATTACTATGTGTGTGTGTGTGGGGGGGTAAACAAAAAGAATCAAGCTTATCAATGTTTTTTTTATTTAATATTAAGACTCGGTACAATCATACAAATTGCATTCTTCACCTCTTATCAAGCGGATGAACGTCAACAAATCAAAAGTCTATTTTTTCCAATTATTATCTTCTATGCGTCACTAACTCGTCTCATTCTATTCTGTACTAGCATTTTCTAAATTCAGCATATTGTATTTTTTCAAGATTTCATTACAATTAATGAAAATTAAATGTTTACTTAAATTATAGTCCCGAGAAGGAAACAACATGTATGTATGAGAATGTATGCAGATACACACTCATGTATTTGTATATTTATTTTTGTGTATCGACATGCAGATATATACATATATTCATATAAAAACTGTAAGTATCTCTCCATCTTTTGCTATATATATATATACACACACACACAATACTCACACACATACACACACACATACACACACACACACACACACACACACACACACACATATATATATATATATATATATATATATATATATATATATATATATATATATGAAATTCTTTATGTGAAAAATACCTACGCCGATAAAGCTTAGTGTGGAGGAAATTGACTGACAATTAGAATGGAAAAATAGAAAATCTAGAGGACTATCGATATTGTTGGACCTAAACAAAATATATCTAACTCGGCTCCTTCTGTCGGCTCCCGTCACATAGCTGAGCCTTCGGCAGCTAAGTTGGGCTGACCAATAACTTTACAAGGTTGGTTAGCCTCCCAAATAGGTAGGTGGACTTGGAATTCCCGAATGGATGAGTGAGATTTAAAAAAAAAAGACTACCTTCAAATAGCTCATTTGAAAATCCTTTTCAGGTAAGACACACTGTACAATCTGTGATGAACCACTATGAAGGTAAAAAAAAGATAGAAAGGAAACAGAGAGAATGATGTCAAGACGTCATGTCATGTCAACTTGTGTTTGCGAATTCTCAGTATTTCCTTTGTAAGCTTTGAATTTCTGTTATAAAAAAAATCATTTTTATTGAATAACAAGTACATATATTTTATTTGTGAAAAAAAAAACGAGGAAAAGTGCCACAAAAATATCAAAGATCGTCTGAACTAGATTCAGTTATGATCACTACTGAACGTCCATTTCATCTTAGTTGCTTGATGGTTGAAAACGTTCTGCTACTCACCAGTCGATCTTGGGGTCGGAATCAACCGGTAACACCACTTTTCCCGCCTTTTTCCCTTACTTTCCAAGCTAATGGCAAATCAATCATTAGGCTGGATATATGTTTTCTTTCTTTCTCTTGTCAAACTTTTTTTTCAAGTTTTGATTTTATTTTCTTAACTTGAAGGATGACAATCACCAGACCAAAACCAGTGACGTCATGCATGAATAACCTTGGCACAGTGACCTACGCAAAAACTGACAACAAATTAACTCCAACTTTTACAGCCTAACAATTTAGGAGTAATATTGTATGGTGGAATAGATTCTATTTTGTTTGATTTCCAGATTTTAATAGAGCAAGAGAATTCAAGAACACACACACACACACACACAAACACACACACACACACGCATATATATATATATATATATATATATATATATATATATATATATATATAAACGATAAGGTGTGAGACAGACTGAAGAGTAAGAATATGTGGAGACTTTGTTCAATAATCAGTTAATCCATCAATCGATCAATGATTAATGATAATGATTATATATATATATATATATATATATATATATATATATATATATATATATATTATATATGTATATATATATATATATATATGTATATTTATATAATATATATGTATATATATATGTATATATTTATATATGTATACATAAAAGAACAAAAAGAATTTGTTTCATCAAATACGTTAAATGTTCTCAAAATGTCGTCTTATTAAAAAAATCATCTCTATGACATTATCACTATCAACATAACACTTGTTAAATACTAATAATTATATTTGTCATGTATATTTTTCAATTACATTATTAAAAGAACAACGCCATATTACTGCATGAAACTCTTTATTCTTTATCGTATGATTTTATATACTGAAAAGGTGCTAAACTTTATCGATTTTTTTTCTCGAAAATACATGAATTTTAAACTATAGTATAAGTGAAAATTGGTACATCATAATATACCTTTCTCTTTTACATGTGATTTTAACCCAAAGAATTTGAAATTACGTCATAAAAATGATGAAATATCTCTTTTTTTCAAACTGAAACTAGAACATTGGATGATGTGTTAGAATTTGTTGATCAGTCTCTTGACAGTATCGTTTCGTCATTCTTTACATGAGCAAAATCAAAGTTAATCTATTAGGAGTGATTTTTAGATACTGCTTCCCAAAAACATTTTTGAGTTATCAAATGAAAAAATGCAAGTCTAAATAAATAGACCAACCAAAAAACACGTATCCGAGTCTACCTTTGTAAATGCTCACAGATAAACACAGAGCATTCTGGTGGATAGGGTATTCAGCCATACTATATATATATATATATATATATATATATATATATATATATATATATATATATATATATATATATATATAAGTATGTGTGTGTGTGAGTGTGTAGGGTGGGTCGGTACCCACTGAGGATAAAACTCAACATATATATATATATATATATATATATGTGTGTGTGTGTGTGTGTGTGTGTGTGTGTATATATATATATGTATAGAGAGAGAGAGAGAGAGAGAGAGAGAGAGAGAGAGAGAGAGAGAGAGAAAGAGAGTACTGGTTGTTTATGTACACGCACTTACCGATTTAGTTACATTTCCTACATATTTCAATGGTAACATTTTTGGAACGGCCTCGGTTACCAAGCATCAGAATAAATCATCTCGTGAACTGAAAACATTTTTTGCTATTTTTTAAATGAATATCCCATTTATCTTTGTCGTCGCTTGAATATTTTATTCATTGCAACAATTCTCACTCAGCGTAGCAATTGCTTGTGGCACAGTTGTGTTTTCCCTGAGCCAGAAAATGAGTTTTGTAGTCATAGTGTTAATAAGATGTTTTTTAATAGTTGTTTGGAATATGCAGCACAGTTGAGAAAACAATGACTAGGTCTATCTGAAAGATACACTAGCAAAATACCACCTAAAACAAACCATGCAAGAAAAGAGTGAATATATATATTTCTGTTTATACATACATACATACATACGTATATATATATATATATATATATATATATATATATATATATATATATTATATTTATATATATATATATATATTTATATATATATATATATATATGTATATACATATATTTATGTATGTATATATATATATATATATATATATATATATATATATATATATATATATATATATATATATATAAACAGAAAACGAGGCCAGCAAACAAATGTTACTGCACAGCTGTGCAACCATTCCCACGACTAAATGGGCCAATAGATCGTCAGACAAATCCTTTCCCCCAACTAAATTATGAATTAATTGAGATTTGTCTCGTGAGACGAAAATAAGGAGAGAAAAAAGTTCATTCCAAAAACTACATGAATTTTCTTTTTGAAACAGACATAAGCATCCTCACTGACAGGAAGAGAGACTCTTTATGCACCAAGATGAATCAAATAATCCGATCTGCTACAAAAGACTGACAGCTAATAATCTGATATAAGATGTGCATGCGCAAAAAAGTTACTATTGGATGAAAAATTAGCATAATAAAAAATATAACAAGTCCAGATAGAATATAGGCATTAGAAAAGTACATTCGAAAAAATGTCAATTTTTTGGAAAGAGTCAACAACTAAATCAACCATTGAAGAAATCGGTGTGGTAGTACAGTAGTCAAAGAAATAGTTGCACAAACGTTAGGATTAGGGTTAATGTTTGTGTTAGGGTCAGTGTTAAGGTAAGGATTACTGCCAGTGTTAGGGTTAGGGTTTCTTTGTTTCCAAGTCATTCATCGATGTTTTTTTTTTATCTAGCGGTACTTCAAGTAAGATGGCTGAAAATATATGCCCAATTTATTTTCAAAGTTACATTGTAAATAAAACTCATATTGGAAAACCTGAAAAAATTGTATACGAAAACATGAATTCCCAGAAGTTTTCAAGGATTGAAGACACCTTAAATTGGAAGAAAAAACATTTCCTCTATAAGAATCTACCCGTAGTACTTAATCTAATTTAACAATTTAATATTTTTGTAGATTAGATATTGAGCCCCTCTCTTATAACTTTTTGAGGCTCCAGGTAATAAGTCGTGATGTCCAACAGTTGTCAGACATTCTTTCAACATGGCCAGCCCTTTGCCACTTGATTTTACCGATTGGTCGTATATCTTGGACTTTTCCTATATCACTGGTCGCTTTTCTCTGTGCTGTGCGGTGATCACTTCATATAAAGTTGAGCATGATCCTATCCTCAGCACGTTTTATGGTTCTCAGTTTGAGTGTTAATTCTTGAGTTGGGCTCAATAGGTGACTATCGGGAGGATGCATTGGTTGTAGACTTTTCTCTTTTGGACAAATAAGATCTCTTGTTCTCGAAGTTTGAGCTTGCTCACTTTAGACCTTGCCAGCCTAATATGATACTTCGACATATTTCTTCTTCTGAGTATTTCATGGAGATTTGTTGTTCTAAGTATATGTAGTGGTCTACTTTCTTCGGTTCTAAGATTTCGATTTTTATTGTTGCACCTTTGTCCTTTGTCCTCAATATGTTTATTGTACGTGACATTTGCTTTACTGAAGTTCATGTGAACACCAACCTTCTTCTCTTCTCTATTCAGTTCGTCAAACATTATTTTGAGATCATGTAGCTTCTCAGCAAAAAGGACAATGCCGTTAGCAAATCAATGGCTATTCACCGTCTATTTTGATTCTTTTATTTGCCGAGTCAAGATTTCCAAAACAAGAGACAATAATAACAATTGAGAATGCGATGGAGGAGAAAGGTGTTGTTGTTGTTGATAATGGTAATGAGGAAGATCATCATCATCATCATCATATAGAGGAAAATAATGATGAAAAAGCGGGCATGGATGGCACATATATTGTATATGTCGGACTATAACACGAATGGTTTACAAGAATATTCAGAGTACTACTGCTCCCTGGAAAAATCATTCATGCCTCGAGCTTTGATTGACAGACCCATAGTAATAAAACCAGTGTCTGGGACGCAGTGTGATGTCTGGAGAAAAAAAGTTAAATGCCCGTCTTATACGTGCATATACAGTGCTTTTTAAATACAGAAAAAGCAAAAAAAATACTTGTACAGCCATAAAATTTGCATAAGGGAAGCATGGTGCAATCTTTACATATCTCCGTTTATACTCTTTTGTACGGCGATTTTTCGGAGGAAAAATACGTAAAATGTTACAGTTCGACCAATATAAGAGAATAATTACTTTGAATGCCGGGTACTCCAGATATTAGGATAGCTGCTTCCTAACTACATGTACCCACTTCATTTCGAAAGTCCGCTTTACGTCAAAATTCTTTTACAAAAAAAGACCAACATGAAAACGATAAAAATCGTAACCATGTTCATGGGGGATACTTCATCTTTTGATTTATGATATTTTGGTTTACAGAAGGTTCTCATAGAAACATCTTACTTTTGGATAGCGAGAGAGACCTGTACATAAAAATTTCAATTCAGTTTAATGATTACGTAAGAGGTGCTACTGTAACGTTTGTGCATTTGGATCGAAGGTAAAATCCAGACCCCAAAATTGCATCCAAAACGCAAGATAATTCCCTATGTGGAATAATAAACTACATGTACGACATAAGCTATATATCATGATCAAAGCTGAAAGGGAGCTGTTATTTCATCAACACTGCTAGGGTACCGTAATGTAGCTGTTTTTTTTTTGTTTTTTCTTTAGTCATCAGAACGGATATATGGAAAACAACTGATTATCCCAAAGAAAGAAAATTCACACATAGTACCAGGGTAATGAACTGGAAAAAAACAAAAACTCTGAAGGATATTACATAAACTGTATTGATAGATATTGGGAAATAGGTGACTGAAGTGAAACAAAAAAAAATCAGTTCGAAAAAGTTTTTGGGTTTTTAGTGTTCAAAGCTGTAAAGCTTTATAGATTATATATATATATATATATATATAGAGAGAGAGAGAGAGAGAGAAAGAGAGAAAGAGAGAGAGAGAGGAGAAGGGGAGATAGAGAGGAAGACAGAGACAGGTGAGAGGGTGAAGGTGGATGGTCGATAGGAACTAACAAATAGGAACAAACTGTAAAATAGATAGATGAGAACAAACAGACAGTACATTCAAGCTTTGAATCTGTTAGTACGTGTAATATTGTTTTCATCTGTCTGCATTTGATTGCCGAGAATCCTGCCTGTGTTTTTTTGCAAAGATCAATTTGTGCCTGCCCACGACCCACTAAAAGGCTTGTTTCTTTTCATGTACTTACGTTTGCTTGTCTCTTCTACGAGGCTCGTTTTACCGCGGAAAGTGTTTACTTCATGTTGGAGCTTTTCACTAGAATGAAACAGCTGTCTTGCCAGTCATTATACGCACAAGAGATGGATGGCCATTGATAGCCAGATAATCGAATCGACGTTTTTAAGGGCAAAACAATAAAGAATACGTTGATTTTACATTATGCAATTCCCTCGTATCAATCAGTCAGTCAATCAACCAGACGATCTATCTACATGCCAAGTTTTCTTGAGTAAAAGTCGATCTCGTGTAAAAACTACGCTGAGCGTGTTCACTTCTTTCAATGCCATACACTAAGTAGAAACTGAGAAACAACATCAGTTCATATATAGTTATTGTGCTAGGGAGATAACTGCAAGTATTGTTTTTTCACTGCTGGCAAAAATATCTCCAGAAGTAAATATCTGGATCCACCCCTAAATTTAACTCATTTTTATTCTGTTACTTTTCTTTCCATATCACACCCTTCCACAATAATTCATTGATTTTCACAGAGAACTTTTGGAGGTATTGTGTACAGAATCATGAGTGAATACATGAATTAATGGGAAAAAAAAGAGAATATATCAAAGTTTGTTTTGTCAGCAATGCAGAGAAACACGATCGGAAACATCGCACTCTTTCAACTTTATTGATAGATGTAGGTGAAGTCAAACATTACTTTTTGCTAAATATCTGTAATTTGCCCGGAGCCAACGTAAAACAGATCTTGATAGTCACGCAGTAGAAGCTGTTTTGCAGGTGATCAACAAAAAATTTGGAAAACGCTTATCAACGAATAAGTTACTTCTTTCGCCTTTTGCTGCGCAGTAATCATTAAAAAAAAAAGTCCAAATATTCAAAAAGAGCCTGAATGCTGCAAACTAAAAAACCTTTTAGCGTAAACGTAAATTATAAAATGTAAAGTGAGACCGTAACACTTAAAATATTTCGTATTTTAAGAACAAGAAGAAATTCTAAACAAAATAACGAGTAGATGTTTAGATTTTCAGCTGTCTAGATCGGCTGGAACAGCCTATACGCACAATGCAGGCGTATATCGATAGCCAGCCATCGTCAGACTCACTAAAAAACTGCAAAAACCTATGTTGACAATCTTGGTGTCAGTTCTGGTTGACGGCTTCTAATTCGACTTTTCAAGAATATCCCAGGCGCCAATGTACCCTCACAACGGAAGCTGAGCATTATGTAGCACTTACTACCAACTTGGCTATTGCTCTTCTTCTATGGTCTAGATGCACACGCTTTGGTAAACTGAGGAAATCCCTAGATCTAAAAAAAGTTAAAAATCGAAAAAAAATATCTTTTTTGTTATTTTGAATGTCGGATGATGTTGACCAATTTACTGTTTCCTGAGAGTCTTCTTTTTCAGGAATCCCCGCAGAGAATGGGAAAAAAAAGAAATGAAAACAAATGTCTTCCTTTTTTTTTTCCCCCAAATCCTATCTTACGGGCGATTCATCCATCAACACAAGAGACCAGCCCTGAATCGGTGGTATGACATCATTGCTTGTTATATGGCGATTACCACTTCTGTCTGTTGTTTGCCTCGACGCCGCCGATACAAAAAAACGTTTCTTTAATTATAGCATCACGTCAAGAGGCACTTGAACGCCATTGAATGAATGATTGCTCAACAGCACAACAGAGCCATTTAAGATCTCTGATAAAGAACACAATTCTTTTTTCTTGTGTCCTAAGGGTTTATTTTAAACTAGCTGAAGTACACGTCTACGCTGGATAAGAATTGGATCACAGGTAGCAGTAATGAAAAAAAAATCATTTTCAAGTCCTGACCATGAGCTGTTAAAAGAAGACAATTATTTCTTTCGTGGATTCTCAAGGTTCATACAAGATTTCTACTCCGCGATTTTAACGGGTTGAATGATTGCAATCACCAGCTCCTTCTACAAAGTACCGTGCAGGGGAAGGGGTGCTTAATGGCTACCTTAGTATAAACTCAAATGTATGGATTTTAAATCTCCCCCGAACCCATAATTTTATAGATTTGTATATGATCATAAAGTACAAACACATTTTGGGCAATAATTTCATGATGATTGTCAACAATGAAAAATATCTGAAAATAATAATAAAGATATAAAATCCCACAATAAATAACCCAAATGAATAATATACCGTTTTGAGAATTGGATACATTAATTCAATTGGAATTTTCCAAGTTTTTCAACCCTCAAAACATTAGGTGGCCGGTATTAGGGGTTGGTGGGGTGCATTTATATGCTTGGTTTGAAGCGATTAAGAGTATATATGAGCGCATAGGATGCTTTACAAGAAATTCTGTTTGAATTTTGGAGAACCTAATCGCTAATTGACTCTATAAAATCTGCATGCTTGATCAAGCAATTGACTATCGATGGAAATGTATGAGCTGAACGCACAGCGACACGATGGAATAATAAAATGACCTCTTTTATATAAAGACATTGGAGGGGAGGCACATAAAATAATTGTACTGCACAATTATCCCTCATTGGGTATCGATCTCGAAACCCACTTGTCTTCAGTGGGAAGACCCAATCCGTAGGGGACAGGGATGACCCGTTCGTCTCCTCGATCCAGCAGCGGATGCCGATATTCAGAACTGCTGATCGAAAATATACACTGCTGTCAGTTACGTTCCAACCGGTACTATTGTTCGGGGTTTGGGACCAGAAAAAAAACGCAGCTCATCCGTTCCTGATTTCCTGGACTGGCTGCTCAGCGTGTCTTGTAAGTTCAGCGGAACACAATTATACACAAGTGGCTTATAGAAGAGAGCAGGAGAATAATGTGAACTATGAAAACGGTCGAAACTAAGTGTCAGAGTGAGTAATTTTCCCGTGATCACATTTTCCTAACATTTGGGTTGCATTTCCTGTACGCATTGGCCATGCATTTGATGTTTACTAGATTTACCGTACCTGCTTGTATATCATCATCATCATCATCATCATCATCATCATCATCATCATCATCATCATCATCATCATCATCATGTCTTTCACCGTCTGTCGTTGGACAGGGACCTTCACCAGGATTCGCCACTTTTCTCTATCTATTTAGCAAGTATTTCCTGAATTTTTCTAGCCCATCTCTCCGTCTTATATTCTGCTAACCTCACTTGCGTATGTAATCTCGGGGGTCTATGTTGTGAGTCCCAATGTCAATCTATTTTCTGCCATTGCCATTTAAGTTTTCTACTAGATTTTAACATACCTCAAACTTTCTTCACGATATATTGTAGTGTTTTGTGATCGCTCCATGTGAAGTTGAGCATGATTCTCTCATGCACACGATACATGCTTTTCAGTTAGTGGGTTTATCTCCTGGTTACGTTCCATATTTCAGCTCCATAAGTGACTATAGGGAGAATGCATTAGTTGTATAATCTTCTTTTTAGGGTTAAGGAGATCGTTTTGTTTTTGTTAAGACTGCTCTACTAAATGCTTGCCTTCCTAGAGTGATTCTTCGCTTGATTTCTTCTTCTTTTGCGGATTTCTCAGAGATTTGTTATCCTCAGTAGATGTAATGGTCTACTTCCTCCAGTTTTGCATCTTCGATTTTGACAGTTGTGTGCTCATTCTCGATGTGGTTTTTGCACATGACCTTAGTTATACTGAAATTCTCGTGTAAGCCGACTTCCTTGCTTCCTCCGTTAGTTGGAGGTCGAATAGGTTTTCTGCGAGAAGGACGATGCCGTCTGTAAATCTGAGGTTGCTCAGATATTCGTTGTTTATTTTGATTTCTCTATTTTGTCAGTCGAAGAACATCTTGAGGCAGGCCGAGAAGAGTTTGAATTGACTGGTATCACCTCGTTTTACTCCTTTTGAGAGCTGGAAAATTTCATCGTCTTCATGTAGCCTGATATAAGAGCTGCTGTGACCATATATATGTTGAAGTAATCTGACGCACACAGGGTCTACACCTTGTTGAGTAATGGCTTTCATGACCATGACATTTCCACGGAGTCAAATGCCTTCTTGAAGTCTATAAATGCCACGGCAATTGGGACTTCCTATTATGCTGCTTTCTCTTCCAGCTGATTAATTGAATGAAGATGGTCCATGGTGGAGTAGCTTCTTCTAAATCTAGCCTGTTTTCGTGGTTGGTTTTCATCAAGTGTTTTAGTGATCCGGTTGGTGATGATTTTTGTAAAAAGTATGTATATGCAGTTGAATAAGTTTATAAATCTGTAGTTGTTGAGGTCTTTGGTGTTTCCTTTTTTTATGTAGAAGCATTTTAATTGCAGTGTTCCAGCCTTTTAGAACTTTACTCTCTTTTAGATACAAGTTGAATAGAATAGCTATTTTCTTAGTGACAATCTTACCAGCTTTTTGAGTAGATCGATTGTAATATCTGGTCTAGGGGTTTTTCCATTTTTTTTTGTTTGATTGCTTGTTCTATCTCCTATGGTGTAACTTCTGGGAGGTCCTCAAAATGATTGTCAGCGTCTTGTGTATCCTGGTCGTTGTTTTGTTGCCCATGTCTTGAAGAGTAAAGTTCTTGGTAGAATTCTTTGGCGCATTCGACAATTCTCTCTCTGTTATTAGGTCTTCATTTTCTTCGAGTATGCCCGTTATTTTTTTCTTCTCCTACACCGAGAGCTCTGTTTATTGCTTTAAAGCCCCGACGTTTTTGAGAGTGGTTTTGATTATTTACTTTCTTTTGTTTTCTCTTAGTTTTTTTTTCATTGTTCTGTTTAGTTCAGTCTCCTCTATTTTCCCCTTGTTGTTATTAGTGGTTTGATGTTTCTGCGTTTTTTAGTGAGTTTCAAGGTTTTGTCTGAGATTTCACTTATGATTTGTGTATGTCTTGGTTTGAACATAGTTGCAGCTTCTATCAGAGAGGTTGTTATTTTGCTGTGGAATTGTCTGATATTGGTGTCGTTCTTTACAGTAAGGATTTTATGTCTGCTTTTCAATTCGAGCTTGGAGGGTAGGGTGACTTCATATGATACGAACAGCGGTTGCAATTGGTATAGAATATTTTTCCACGTTCTTTATTTGTGTTTACTTGCATCTTAAATCTTACCATTATATGGTCTTGGAAGGACCCAAACCATGAAATCAAAAAAAAAAAATGTATAAACTACATCCTAACGGACGAAAGTGACATCATCAAAGACATTAAAATCTAAGCCAAGTAAATATAGGAAGCGACCATAGAATGGTAAGATCTAAGATGCAAGTAAACACTAATAAAGAACGTGGAAAAATGTTCCACACCGAACTGCAACGGCTAATTGTATCATCGTGAGACAGAGACCTTCCCCAAGATTCTATCACCTCTATATCGTTGGCTTTGCGGAGCCAGTACTTTTTGAATTCATCCAGCTCATCACACCATCTTACCTTCTGTCGTCCACAGCCAGGCACCTGATCCCTGAGGATCCACGTCATGACTCATGATGTCCAGTGATTATTTCACATTCTTGAAACATGCTCAGCCCTTTGCTATTTGAGTTTTCTAAAAGTTCCCATGATATTTTGGAATCTCGTCTTTTATCTGAAATACTGTGCTGATCTCTCCGTTCCAAGCCCAGCATGATTCTCTCATCCGCACGCTGCGTGGTTCTCAGTTTGAGGGTCAATCTTTTGGTTCGGTTCCATATTTCAACTCCATATGTGACTATCAGTAGGATACATTGGTTATGTACTCTTTTTTTTTAGGACTGGTGGGATTTCCTTGTTCTTGAAAGTCAACCTTGCACAACCGAAAGCTTGCCAACCTATGCTAAATGATCCTGACTATTACAGTATATGTAATGTAATATCCCTAGAAAAACAAATCATTTTTACAGATAGAGAATTCAAAAACCACATTGTAATTTCCCCGTTTGCACACTAATGCTAAGTAAACAGTGTCTAAATTGAATGTGATTAATAATCCGAATGTAATGTTCACACACACAAACAGCCTTAAAAGGTCCCACTTTCAGTGGGTAAGTCTGCCATTTTATTTTCTTTGTTTATATGTCACACTTATTTTCTTGTCTTCAAATTCCATCTGTTTGGTGAGATATTTTTCTTTACTGTCATTAAGTGCACTGCGTGATGAGAGGTATGAGTGCCGCTGAATTCAGCCGAAATAATTGGAATGAATCATCGCTGCCATATGAGGTAAGTAAGCTTCAACATAAAGTCGTGTGTGTGATTCTTACATGTTAGATGTAATTCAATTTCATCCCAAAACCCAATCGCTCAAATAAGAAAGATGTGTATTTTATGACATTACAATAGCTTAAGAAAGCGTAGTTAGAGTTACAATGGTGAACCTAAAGTTAATACTGAGAGGTTTATCAAATGAACTTCAGCCCATAGGTTGATTTAATTTCTAATCTATTCGTTAAGCCCGCTTTAATCAAGGCAACAAAAACAAAAAAATATCTTTTAAAAAAATTGACTTGGATACTACGTAGAAACCCACACAAATTCCAAATTTGCCATAACCGTTCATACCAATCTTGCCTTGTATTAAACTATTAGCAGTATATTCCGGACGATTGGATAAATAGTTTACGAGAGACTACAGCTCATTTCAACTCATTTGAGCCCCATAACTGTCTATATTGAACTCCTGAAGACGGCCATCAAATCATGATACCAGTGCACTGTAATATTTAGACGTATTTTTTTTAAAAACAGATCTTGTTAGTCGCTCGATAGAGTCTATCATGTCACTCACAGTTTGGGGCATCATCATCAGTGTGATAAAAAAATATGGTATTTTTCTCAATAGTTGACCGCATGGCCAGCGGCTCGTTGTACCTCTCAAAGAGATACAAGCTGAATGTTGTCCAAGTCTACAATCTTGCTTTGCAATCAACCAAAGAATAAATAAACAATTTCTATGGTGATTTGAACTCCCCACTGAAAGATACTAAAAATAATTCAATGCCATCATGGGAAATTTCAACACACAAGTAGGACAAGGAAACCATCGCTGCGTCGGTGAGTTTGGATACAAAATATGGAACGAGAGAGATGAAGATTTTGTAAACCTAGCAGCCGTAAACGACTTGACATGAATACATTCTTCAAAAAGAAGCCCAATCAAAATCGGAATCGAACTTGGAAGAACCCAGACTGATGATGATGATGATGATGATGATGATGATGATGATGATGATTTAGCATTTTTTTATACTGAAAAGCATTACAAAAAACGGCGACGAACATTATTTAAACGTTTGCAAACAACGGGAACGCTATACGAACGGTGAGAAAAGTTATCTATACGTTTCCAGACAGAATGAACATTATACAGACGTCATAACCCCTTAGCACACCGGACAAACGTTCGGCTGATGATTATGAACGTTTGGTTCTGGGTGGGAGTATTTATTGTGTTCCCAGTAAGTTTATAAGTCATGACTCGACGCTCGTACGAATGGGATGGCAAAAAGGTTTGGGTATTTCAAACTCCGAAACCTTTTTTTTTTAACGTCATATTTATTCATTTCGAGGTGATCTTGAAGGAGAATTTTATGGGATGATCTGACATTATTTATTGAAATCTCGCTTCTCCGTCTTTACAGAAAGAAATGCCCTCCTCGTGGATCCGTCCATTCGTCTCTTTGATATGTTTCCCCTTAGTAACGTCACGTGACTTAAAAGGAGAAAAAAATATTCTTCCTTCACCCACTTTCCTTATCTACATTGTTCTTGTTAGGAATGCTATCAACTGACCCGAAAAAGTCTGAATGTAAGATTTGTTGGCTTCCATGAAATTGTTGACCTTTGTTGCAGTTAAAAAATACGTGAAACTAAGCAGCCATACATACTGTGGTATTTCAAGCTTTCCACAGCAGACCTCGAACCTCGACCTCAAATATCGAGCGTGCAGTCATTGAAGGTTTCTGGACACTTTCCTTAAGTTAGTAAGTCTTGCAAGTCGTTATGTAGCGCATTAGACCAAAACTGTCAACATAGTCAACACGAGTTCTTCCAGATTTTAAGTGATTTTCCCTGACTGCTTAGCTCACAATGTGTGCAGTTATGTCACGCGTACAGGCCGCAACAATGCAGCTACGGTGCGAAAAATTCAACCATTAAGTGCTTTTGTGTCTTTTGTGTCTGGAAAGAAAAGTTATTTTGTTGTTTTTTAAAATTTCTACCCAAAGTTTTTAGATCAAATTCGGCGACTCTCTACTGGTTATATATATATATATATATATGTATATATATATATGTGTGTGTGTGTGTGTGTGTGTGTGTGTGTGTGTTTGTGTGTGTGTGTTCTGAGGAAATATCAAAAGATAATATATTAATTTGAATCCTTTTTGATTTTTTTCATTCTACGTGCCGAAGACTGCATACGTCAAAGCTGTTCAAGGTAACTTACCAACACCCAGTTTGAAGGATGAAGCGCCGCCAAAACTCAACAGTCACAATTGTAGACTAGTGTGCATAGATTCTGTGGCCAGTTCCTCCCTCCTAGAGACTTCCTACCAGCCCATACCTTATTTAGTCCGATGACTAGCCCTTCATAACACAACACCTCATGATAACATTCCATTATTTTTTCTATGTTCCATTTAACTGAGTGGATTCAGAATTTATCAAACAATCAGCCCAGATTTCCCACAAACTTTCGGCAGAAATAGTTCAATATTCAAGAACGATAATTTCCAATTAGTTTGAAAAGGGGGAGTACACAAACAATGTGCCCTGCCGATAGTCACTTATGGATCTGGAACATGGTAGATTATTGGCTTTTAAACTAACCACGCCACGTGCAAAAAAGTTGACCACAGGATATTGACGTATATTAAGGAAGGAACGAGAGAGAGAGAAAGAGAGAGAGAGAGAGAGAGAGAGAGAGAGAGAGAGAGAGAAAGAAAGAAAGAAAGAAAGAGGAAGAGAAAACACAAAATGCAATAGGCAGGCCATATTGCAAGAATGCCAGTCACTGCTGGACGTCACAATCCACAAAGTAGATCTCTAAAGATCATAAGTGAAATTATGACTGACGAAATATAAGATGGCATGACAATTATTTTCAGATCGATTGATCAAATGGATCATGGGGGATATCCATGTCAGATGATGGACGTTGAAGGGATGAAGATGATGATGGATCAGTGGAGTGAATCGAAGGTGACAATCAATTTTTATCTTCTTCGTCGACAATTTGTTACATTTTTGGTGAAGTTATCATAATAACATGAAAGAATTGGGAGAAATACAAACACCAATGAATGTTCATATCAAATAAGTAATGCCTCTTTGCATGGATAGAAACACACACTCGTGCGCACACCATACACACATGCAGCACCCACAAACACACACACGCATTTGATGTTCAGTTTTCTTCTCGTCGCACTTGGACAACATTAATGAGAAAATACAAAAATGTCGTCCATACAATGGTGATAATTTCCCTTTGAAAAGTAATCAACCATTTTAATTTTGACGAATGTTAAACCTATCGTCAATGGCTTCTCTTTGAATCTATTCCGCTTCTTGATAAATGAGGAATTAATAGAATTTGTCTGCTAATTCGATTGCCTGTAAGTTGTCACAGTTGCTTTGACGATACGTAATTTAAGAAACAATTTTGTTTCCCAAATGCCTCTTCTTCTTCTTCTTCTTCTTCTTCTTCTTCTTCTTCTTCTTCTTCTTCTTCTTCTTCTTCTTCTTCTTCTTCTTCTTCTTCTTCTTCTTGACCTGTTTTGCAGATTGATATTCAATAGCTGTCCCCTGAAACAGGGATCTGTCTCTCTGGAAGTATCCTTAGAAATTATCTTCGCTTCAGACTGGTATGCAACGCTGGAATGAAAAATAAGCATGAACCCAATGAATTGCGATTCTCTCTCAGTTATCGATGCATAGCATAGAAAATGACACGTATTTTTCAATAACTACTGAGTGGCAAGTACGAAAAAGGCCTGAAAGTTAGTTCATAGAGGCACAAGATACAGGTATTGTGAAAATATATTGCAGAGGCAGTTTACATCTAAAATTTGATCAAAAACATCTTTAAACACCTTATATATATATATATATATATATATATATATATATATATATATATATATATATATATATATATAATGCTCCTCTATTCAGGGTTGAGCACTCTTTAAGTAAGGTAACTCATCTATTGTGAGCTTATACAATGCTCTCCTTTAGGAATTGAGCACTCTGGTGGATGAACGATTTCTGAGTGATTTAAAATATATCGCTTAAATTCAGCCTTACTGCCTGTGTGTATATATATATATATATATATATATATATATGATTATTGGATGGAAAGGTTATATTCGACATCAAGGTGAAAGATTACTTGATACACGATAAGGAATACACGAATTGGACTCTTCGAAGGGGACGACCTCAACATTATTAACGAGATGGGGAATGAATAAAAAATGAAGAGGACATGAGTTTTCTAAGTTTTGATTGGATGGGGTGGACGTGTATTTGAGGTTGTCTGTGGATAGATACCGACTTTGTAGTGAGTTGGGGGATCATATCAGTCATTACGCTATGTTTGATGAAGTATAGGAAGCTGTTTAAGGGTGTGATTAAGGTTGGTTCTCTTTCATGTCAGGGGGATTCGTGTCCTGTGGGTGTGTGTGTATGTGTGTGTATGTGCTTAGGGGAGGTCAGTTATGACCCCATATATATCGCCCACTCTGTAGCATATACCTGTCTATCATTGGGATATTTTAGTTATTGCATGGTGCAGATTGATATAATCACATACCAATATGTCCATGCAACGTGCAGCCCAGTAGATTGCAGGAAATCGCATACTGGAACAGATATATGATTAGATGGATAATGTATGTAATTCAGTATCGCAAGAATAGTGCGTTTGACTCCAGTATAACTGTTCATATGAAGATAATGTACCAACAGGACGTATATTATCATGTGGCTGCTAACTCGTTATAAGACTGCACATATGGACTTATTGCAATGTGATTGCTTTTATCTATGCTATTTTTCCCGATATAGTTGTATGATCATACATGGATTACTACAAAGCATATATATATATATATATATATATATATATATATATATACATATATATATATGCTGTGTTGTAAACCACATATATATATGTGTGTAATGAGGTAATTTTTTGAATTTAAAAAATATAAATGTAACTTTTAAAGTTGTAAAGTTATCTAAAGAATATATTGTATATAATTGAAGGAAATATATTTCATCTCATTAATGTATCAAGAGTGACTTTATTATTCAACATTCATTTTGTTACAGTATTACTTGATTCATTAAATATTCTTTTTTTTTCAAAAATTGAATTATCTAAATAGCAAGTTCTGACAACCACACCTGACTAAAATCATCTATATTTAGGTGAAAGCATTTAAATTGGCAACACTGAGTAGGGGACGTAACTCAGCAACGTACAAATTGGCAACATTGACCAAGAGAGTAACTACGTCTGTCAATAATGGCAATCTATATTGAAAATGCGAGTGCTTCCAAAACACATCTTTAAATATTCTTCAGTATTATTAGTGCCAGAATTATCCAATATTTTTCATTAACATAACATTCATTGGAAGGAATTAACAATTTACCTTCATATAAAAATATTTTTCTTATCGTTTCAAATTAAAAGTGAAATCTCAATTTTGAAACATTAAGCGGAAAAATCGATGAAATCTTTAATTACCATCGTTTATTTCTGCTCTGGTTTTCTTATCGACAGAGGGTTGGTTTTTCATGTCAGTATTAAGAAAATAAGAAAATCTTTTCAATGTCCGTCGATGGACATATACCTCCCGGAGGATTCACCAGCCCTGCCGATCTTGAAATTTGCAGTGCCAATATCTCCAAAACCATTTTCACTTAATTCAATTTTGCATATAATATCCAGTTTGTGAATAATAATGCTTATTTGCTATTTCAGTTTTGTCTGTAATATACTGTGCTGTCGTGTGATCTCCCAATACGATGTTAAGCACAATCTTCTCTTGTGCCAATTCTTTTGTAAATTTCCATGTCTCATCTCCATTGTACCTATGGTTAATGAAAACAGTTCACTGTAGATATTTAATGAGTTTAGTCAGTTAGAGACAGGAAATAATGGAGCTTCCATGAAGAATGGCAATCACTAACAATGCCTTGTAAGATTACAATATGACAGGTGCCTTACAGATAAAGATGAAAGGAAGACAATGTTTTAGATCATTAAAATCATAAGGCCAGAACGATTGGAGGGAAATACTTGAATACGACTATGATTAAATCTGTAAGGTACCATTCCAATTTTCGAATTCAATTTACTCATTTGATTGTTTTTCTCTTTGTATTTGCTCTATTTTGTTCTTTTGTTTTTGTTTTGGGGCTGTTGAATAACTGTGATATATATATATATATATATATATATATATATATATATATATATATATATATATATATAGATAGATAGATAGATAGATAGATAGATAGATGTAGATATAAATATATCCGACTCTAATATCTCATGCAATTTACTTGAATCCCACCCCCAATCTTTAATTTGATATTTAATTCAATGATTCAGTTTTATTGTATACTTTCCATCCTTATAAATTCAGGTGCATTTAGTCATTTTCAACCAACTGTATTCAATTTCGCTAGTTTTTGATACGGCTTGCGATGTGGTCGGAAAGAATACCAACCGAACTCCTAATTCAGTGGTCTTCTGACATCTCAGGACTATGGCTATATTTTATTATTAATAATTATCACACACCAAAGAAACAAGCCAGTTTTAAGATTAATCAAGAAAATTGTAATGAAAATATGAGTTTTGATTGTTTTGTTTTTTTAAAATTATCAGCATGATATGACAGAACAAAAGAGAATTATATATTGTGAATACAAGACTGATGGCTGCATAAGCAAACTTTACAGTCTATTCCAACTTGAGATGATTACTACAACTTTTTATTTTGCGTATAATAAAAAGAAAAAATAGGAAAATAGGAACACCTACATCCTGGAGAATCTAAATTTTATTGATCAGCACGCCAGAATGAGACCCCACCTAAAAATTCAAAAAAGTTTTCAAAAAGGGTCTAATGGAGTACTGATGCCAAATGTCAAGTCTGTAGACAAAATAGTATGACCAGGAGTGTTTTATTTAATGTAAGGGTCAAGTTTTCAATTCGGGTTTGTGCTACATTGATTCCTTAGTTTGTGTCGGCAGCATTAACAATTGCTCTTTTGTTTTTTGAAAATTTGGATATTTTTTGCTATCACTGTCCAACGAAAGGTAAGAGGAATAACTTATTTATTGGTCCCCCTCTTTTCTTTCTTTTAAATTTATTCCCCCCAACACAGCATGCTGCCAAAAGACGTTAGTCACACTACGGTCTCTATTGAATGACTAACCAGTGTTGTCTTATACATACCTTTAGTTTGGTTCAAGAATGTCAGAAATTTGAATGAAAGAATTACCAATAGAGTGCATAGCATTTCGACTATTTTTCCTTCTCAATAAACCATTTTGAAACCAGTGGGAATTGATGTGTTTAGTTCGTTTCGTTAGTTCACCACCATACTGTCCACACGTCTTGAGTTAAGTTTTCGTTTTTTTATTTAAAAATAAAAAACAACATAAAACACAATTTCACGTGGTGCCTATTGGTGTACTCGTGCAAATTTCCATAGTTGTAGCCCAAGGAATGTGACCAGGGGCAGCCGGACACACACACGCATGCGCACGCGCAGGCGTGCCTGATCAGAGAAGAATCTGTAGTCCACTTGTTTGGTTTGTCGGGCGCTACGTTCGTGGTGCTACGGTGATTCGATAATGAAAACCTTTCAATCTTCCTTGGCTTTTATTTTCGTCTTTTTCCTCCTGAGTGTTAACTTATGTATAAAAAAAAGTTGTTTTTTTCCCGTAAAAATATTGTCTTTTCTTTACTTTCGTATTACCTCACAACATTAGTATTAGCTTCATCAAATGTTTAATACAATGTTTATTATTAGACCCACAAGAACGGCGATAAAATCTCAACCTTCGACGCAAAGAACGTCCATCACTTTGTGGTATCAAAACTAAAAACGAAAGGGACGATAACAATAACATCAGCTATAAAAAGAAAATAATCTATGCGAGACACTTTTGGAATGAGATTACAAGAGAAGGAAATAGTGTTTGTTTTTTTTGGGGGGGGGGTTGCTTCACTTTTGGAACAACAACGACGTTAAGATTGCCAGAATCAACAATAACAATCTCGACATATATTCAACTTAACCATTTCAAGACTAATTTACTAAGGTACCAAATGCCTGTTTTTCAAATACGGGAATAGAAAGTTGTAAACGGGTTAATTTTTATTTAATTGTCTCATTTGGTAAAAAAAAAAATCCATATTTTGAAAAGTAGTCCTCTGTGTCTCAAAAGGGTGAAATTAGTCTGGCGTAGAATCGGTTAGGTATTTTGAGTTATGGGAATCGGACTGTGCAGGTCTCCAGATGGCCAATAGCCCTCATCTTATGTTCAACAATTTGGCTGAGTCGTAATATTATTAAATTTGATCGTCAAGTGCAATGCCCGTTCCAACGGTACATGTTTGGAAGAAGCCGACTTGATGGTGTGTGGAGCAGTTTTAGATGTTCATCACGTGAAATTATTTCCCGTACTAAACTACAGTATCGGGAAATTCCAGTTACTTCTCTTCAGTGTTACAATTTAGATATCGTATATCTAAATTAGGCTCTGTAATTTTAGATAAAAAGTTTCACCTTCCCAGGAGCTGAATTCTACCAATTGCTGATATCGACAACCTCTAGTTTCTAGGTTCGGAAGACTTGAAAAAAATAAATAGGATTAATTTATCCAAGCAGTCAGCCGGGAGGTGTTATTCAACAGGAGTAATCGGATCTCTCTATTTATGTTAAACACCAATCGCATTTTCGAACTAAAATCGTTTAACTCCCCCCCCTCTTTAAAGGTATAGGTTGCAGCATCACAAACTTCAGAAAATTGAATTTATTGTCTCAAAGTTACCTTATACTGTATTTCTGTAGATATTTTTCCCTTTTGCCCGAATTCATCAAATCACTTTCCAAAGTATACAGGGTAACCATAATATCAGCATTATTAAATGAAGGTATAGTCTGTAAAAGCGATTTTTTGAATTTGGATAGAAGCTTGGATAATCAGCATATCAAGTATATGTACTGATATTTGAGTCAATAAATCCAATTTCTGAAGTAATGCATTGTAACACTGCAACACTTACATTCAAAGAGGGGAAATGTTATGAAATGTAAGATTAGTGACACGAAACATTGATCACTGTGAGCATAAACATCGAAATATTTCCGTTGAATAAGAACTCTCGACTGATTGCGGGGATGACTCAAACTCCTGAAACTTTCGGTGGCCGATATTATGGAACTGACCACTTTGAATTACAAAGAGTTTTAATATGGGCAATTCCTCAAATGTGGGATCTGCAAAAGTGGAATCAGTACTACCACCCAGAAGAAGTGACGGTTTCGATTAAGTTTGCAAAACTTGTGTTTCAAAAATAACATAAGCTTTGAAATGGAAATGTATCCGGAAACATGCTAAAAAAAAAGGGGATATCGATAAAGATTGAACTGGGTATCCCAAAATCACGCCTGATTTATCCAACTCAGGAAAGCAACTATTCAATGTGATGTTCAGCAAAAATTACGAGGGAAATTAAAGATTCTTTCTAATTAATTCGATGGGTAGAAATTATAAAATTACTAATACGATTGAAACTTCTCGTTAAATGATTGGACAAAAATAGTTTCCATCCTGCATGTAGCTTGTTCATCATCCTAACAAAAGAGTTCTGACGCAGAGCTGAATTTGGCACAATGCCCGAAAACATTATATATTTCCACAGGCGTATGGGATGGAAAAAGGCGGCTGATGACACTCCAATAAGTAGTTATTAAGGAGGGATTGCATATTTAAACTTGGCTATTGGAGGAACCATACTTCTTATCAGAAATACCATAGTGTACGAATTAAACTAAGTGGACAAACTTATTCTCAGAAATGTCCGATGAAGGTCAAAGAACCTCAAATCATAATTTTCGATCGTTTTTTCATTATTTCAATCAGTGAAGGGCTTGTCCACAGAGAAAAAATGACCAAATTGAATGGACAAAGATTAACACGCACACAGATAGACAGACTGACAGACATACACACACACACACACACACACACACACACACACACACACACACACATATATATTACTCCAAACTTTAATATTTACGGATCGACTATTTACAAAATAGATAGTCTCTCGGAAAAGATCAAGTGGTTCCTATTGATGAGTCTTGTATTTCCTCCTTTAATCGCTTTTCCCTGGCGTATATAAAAAAGACCCCGTCAACCATAACTGGCAACACAACTGTCGACATAAGTTTCTTCAGTCTCTAAGTTGGTGTGGACAGCTGACTGGCTAGCTACGTATACATAAGTATGGCATGTGCGGACCATACCGATGGATTTGGGAGGTTGAAAATCTGAACATTCACTCTTTATCATGCCTGAAACAAACGTTTTTTTGCTCCCGAAAAATCGCCCAGAGAAGTTTGTGTCCGGTAGCAATTAAGTTTGTTTTTTTAATATCTTTTCGTTGTTTTTTTGTTCGATTTTGGACCTTGTAGCAATCACTGCCCCACAAAAGGCAAGAGAAGTAACCCTCTCATTGATCACCACTTTTTTTCAACATTTTTCAACTTTTTGATTGACATTAATCCAGTATGATGCAAAAAGGCTTTTGTTTGCATGACAGTTTCAATTGAATGTCTTGCCAGAACTTTTTTATTCCTCTGGTCTATGGCATCACCACATTTCAGATTATTTTTTCTGCGTCTCTGTTGTATAGTTTTGAATGCCAAAAAGGTTGGGTTTCTACCAGCCCATTCGCCATAGAGCGATTCTTTTTCTGGTCTCACGCAAAAAATAACTTTTAAAGTAATTACATTTGTTAAACTCATGATGAACGCTTGTTGATTTCATGGAGGCTCTGAAGATTCATAACAATAACAGAAAGAGTTTCACGCATATAGACGGGTAAGAGTTGGCAAGCATTTTGGAACTCAACAACAGTGAAGCTTGCAATAACATTGAAAGTAAAATATTTAGACACTGACAACCTTGCAAAAACACTTGAAAGCAATAAAACAAATCTTAAGCGTTGGGAGAAAACATGTCATAATTCACAGCAGGGTTTTCCGACTTAGAAGTACTTCAATAATTGCAGAGAGAAGGCCAAATAGAATAGTTGTTTCAAACTCTGTTGGAAAAGCAATGAAAACAATAACTAAAACAAAAACGAACCTAAGATAGCAATAATAATCTATTCAGTGGCTGTCAGGACGTTGTGTAAGAATAACAATACCGACTGCAGCAGCTGCTGCAGCAGCAGCAGCAAAACAGCAATAATGATTGTCTTCAATCACCCCCCTTAAAACCAATTTGAAAATAAACAAAATGATTAACATCGACTAAACACATCTCAAAAAACTACATGATTATTTTGGCAGACATGTTAGAAACAGCAATAACGTAGGTGAAATATATATATATATATATATATATATATATATATATATATACTGTTTCAAGGAATTACTCAATCTACGGTGATATTTTGAAATAGAGCGTAAATTGATGGAATGATAAATAATTCCATCTCTCTCTTCCTCTCTCTCTTTCTCTGTTTCCCTATCTCTTTCTGTTTCCCCCCTCCGTCTTTTTCAATATATATATATATATATATATATATATATATATATATATATATATATATATATATATATATATATATATATATATTGTGTCTGTGCATGTGAGTGAATTTCGGGACCCCGTATTCACACTTTGATTTTTCATTGCCCATGGTCAAATGAGCAATTTTCGAACTTTACTTAACAATAAAGCAAGACTAGAAATGCAGGCCATTCAGATATGCCAAAGAAAAGCTGCAAAATTCTTTGTTTCAGGAAAAAAATGAAAAATGTTCAAAAGAAAACGTATTTTGCAGTTGTTGCTGAGATTTGGGGTAAGAACGAATCTGCTATCGATCAAATAACTTTTATTATGGTGATAGAAACCGTTGAACGAAACTGTCAAAGTTGGTTTCTCCAGTTTTTATGTTGGTCTGGCTCGCAGAAATGCATATATATATATATACATATACATATATATATATATATATATATATATATATATATATATATATATATATATATATATATATATATATATATATATTTGCCCGTTAAAAAATAGATATTATAAATAGCTGTAAATGGGATAAATCTATCTAAATCAATAAATTTAGCACACTTTACAAGGACATTCCTCGTGAAGATCTTGTTAAAAAATTTAATGAAATAATAGTCTTGTTTTTGGCCAGAGTGAATAGTAAATATACTGGGTCTACAAACTTTGGTCTACGTGCTCAACCCTAAAGGTAATTGCTACTCATCTTATTGGGAAATATTACTTTAAAATAGATGATCAGATATTTCGTTAAATCATAGGTGTCCCAATTGGAATTGATCCCTTGCCTTACTGAGCGAATATGTATTTACATAGACATGGATATATATTCATGCCATAATTACTTAGAACTAACATAAAGCGTGCTCATTCATTTTTAATTTAGGCCTGTTTTATTCTTTTGATGATGAGAGAGAATTAGGAAAATCGTCTAGCAATAGGTAACATAGAATACATTATGATGATACCCTGTATAAAATAACAAACTACATAATGGTAAAATTGATTTGTAGCTTATAACATAAGCTACATATCAAAATCATAGCTAAAAAAGTGGCGGTGCTTAATCAACACTGCTGGGGTGTCATGTTGATATTACTGTTTTGTTTTAAAAATTACCGAAACAGTTAAATGGTAAGCAACTGATGATCCTGACAAGAGATAAATCATGAATTGTACCATTATTACATAAGTATTTAAAGAACAGAAGAAAAACTGAAGAAAATTACATAGATTTCACTGACACTTATTGGGAAACGAGTGACTGAAGTGACAATTTTTCTTTTTCAAAGTTTTTTATGTGTATTATTTAAAGCTGTGAAGATCTCTGGACTATAAATATATATAAAAAGCCATGATATATTTGGTTAAGATAACTGCTTGGGTTCTGTGGAGTTCGAGTCGTTCCTTTGCATTCTCTTGCGTACCTAAAGGCGTGATTTTCCATTACTAGTAAGATGTTAATGGTGTAATGATATATGTATGTCTTATTGTATTCACCTGAGGTGACTGAACTATTTTATTGTCTTCAAATGGTGGGTAAGTGATATTGTTAACAACCATTTTTTTTTCTTCACGCGTATGCAATGGTGGGTTTCTGAAAAATGCCAAGTGTCCACGGCACTTCACTTCTTTAGGTGTCCTACGCATCATTTTTATGACAGGTCAGATAAACTTACGGCTTTAAGGATCCTTTGTTTAGATTAATATAGAATTATGAATCATTTGACAAAAATGAAAACTTTTTTCCTACACTGCCACTTTGAGTTTTGGGGCCAGGTGACGTGGACAAGTTGATGATGTCATGCAGCCTGACGTCGTCATCCAAGGTGGTTTGACATGAACTACCACAGGAAAGGGGTGGGAGAGAGACTGACAGACAGAGTGAGGGACAGAGAAATAAGATGAGAGAGACATATATAGACAGAGATACAAAGGAAACAGAGAGACAAGAAATAGTGAGAGGGAGAGAAGGGGTTGGACAACAGAGGCAGGGGAATAAACGCTCTAGGAAGTCACTAAAAGCAAATTAATTTGCAAAGCACTTTGTTACCCAGAAATTCGTCATGACTGTTTAACGGTAACCAAATCTCGTTTATTCCTGACATAATGAATAGAACTTGGATTTATTTTAATTTCCCTTTAAGACATTGCTCTATTTTGTGTTAGTATCGATCTAGTTTCATTCAAATGAATATTATTTCAATTCTATCATGTATGTATTTTCAATTATTCAATTTCATTGCGCTAGTATATATGTATGTATGCGTCTATGTATGTATGTATGTATGTATAGTAGTAGTAGTAGTAGTAGTATATATATATATATATATATATATATATATATATATATATATATATATATATATATATATATATATATATATATATATGGGGCTGGGCTATACGTGCATTTACACTGATAGTTCAAGCAAAATATGCAATGCATCTCATAGTAACATCTTTACGGTACCTAAGTGCATTGCAAACATACTCGCCAAGTAAAAATGTATATATATATATATATATATATATATATATATATATATGCATTAGTATATGTATGCGTGTGTGTGCATGTGTGTATATGTGAACGTGTGTAAAACCGAATTTTGTTCATACAAATTCATGTAATATAAAATTTACACTCCTATTTGGGAAAAAAGTAGGTTTGAAAATGTGTTTAATCATACGTGTGTATAAGAGCTGACACAATGCAAAAGAGTGTATCAATTTTACTTTTACATCAAAAATATACTTACTATTTAAATATCATAAATATGCATAGCTCAAGGTTTTACCTGAGTGGTATATATATATATATATATATATATATATATATATATATATATATATATGATTATGGTATTTATGCAATAAGAGTGCTTGGTATTGAGGATAGAGCATATGTAAATTGATGTACATAGAAGATTTGAATTTTACAAAACGATATTTTTTCACAAATCCACAAGTATAAAAAGAAGCAAAGTAGGCAAAAGACGGTATGGACATTCTTGAAATCTAGGCCTCGGAGAAGAAGCCAAGTAAAAATGTTACAGAAGGATTGTATATTGTATTGTGTAATACAAACTTTTTTAATATATCACTTTCTGAACCTCTCTCTTCTAAAAAAATGTAATTTCACCATAATTTCTTCCTTACTTTTTGTTTTAAAATAAGATTTCGTGTTTGTCTTGCACTCAATTTTTTTAATATATAGGGGAATAAAAAGCAGTGTTTCCAAATCAAATATTTTTTGGATTTGTTATTTCAAATTTGCAAGTCCAGTGTTGACAATATTCAGATATCTTTTTTCATGATTCAATGTTCCAATTCTTTGCTGTGTTTTGTTTCTTTTGCGGAATTCAAGAGTGACTTCCAGAACCCAAAAATTGAAAATCACATCTGCATTGGCGAAACTGAATAAAAAAGTAAAAGTTATAATGCACTAGTGAAGCATTATCTTTATTTTCAATGCTTTTTTAGAGAACTGATTCATGTAATCATGGATAGGACACAAAGGAAGTCAAGCCTAGAAGTCAGTATAGACGACTGGGAAGATCAACAGAATCGAGGAAGTTGAAGAAAAATGCCCGAACGAATTAACATTGTTGTCAAAAATAATGGCATTTTTAACGTTGATTTTAAACAAATACAAACAGTATAATTTACGACAAATAGGTTGTTGATATTGTCCACTCTTCACAGATTGGGGTAATAACCCATAAACAAAATAGACAAAAATGAATTTTGTATCATTTTTCAAGTTCGAAATTGTCCAAAAAGCTATCGAACCTGACTGAAACATCAGCCAGGCCTTTGGCCAAAAATCGATTCTTGTTTGCTCAGCTCTGTTTTGGTGAAGAAAGGGCTGTCTTAAGATCTGTGAACGTCCAGGAAGCGATCCGTTAAAAGTGAGGCATCAAGCTTTCTGAGAATTCATAGACTTCTGGGAAAATGACATTTAAAACCCAGTCACAAAAGATGTAGTTATACGTTAGCCAAAGATGTTTACAATTTTATGGAACGTACTACTTTCACTTTGCTTGTTAGAAGCTGTCCACAAAAACCGTTACCAAAACTGTCAAAATGGTTTTCTTAAGTTTTTGAGCCAGTCTGGCTGGCTATCTAAGTATGCACGTTGTGTACAGACAGACCACACCAATGGAGCTTGAGGAATGGAAGTTTAACATTCATCATTCTATAAGTTTTCAAGAGACAATGGTTTTGCTTTGTGATCCATCCATAGATTTCTAGAGGTTCAATTTGAAATATAAGTCTCCGCTGAATTGATCCCACAGATTGTCTCCAGCAGCGTCGATGCTTGTGATTTTTAACGAGTTGTTTTAGTAATCATCAACAAATAAAAGGCGGAGGAAGTGATTTATAACCTCTTTGGTACTACTTTATTAATTGATCACCCATAACACGGAAGGCTGCCAAAATACGTTTTTTACGTGACAGTTTCTATTGAGAGGCTAATCTGACCGGTTTTCTATTTCATTTGAAAAACAGCGATTAGTTCGAGACAAATGAATAGTAAATTGTCATTCACCTCAATTGAGGGCCATAAGTCCATTTTCGATTTTTCTTTCTTTTTGCCAACGTTTTCTCATGTTGCATGAAATAGTTAGAATATGTGAATGTGCAATACCGCATGCACTCATTCAGGAATTAACCAACACGCATACACACAAACACGCACACATAAACATGTACTTATCTCCATGAATATACGTATGAGTTTAAATTATACATCAAACCTCAGTTTCTACTTGTGTAATTGTTTATACGCTGATATATATATATATATATATATATATATATATATATATATATATATATATATATATATATATATATATATATATATATATATATATATATATATATATATATATATAAAATTGTTTCATCCATAGATAGCTGTTTCAATGTATTACATCTCTTCAGTGTAGCTATATCGATTATCCCACCCAGTACTGCGAGGCAGAATTGAAACCTTCACTTCAGACCTGGAGGCCAATATCCTACCTACGGTCAGTAGGGCTGAATTTATGCGATATATCAATTTACACATACACACACACACACACACATATATGTGTGTGTATGTGTGTGTGTGTGTATAATGAGATATGGACGGATAGATAAACTGTACTATATGATGATAGTGACACACAAACACACACACACACACACACACACACATATATATACATATATATATATATATATATATATATATATATATATATATATATATATATATATATATATACATTATGAGTATGTTCTCTACAGATAATTTCAATTCTTCGGTGTCGCTAAAGACCCGATTTCTCTTCCAGTACCGCTACGTGGGGTCGAAACTTTCGCTCTTGACCCAGAGGCAGATACTCTACCCCTGCTCTGTAGGACCGAATCAAACGGTTTATTTATTTACGCATAATTCCCTATCTACCAGAGTGCTCAATTCCAGAGCAAGAAGAGCATTGACTAATTGCTCGTAGCATTTGGGTGCCGTACCTAACAGTGCTCAACCCTAAACGAAGGGCCGTTAATTCTGTACTTCAAAATATCAGGATTATTATATATATATATGTTCTTTTTTTTTCAATCCTCATATTTTCAAGTACAGGTACACGGCAATTAATCCAGCAAACTAGGGACTTGAATTAACCTGGATGTTTTGATTTACAATTTTTGTTGACCAGCGCTCAGGTATACAGCCATCTGATCGACCTCTGGTAGTATTGATACAACTCGATATGAGTATAAGTTGATCTCTATAGGATGAAGTGAAATATAAGCACTTCACAACTCACAATACTAGAACACTTTTTACCTCGAACTCAACATTATACGTACGTCTTCCTTGCTTTTCTGAAGAATCGGTGCCATCCATTACTTATATTTTTTTTTTTACTCGAACCAGCAGGGTGTCAACTCTTTTAACTTCTCCTTCTCGCCTCTCATGCTTGGCGAATTTGAAGTAAATATAACATATACACAGTGTTCTCTTAACCAAACTTAAATCAACATGAAAATTCCCATCAATCTCAATTGGGCTATAGAACTGCAGAAGTTAATTTCCCTTCATCGGTAGTAAATGGGTTCTCAGTTCATATGGGGACTTACCTGTGATTGAACGTATGTCGTCAGGCATGAGTTGACGTATGAGTTAATACTTGAAATATTCAGCCATAAAAAATGAAACTGTATTCAAAAGATACAAATTGATATACTTCTAAAGCAAGGTCTGTTTGATCGTGGTTAATACACTTAAAATTCTTAAAATATGAAACATAAAAGAGAATAAACTGAAAGAGGTAAAGAACGGAATAGCTTTTAACATATACAAAGTAATCCACTTCACACTCAGGATCTGTTTATTCTTTCAATTGATGTTGTTCATATATAAGCACAAATTTCAAAAAAACAAATTAAAGAAGTAACAAACAAATGAATCTGTTTCTTCATAATGGAAGAAAATAATTTGCATGGAAGATTTTCCTCCTGTTTACTTTCTTTTTGAATTACATGTATTATATGAACTTTGATTAAAATTACTTTATATGTTACCACCGTCAGTCCTTCAACGTTCGTCGTTGGACATAGACCTTCCCTAGGATTCGCCACAATTCTCTATCATGGGCGTCGCGGAGCCAGTATTTCCTGAATCTTTCTAGTTCACCTCTCCATCTTGTGGTCTATCGGCCTTGGTTTCTCATGTGATCTCTGGGGATCCATGTTGTGAGACGTGATGTCCATCGGTTGTCTGCGAAGAGTCTGTGGTCATCCTTACAAAGCACTCGGGTGGAAAGCTACTACGAAGCTTGTCAGTCAAAATTAGGTGTTTTACAGAATCAGCAATTTTCTGGTAGATCCGGCTACCTGCAAACCAGATAGATGGTTCGGTGCCTGAAGTGGATTTGTTAAGCACTTAAACTGTACATAAAGTAATCGTGATAATTTAAGACGAATCTCTTGTGTTATTATACATGAGCTGAACACCGACCCTACGAGTGCTATTTAACTCTTCGAAATGATAGATCGAAATAGAGCTTTTGGTCGAAATAAGAAATCAAACTCTTCTCGGAGTTATCTTTATTCAATAACTCTGGCAACAATGCACTGTTAGGTTATTTGGAAGTGACACACAAATGCACGCAGCCGGGCTTTTTGTATTTTATTGAAAGATAAAAATGAGATCATCATTATCGGAATGAACGTCAATTAAGACCTTCCGAAAACTTATAAGCTAAAATTTGTCATTAGTACACACAGAATATAGTATCATTTTTCTCATTGTTAGCTTCATATCATCAGCTATTTGGAAAAGTTTTGCTGTATGAAGACCTCTATAGAGATCGATATGTACATATTTGTCTTTCTTTGTAAATTTTTTTTTTATCATATAACACACATCTGGGGATGTTGCTATTGAGATATGTCCGTTATTTATCATATTGTTTGTTTGTCATTAACGGCCTCATGTTCATGTAGTAACTCGTGTTGGGACTTTTGGAAAACATTTGTTTTTACTCACGTCTTGTGCAATAAAAGTGGAATTGTTTCAAAATCACAAATAAGTAGTGCCGGTAACCACTGGGTAGAGTTGTCTTTATAGGGCAAAAAAAGCTGAAATGAAATTTTGAGTCTTCCGAACGTACCGTCGTAATATCAGGGAATGACATCACAACCCACTGCCTGACAGCATTGAGACAGCGAGTAGGCGCTGAAAATTGACTGATTGCATTGGAATTTGTGTATAAGAAAGTGTCATCAGATTTGTTTCCAGGCTTCAGGCGCAAGAATAATCAGCGATCTGCTATGCTCGAGTGCTCTACGTTCTACTGACCGTAGTGATGATAAGTACATTCGGAGGGTACAGCTGGAAGTACGGTTTATATGAATTATCTTTCATTTGGTTCGATTTTATTTGTATGTATTTTCTCATTTCTTTTCACTTCAGCATAATGCAGCTTGTGCAATATTTAGTATGTGTCCGTGTAAACTGTACTTCTATATAAATGGTGGAAATCAAGTACCCTAATAAATATGAGCCTGTTCTTAAAACACTTACTGGTTTTTCTATTGACTTAACTAAATTTGGATAGTTCGAAAGACTAATCGATTAAATGCAACCGAAATTGAAAGAAAAGCATCCTTCGAAGAGAACTGTTTTGTGTACGTAAAATAGAAAAATAGAGAGAATCATAGACAATGTCTCAATCATTTTTATTTCTTCCTTTGAGCACACAGGCACACACATACACACACACACACACACACACACACATATATATATATATATATATATATAAAATAATTACTATCACATGAATATAAATGCAACAAGCCTGGTTGCTTCAATGTCAAACTTAACTTTTATACATCTTCCGAGTAAAAAATGATGACCAACTTTTGTATAGCATATATAATGAATACATTTGTAGATATATAATACTTGTGAATTAGGCCCAGTCGCTATTTTCAATTGTTTTGTTTAAATCTTCTAAATTTTCTTTTTATATATTTTCAAAATGAAATAATGGCAGAAATTGATTTTGATGATTTAAAAAACAAGTAGCCAGCATCTTTCAAAATTCGCCAAATCTGCTATTTGTAGCCCAATCTGGCAATCCCTGCCTCTTTTACATAATAAATGTGGCAAAAACAAGTTCGGAAAATCTGTATACATGCCAGAATTACACAAAAAAAGAAATGATTCTTGCGTACAAGGGTGTAAAGAATGTTGTCCGTATGCTGTGTCTCGTAACCGATTTTTTCACCCGTAAAGGCAAGGAAAACAAAACATCGCTTACTTCAGGAGAACACTATAATTACCAAACTAATATAGCCAAGCGCACTTGACGCATATATAATACATCTTGAAATGTAAAAATGTTACAACCTTCATTATTGTCCTAGTTATCAAGCTTCAAAAAGCGTGACTGACGGGCCGGGATGGTCCCAGCCGGGTCATGTCGTTTCTTCAAATACGAATGAATCTTTAAAACACGTCTCATCGTATGGCAAACACTACATCCATATTTCTATAATTTCTGAGATACTAGGCAGTTTCCTGAAGAATAGATTTGATCAGAGCGACCTCACTTTCGGCTCGGTAGTAATAAAAATCCCAGAATCCCCAACTTATCATGAGTAGTATATTATATCAGCCTCCGGAAGTGTCCAATCTAGATTTAGTTTTCGTTCTTCTGATTGACGGATTAAAAAGATTTTTTCTACATTTCCAATTAATTCTAGGTTTAATATTAAAGGAAACTCGCTGAAAAAAAATCACCAATCGCTTCCGATGAAACAGTTACGTAAAACAAAATACAAGAAAGAAACCTGTTTCTCGAATTTTACATAAAAAATGGATGAAGAAAATTTATAATCTAACGAACGTCGTATTATTTCTATTCTTTTTATTTTCCGAATGTTCTGTGATTTTTTTCCGGATCGACAAGATCGTATGATTCCGATGGGAAAATATCACATGTTAAATCTTCTCTCCTTCTTTCTCTATTATCAGCACACGCGGCATCGTACGCATACAAAGACACACAAAAGCTTCGAACATAATCCCGAAAATATCCATGCGAAGCATAACACACTATCAATTAAAAATTCTGCATGAGCGTACGTAATACTCTTGAGCTATGTGAAATTGTAAGGATGATGAAATATTGCAAGATATTTTCTTTTTACCCGTTTTTTCACTATTGTGTTGTAACGTTTTTAGTCAACAATTTTACGGCCTTCAAAATAAATTGCAGCTATTCTGAATAGAGAAATACAAGTATCTCCCGCTTTTTTTTTCTTCTTTCCATTTTATACCAATTGGTCCCTTTTATGAAAAATCTTCAAAGTACAACTCCCTAAGAGAATTTCATTTTTTAATCGAACCATAAATGCTTGAAAAAGTATAACATATTTTCAGTAATTAGCGCGTTGACATACATTTATTTACATATGAAAGTAAACAAACAATCGAATCGATCATAACCCATCATTTTTCAATTCATTGGTTGTTGAGATTGATTTTCTCTTTTGCTCATTGCACGTACAAACAGTCATATCAAAATCTGCTACAATGTTTGCGGAACGTTGGGCGTCTAAACCGATGACAGTTTCTGAAATGAATGTTTGAAACCGATGGATTAGCTTGCTACCTTGGACGACACTGGCTTAACACCTGGGGCGCAGCTCGAGGAGTGGGGTTGATTTTAAATCCTTCAATGGAGGAGGGTCCTTCAAGGCTTTAGTTCACCTACTACATTTCTACTAACTTTATTCAATAGTGAATCTCACCAAATGTTGAAGGACGTCCTATTAGGGCCTAAGACTCTAGCTGGGCTTTTGAAATAACTGTCAAATCAATAAGCTCGTAGACCTCAGGGTAATACGATTGTGATGCTTAATGAACGGGGATCTGTCCCTGTGATGATTAGGATCAGTCTTAAACTCTATACCTGCTGTAATGACCGATAGAATAGTATTTGGGGTGGCTCATCATAGAATGCAAACTTGTGACATTTGCCGTATAATGTGAAAATAATGATTATAAAAATCATAAGCTGCAAAAAATATAGACTTTATTTCATTCAGACATCGACAACCTGTTGATATCTACAGTCAGAGTATACAGTGGAAGCTACTCTTTATGATCACTCCATGACTTGGTCTTTCAGAAAACGATAACCAGCAAATAGCATTGATATGGTATTTATTTCAGTTTTATTTTAGTATTTAAGAAAATTTGAATATAAACTTTGAAGCCAATTAATGTTGATAACATTATCCAAGTTACAGTAAACGATATCCCTTGTAGTCATGAATAACACGTCTAAAGAGTACTATGATGATAACAATTGATCCAAAAGGAGACAAAATGAGTGAGAATGCGTGGGACTATGTTGAAGGCAATTAAATGATATTTCAGAAACAAAGGAGGAAAAAGAAAAGAAGATACAAGCCTGGCTGCTGCAGGCTCAAAATCCACTACTATTTCTATTCCGACTTCAGATGATTAATGCAACGTTTGTATAGAATGAAGTTTAAAAAAATATACAAGAACGGGTCTGGTTAGTCACTGAACGGAAACCGTCATGTGACCAACATCTTCTAGCAGCATGACATGTAAAGGGGTGATCAAGTGAAAAAAAAATGAAAAAAGTGATTAATGAGCAAGGTATTTCTCTCGCTTTTTATTGGACAGTGATCACGAAGAAAGTCTGAATTTTCAAGTTGAAACAAGCATGAACAGTGACACACACCGGGGATCGATCTAGCTTTAACCTACACTGCAAATCGAATCCCAAACTAGAACTCTTTTGGGTGGGGAAGATACAAAAAAAAAGTTTTTAGTAGACATCATAAAGAGGAAATGAAATTTTCAACCCTTTAGCTCCGTTTATTTTAATCTGTACGCGTGATACATACATACGAAGTCAGCCAGCCGGACCAACTTAAAAACTGAAGAAACTTATTTTGACGGGGTTTTTTTCGGTGGTCTCTAATATATTTTAGTATATCCGTAGGATAAATTTCGGAAATACGCAAGATTTGACATTTCGGCTCGACCGGTAAGAGAGGAGACTACCAAGGATTTGGTCGTGATTTTAAACAAAGTTGGCCAATTCGAATTTTATAGATGTATTTATTTATTAGAAATAAAAGAAGCCCTTGCGTATAGGTAACATAGATGTTCGTAGATATATGAGTCTGGTGAAATCAGCTCATTTGGTAATACACCAACCAGTAACTCATAATTTCAAACCACGGTAGAGGAATGCGATATCTTACTCCCCTCGGTGAAGATTGTTCTTGTCATGGTAGACTTGGACTGGAGTTTAACAATGAAGGAAAACTGGTGAAGAAGACAATTATAAGTATTTGAATTTTCTTTGCATAAACTGTAAGAAGAAAACAGTGAGAGGAAAACAAAAAGTACGTCTTTTTACAACGACGTGATAAGAATTCAAAACATACATGTATACATAGGTATATGTGTACTTGCATCTTTATGAATAAAAGGGGGTGGTCAACTGTGGCATTTGCTATAGACAAAGAGGAAGAATAAAGCGTTACTTTTTTGCAGGATACACGTAATAAAATCAATAGTAATGCTTTCATCAACGACAAACATTAATAGTGTTAGTTGAACAGCGAAATGTAGTTTCTTTCAGCAAGAATCTACTCGTATTCAAAAAAGGCAATGTGGATTATCTTACTTTAAGCGTCGTAAATTGAAGTCCATGGTAATTCCAGGGTTTTACGAGTGTAAAATATAATGGTTGAAACCATCATACAAACACTCCGTAAAGTTGTACTTAATTCTCAGAAAAATGGCTATACACTATGTATTGATCAGATGATAACGCAATGATTAAGTTAAAAGCCACCCATAGTTTCGTAAAAAGTGAAAGATTCAACGGAACAGGTCAATTGTAAAAGCAGTGTCCTAGACTGGATGACAAACGGTGAACGTTTCTATCCAATGGGGCACTGGACTGGGGGAGGCGGGCAAACAACTATAGACCAACGCCAAGGTGAAGATCAATACAACCCAGACAAACAGAAAACTATGTAGAGAAAGGTAGGAGACTGTAAACCAAATTACCAGTAGATAGAGGTAACTAACCCAGAAAGAATTAAAGAACAAGCATGACCGGGTAGCAACAGTCACAAAGGGAATTATACAAACAACTGGGATACAATCATGTACACAAATGGTACAAGCATAAACTGGGGACAAATTACACTGGAACATCCAAACAGACCATCCCATCCTAATAAAAAGACCGGACCAAGGGGAGTTATGGACAAGGGAAGGATCACCTGCAAATCATAGACATGGCTGTGAAAAGGAAGGAAAATACCAAGCAACAGAAAAAAGTGTGGAACAGGCAGGTCAGTGTTGTATCAATGATAGCAGGGATACCTAGAACTGTACCAAATTCATTGAAAACAATGTTGGGGAAGCTGGAGATAAGTGGAAGGATTTAGACTATGCAGACCACAGCACTATTGGGGTAACCATGAAATATTGAGGGCGGTACTCGAAATACAAGACTTACGACCTCAAGTCGTCAACAATGGCATTAAGGCAAAAATGTGCAAGTCATGCTTAAGTGAAGTTTGGGACGTTTAGAGAAGTACAGACTGCATGCTGCCGTGATCTGCACTGGCGTTGAGAAGAGGGCCGGGGACCTGAGGAGACTTGGTCTCTTGGTCCTCAGCGATGACCACGAAACATCTGAACTTGCACAATAATAATAATAATAATAATAATAATAATAATAATAATAATAATAATAATAATATGATGATGATGATGATGATGATGATGATGATGGTGGTGATGATGATGATGATGATGATCAACAATCCTGGAAAATACGATGCCAGAAAATTCAGAAATCTCGAAACAAGTAAAGAACTACATAATAAGGCGATATACATCCGGAGAGGGGAACTACAAACGTGAGGAAGATACCTAGGTCAAAGTGAAAAAAAAGCTATCTACCTAGGGTACTTGCTATCCCTTGTATTATTCATCATAGCAATGATACTGCTCAACTATGTATTGGGGGAAAGTAACACAGGGTGGAGTTTTACAAAGTTGCAGGAAAAAGTAAAAAGTTTTTATAAAAAACAGAAGTGAATCTAAACCATAGTACATAGAGTCAGGATCTTCAAGACTCTGGAATGGAATTTGACATTGAGAAATACGCAATGCTTATGATGCATAAGAGGGAAAAAAAAACAACGGAAGGTATCATATTACCCAATAAGGAAACCATCAGAACACTGACACAAGAAAGAAAACAAGAGCTGCAGAATAGTGGAAACAGACTCAACCGAGCTGAGTGATATGGTGGCAAAAGTAGGCGAATACAAGAAAGAGACGAAATAAATCTCTATCAACAAATACGTACCTGGGCAATTTCCATACTTGGGACTTTTGAAACTAGATGAGGAAGGGGCTCAAAAAACCCGGGCCTCGGAGCAAGAAACCCGATCCTAATGCATGAAGCTTTGCATCCGCTAGTTAGTGTCGACGGACAAAATGTGAAAAGAAACGGGGAGTGAAGAGGACTCGATCTCATCAATGATCGCATCGATTCTTCACTTCACGGGACGGCAAGATATACAGGAATCGGAATGAAATAGGATTAATCAGAGCTGCAAAAGACGGCGATGGATCCAGGAAAGGAGGAAAGGAACAGGAAACACTGAAACGAAAATTCCAAAAGTGAAAGAAAAACAAATATACGAAACTTAGAGAAGAAAAAAACAAACAGACCAAAAAACTCGAGGATTTGCAGATGAATCGACATGGACAGGGCTAGTAAAATACTACAGGGTTCAGGGGGCTTGTTGTCACTTGATATACAGTCGACGCAACAAGTCATTACTGAATGATGCAGAGAGCATTAGAGTATCGATCCAGTTAGTGATGAGAACATTTATATAATCATAAAAGTGGTGATGATGATGATGATGATGATGATGATGATGATATCGACGACGACACCTTAGGATTGACACTACGACTGCTACAACTATTACTACAGTACTGTCTCTGCCGTTTCCTCTGTTTGTTTGAATAATAATCTTAAATGTTTTTTTAAAAAATTGCTTTTTGTCACGCTATGTCTCCCTGACAATTGTATACCATTCCCAAACAGAGATATTTTATTCTAGGTTATTGGCAAAATTTTCAAAGGAATTTCGTAATTTTCAAGCTCAAAATGCATTTCAAGAGCTTAACAAAGATGGAGAATATTAATCCAACAGAGCCAGCAATAATGCAGATTAAAGATGTGGTGCCAATTCTAAAAGTTGAGTTGGGTAGCTCATATTCCCTAGAGCGAATGCAATCGTCAAAAACAAGATAAATAACTAAGTTATATATTGAACAGTGTAGTTCTCTTGATTTACTGTTCGTAACAAAAGACTCTCACACTTAAAGGTAAGAATTTTGCTGATAGAATACTCCGAAGCCACCATTAGGAGCTATTGAATCTCCCACAGAATAGATTTCAGTATTGATTCTGTTTTCCAAAGACTATCACATAAAGTGTGGAATAAATCCGTGAATCATTTCACCAAGATTAACCAGTAAATCATGCAAAAGACTAACTGATCAGGACGCATGTTATATAGCAATGATGAGCAAGGCAATCTTGCCAGCCCATGTTTGTGACCCAATCGTCATTGGATCTCTTAATATCGATGATATGATAATATCTAATGCTAAGTTAATCAATTTATATAATGAAGCAAGTGTTTTTTTTTCCCTTTTTTTTCCATTTTTCGGTAACACTCCCCCTATATATATATATATATATATATATATATATATATATATATATGTATATATATATATATATATATATATATATATATATATATATATATATATATATATAGTCATGTAATCTTTTCATCTTCTGGTGCGAAAAAAAAAATATCTTAGAAAAGAAAACTCTCTGCGTCACTTCAAATAATCCACTTCTCTCCGCCATGTAGTCCATTTTCAATCCGATCATAGTAATTTCAACGTGTAATCTTAAAACTACTTTATTATCTAATTTCAGAATCTTGGTGCATGGGATTTTTTCCTATCCGTACTTTATTTTAGTAATCTTATTTTTCATTTTGGGGTTCGTCAGCTGTTCTTACCAAAGTACTGTTTTGGAAGTATCAAAAAACATGATAAGTTCCTCGCTGTGGATCTCCCCATCATATTCATCTATATCTCCATGAACATAACTACTCCATAATTTAATATGGTTTGGAGTATAAAAAAGTATTTTTCAGTTACTATTGTGTTGGTGTGAATGAAGGTCTAAATACAATTATTCTACAAATATTCGTTTTATTTGTGCTCTAGATAAACTTATATTAAATTTGAAATGGAATTCTCATTCATGTTTATTTAATGAATATTCAATCGTCAAATTATGAATAAACGATTTGTGATTTTTATCAGCCTTTGCCGGTGAAAATACCTGACTGTTCTAATTCTTTATGAAATGCTTTAATTTTTTTATATCGTCCGATCTGTGTGTATGTCTATATTGTTACTTCTCGCTGATGCAAGTTTGCATTTGATCCTGTGACATTTTATACGAGTCCAAAACTTGATTATTTCATCAGTATATACATACATACATTCTGTCAAATTCCCATTTTTTTTATCAGTGTGAATATATATTGATTTTTAAAGTAAATTTATTTTTACATTATATCATTTGGTTTATACACAAACTTGAATTCATAATTGATTTTGAGATTTTTTAAGATCGTTATTTGTCCATTATTTTATACATGGAATTACATTTTGTTTTAAAAGTAAAATTCTACATGTACTTATAGTTATGAAAGATATGTTGTTTGGAGGTATATTTATTAATAAGGTTTGAAAATAGATTTGGTAACTCATCATTATCATCCCCTTTATATTAGTTCATATATGTCTGCATCTCTCTTCTTTCTAATAGAAACGTTATCTGGAGTTGTATTCATCAACTAAGTTCTACAAATAAATTCGATAAGCATCTTTAGTTTATGATACGTGTAGCTATAATAAACTAATGTTATCTGTAATGCCCTTTGTATTTGTATTGTTGATAAAATATTTTCATATATATGCATACGTTTCTGTGTTCTGTTCTTTACTCAGTATATAGGTGTTTTCATATGCAATGTAATTTTCATTTCACATTGTTTAAGTCCTCTCTCATAAATATCCGCCCTTGACCAAATTTGCATACTTATATTTATATGATTATATTATTATATATCTGTTTTCATATGTAATTTTTATTTTATATTGTTTTTGTCCAAGTATTCATGGATTATTCCTTTCAAATTGATTTGATAATGTTAGAGCAGATGTCTACTGAAAACTTTATGTAGCTACTTATATATCATATGTATATTACATGATTGTTTCTTCATTCTGTGTATTAAATTTGGGATTTTATAATAAAATCATCCGTCTGTAGCGTAGTTCTTGTTATTCTTAGATACTTTTTGTGGCATTTGAATTATATGGAATGGAAACGCATTGCATTTATCGAACGAAATACGTACATATATATATACATATATATATACATATATATATAAATATATATATATATATATATATATATATATATATATATATATATATATATATATATATATATATATATATATATATATATATATATATATATATGTATCCCGTTTCCAAATTTTATATCCAAGTCGAGAAAAGTTGCGTTCGTTCCTGTAGGTTTTAGTTTCAATTTAAGTTCATTTTTATTTCTTTTCTGTTTTCTTATTATCGATTGCGCTCGTACATAGATGGAATCTATATGGTCTATCTGTTTCACTAATAACTGGTGATGATACAAATAGGTATTCGTAACTAAAAAAACGTTGATCAGCCCAGCACTTACAGGATCGATTCCCATAGTCGTCGCTATATTGAGTTGTAGAACTAGGTTGCTTTTTAATGTAACTTTCTATGATAAGATGATATACGAATTCTTTCAGAATAGTTTTTGTGAAATATGGAATAATATTATGTTTACTTTTTAACTAGTTGGTTCTAGCATCTGCAGTCGTAATATATATTGTATTTGACCAGCTGTACATGCTAGATCTGTTGAATTGTTTTGTTCATTGATAAGATCTATTGTCGGATTTTTTGTGCATAATGTAGTAAATTCATACGTGAAAATTGTCGAAGCTTCCTTCTGTATGTATATTTTCTTCAGTATCTCAATGACTTGTATAGAAAAATTTATTACCCCGAATAAATTCAATTCACTGTAGAATTTTATATTTTACAGAATTTATCCATTTGATTGTATGATAATTTGAACACTTTGTGGAGCATTACACGTTTTAAAGGCTCAAATAAAACTGGAACTGGTTGTTTCATGTGGCTTAGGCATCCAGTCTATCATCGGTAATGTGTCTGATTAATCTTTCGTCTTTAGCTTTAAAACTGAAATATATATATATATATACATATATATATATATATATATATATATATATATATATACATAATGTGTACTGTAAAGAGTGAGACAGATTCGGGAGTAAAGTGTTTAGTGGTAAGGTTTATTAATCCTTAGATGTAAATGGTCCAGATATGTTTCGGGATTTCTCCCATCTTCAGCGGTGTGTGCTGTGTGAGTATGTGTCTCTAGGGTTTTAAGTTCCCATGTGGAACCAGAGTCCACTACCAGGACCTATGCCTTGTGGGTAAAATATGTTATAAGGGCAGCTGGAAGCCTCCTGCTGAGTGAGAGAAAGTCCAGTTAGGCTATCAAGTATTTGGTTAAACAGCAGCAGTTGGTCTTGGAGAGGGAAGAGTGTGTCAAGGTAGGAGGGAAGTAATGTAGAGTTAAATTGTTTGGGTATGTTAGGGATAGTGTAAATGGAGCGGTGGTGAGGTCAAGGAGCTACGTAGGAATCAACCTTAAAAGTTATCAAAAATGTGTTCGCTATGATTTGGACAAGACCTATAACTGGATAAGGTGAATTTTCCTAGGGGTCTGGGTGACTTTGAAGCTTCCATTATTGAATGTATTTTACATGTGGGTGTGAAGATATTATTGGTAGGAGTTTTGTGAATTAGAGTTCTGTGTGATGAGGGTTGTTAAGTTTAGTGTTTAATCCATAGGATATATATATATATGTATATATATATATATATATATATATATATATATATATATATATATATATGTAATAATATAGAAATAGACACACGCATACGAACAAACAAAACAAAAACACCTACACTAGCACTAACAATACTAACACCTATAACAGACACACACATATGAACAAACATAACAGAAACACCTACACAAATACTAATATTACTGACACCAATATTGTGAACAGACACAGCTATATGAACAAACACAACTACAAAAACCAGCATACAGATAATAGAAACAAGAAAACTAGACTCCATAAGGGCCTCAGACCTACTACCCCTCATACCCTGCAAGAGGAAAGCCCTAAGAGTAGCATCCTCCCTCAACCCATCACATTGACCCTTGGAAAGCATCCTGAAGACCCAAGCAAACACCCTGACCAGCAGGTAACCCCTACATCAACTCACACACACACTCTACCAAAAAATGAGGAAAGCCCCCTACCACTAAATATGGAAGGGGAGTTAGAAAACCTGATTCCAACACTAGTAAGCAGTTTAGAAAACTTACTAAAACACTACTACACACCATCAAAATACTAAACTGAACAACCCTCACCACACAGAACACTAATTCACACAACTCCTACCATTAATATCCTCACACCCACATCTTAGAAACATTCAATAATGGAAGCTTCAAAGTCACCCAGACCCATAGGAAAAACTTCACCTTAGCCTGTTATAACCCTTGTTCAACTCATAGCCGAAACATTTTCAGTAACTTTTAAGGTTGATACCTATGTAGCTTCATAACCCCACCACCCCTCCTACACTACCCCAAACATACCAGAAAATCCACCTCTACAACACTACCCCCTACCTTGACACACTCTGCCCTCCCCAAGGCAAACTGCTGCTGCTTTACCAAAATCCCAATACCTACTGGTCATTCTTACATTCAGCAGGAGGCATCTAGTAGCCCTGACAACAAAACTTACCCACAATGCATAGCCCCTGGCAGTGGACTCTGGTTCCACATGGTACATTTTAATCCACACTCACACAACATTCACCACTGATGATGGGAGAAATCCCGAAACATGTATGGACTATAGACATATAAGGATTAATAAACCTTACCACCAAAAACTTCACTCCCGAGTCTGTCTCACTCTCTAAAGTACACATTATATATATATGTATATATATATATATATATATATATATATATATATATATATATATATATATATATATATATATATAAAGAAAATCTGAGTAAATTTTGAAATATTCGATTATCTTCATAATTAATGTCCGTATGTCCGTACATATTAACGTGCATGTATATATTGAATACGAACTTGGTTATATTTTGTGTGTAGAATAAAATGCATTTGAGCAGCTTTGCATATATGCCTCCAAAAGAACTCACTTATGAACGCACACACAAGCACATGAGAGAGAGAGAGAGAGAGAGAGAGAGAGAGAGAGAGAGAGAGAGAGAGAGAGGGGGGTAGAGAATCTTTCGATATTCTAACCTGTTTTGCTGGGGCCAAGTAGATTATCGACTTTCCACTTTACCAAAGAACAGGTTATCTAGAGCACATCTTCAGCAACTGCCCTAAAGACTAGAGCAGGGGCTAGTGTCGTCGGCATTATGGCCGGGTTCTGTTGGCAGTGGCAGACACTTTCTGTACTGATATCAGCCGCAGCAAGAAGCAGAACTCAGCGGAGCACTTCATCAGCTTTGTTTTAGCAAGGGAAGACACAACCCAAACCGAAAACCCAGGGTGATTGCTCGAAATAGTAAGACACTGAACTTTCTGGTTGACATCAGACGACAAGTGAGGCTCCTGGACTCCATTACAGCTACAACCCTTAGGTCAGACACGGCGTTGATGTCCTTGGTGACAAAGCAAGTAGTTATTTTTACATTTTCCTGTCCCGTGGGATGATTGGAGGAAATGTAAGAAAAGAGCAAAATACAAGGAACTAGTGACTGAGTATCAGGCGGAGGTTGAGAGCCTGTTGAACCGGGCTCCAGAGGCTTTGTAGGCCAATTTCTTCATTGGGCCAAAGACTCTTGGGGATATGTGGGATGTATGGAAGAACCATTAGAATGATCTTAGGAAGCTACTGAGAGAGTTTTGATCATTCTCAGCTGGGTCAACTGGGTAAGGGTGTCTGACCCTAAGACAGCTTATGACCTTTTGTGTTTCTGATGATGTGGTCAGGAATGCACCTGAAAATTCTAACATATACTCCTTATCATGTCCACGAGAATAAATTTACTTTTGAAGTCTCATCTCCCCGAGAAGAAGATTTTTTAGAGGTGGATTCAATGTACAATGATGTAA
>OY735210.1:40947054-40959554 GCA_963457665.1 Thysanoteuthis rhombus
TGCATTACATCTCTTTAGTGTGGCTAGAGACTTTTATCCCATCCAGTATCGCGAGGCGAAAGTGAAACCATCACATCGGACCCGGAGGCCGATATCCTACCTCTGGACTACGGAACTGGGTGGTCAGTAGAGCTGAATTTAAGCTATATATTCATTTACGTAGAAACTCCTCATCCACCAAAGTGCTCTATTCCTATGGAAGAGCATTGCATAAGCTAACAATGGATGAGTTACCTCACTTAAAGAGTGCTCAACCCTGAATGAATATACATATATATATATATATATATATATATATATATATATATATATATATATATATATATATATATATATATATATGTCAGCAGTAGTGTCTATTCATGCATGCACAATAAGGCCCACTCTGATTTAATGTCAAGTTACCACTGAACTGGTCATTCCGATATTCAGAATGACCTGTTACTTTCCTGAGAAACGTAGTGTATCAATAAAAGTGTTGTATCTGTACTGATCATATCCTTTCTCCCAATCCATCTTGCGGATAATATGACCAATTTCCAAGACTGCTTGGCAACATTCCAGTTGCGTTGAATTCTCGGAAAAAAAATCTGCTCTCTTGTGGGGTAGTGGGTAAGAAACGTGACGCATGTTCAGGCATATTTTAGGCCTCGTGCCAAAAACCTCCGTGTTTGAATTTAGATTAAAATCCTTTGTAAGATGTTCGCAACTCACGAAACGTAACCAGTGAGGCACACGTCGATCTACACACCCCAAGACTGATGTGTACACCCACTGATATTCAGAGGTAGGTATTCGTGCAGAGGCACAAGAATGCTGACACACAGATTCATTCAAACTAAGACATGCACACTTCAAACGTGTGTTTGAATGTGTTGCCGAAAACAATATCTTCCCAACTTTCATCAAAGAAAAAAATGTCGTCCAAAGTTTTTGCAAAACTATCAAAATCTTTCAAATTTTGCTTTGATTTTTTTTTAATTTTTCAAATTTTATTTCCGAACGAGATTTTATGCAAAAAAGAGGCAAAACGTATATCACACATACACGGTGACTCTTTCACACACATACGTATAAAGTGCGTTCCTAATTCAAATTGATAGAATGGAAATAATTAGAAAACTAATGACCTTAGAGTAATCAAATTTAAGTAAAACATGTTCCCTGCGTTTATACAGAATATCACAAAATCTAAGAACTTATATTACTGGATTTCGTTTATGCTTGAATATAAAAGCATATTTGGGTAAACCGTTCAAATTTATATGCCATCATCATCATCAACATCAGCAGTAGCCTTTTAACGTCCGTCGTTGGACTTAGTTGTTCTCAAGGATTCACCAGACCTCACGATCGTGGGCCTGGCGTCCTAACATCTCCGAAACTTGTCCAAGTCATTAGAGGTTTTGGTACCACGACACCCACCATTGAAAGGTCCAGTGAGTATTGGGGAAGGCGACAAATGTTAAAAGGTGATGGTTTAAGTAGATGAGTTCATTTCGACGCCATCGGCAATTCTTCGCAGAGCTTCTAACTCATTGCTAATGATCCCTGTCTCAAAACATGGTTCCTCCTCCTCTCTGCCAATCCCACCCGGAGAGCCCGAGGATCCCCTCCTTCGGGCTTCATTCGGTTCGCCAGCCGATGAGTTCACCTTGCGTCGCCCTGCACTCTCCCATTAATATGTAAAAAAATATACGTGTGTATACGTGAGTGGAAGTTCGTTTGGTAGTGTACGTACGTGGAAAAGAAATACCTGTGTCTAACCATCGCTTAAATGGGCCAACATTACACACACACACACACACACACACACACACACATACACACACACATACACACACGTGTTTGTTTATGCATGAGTGTAAATTGAATTGTTTGTGAATCAACGACGGTAATTTCCTACGGTGAACATTTGATAAACTCTAATCCGTGTTTAAAAACGTACGCACACATACACATATATGTGTACGTATGTATATATTTACGTGTGTGTATTTGTTACAAAAAGGAGGTTTCCAATGAATGGGTGTATTCATGTTAGTATGCTAATGTTTGACTAGTGTAAGTGTTCGTGCGAATGATTGTGAGTGTATAAGCCTTATAGACTCTCCTACGTTCAAGGTATCAGCATTTATTTGTGCATAAGCAATATGAAAAATTGAATTTCGTCGGGAAACGGTTAAAATAATTAAATTAAAATAAACACATCTGCAACATATTAGAATTCTCTCATTTTTGTCACCACTTGAAGATTGTATTGCTTATTTTTGTCACGCGGAACTCAGCACCTGTTGAAGAATTATCTGCTTGTAATTGTGTTATTCTTATCTTTATATCTATGTGCGAATCAAATGTTTTATTCTATTTTTATACATCTTCTCTGTCTACATATCTAAGTTTATTCACGTATATTTATTTGCATATATATATATATATATATATATATATATATATATATATATATATATATACATATAATGTGTATATATATATATATATGTATATATATATATATATATACATATATACTAATACATACGTACAACACACGCATATATATATCTATATATATATATCTATCTATCTATTTATCTATCTATCTATATATATATATATATATATATATATATATATATATATATATATATATATATATATATATATATATATCTTGATAAAGGTATTTGAGCAGACATTTTCTTCCTTTAAACATATCAAGGCATATATTCAGCCATGTTTTGTGCTTCTGAATGGTAAATTCTTGGAAAAATGTTTTTTTTTTTTTAGTAATTTTAGATATTTTCTCCGTTTTATCCTTCAGAATCCGATTCGGTCAAAGAGATTGAAAAAAACAACTCCTTTTGTTCACTGGAGGAATCGCCAAACTAGAAAGTTAATTGAATCCCTCTTACTCAAAATAATTAATGCTGCCTGCAATCTTCGGCACGAAGCACAAATTGTGTGCTTTTTTAAAATACTCATGTTACAGAATGAGAAGCTCATAAGTGTTTCAAGAAACTATCTTCATTTATTTCCATCGAAACTTTTACAAAAATACAATACTATGATGCGACACAAGTCCAAAATTGGCGTGCGAAGATGTTGCTGTTCTTATCTACCTTTGACTCAGCTAGTCGCATTCAATAACACAGATATTCTTAATTGTTTCCTACAACACAGCACTGCATTCAGAACAGTAAAAACACGCTTGTATAAATGTATGTGTGTGTGTGTGTGTGTGTGTGTAATCATAAAATAACAAAAAGCAAATTTATAATCATTGTCTGATCACATATTTCCATTTCTTAATGAATAACTGTTGCGTAGAAAGAAGCAAATAGACTGAGAATGAATGAGATGAGAATTGGATTTCGTTACGTTACGAAGTGACTACCCTATCGGTAGCAAGTTCGATTCCTGTAGCAGTTTTGATTTTTTTTTTTGTTTTTTTTTTATTTATCTACGTAGTCTATGGTGAGTGATACGTTAATCGTATAATGATGATCATATAAAAAAACTTTCAATATATTGTAACACAAATTTATTATCATATACATATATGATTTTGTTTTTGACTAAGTGATAATTTTCGTCGAAAGAGAAGTATATTCAACACACAAACACCGTCTCACCTACATATGAATAAATGCATATACGCATTTATATAACGAAAGAATGATAGCGAGAAACGAGAGGGGAAAAGTGAAAGACAAATCGATATGTGATGGAAGAATTTACTGCGAATGAATCAAATACAAGTTATTGCACCTTACACGTACACTTTGAAGACACGCACACACACACATATATACATGTGTGTGTATATATATATATATATTTATATATATATATATATATATATATATATATACACACATATATACATACATATATATATATGTTTATACATATATATACATACATACGTATATACATACATACGTGCATAAATATATAATATGTGTGTGAATACTATACTACTCACACAAACACACACAGACACATATATCTATATATACTATTTAATAAAGTAAGATATATATATATATACATATATATATATATATATATATATATATACATATATATATATATATATATATATATATATATATATATATATATACATATATATATATATATATATATATATATATATATTTATATATGCATATTCACAAAATGTCTCCATATGTATGTGTGTGTGTATATGTGTATATATATATATATATATATATATATATATATATAAATAAATATATGTATACATACAAACATACATATATATATATATATGTGTGTGTATGTGTGTATGTGTAAGATACCAACATATATTTAACAAATTAACGGATATATAAATGAAAACAAATCAGAAAAACCTCCTTTCACCCAATTCCTCGTTGACTAGAATTATTTTACATATCGCTCTTATTGAAGCGGACTTCTGACTCAGCTCAGGGACCAAGAGCAAGCATTCATTTTTATACTAGCTGTAGAGCCCGTCTATGATGGGAAAAATATTTAAAAATTAAAAGAAGGGCATGTAAACTAATGTTCCACCTCACTCAGGGGCGTAGTTAGCAATTCGGTCGCACGGGAGCTAGGTATCTTGTTTCGGTGGTTTTTATAGCGTGACAGACGGACACCTGAACGGTGTTACTCCTTTCAATTCTACATCGATATTCATCTAAATTACTACATCAAACAGTAACCCTAATCGCGCTGTTTTCGGAGTAGTAATATCTGGTTCTATTTACTTATTAATTTTTTTAGTGTAACTAACTCGTCTAACTAGAATATGATAGATAGCAAATGAGAATGAATCAGGTTAGACCCGTGCCCTATCTTCACGTAAATGATTTTACAGATGCGTGCACTAACATGGACCATCACCTGTTTTTATTCTGTCATGGAGTTTATTCATTGGCTGAAATCTCCGAAATGTTTGCTTTTATGTTTCAATCAAATTGATAAATCCATCACATATGATATTTAGCTCGGCATTTTGTTATACTCAAGGACGCAACTGACAAAGTAAAACAGAATTTTTTCTCATGACGATGTGAAAATGTTGAAATTAAATGAAAAATCAAAAATTCAAAAGGTAATAAAATCAAAAATGGATTTTGAAAACATCAGGTTGTTTTCTCTAGCTTCAATGCTTTGTAAATCTCTATAATCCACGTAATGAAAAGTGAATCCACGTACTTCATATACGCTGTGATTTCTGACAGCACAGGTACATTTGTTTATTATCAATTAGCTGAGCTACCCAGATCCAAAATATACGTAAATTTTGATTTCACAGATCTACCTAATAGATTTGGATGAAAATTTAGAGTGAAAAGAAAAACACCAAGATGAAATATTTTCGACCGACTTGGTTTCCGAGAGCGCGACCGCAGACCCCATAGAGATCAGCTAACCAGTTCAGTGAAATTAAACCTTGGAATGTGTGCTAAAGGCAAATTGTAAGCTGCTGATTTTGGATAAGCCAGAAGTGAGGGCTCACCTAAGAATTAAAACTACATTGTAAATAGAACCCTCTCTAAAAACTGAAAGAAAATATTTTACCAAAACTGACGAAACTGACATATTCATAGATTATGCCTCTTCAAAATATACGTATAGTTTAATTTCATAGATCTAACTTTATTATTTTTTTCTTAAAATCCATGATGAAAAACACATACACACACACACACAAAAAAAAAAAAATATCGAGAGATTTGTTTTCTGAGAGCAGTTACATAAAACTTAAGAAAATCGACTAATTTCTTTTTGCAAAATTCAACCCAAATATGAGTGTTGTAGGTAACTATACACCTGCTGATTTCAGACATGCCTTTGTTTCTGTATTGTGATGCGTAGTTCTCGACTTCTTGGAGTGCAAACACACACACACACACACACACACACACACACACACACACACACACACACTCCTGCGTTAGTATTTCATAACATAGAGAACATAGCAATACATGGAGTTACGTCATTGCATATGCAGATATTTACTGAGTTATACGTGTATAAGAATATTATTTTAAAATAAAAACTCTAAAATTCTAAATGATTATACTATATATATATCATGGCACTATTTACTTATGCCCCCTCGTTAGCAATTTTATATAATTCTTTTGCCTAAAAAAGAGGATGAACATTATCAGAGGTTCGACCAAGTTAGTTGCCAGAAATAGCAATAAATTAGCATATTTCACTTTTCCTGTGCCGCATAAAAAATAAGTTTTTCTTGGCAGCTGATTCCTCTCTGAAGTTTTTGATATGATTAAAGAAGGAAAAAAAGGAATTTATTCTGTATTGATAATTGTATTAAAAATGATTTTCATAACTATACCAGCGCAACAAGATTTGATACACACACACACACACACACACACACATATATATATATATATATATATATATATATATATATATACATACATACATACATATATACATATGTGTATGTGTGTGTATTTTTTATATGATTTTCTTCTGTGTTTGTGTGTGTGTGTGTGTATGTTTAGTAGTATCTCCTCTGATTTAGCGATATATATAGAGGACAGCAAACGTCGATAAACACGGATATTCATTTCACCTCTTTAAAAATTCAGAAGAGAAATTCGCATCAAATTAGTTCCAAAGAAACTAAATCTATATTTCCTAACAATTAATCAAAAAGGATGGGATGTAAAGAAGAAGAAGAAGAAGAAGAAGAAGAAGAAGAAGAAGAAGAAGAAGAAGAAGAAGAAGAAGAAGAAGATGGAGAAGAAGAAGAAGAAGAAGATGGAGAAGAAGAAGAAGAAGAAGATGGAGAAGAAGAAGAAGAAAAAGAAGAAGAAGAAGAAGAAGAAAAAGAAGAAGAAGAAGAAGAAAAAGAAGAAGATGAAGAAGAAGAAGAAGAAGAAGAAGAAGAAGAAGAAAAAGAAGAAATGAGTAAATAAATGAATGATAAATAGATAGATAACACTAATTCAACTCTTTCTATTCTGACTGAAGATGATTGCTTCAACTATTCTATTGTATAAATGATAAATCAAACAATTCTAAATATATATTTTTTGTATGAATGTAAAAGCTCATTCGTATGATTAAATTCGTAAGTGTGTAAGACTTGTCAGTTTAGCTCAGTTGGTAAAAGAGCTGCCTTTTAATCAAATAACCATGATTCAAAATCAATTTAATCAGGCAGCGTGTCTTAAAAAAATGAAAAAGAGGGGTGATCAATGAAAAAATAATTCGTCTGGGCAGTGATCACTTGAAAACAGTTTGAATTTTCCAAAAAAATAATCATAAGCACCAACTACGGTAATAATTTAGCATGAATTACATTGTAAATTGAACAAGACCTAAAAATCTATTTAGGGTGGATTTTTATGGCCCATACATATGAGATATACATAGATAACCAGCGTAACAGAGAAGACGCAAAATTTAATTGAAAAAAAAAGAAAGGAGGAATATGTTGACAGTGTTGAGTTTTTTTTGCTTAATTCTTAAAAAATGATTTTTTTTTGATAATTCTATTTAAGGGAAAATTCGTAATTGCACCCTCGCTTCAAGATTCAGTACGCCTCGCATAAATGTGTGTGTTTATGTGTGTGTATAAATGTTTTGTGTGATCATGTTTCTGTGTTCCTGACTCATAAATGTCTATTTGTCTCATATATGCGTATGATTTTGTATGTGTACATCCAAATATTTATACATGTACGTGTGCATACGTTTTGCATGTGTGTATGTGGAGATATTTTGCTATGAATGCGTCTGTAATTATATTCCTACGTGTGATTGTGTGCGTGTGTACGCCGATATATATATATATATATATATATATATATATATATATATATATATATATATAATATATATATATATATATATTTGTGTGTGTGTGTGAGAGTGTGCATGTGTGTGTATGTGTGATTGAGTGTGTGAGTGAATGTGTGTGCGTGTGTGTGGGTGGGTGGGTGCACGTGTGCGTGTGTAAGCGTAAAGTGTTCATTTCCGTATGTTCTTGTATGTGTCTATTTGTATATCCGTGACTATGTGTAAATATATATGTTGGTGCATATCTTTTTATATTAGAGTGTGTACGTGTAGACGAATGAATTCATGTTTATTCTTATTACACGTATGTCAATACGTGTTTATGCGCGTATTTGTTAAATGTTCATATGTATGTAACAGAATTTCCCATACTTATTCGTAAAAGGAAAATTGAAGAAAAAAAAAATTCTAAATATCCAAAATTTTTTTGTGTAATCCCTACCCCACCTTTTAATCTTTTGATGTTTTATCTTATTTATGCATTGAAGTTTCATTAATTTGTTTTCATCTGACGGATAGATCCCTTCAGATTATGTTTACTTTTTTTGGAAAGCGCTCAGGAACTTTTCGACCTGTGTTTAATCGAGAAAAATGATGGAAAACCTCCTTAAAAGAAATTTTGAGTAAAAATATTTTCCAGACAAAAAACTTAAATCATGATTAATCGAATGAACCTTGAAAAATGGCCCAGAACAAAAATAACTGGCTCAATTTTTCTGTTTTCCAAGTCCTAACTTAAGAATACCAGTTGAAGTAATTCCGGACTTTTTACTAAAAAAAAAAAAAAGATAATAAATATCTCGAGAGATTTATCTGTTAAATTTGTAAAAAAGAAAAAAATCAATGTATAGATTAGATAAATCATCAACATTGTGAGGATCATAAAAAAAAATATTTTCCTTATATTTAGGATGAAAAATTATCTATTAAAAAATTCCTTATTTGATAAATAATTATCGAAAACTTTATAGAAATCAGATAATATGCTGATCTTAGCCAGATTTTAAAATTTCTCAGGTGTCGATTTTCCTTATTTTTCATACGATTATTATACAATATTAATGATTCGTAATTATTCAATACTAATCACACAATATTATTAATTACTAATTTTATCATAAATTCCATGGTAAATAAAGGTCCAGTCTTCGTGATGTATAAAAATAATGGAGATATTGCTTTAATGAGATTTAATGGTGGGGGGTTAGGAACCAGTGAATTAACTGCACTATTCAAGATAATGAGTCACTGTGCCCCATCCCCTCCCTAAATGTCCGACCTAACCAGGGCTACACATTCGTCTGTCTTTGGATGCCCATGTGTCTGTAGAAGGGGTGTTTCAAAGCACTCCTGGTCACATTTTCGGGTTACAACTTTGAAAATGTGCATGAATACACCACTAGGTACCATCTAAAACGTTTTACTTTGTTCGAAAAAAGTGCTATGTTGGGGACTCTGTGGTCATTTTGGACTAAATCTTGTGCAGGTATTCGAAAAAACAAAAACAAAAAAAAAATTTTCTTCTAGATAATTTTAGATAGAAGATTATTTTTGGTTAATTGAAGATGATTTTTAAAAAATAATTTCCGATATTTTTAGATATGTAGTTTTGTTACACGCGCAGACTACGGCGATTCATTTTTAGCAAGATATGGATATAGCTGTATACATTTTCCCAGGCTAACAAACATCCAGAATGACATTCTCCCTTGCTAAGAAGGTTCTACATAGCACCTCACCATGAGGTGACCTGGGGTACATAGTAACCAGAAAAAAATGGCATAAGGTTTCTGAAAAGCTTTTAAAACGTTGCAGATGGTGCATAAATTTACCCTCAAATAAAATATATGTTCCTATTTGTACTGATTTTCTATTAATATAAGAATTAAAATTTATTTCATTATTAGAATGTAATTTTGCTCAAATCTTTGTGCTTGAATTTGTTGGTATCGTAGAAAAATTGATTGATGGGGTATATTTAAAGGAATATGGGACGACAGTGACAGGGAATTAATACAAGTGAGTACTTATTAATTATATACACAATTAAAAATAGAATCTTAGCACCAATCAACGTCACTGACTGATATACTGTAAGTGCCCTGTATTGCCAATTTATATACTTATAATCTAGATCTAAATGTTTCTGGAAGCTTTTAGATGTCAGAAATTGCTATTTAGATGATTTTTGATGAAAGGAGTAATATTTTCATTTTAATTATAGTAACACAGGAGGCGATATTCTCAATCACTTAAGTACTATTTTAATACGATAAATGTTAAAGACACTTTTAACGCATTAGTAATACATAATATACTTCTTAGACTTTACATACACAGACATACATACATACATACACACACACACACATATATATATGTGTATATATATATATATATATATATATATATATATATGTGTGTGTGTGTGTATATATATATATATATATATATATATATATATATATATATATATATATATATACATATATTTGTATGTATATATATGTATGTATGTATGTATTTATGTATGTATGTATGTATATCATGAGACTGTAGATGTTTCCAGCCGTGTTCTTGCTAGATGCCCCCACCGGAAATGGTTTGACTTCCAGAGCTGGTTATTTACAAACTTATGTGCGTAAGATCCCAATCATGGTAATGACAATATAACATCAAAGAAACATCGTCGGAATTAATTTTTCATGTCCGACCCATGTTCCCAATTCAACGGTCATACATTATATGGAACTCAGATCAAATGCATTAATTCGATGTTATGCAGGGATCTGTATACTGCGGCCTGCAGCCTAATTTACTCTGACCCGCTTTCTTCATTGAATACGTAATGTTGCATAATACAATCGTTTCCTGCACATCGCTATTAGACACTTTTTCAGTTGCTCGGTCGGTCGTATTTATGTAAACAACAGAAAGAGGAGGGGGGAGAATGTGTGACGTCACTAAATGAACATATGCTCTGATAGATAGATGCTGCATCAAGTGTTTGTTTTTTACAGTTGCCAAGCATTGTTTGTTATTCATAACAAAAGCTGGCTTCAAAGATGGCTACACTTGTCTAAACCTTTCCATTCCCAGTTGACTTCATAGCTAAAAAAAAAAATGATATATACTCATTTTAAGCGGACTGATACTAAGACTCCACGACAGATAAATATATATTTACTTCAATTTAAACTTACTAATTGTTTTTTCTTCAATTAACCAATTTTCTTCTTCCCACTCCTCCATCCTGTTCCTACTAACCCAGCTAGTAATGCTTCAACTACATTTCTTAGAATCCCTTTCAAATCGGAATCACAGAAACGGACGTAAAGATGTTGAAATCACCGTCCAACTTATGGTTCTTGTTTTGTTTTGCTTATCTCTCTTTGATTAGTGAACAATTTAACAGCGAATGATAGAAAAAAAAATGTGATTTTTTCTATGACCTTGAACGAATCAATGCATCACGGCTAAAATTCTCCCGAACTACACATACTTGTTGCTCTATGAATATATAAAAATCTGAACCAAACTATTCACTCCCCTCCAAAAACAAAAAAAAACTCATACTTCTCATTGATCGATAGTATATCGAAGTTAGGTAGTCATGTAGGTGCATACTCCACTACTACTATTACTACAACAACAACTACTAATACTACTAATACTACTAATACTACTACTACTACTACTACTACTACTACTAATTATAATAATAAGCAGCACACCTTCTCTGTCCTCACGATTTCTATTGTTCAACATTCCAGGGATTGACTGACCGAAAAGCGTCCAAAAATTAAAAAAAAAAATTTTGTCATCATAAATTTGCTAATTTTCTCACATTTTCAGTTTGCCTGTCTGCCTGTCTCTTTTTCTGATTGTCATTCGTTTTTGTTTGTTTTTTTTTTTCTTACTTTTGCTTTCCACCGAATCGGAGATTGAATATACTCCGATGGTATTACAAAAGAACTGAAATGTCAGTTTGGGAAACTGAAAAAACAAAAAACAAAAAGAAAACCGGAATTTGCATAAAATCGTTAAATCGTTCAGGAATCTGGGCTCTTTCATTAACAGATTTAAAATCGATTTGAAATTTCATGACAGAGTTTTCCCTACTCATTGAAGAGAGTGTGTGTGCAAAATTTCAAGTTTCTATTATGAACGGTTAAGGGTGAAAAAAGTCCAGATGTATTGATTCATGGATTCATATGAATGTCAGGATATATGTATAACCTAAACCTGATAACAGTGTTTAAACGGGACTGTTGTGGTTAGCAGTGATTAATAATCGTAATATGACTATAATTACCCCGATGTTGTTTGTTTGTCTGCTCAACCTTCCAGCGATGACTCTGAAGAACTCATTGAACCTTTCAAGGTATTTGGTCTTAACCCTTTCTTACCATTGACACGACAATAAAATGAAATAAGAAACGAAATCTTTGCTTTTTATATCATATAATAGATAGGATATATGATTTAAGAGAAACTAAACTAGATTTAAATATTTATGTGTAGGCGGGCAAATGGTGACGTCAATGAATCGATCTGCCAACGTCATCGACATCATACCGATATAATGACGTCATGACCTTCGGAATTGTATTGAAAAATACGAAATGTATTTTTGGCTGGAAATGATATATCCTACG
>OY735210.1:40964554-40967054 GCA_963457665.1 Thysanoteuthis rhombus
TTATAATGCAACTGACAATCATATATGATTTTCAAAGCATAACACCAACAGCGAGCGCTGAAAGCCTTGTTCTGTCTTCAGTATTGAATCCTCAATTTATATCTTTCTCATCACTAGAAATATAGAGTCGGCTAGTGAATGAATCCAGATACAACCGCGAATACTGTTTCATTTTCTTTCGCAATCGCAAAAATGCATAATTTTAAACTGGATCCTTAATGTTTTTCCGTTGTGCAGATGTACAGTTTTGAAGTACCCCACTTACTTCTGCTGTGGATTATCAATTTGTTGTTACGTTCAGATAGTTTTTTGTGTTTTGGAAAGATAATTTCAGATGGTCATACTACGGAGGGAAACTATAGCTACATAGTTAATAAAAGCACACCTCCAAAACTTTTTTTCCGAAAGACTGACACTTTTTCATTGGTGAACAAGTTCTCATTGATCAAAAGCAGACAAAATTTGTTTTCGAGAAACAATATCAAAACGTTTTTGGCTTTCAATGGTAACAAAAGTTAAACTAAAAAATAAATAAATAAAGCTGAAAATAAATAGAAGTCACAAATGAGAATAATGGTTTATCATATTTTATCTAATAATAAATAAATTATAAAATACGATCGACCCTCAAATTTCAATAGCGTTCAAGGAACAGAACCTTCAAAAAATTTCAATTTAGTGAATATGTCTAAACTCCCTGATAAAGCTAAACACCTCTTACTGTCTTGTTCTCTATTGGAAGCAACACGTACCTTCCTTCATATTTCATCATCATCTGTCTGTTGGCGCTCGTTGTTGAACCTAGACGTTCTTCACAATTCGCCAAACTTCTCTATCGTGGGCATCCCAGAATTTGTACTTTCTGAATCTTTCAAGCTCGTTACGCCATGTTACTTTCAATCGGCCACAGCCTAACATCTGATATCCGGGGATTCATGCTGTAAGTCGTGATGTCAAGCTGTTGACTGACATTCCTGCAACATGTCCAGCCCATTGCCAATTGAGTTTTTTTTACGGTTTCTATGATATTTTGGACTCTTGTCTCTTCTCTGATATACTGGGCTATCTTATGATCTCTCCATGTGAGGTTGAGCATGATTCTATCATGTACACATTGGATGGTTCTCAGTTTGAGCATCAATCTTTTGGCTAGGTCCCATGCTCCAGCTCCTATCGATAGGACACATTGGTTGCATGCCCTTCTTTTTAGGACGAGTAGGATTTTCTTATTCTTGAATGTTAAGCTTGCTCTACCAAAATCTTGTCAACCCAGTGTAGTTCTTTGCTTTATTTCTTCTTCTTTTGATGACTTCTTGAAGGCTCGTTGTTCTAGATTGATGTAGTGGTCTACTTTCTCCAGCTCTGCATTGTTGATTTCAATCGTTGTGTCTTTGTCCCCAACATGTTTGATGCACATGACATTTGTTTTGCTGAAGTTCATATAGAGACTTGCTATATTTAGTTCGTCTAACATTATTTGGAGATCGCGAAGGTTCTTAGCAAAAAGGACGATGTTGTCAGCAAATTTGAGGTTACTCAGGTATTCTCTGTCTAAAGTGATTCCTTTGTGTTTCAATTCTAATTTTCTGAAGATCATCTTAAGGCAGGCTGGGAAGAGTTTGGGTGAGCTGGTGTCACATTGTCTCACTCCTTTTTTATTTGGAAGTACTCAGAATCTTTATGTAATCTGATGAAGGAACTACTGTATCAGTTGATATGTTGCAGTACTCTGACATATACAGGGTCTGACAGAGTGAGTATAGCTGTACGAGAGCTTTTAAAAATCAAAACAAATTTGACAACGGTTGTCTCAATAAGAATCACACAACTGATGATTTTCCGTGAACATGCGAAGAAAAACCGCCCAGAATCTATTTCTTTGATCTTATTCTATTTTATCGTAGAATCGATGAAAAATACTGGTACGAAAAATTTTGCCTATGTATAGAACCGAATATTTTGAGAAATGACCTCTGGTGACCTCTAATGACCTCCGAGGCCAATCTCACATAACCTATTCCAGAAGTTGATATTTTGCAGGTCTCCATACCATATATTAGATCAGTTTCAGGTATTTTCTTAGTATATACTACCAGGGTTTTATCATTATTTTAGTCAACCCTACCAAGTATTAATACGTATTTCAAAGTTTATACAGCTGCGTACTCCCGTGAGAATAAGGTAATAGGAGGACAACATTTAAAAAATATCATTATTGTTAGGTTTTGCCTTCACAACTTTCTCAGCAGGTTGTAGCGCATACGAACTAAGGACAGATCAAACAAATTCGGTCGATAGAACACCTTACCTCGTGCAACAGTAGACCTACAAGACTATCGATTATGATCGATTAACCGCTATGGTTAGGTAATCTATGGCAAGTACAGTCTGGAAAACAATTCAATCTGTTCGTTGCTAAGTACATTTTATACTATATTAACATATGTATAGTGGTCTTCTCGTAAAAATTGATGAAAATGGAATGTTTTCATCGCATGTT
>OY735210.1:40972054-40977054 GCA_963457665.1 Thysanoteuthis rhombus
CTATCTATCTATCTATCTATCTATCCCTAGATTATCAGTATGCCCTTCAATCAAATACATTCCCCCATCTATCTATCTATCTATCTATCTATCTATCTATCTATCCCTAGATTATCAGTATGCCCTTCAATCAAGTACATTCCCCCATCTATCTATCTATCTATCTATCTATCTATCTATCTATCCCTAGATTATCAGTATGCCCTTCAATCAAGTACATTCCCCTATCTATCTATCTATCTATCTATCCCTAGATTATCAGTATGCCCTTCAATCAAGTACATTTCCCTATCTATCTATCTATCTATCTATCTATCTATCTATCTATCTATCTATCTATCTATCTATCTATCTATCTATCTATCTATCTATCCCTAGATTATCAGTATGCCCTTCAATCAAGTACATTCCCCTATCTATCTATCTATCTATCTATCTATCTATCTATCTATCTATCTATCTATCTATCTATCTATCTATCTATCTATCCCTAGATTATCAGTATGCCCTTCAATCAAGTACATTCCCCTATCTATCTATCTATCTATCTATCTATCTATCTATCCCTAGATTATCAGTATGCCCTTCAATCAAGTACATTCCCCCATCTATCTATCTATCTATCTATCTATCTATCTATCCCTAGATTATCAGTATGCCCTTCAATCAAGTACATTCCCCCATCTATCTATCTATCTATCTATCTATCTATCTATCCCTAGATTATCAGTATGCCCTTCAATCAAGTACATTCCCCCATCTATCTATCTATCTATCTATCTATCTATCTATCTATCCCTAGATTATCAGTATGCCCTTCAATCAAGTACATTCCCCTATCTATCTATCTATCTATCTATCCCTAGATTATCAGTATGCCCTTCAATCAAGTACATTCCCCTATCTATCTATCTATCTATCTATCTATCTATCTATCTATCCCCAGATTATCAGTATGCCCTTCAATCAAGTACATTCCCCTATCTATCTATCTATCTATCTATCTATCTATCCCTAGATTATCAGTATGTCCTCCAATCAAGTACATTCCCCTATCTATCAATCTATCTATCTATCTATCTATCTATCTATCTATCTATCTATCTATCTATCTATCTATCTATCTAGTTCAAGCAAGGTCTTTTGAATCACAACTAATCAGCTGATATCATTGAATGAGGAATTTACTGGTGAAATAGATAAAAACATCTGAGAATTACTCATTTTGATTACAATAACTGTTTTATAACATTATCCATGATTATAACAGCCGACTCTCACTCCCACTCTCTCCTCTTTACTCCATATATATATATATATATATATATATATATATATATATATATATATATATATACATATATATATATATATGTATATATATATATATATGTATATATATATATATATATATATATATATATATATATATATATATATATATATATATATATATATATATATATATATATATATATATATATATATATATATATATCAGGGATACCCGTCAGAGGCCAGGGAAAAATAACTTCAAATGTGGTAACACAATGGGAAATATGTTCTTCAAAAAATTTTTCTCAGATCACAAAACAATGAGTAGAAAAATAAAAGATAATTTACACGAATAGATTATTCTTTAATTACGATCCTCGCTGTTAACAGAAGGTTGTAGAATCATGGCCTGGGTTGAATTGTGTGTAAGGTTGGTTTTTTTTTTTTCTTTTTCTTTTTATTCAGAAGAAATCTCTGTTACTTTTCAATCGATGCGTGTCAGTTTTTTGAAGAAGTGAAAACTTCAGTGTTTATTTGGATGGGCGGATTTTATTCCTGTTCTAACTATTAAGCAGACCCTTACTTTACGTCACTTGTGCAAGAGGACGATTTTGAAGTATTTGTGTTGGTACCGACGTGAAATAAAATAAATGAAATTTTCGGTTTCAATTATGATTAGAAAACTGCTGTGTTTTTGAAAAGTGATTTCGGACGGTCGTTATATAGACAGAATGTAAGTTCTGCATTTTAGTTACATTGTAAATTGCCCTTTCAAACAAAAAGTATTTACAACTCACACTTAACCAGAGATAATTGATGTGTTATTGATTGGAAGGACAAAAAATTCTTCGGAAATTAATTTTTAATACGTTTCTTGCTTTCACTGGAAAGAGAATTCATAACCAGAAATTTGTCTAAAAATGAGATGATAGGAGTCAAAAATAAATAATAGATGTTTACAGTAAGCGCTTCTCAACCCTTTTTATTCGCAACCAATGAGAGAAATGTTTGTGCGACATCGGACTCAGTGTTATTAGTCCATATTCGTAATCTTACTCTGACAGAAGGAAAAAAATTACGGCGTTTACTGTTTATAGGAAAAACTAAAATGAGACAGAAACGAAGTTAGTATTCATGAAATAATTGAATAACATTGAGTCATTTAACAATAAGCACTAACAGAAGTAAATACATACATACATACATATCTATCTATCTATCCATCTATCTATCTATCTATCTATCTATCTATCTATCTATATATATATATATATATATATATATATATATATATATATATATATATATATATATATATATATATATATATATATATATATATATATATATATATATATATGAATTTTAAAAAAAACTCCAGTTACATAATTCATTTTGATGTTTCTCCCCAAACCCAATAATCTTAAGGCAACCAACCCCTAGTTAGGGGAGGACTGCTTCACAATATTTCATCTGATGAAATTAAATCGGCCGTTGCCTACGAGAGTTAACTCTCTAGTAAATAGTCACTGCTGCAACTGCTGATGATGATGTCAGATTTTTTTTTACCTGGTCTCCTTTTTTTGCACCGTCAGACGTGCAGACCAACGACAATTACACAAATGAGAATGCATATAGATATATAAATTTAGATAGATAGATAGATAGATAGATAGATAGATAGATAGATAGATAGATAGATATCGCCCTAATCAACCCCTTAATGCAACTGACTTCTTTCAATTGTAGTGTCGTTATCGAATATCTATGAGCTGCTACAAAAATGCTGAATTCAAACCACACTAACCAACTCTTCAAATTCACTTTCCTATTGTTATTCTACGGTGAGGGCGTGTATGTTAAACAAGTAGCAAGACTGAAGCGCCAACGATTTCTTAGAACGCATTTTCGAAGCATGAAAAGGGGGGGGGTACGACGTTTTATCGAACGACTTTCCATTGAAAATGTATGCTAGACGCATACACATGCACGTCACTAACGCACACACATACCCACATACACTCATATACACAAATGCCATGTACGTACACACATACATGCATGATACATACACACATCCTCACATAAGATCCACATGTGCACACACTGGCCACATGCACAGACATACATTTACGCGCACATCCCACGGATATTCAGTTACGCCTACACACATACAACTTACACACATGCACATACACGACACATATAGATATGCTACATACGTGCGTATGTACATATATTACATATGCACATACACTCTTACTTTACCCACATGTGCGCACACAGATCATCAATTCACAAACTTGCATTTACACGGATTTCACGCACATACACACATGCGCAACATACTGTATGAATACGATGCGTGTGTGTATGTATGTGTGTGTGTGTATGTGTGTGTATGTGTGTGTGTGTGTATTATGCATCTTTAATGAAACGTTCTACAATGAAAAGTGGTTTGTCAGAAAGAGAGAAAGAAACGAATGGGGGAGAAACAGGAAGTAGATTTTACAAGAAAGTTGAATGAAGGAAATTTTGTAAAGGAAACCTTGGGGAGGTGGCGGGAAAGAGTCAGAGTTTCATGGGGAAATTGTAGGGATTTTGAGAGGGAGAGTTTATAAGTATTGAAAAGGACAGAAATAATGAGGGGCGGGGAGATCGAGCATGAGTACAAGAAGGGAAGTCGGGGGGTCAAAAGAAAGAGCTAATGTAGAAAAAAAAACAAGAGAAAGAAAAGAACGCAGACGAAGATTCGAGTAAGGTAGGAGGAAGAAAAGTTAATGAAGAAGAAGAAGAAGAAGAAGAAGAAGAAGAAGAAGAAGAAGAAGAAGAAGAAGAAGAAGAAGAAGAAGAAGAAGATCAAAGATGAGTGAAATTATAGGTAAGTCAACAAAAAGCTGCAAAAGGAGAAAAGAGGACTCTAGACGAAACTAATGGTGGCAATAGTAGTAGTAGGATGACTTAGTTTGTTTTCATCATTCACTACTACTACTACTACTACTACTGAAAAGTAGTAATGATGATGATGGTGATGATAACAATAGCAAAGTCGAGGATGTCAGAAGATGGTGTCGGGAGATGCATGGTGGCCGAATCGGTGACAGCACAGAGATCTGAGTTCAAAATCCAGCTGTTCACTTCGCCTAGGGTAAAGGCATGGATCCATCTCTCCTACCCCAGCCGGGGGGTGAAATAGCACAGGGTAAAGCGAGAGACACCACCTCAGGTGGCCGTTGCTTTCAAGTCTATTTCACCTATCACAAATCAGGGGCCGAGGTAGAAAGGACGGCTGAAACCGTGACCAGCGTAAGGGCCCTTCTTTCTTACTAAAGGTGGTGACAACTAAATAGTTGTAAGACTACAAAGATGATGAGTTGAATGGAGATCGAATAATAATGACTCGACAGGAAGAGATCGAGAGATAATTGGGAAGGAGAAAATTAAGGACGATGGAATGAAAAAGTGTTAAAAATAAAAAGAAAATAGAGACAGGTCTGGTTAGTCACTCAATAGAAACGTCTTTTTGTAGTATGCAGTGTTTGGAGTGATCAGTTAGAAAATCGAGAAGAGGATGATTAATGTTTACAATTTTTGCCTTTTCTTGTCAGGTGATCAGTGCGAAATTCTGAAATTTCAAAAACAAGTGAGACACAAATTGAGAGATCAATTTAGCTTGAGATTACACTGCGAATTGAACCTCCCCATTAAAAAAATCTGTAAAAGGG
>OY735210.1:40979554-40982054 GCA_963457665.1 Thysanoteuthis rhombus
CGCTCCTTAGCTCATCTAAAAATGCTTCCACCGTCGTTGTTAGTGTTTGATGATAATAAAGTTGTAGTGGCAATGGAGTTTTCATGGAATGGGGAAGCCATTGTTCATAGGATTTTCATAACTTCTATTTCTTCAAGTTTTAATATTCCTGAATAAATAATTTCATCAATCAATCAATCAAGATCATCAATGCTTACTTACACATGCTTTTCAAATCCCGATTTGTTCATATGGTATTCGTGTTTGTATTTTTATTCCTTTGCCATTCGTCAAAAAACAAAGCATTTTGTAAGATGCAAATTATATAGCATGTCATTTTACATAGAGGAAATGTTAATTAACGAGTCTACACATTTCACAATCCCTCTCCTCTTTACAGGTAAGAGTTATCAGTTCCTAACAACAGTATGGACACGACGGACTTTTGCGTAATTTTTTTCCTTCAAGAGTACAGACTTTGGGAGAGAGCATCTGGAATAGCATGAGGCATCATCCAAGCATTTGACCAAGGATCGTTTCCTGTATGAATGATACAGCGCTGGTTTCAGATGATTCGGTGACGAGATGAGAATCTTAATGATCTACAGCTTTCAGCGGGAATGACCATTTGATGACGACACACTAGTGAGAACAAACAAATCAAACGTTTTACCCATTTGCACGCATTTGGGAAAAGAAAAAAAAAAGGGTCCCACATGAACTGACAGAAGACCGGGCACAGTATTATGACATGTTAAAACTGTCTCTTAAGAAATTAGACGATTGAGGAGTCGAAGTTCTACCTCGTCTACCTTATTCTACCCATGTTACTCATATTTGCTTTTTTAAAAAACATTTTGACAATTTTATAAAGAATAAACAGTTCCAAAACCAAACAGTCGCAGAAGGAGCTTTTTTACTGTAAGGGTATGTCACGTTGCCATACGTGTTATTCAATTACTTGTGAACTACGTAAACTTATCAATAATATGCGCTTGGCAATGCACTTATCAACCCGATTAATTGAACTTTATTCAGTGATATTTACGGATACAACTTCGTTCTTTGTTAATATATATATATATATATATATATATATATATATATATATATATATATATATATATATATGCACATTTTCTGTCAAGCTGCATAAAATACATTTACAGTGAGTCAGGTGTTCTTTTTATAAATAAAGTGCTCTATATTTATTAAATAAAAGTAGATCTGCTATAATAAAATGTGTTTCATGTCTTTCGATCGTCAGGTGGACTCGTATTTGAAAATATACTCGTTATTTTTCTGCATTTCAGTTTCACAATCTTACTGTCACTTTTTACCTCCTTTCCATTCGAATTCAAGTTACCTCCCTTGCATTGTGTTTTTTTCTAGTAATGTCTAATGATACTCGTCCATTTTTTAATTTTGAATTTTCTTTTGCTCTTCTTTCGTTTTTTTTATTTAATTAAATCAAGCTGTAAATTTGTATCAATATCCTTTGTCATAATTACTTATTTATTTTTTATTTTGTATTTAAATCTCGGTGTTTGATATTATGTGCTTCCATTTTGTATTTTTTCATTTTAATCTTTTATAAGATATAGATAATTGACTATCTAGATTTGTTTAAATATATGTTGTTGTTTTGGAGTGTCATTGCCATAATTTTTCAAACTATTTTTTGTAAATTTTAAGTAGGGCTGATTTCTACTCTCTGAAATTTTTTGTAATCTCTGAGGAATTTTGATTTATGCCGTTAATCCATCATTCAGTTCGAATGTAGAGACAGTAGTAAGACATTTCTTAACTTAATGACCAAAAACTTCAAAGAAAAAAAATATTGCCCCAAATCCTCGAGGAAAACACCCTTAAAATAAGCTACTCATGCATAGACAACATGGCCAGAATAATAGAAAAAAAACGCAACAATAAAATAATCATGAACAAACGAAGCAAAGACAACAAAGGTAAATCATATATAAGTAGGGACACGGATCGGTGTGTCAGGGAATGGAACAACCGCACGTAATTCATAAAGCAAACGCAAATTCCAAAGAAAAAAAATTCCTGTGGAAGTCTGGAACACTAGTTTCAAAATCAGGCTCAATAACCATAAACAATCATTCAACAATGGAATATGCTAGAACGGCGTAACATTGCTCAAATACGTATAGAATCTAGATAGACAAATAGAACATCCATGATGAAATAGGTACGTTAAAGATCAACAACAATATACAAAGACAACATCTAAAATGCCTGGGAAGGAAACTACACATAATCGAATTCACGAAAGAGAAATCACTATTACACTGATACAAGAACTTTACATTCAGCGATGCAGCTACCATCCGTGATAGTAATAGTACGAGAAGGGTAAAGAAAAGCAAGTTGATCCTGGTATTTGTAAAATATTGTGATATGGAAATTTATTGCATTATTGTATTATATAAGAATCGTAAATGGCCATTTTTCTATTTTTCTTTAGCCACTTTTGGCTCTTATGCAAGCTTTGGACATT
>OY735210.1:40989554-41007054 GCA_963457665.1 Thysanoteuthis rhombus
AAATATTTTTTCTATTTATTTTCGAATATTCGACGGCTTTAACTTCGTGTAAATAAAATGTTTTGATCAAGTTATCCTCGTTTGGAATTAATTAGATCAAATAAATGTTGATAAAATTATGACTATCATGTATATTTTTGTATATATTTAGGTCATGTGATGCCAGACTTTTTTTTAGCGTCGTTGTGGCATTGAATGTCTTGATCTGAGATTGAAAATACAAATCAGAGACACTTTGACGTACAGTTCAATCAGTGATTTTTTTGTAAGCCTTAAAGGTTTAGGGGAGTCCTATCCACATAGTAACTAAAATGCGAAACTGAACCCTTACTTTCCGTTCATCGGTTTAGTTCAGACAAATTTAGTATGCATACTTAGTGGAGCTAGGGGGTGGGGGACTTGAACGATTCATTTTTCCCAAAGATATTTCAGTGGTGGTGGGTTTTCATTGATAATGTGTCTCTTTTTCGCACTGTTTTCCCCTCCGACAAACATTGGCACAGCTCAACCAAATTGACTGAAATTTGTCATGCATACTCAATGGACAAATAGAAATATCTTAAAGTAAAAGATTTTGAGATAAAACAAGGGTTTTAGAGGGCCATGATATTTTTTCAAAAACTATTTTTCTCAACTGAACCCTTATTTTACGTTCAATATCCATTTATACATAAACATACTAACTGGAAAGTGCTGGATAGTGAAATAACACAAGAAAAAGATGCAACGTTGTTCATACAATTTTGATAGCATTTTGCAAAATTTGTCAACATTTTTTCTGCTATAAATCTATTTGTTTCCAATCGATTTATTCCTCGAAAAAACGTCTGGAACAAAAATATATAATCATTGCATAAAGATATAACGAAAACTATCATCCGAAATACAACATAATTCATCAGGAATGAAAAAGGTATAAATATATACATATGTGATGTATATATTAGTCATAAACACTGTATAGTCTGCATTCTTATAGTTTTTATTTTTCTCATTTCAAGAATCGATTTATAATATGCATTATATGACGTAAAAAAGAAACTAATCATCCTTTTTTCTTCGCTCACACTCTGAATCAATCTTTTCCTATGAACGTTATTAAACGATTCTAATTTGAATCGAGCGAAAAACATGTTGGCTTTCATATAACTGTCGAATTTCGTCGCTGTAGAGAATAGTAAAGCAGACGAAGGAAAAATAATAAATAGAAGACACAAGAATGAATTAGAAAGACTTATCCGAATTATCTATCTATATAATTTATGACTTTTTTTCATTCTTATGTTCGTAACAATGGACTCATCCACTTCAAGGTAATGATTTAGCTGATATGAATATTTCCTACCGACAATCTCAAACAAAGGATTCTTCCACTGAATCTAGCTTTCAATTAAAAAAAAATGAAAATAAATCATCCCTTGAACTTTAAGCACCGGCCCTTCCCGTTTTACGAAGGTCCACCTCACACTACTCTTTCGCTTTTTCGAAAAATAGCTTGACCCATCATCCTAAAAAATTTCGCTTTAGGTGCACTCCAATATTGTTGCCATATAAATTAATGATAATTACTACTTCGCTTAACTTTACTTACGTTCTTCTTTTGAAAAGTGGCGTAAATCTGTATACCTACTATTTTGTGGGATTAACTAGTAAGCGAATTAATGAAAGATAATAGAAGACAGGTGCATCCCCGGAGATTAGAGTTTAACAATCTTGTTTGACATATTGTTACTCCAGTAGTAAGTTCGATGTTGAGAACAAAGACACAACAAAATCGGAAATGCAGACCTGAAGAAAGAAGACCACTACATCCACCTAATACTACGAATCTTCTCGAAATCATCAAAAAAGAAGAAATCGAGCCCAGAACCACCCAAGGTTCGAAAGCTTTCAGTAGAATAAGCTCAACATTCGAAAAAAAAAAAACAAAAAAAAAAAACAAGACAAAACAACAACACATCCTATTAGACTTGAAAATAATAGTGTACATCCAACAGTCACCTATGGAGCTGAAGCATGGGAGCTAACCAAATATTGACCCTAAAACTGAGAACTATGCAACGTTCAGAGAAGAGAATCATTCTCAATATCACTCTGAGAGAACGCAACAACGCAGTATATTAAAGAAAAAAAAACTAAAATTAGAGATATCATAGAATCAATGGGAAAAAAATCGAATGGCTGATCATGTTGCAAGAATGTCAGACAATCACTGGAAATCACGACTCACATTGTGGATCCCCAGAGATCGTATGCAATACTATGACCTGCAAAATATAAGCTAACGAATAAGACACGTTCAGAAAATATTGGCTCCGTGGCGCCCATGAGAGAGAGAGAGAGATAGAGTCGTGGCGAACCCCAGGTAGGTTTTATGTCCAACGACAGACACTAAAAGGCTGCTGCTGCATGACTATGATGCCGCGTTATATTGGGTCAGATTAACCCAATTCCAGGACACAAAGGTAGCGCGATTTGTAATGAACGTGTCTCGAAACCCGATTGCTCTTGGCAACATATTCTTCCTACTTCTACCTCTTTTACGTTTTGCCGTGTGTCATACAAAGCTAGATTTGACGAATACAGCGTAAGTAGAAGAATGTTCTTCCTATTTTAGATACTTGCAAATACGTTCCCGGGGGAAAACCAGGATTTTCGTTTGCTGACTGACATACATAAAGGTAAAGTACTTCCTTCGCTTAGAATTGTTAATTTTGATGTTTTTAAATCTAATTCTAGATGTTTCACTTGTGTCTAATGTCAGAAATAGCTACTTGATTTTTTATTTTGAAATTTGATATTTTTTACTTGATTTATAGTAATAAAAAAAATAATTTTTTATATCAATCATACGAAAATAAATCTATGTAATCGTTGTATAAATTGAATGTTAAAGAATAAAGTCATATTCGAAATATCAATAAGAAAATTATTTCCTTGATTCTAGAAATATCTAGAGAATCTAAATGTCCCTAGTCGTTTTAAGGTGTTTTGCCCCAATTTTAGAACTAGTAATAAATGGCCTGACTTTCAGGTTTGTTTAAACTGGCATATTCTCCCTGCATTAAAGCTTAACGTGATCTCCATCATACAGAAAGAGAAGCCATTCACCCCACCTGGCATTTTGTCAAGTTAAGCTAAGTCTTGTAAACTCTCAAGGCGGGAACATTGCTATCATGTCACGTGAACTCATGCACGCCGATGGAGCTTTAAAACTTAGCAGTAAGATTCACACTTGTGTGACGTCATCTCAAATGATTTTACAAGTAGTAACCAGATATTATATGATGCACATCCCTTTTCAAGTCAGTCTGGAACAAACATAATGCAACTTGGAACTGTGGGACTTGATTCTGTTCCACTTTCTTCCACACCATGTGTTACAATATAAGGGCTGATGGGACTCATTAATCTAATATTTAATTCCATCCTTGATTATTTTATTCCATTTTTGAATAGCATTTTTTTAAAGATACTTTTGGCGTGGGTATTAGTGATGTATACTAAGATACTTGATCAATGATTAGAAGTTACTGAGTAATCGTTTTCAGACGCCAAAAGGACTCTAGAAACATCGTAAGTAGATTTATGGTCAGGATGAAGCATGGTCGCTTGGAACCCCTGCAGATAGATAGCCAGTCACTGCCACCTAATTAAAAATACATTAGAATAAAGAAAGCGAAAAAGGATAGATAAAAAAGGGGACGGTGTATGAGAATTCTAACGGCAACAGCGAAAGTAAGAAAGGTAAATTGTAAATTTTGTAGTGTGGGAAACGAAAGAAAGCAGGTTGAAAATAGAAAAGGAAAGGGTAGATGATAGGTTAGTTCCGGTACCAAGCAAAAGAAAAGGGTAATTCAAATCAGGAAAAGAAATAGCAAAAGAAAAGTGACCCTTCCCTTAAAAAGAGGGTCAAAGGTTAGTCATGAGTCAAAGAGTCACAAGTCAAAATAGAGTACCAGGGTCTACGAGCCTCCAGGCGCTGGCAGCTTGCAGTGGAAAGACACTGAAATCTCCCTCTCTCTCGACAAGCTCTCTTTCTCTCCTCCCTCTCTCTGAGTGAGTATTTTGTTTTGTCTTCAGCCGAGGACTATATATTTTCGGTCAGCCGAAGAAAAGAAATAAAGGTTCGGTTTTGATACCCAACTTGAGTTTTGCATCTTTCGTTCCATCCCATGTTGCAGCAGCTATGAGCGAACGTGCAGAGAAAGCCATTATCCTCCATAAACTAAGCACAGCAGATCTCAACAGGCAGATGTATTTTGGAAAAGAGTCAACATATATATATATATATATATATATATATATATATATATGTATATATACATATATATATGTATATATATATATATATATATATATATATATATAAATATATATATATATATTTATATATATATATATATATATATATATATATATATATATGTATATATATATATATATATATATATATATATATATATATATAAAATTGGAAGAAAGAAAGAAAAAGAAAATGACAGGTCTGGATAGTCACTCAATAAAAACCGTCATCTGATCAACATCTTTTGGCATCATGCAGCGTTGGGGGTGATCACTTAAACATCTGAGAGCGGATGATCAATAAATTAGTTACTTCTCTCGTCTTATGTTGGGCAGTGATCAAGCGTAAGCTGCTAAACACAAACGAAGGGACAGTTTAGCATGAGCTAACTAAAAACTTATTAAGGGGGAATTTCGAAAAAAAAAAAGATTTTTAAAAACATAATAAGGAGTTGATAATTTCAAATTTCATCCCTCAAACTCCGTTGATTGATACATGCGTAGCCATCAGATACACTTGAAAAGAAACGAAATATTGAAAGAAGACAAGAAAAAAAGAAAGATAACAGTTTATATACCCGATGAAGAGAAAGTAATGAAGGAATGACCAGAAAAATGAATAATCAGGGAACAAAAAATATTTTGAAATGAGCGAAGACCGAAAAATGATTATCGAAGTAAAGAAAAAGAGAATAATCAAGAAATGAAGGAATGAAGGAATGATCATCACTCAAGAGATTGAAAGAATGATCATGGAACAAACGAAGCCAACTCCGAAGGGAAAATAAATAGATTGTGTAAAATAAATAGATGAAAAAAATAATCAGGTAGATAACAAATGAAAAAGGAAAAGTTGAAAACGAGAGAAAGGAAAATTGCGTGAAGAAGAGAAAAAAAGAGACAGATTCCAAGATGAACGAAAAAATGAAGGAAAGACGAAGGAAGGAAGGAAGGATCATAGAACGAAAGAATGGGTGAATATTGGACGAACGAGACAATGGAGGAATGAACAAAGAATGAAAAAAATAAATAAATAAATAAAGGATTGATCATCAACAGAGAACAATGAGGAACTGATCAAAAGAACGAAGAAATAATTATGGAACAAAAGCAAAAGAGAATGATCAAAAAAGGAATGATCATCGATTGAGAGATTGAAAGAATGATCACAGAACGAATGAAAGCGAAATTGAATGAAAAATAATTGAACAATGTGAAATGAACAATTGAATGAAAAAGCCAAGTAACTGACGAATACAGAAAAGTTGGACATAAGAGGTCGAGAGAAAACGGGGTAAGAAAGAGAGAGAGAGAGAGAGAGAGAGAGAGAGAGAGAGAGAGAGAGAGAGAGAGAGAAAGAGAGAGAGAGAGAGAATGACCTCGAGATGGAAAGAAAACAGTTGCAGTAATGGAAGAGAAGTTGCGTAGTTTATCGAGTGGTTGGTTTGGTATCCGCCCACCTGTCCAGGTGTGAAGGCTAGGCGAATAGCGGAGGGGCGTTCTACTCAGGTAAGCGCTACTTTTCCATCAACCAAACGCTAGAGAAAGAGAGAAAGGTAAAAAAAAAAGGAGAAACAAGCACGTAACATGGCGTACCTCTGAAGACAGAATGAAATAGGATGCATTCAGAGAGCGCATACCTCAGCCGAAGATGTACACTAACTATAAAATGCAAATAAGGTATGAAAGAACGAGAGAGAAAACGCAATTCTTTCAATTTGTACATATAGTGAGTTACTTCCCTTGAGATTGAATTTAGTTGACTATTCATTTTCAACCTTATTTCTTGTTGAATAATAAAAGAAATATCTACCAATCGATGAAAACGTCTCTGGATTAGCGTCAACATTTGATCAATTCTACCTCACGCCCTTCCCTGAATTTGAAATTCAACGAGAACATTTGAAGATATCGTTTGGATAGACAGGCAGACGAAAAGACCGAGAGACCGAATATATCTGCATCTCAAACTTCGTTGACTGAGATAAATATAGACGGTGAGAGAAGGAAACAGATAGAGATAGGTTGAGAAAGAGAGAGAATTTCCTATCCTTCCACAAAATTTAATTGAAATTCATTGAGAACTTTTGGAGTATTGTGTAGACAGAGGGAAAGTGGGACAAGGGGTAGCATGTATATCTCTTCAGTTTGGTTGGCAGAGGTTAATGGCAAGGAACCAGACAGGGAAAATCAGATATCTGAATTCAGCAAACAAGTTATAGCTGAGGCAGATACAGTCATAGTAGCAACAACATCAGCAGGTGTTTAATTTGAAGCATTAGTATAAACAAGTCTACTCGTCGAACTAGTACTACCACACCGATCATTACTGTATCCCAGTGATGGTGAACTTGTGACACGCGTGTCACCAGTAACAGTGATTTTTACTTGTCACGCAATGGACTTCAAATTAGATTGATATTTTTAAAATTTAATTTTATTGTCCTAATTTTATAAGTATTCTCTGAAAGTTTTAGTTATGTTTCATTAAGCTCCTAGTTTGATGAATAAACAGAACGCTTATCTCTATAAGCATTCACCTGAAACTATAATACCTGCATATATGCGACACTCCAATAACAGAAATAATTCAAAAATTAAAATTTCGATAAATCGGGCAAAGGAGGTTCTTCAAACAGCTTTATTCCATTTGAACAGAAGTCACCAATTGTGCTAGGAGGGGGATACCCTGCATGATGTGAAGGGTAGAAAGTTCATGTAGCAGAGCAATTAATCAATTCCGAGAGTTCGATCTTCACGGGTGGCTCAATATTGTGGCCTAGTGCCACACTAGATTGCACCTCATAATTAAATACATTCCATCGAACCAGAATTCACTAGTTGCGCTCATGGTAAGATGTCTGTCATAGTGCATTGGTTAGTAAGCGTGTATTTATAACTAATCGCTCACTGACCCCCACTGGTTGCTCATTACCGTATCCCTGAACTGATTTTGCTATATTCTATTTTTTGATAATCGATGTTATGGTGATGTGGTTGCCTTTTTCCCATTTGGGCCAGGGGTCACTCTTCCAACCCTGATGAAAGTCAAGATTCCGAATGATTATTTTCTAACCATCTTCAAATTTTAGACCGTCAACGAAAACTGTCACAAGAACTGTCGATAGAGCTTTCTTCAGTTTCAAATTCGGTCTTGGTGGATGTATGTAATTATATATGTAGGAGACCAACAATTCAAACATTTACCTTCATTATATCTACGTTTTTTTTTTCAGAATTACCACCTAAATAAGTATTTAATACTGGGTCTAATTTGTAATGTTAATGTATGCTTATTGATCACCCTAACACAGCAAGCTGCCAGAAGACTATAGTCAATGATGGTTTCTGTTGGGTGACTAACCAGACCTGCTCTGATTAGTATTTTCTTCTAGCTTCAGTCTTCCAGTGGCTTTTCATCGCAACTTATTCAGACCATCAATGTAAGACATAGAGAAAACAGCACAGATCATAAAGAATTTTTAAAATAATTGCTGTGGGCGAGAGTCGGAAAGCTGACTATATACGACAAATGCTCCACTGCACTGAGTTACTAGATTTATCAGGGCCAGCAGAAGATAAAATCGAACCCCTAAACTCATCCTTCATCTTACCACGATCGTTTCGTGCCATCAAGATAAAAGAAAATACCTGTGAAAAAATTGGCCATGTTCGACAATGCTTCAAGTTATGAAAAATAACTGAGGATAATCCTGCATAGTTTGAGGATAGAAGCAACACACACTTTCGTATATCCAATTTCTTGTACTTGGCTTATTTGTTGAAGAAGATAAGCTAGACAGTGAATGTATCGACAAGAGGGTGAAAAATATTTGCTTGGGCCACGATTACTTGGTCTCCATAGTCCAAAAATGATGGTATCAGGACGATTGGCCTGGAATACTTATCCCTCCGCTGCAAGACTGTTCTTCGGATAACTGCCCTCTCACATGAATGATAATTTCCCTCTTGACAATTTCCCCGGGGCTATGATCATTTTCATCGAACAACTACATGATTTTCACAAACTTGATTTACAGTGGTTATGCCACTGTTGGGGGACAATCATCTAGGAGGCACTTGTCCAAGAACTTCGAATAATTTTGAACTTCTCTTTCATAAACCTTTCTACCTTTTAGTGTACAAACATATAATTTCTTATTTTCAGTTTTCTCCTACTTGGGCCTTTGCAGAAGTAACCTAAGATCTTAGAGTTATGTTCAGAAAGTATCGAGCAATCTAACATTAGCGAACATTAATCTACCGAAGGCAATGGTACCTTAGTCCCCTTGACAGTACATCACCTGGGACCTCACACACTTATACCAGCGTTCATTAATCGTTTCAAAATAGTCAACAAAGTCCTCAATCAGGGTTGCTATTAGTTATTTTTCAAGTTCCCCTTATTCTTATCTACGATGCAAAATCTTCCCCGTTTCAACGGGAAAAAGCCAGACCTAGTTGATACACTGTTTTCGCAAAACATCCTCCACAATAGAGAGAGTGAGGTTTCTCCTACCACAGTAAATGTGACGATCACACAGTACCGGAACTCATTCAATGGCCTGACAGTGTAACCTTGGGAGAATACTTGTTCGCTCATTAAATTCAAGCCTGGAAGAAGGCCATTCTAACTGCTGCTGATATTAAGAAGAGCAAGGAGTGGGTAATCGAGAAGATAATAAGCCTTAACATTTTTGGCAAAGCATAATTTACAAATTTCTCACGAATCAAGATTTGCTCAATTTTCAAATACTGCATCAAACGTATTCCTTAACCAAGTCAGCCACCTGACATGAGTTCCATTGTATACATGTATGCAATATTGTATGAAAACATGCGTAAGATGCCCAAAGAGCCAGCAATACGTTGAATTCTATGTCAAACGACTAAATGAAAGTCAACATAGAATGTGAAAAAGATGATTTTCTTTGATGATTAAAAGCCAATATATTTGTTTGAAACATCATTTTTTTTTACTGCAAATGCTTGAATAAATCAAAAAGAAATCTTGGTGTTTAATTATTTCTTGCATGTCCCTGTATATGAATATACCAATCGCTCTGTATGTATGTATGTATGTATGTATGTATGTATGTATGTATGTATGTATGTATGTATCTCTCCCCTCTCTCTCTATACATATATATATATATATATATATATATATATATATATATATATATATATATATATCACACACACACACACATATATATATACATATACATATACATATATATATATATATATATATATATATATATATATATATTCAATTATGTATCTTTGTATGAATGTATATACAACATACTTGTCACTCTCACCAAAAGATAACATTATCCTTTCCTGATAGACGTCATACTAGCATGGATTTTAAATCAATAAAAAACTTGAGGGCACTTTTGTAAATAAAAGCGTCGTCTATGAAAATAAGATGCAGCTTCATGACTTTTTTTTTACCTCATATTACTGCAAGCACTTCTAAGGAAAATCAATCTATTGGCATAAATATCTCTTGGTGAATTAGGCAACATTTTTTTCTGTTGTTCGAAACCGTCAATCAAAACTGTCAACATGAATATATTCAACGTCAACATAGATTTCTTCAGTTTTCAAGTTGGTCTGTCTGGCTGACTTGCTCGCTATGTATGTATGAGTTGCTCTTACAGGCTCAAATAGGGCTATAGGGTTGGAAATGTAAACATTTGCACTTTATTGTGCTAGAAAATACATTTAGAAAATAGCCTCTAAATAGGTTTTTAGAGGGAGTCTAGATTTGCAATGTAGGTTTATGCTTAATCGGTCATTTAGTTTATGTCCGACAGCATTCATGTTCGTTTTCTATTCTGAAAAAAAATCAGACTCTCTTCAGTGATCACTGCTCAACGAAAGGTGAAAAAAATAACATTTTCACCAATGGCCCATTTTTCAATTTCTTAATGAATCATCCCCAACACGGCATGAGGCAAAAAGGCGTTGATCACGTTACAGCATCTATTGAGTGACTAACCAGACCTGTATTTGGGGGGTAGGGATGGCGCAGGGAGCCATATTGTTTTGGCGGGTAGAGAAGAAGCTTAAAAAAGAAATGTTATCTCTGATTTGTAGACGTAGGTATTTGTGAAGAGAGATTGCCCAGGAGGGAAAATAAACACTGATTCAATAACGGAACCAAGCAAGATATCCGTAAAGGTATGAGACACGAACAACGAAAGGATTTTCAATTAATAGAAAACTGGTCAAAAACATGAATAAATAAATGTTAACATAAAAGCCTAAGAATTTAATTTCTTTTTTTTTTCCCCACGTTTTTAGGATTTCATGGAGATTCGTTGTCCCATGTAGATGTAATGGTCTATTTTCTTTAGCTCTGCGTTTTCGATTTTTCATTATTGTGTTTTCGTCCTCAACACATTTGTTGCGCGTGACATTGGTTTTATTGGAGTTCATGGGAAGTACCTCTCTTGCTTCTTTCATTCAGTTCGTCTAACATTATTTAGAGTTCATGATATTTCAGGGCAATGGCGTCAGAAGAGTTGAGGTTATTTAGGTACTCGTCATCAATCCTGATTTCTTCATCTATCCAGTCTATATTTCGGAAGATCATTCGGAGGGAAGCCTTGAGCTTTGGATAACTGGTGTCCTCTCACTAATTCCTCGAGCTGGAAGGGTTCAGAGTCCTTGTGAATGAAGGAATATATATATATATATATATATATATATATATATATATAGAGAGAGAGAGAGAGAGAGAGAGAGAAAGAGAGAGAGAGAGATTGAGAGAGACAGAGAGAGACAGAGAGAGAGTGAGAGAGAGAAAGAGAGAGATTGAAACATATACCTTGATGCATGATTGCATCAATAACTCAGAGGATTTCTACTGAGTTGAGAGCCTTGGCAAGTGGCATTTGTATTCCGATGTTTTCTTTTTGAGTTGTTTCACCATAAGGAAATGATCCATAGTTAGGTAAGCCTGTTTCAGTGGTTGGATTTTATCAAGGGTTTTAGTGATTTGATCGGTTATAATTTTAGTAAAGTGTTTGTACATGCAGTTGGCCTGTAATTCCCTAGATATTTTGGGTGCTCTTTCTTATATCGTAGCATGATGGCTGAAATATCCTAATCTTCTGGTGCTTTACCCTGGGATATTTGTTGGGTCGTCGGGATTAGTTCAGATGACGAAATTCTCCAAGAATAGTTTGGGCTTCAATAATTGCTGTAAAATAGGTATTCTTGGCCTATGTTCAAAATTACAATCATCTACTATCTTGAAGAAAATAGTTGTAATCGGAGCCAATGGTTTTGTTCCCGTGAATATGCTGTTTTTTTAGAAGGAAATTATTGCAAAAAAATGAAAGAAAAGTCAGTGAAATAAACATGAAATTATGTTTTTATAAGTTTTTATTAATCATATATACCATGCAAAACTTACAGAAATTATCTTCAGTCGGAATTAGCTATACTTTGTAGCAGCCAGACTTTTACTTCCGTTTCCAGTGGGAGGGGGGCATGTGGAATGGGACATATGTCGATCCGTCGTCAAAGATTAATTTTCATTACTGTCGTCAATATACTTGATAGTCATTTATTTGATGTAACGACAAACAAAATGCAGCTGAAATTTGCTAATGTAACATTCAGTGTTTTTTTTTAAACTAATTCAGTGTCATTTACCCTCGAGATTTTATTACTAAGTTTCTTCCACTTGGGACGGAATCCCTTATTTTTTTTACCATTATCATCTTGTATATAATTTACAAATATTTTTTTTTGCATCATGATCAGAGAGCATGAAGTAACATATTTCTTAAGTCTTTTTATGATTCATGTTTTTTGAACAATCTAAAAGTATGTAAGGAAGACCAAATGTGACAAAAAGGTTACCCCCCGAAAAAAAATGTTAAAATTTTTTTACTTCACATGAAACAACAGTCGTATAATTTGCAATGATATTTTTAGTGATCATATTTTCTTTCAATCTTGTGGGACGAGATAGGATGCTTTGCCAGTGAGACACAGTTCTGCGCAATCACTATCGTTATGGGAGGAGAAGTCAGTGGACTTAAAATGGCTGCTGCTGCTGCTGGCTTCCATGAAAAATATAAATATCTGTTGAAGTAAGTTAACCATCCTTCATGCTTTATTTATCCTTTGTTCTACAATCTAGTTTCATACACCCCTAATATACATTCATTCACATCTGGGGGAATCCAAATCGTATAAACCATAATAATCTGAGAGATACGAACCATTGGAAAACTCAAATGGAAATGGGTTAGTCATGTAGCAAGAATGTCAGAAAACTGCAGGAGATCATGACCTACAACGTGGATTCCCAGACGTCATGCAGAATTGTGACCAGCGAAAAATATGATTGTGTGACGAATTGAGCAAGTTGAGAAAGTATTGTCTTTGTGATGCCCACGATCGAGAAGTTTGGCGAATCTTGGGAAAGGTCTATGTCCAACGATGGACGTTAAAAGCGTGATATATAACACATATACAGTAGCAGGAAAGACGATGTTTTTTTTTTCTTTCATAAAGCTACACCTGCTAACGAACATCGTGTGAGAAATTACTGACTGGTCGGATAGATTTTCTTCAGTAGCTAGTGCACTGTGATGAAGCATTCTTTTTACTTGTTAATCCCAGCCTTGTTCATAAGAGGTCGTCGCGAATGGAGGTACACAGGTGAAAGAGACTCAGGTGCAGGAGATATAACAAAATTTTGCGCACTCTTCCTCTATAACAGGTCGCTGAAAAAAAGTTAGGTGATATTTTAGATTTTCACTTTTTTTCGAATGGGCGAAAAAGTGGCGTTAAGCGATCTTTCAAAATGTGAAGGTGATTTGTATTCGAATTCTATTTGATTGTTTTTTTAAGTAAAGAAACTAAAAAAAAACAAACTCGTTTCAGTGGAAGAGTCCATTGTTCAAAATAGTATTCTGGAGATATTTTATTTGCAAAGTTGTTACCCCCAAGTCCACTAAGGCCATAGATATGAACTGAGAACCAAGAAAATCGGATTGTCCATTACGTAAATAGATATGGATATATATGTGAATATGCTATTATTATCAGTATATACTCAGAAGGGATGGAGCTCATTTATAGCAGTCAGTACCAAAACCTTGTAAACTTCGACTCTTACTGCTGGGCTCCTGCGAACTAAGATTCAACTACTGGCGAGAATGAAAATTACAAAGAGAGATAGATAGATAGATAGATAGATAGATAGATAGATGTGTAGACATATACATGAGTTTATATATATATATATATATATATATATATATATATATATATATATATATATATATAATGGAATGAGTAACCGTTCGGAAATTACTATATATTTAGACTCTGGTAAGGTCGAGTTTTAAGCATCGAAATACCGTACACAGTTCGTTTTCCGGAGCTTTTCGTTTTTACTATATATATATATATATATATATATATATATATATATATATATATATATATATAGAATGAGATCATGTTTTTGTGAATGAGCGCATAGGGAGGATTAGAGTGAAGGATATTGTGCAAACAATTATTAAACAAAAACAGAAATAGGCTGGTCACTTGGCAAGAAGACAACAGAGTGGTGCTCATGAGACAGGTAACGTAACAGAAGAAGACGGTGATATGAGATAGAAAGGTGTGCCGGCAAGACACGGCAGAGTCTGGTTTCACTGCACGTGTATGTATGTGCGTGCATGTGTGTGCGTGCGTGTGTGTTAACGTACGTGCTCAATCTTGCGGTGACAGTCGACAGCATAAATGGCCCTGTCAAAGCGAAGTAAAATTCTGACAGGGGTCAGTTTGCTTTCGCAGTCACCCGGTACCAACTTTGTCAATGTTAATCGGGAAGGAGATGGGCACTCTCAACCCCCACCCCGAGAAATCCTACGCTACCCCATCGATTTACCACGTCTTTGGATAATTTGAAATGTAGTTCACACACGTATACATACATACATACATACATACATACATACATACATACATATCCGCACACAAGTTTACTGATTTATCGATGTATATATCCATCAATATATGTATGTATGTATGTATGTATGTATGTATGTATGTATGTATCTATCTATCTATCTATCTATCTATCTATCTATCTATCTATCTATCTAACAATCTATCGTCTGTTCGTATGTGTGTTCGTGTGTTAGTGTGGTTGTGTGATATTTTATAGGTTATCTGCGTACGGATAGCAGTTCACAGGTAACCGATATATGATTTTTACTCGTCTGCGAACTTCGATTAATCCGTGGCAGTCAACATTACAAGCAGATACAAGGCTTCACACACAAATCAATTCGTGAAAGCACAGATAATTATTGAAAAATTCCGTTCCTCTTTGAAGAATACAAAGAAAGACAAACATTACAAATGAAAATATATGGCCACTGGGTAAAATTATTTACTTTTGTTTAAGTTTGCAAATAAAACACAGGTAAGAGAAAATGACTGGATTGTACATATTTTTGTAAGTACGTGTAAAAGTAAATGTCTGCTTTAGGGTCGTATTGCGGATGCTTCCATTGGAAAAAAAATTTAAGTATGGTATACGCTCTCAAGTTTTAAAAAAAATTTGTATACATGTATATTATTGTTAATAAAAGAGACGTTCTTTTATTTATCAATATTACTTATCCGTCTATCTTTACTATTTGTGATTAAACATTTTTGATTTTTTCCCTTTTTTGATTCATTGATTTTTTTTAATTTTTTTTCGATTCATTAATTTTCTTTGTTGCTGAATATCGGAGCACCTAATTGTCTATCTATCTCAATTTATCTTTCTCTCAACTTTTGTCTGTCAGTCTGCCCCCTCTGCCTGTTTGTCTGTCTGTCTGTCTCTGTCTGTCTCTGTCCGTCTGACTCTCTCTATATATATATTTTGAGAGAGAGAGAAAAATATATGTATATATATTTATGTAGAGAGAGGTATTTGTGTGTGTGTGTGTGTGATGAAATATGTGTGTGGGTGTGTGTGTTGATTTAGAGATGAAGACACTGACTATAGTTACGTTTTGTACAAAGCGACAGTGGTTGAGTGAGTATCAGAGAGGAATGAACTAACCTTCAATGAATTTATGATGATTGCTGACCATTGCTCATGTCAGGTAGCACACACACACACACACACACACACACACACACACACACACACACACACACACACACAAGGTTTTAATGTTAACAAATTTTCAAGTTATAACCGCTCTACTGATGGTATTGTCTAAAACTTGGATGTATTGCCTTTCTAACATGAGTGCACCCCTAAGTAGAATTTTTTTTGACAAGACTCTATGCCATCGAGTTTGGATAGAAATGATCCCTGATAATAACCGTTTTTATAGTGTAATCTCCCATCTGAAATAATAAAATATTTCTATGTTTGGTTGAGAAGAAACTCAATTTACTATAAGAGAAAAAAGGTTAGGTTTGCTCATTCATGGGTGTCACTGAATTCGTATACATGAATGTATATATTTGTACGTATGTATACACACACATACACACTTAAATATATATATATATATATATATATATATATATATATATATATATGTACATATATAAATAAATATATATATATATATATATATATATATAAACATACATATATATATATATGTATATATATATATATATATATATATATATATATATATATATATATATATATATATATATATATATATATATATATATATATATATATAAATGCCTCTGTCTATGTTTTCTGCATGTCAATTAATAGAATTCATGTGATGAAAATATATGTTTGTCAATGGAGGCATAAATTTACTCTCTCATGAATATTTCAATTTCTCAAAATATTTTTGGCGAATCCAAGCCCTATATATCTATCCGTCTATCTATCCATCTATCTATTCATCTACACACACACACACACACACACATATATATATATATATATATATATATATATATATATATATATATATATATAACTTCACACTTTTATTAATATAGAAAGTTCATCCGTCTTGAACATTTCATATGTTTTCACGTGCACGAATTTATATATCCGTTTGAATATATATATATATATATATATATATATATATATATATATATATATATATATATATATATATATATATATATATATTATAGTGTCATCCAAAAACAGCTGTTTCGATGTATTACATATCTTCAGTGTGGCTATATATATATATATATATATATATATATATACATATATATATGTATGTATACATATATATACATATATATATGTATTTATATATACATGTATGTATATATATATGTATATATATACATATATATATATATATATATATGTGTGTGTGTGTGTGTGTGTATATATCTCAGTGGGAATGATTTTACGTAAATTTTTCCCCATTTCCCCCCGTCATGACGACGACTGCGCTGACCTATGTCATGTATTACTGGCAATCCTTTCCGTTTTACTCATCCATCTCGTGCCTGGTCTTTTCCCACTGCAATTACAGTCCCATGGACAAGAATGTGTCAGGCTCCTTTCGTTGTCATCCAATTTTTATTCCCTAACAATTTGTATAAAATGTTTCACCAAAGTTTTTCCTCTGTGCCATGTTGATCTATCTTTTAGAGCTATCTTTAGCATTCTTCTCCGTAAGACTTAACGTTTGTTCTCGGTTCGTTCTGTTAATTTTTTTATTTACTCTATTAAATATTGGGCAGTGTGATTAAAAAAAAAATCTATTTTCTTATCAGTTCATTTTTTGTATTTTACAAAATGAAAACGAAGTGTGTGTGTGTGTGCGTGCGTATATATATATATATGTATATATATATATATATATATAAACTAACTTTTTTACTATATATATATATATATATATATATATATATATATATATATATATATATATATATATATATATATATATATATGTATGTATATATGTATCTACAAAATATATCTGTTCTCTTTAAAAATACTCTGCCTGTAAAATTTTCGCATCAGACTAGGTCTTAGCATTTGCATATTTCACCTTGTGGATTCGTGCGTACCCATGTCCACGAGTGAATTTACTCTTTAGTTCTTACATAATGTGGGGGTGTGGGTGAGGCAGGGATTACAGTAAATCTATTACTCGCTACGCTTTCATATTTCGTACTAAATTCAATGAAGAAA
>OY735210.1:41022054-41042054 GCA_963457665.1 Thysanoteuthis rhombus
TCTCTCTCTCTCTCTCCATATACATATATATATATATATATATATATATATATATATATATATATATATATATATATCTTTTGTGACTACCAACAAATTCTTCATTGTCACATTCTCCTTAATCTCGTCCACATTCAAAACTATACTCTCTGATAAGAATTTATGGAAATGACAGAAGTCAAGGAGAGACAAAAATACTTGGGCAATGCGATTGTTTGCCATAAATCCTGCACGAGACGTGAAGAATAGACTGTCTTGCCAATTATAAATGTAACAGTCACACCATCCACAAGCTCACTCAGTAACCCATGTGATAGTTTCTGTTGAGGCCTGTGCAGTAAGGTCTTTTCTGATTTTCCGCGAAATTATATCATGACTACGTAACTGTTTCTTGGAATTTTGAAAAAAGTAGTTGGATAATTTCCCGACGGATGTTGTACGGAAAGATTTTATCAACCGGGCATATTCATCAAATTCTGCTTTCTATGGCACAGGACGGATACAAGAAGTAGAAGAAGGGAGAATATATTGCATCAATCTTTTAAAAGAAGAAAATACGTTTCCCCGAGAATCAACCTTAAATCGTCTTACTCTACGGCTGGAACACTGATCACTAGCACCGGTTGGCACTTCATCCTGAGTATAGCTTCACATATTCAACTCATTTTCTTGCCTTCTTTTGTATAGGACCGTTTTATACTACTTACATATATTTTTTCATGATTTATCCAACAGTTTTCTTTCTCCTTTATTGAAACCCAACGGTCGTGACTCTACACCAAAATTTAGATTCCTGTTTTATCTTTAACAATTTCTATTTTGAATTAGTGTTGCAAACATTGATAAATTTTTAAAAAAAATTCCTCCTTTTCATTTTCTTTTTTTGACTAGGTTTCCAGACTGAAGAATAATTCTCATTTATTGAGTTGGTAATAGGTTCCGGAATAGACTCTTTTGTTGTGGATTGAATGAAACCCTGGACTTTTTTCTTCCTTTTTTGTTTGGAATCTAAACCTAACTTCGCCACTACTTCGACACACACACACACACGTGCACGCACGTATACACTCACGGTTCTTAGCTCAACACTGATCTTGCCTCAGATTTGGCCAATCTGAGCAAAAAGAGCCTGTTGTGATATGTATGTTAACTGCATATTTCCTACAGTGCCAGCTTTTCTTGCTTCAGCCAGCATGAAGTCTCTGATTCCAAATGCTGATTATCAAGGAGGGTAAGCCACTCCTACTCGAACGAATGTCACAGCGAACAGTTAATCTTTCACTTTAGTATTATGTGTACGTTGGTTCAGCCCTAGTGATCATCGAGTATTATGAATAATCCAGGTATATAAAATGCAATGTGTATTTATAGATATCTTTGTGTGTAACAATTGTGAATGAAACCATTGATTCTACCCTCTGATCTTAAACACAGACCCAGGAGCGACACTTTGATCCAAGGTTGAGAGTTCCCAACGTGGGTGGGGGTAGTTCTCTAAGGCTGAATTTTGGTTTTTCAAGGGCTATTCGATGAAATTAAAAATCGTGGTGAGTGTTTATCCGAATTATTTTTGTTTTCTTTCTTTGAGTAACAAATACACTGCTGCGGCGGTACAATTACACAATCAAACTGATTTTCATTATAGAACTGCCGAATTATACGCAAAATAAAATAGTTATTTGAAATAGTCCATGTTGCAACTTACTAAGATGGAAGGAGGAAAACTAGTAATCTTATTGACTGAAGTGGGGAACGGCCTTGAAATGGATGGGAACCGCTGTCCTAGGCTGAGCTCATCGACTCTCTGGTCTTAGGTAGGAGTTTTAATCCATATGTAGATAATCACATCATCTTGTTCCAGGTACTATGTTAATTGAGTGTAGAGCAATATAAACATGTTTATACTTTACGCATACATACCGAGGCAGGTGATTATTAAACAGACACCATTATTTCACTTCTACAGATGATATACTTACTGGCAATTTGCCAATTTTTAATAAAAACGTAGAGGAGAACTACGCTATCACTTCACAATACCCTGTACTTCCGAAGTTTGAATTGATACAGATAGAATGGGCTAGTGTTAAGTACTGGTGTCCTCCATCTTACGAAATTCCGCTTTATGCCACTTATTCTGAAGATCCAAAGTCGACATTCCTTAGAAGTTTGCCCGTGAGCCTTTGTGTAACACAGTAACTACTGATGTATTTTGTTCATCTGCCAGCAAGATGTGTCATAAGGAATTGGAAAAAAAAGCCGGAGAGCATAGCGTAAAATTGGTAGACATAGGAGAATGTTATTTCCAGGGCTCTCGAGACGCTCAAACACATCACCCATAAAATAATCAGTTATTGTTTCTTTGCTTCACGCCATTTCATAGAAACACTCTATTTTTTGGATACTGGTGGAAATCCGTTGTCTTGAAACTTCGAAAATCCATTTTCAACTGAGCAGTGTATGATCGCACAGTTTACTGATGAAGGAAAGGAAACCACAACATCTGTTTTTGGTTGGGCTGAGTCGTTCTAGTTTCATCTATAGTTCCTGTTCAAGCCATCACCTAGTAGATCGTCGAGGGTGATGTTGAGTACTTTCCCTTCATGGCATTCCCCAGGGCAATAGGAAATACTTGAGGGTGCCCATATCCCCTCTAAATAACATGCCACATGTGGGGCCAACAGCAAGGATTAATTCCCGATCTGTTGTATTGGAAGAAGTAGAGCCAGTCAGCCTCAGGGGATCCAGTTCTGGATTGGAATCTCTGTTAACCATCCTCCTCCCCTTCACTGCATTCACCACCAAGATGTTTTGAAATGCTTGCTGCAAACCATTGAACAGAGAGAGATTTGGTTATCGTTCTTGAAGCAATTAAGACCTCTTGTCCTTCATAGCGACACAACTGTAAGGATGAAAAAAAATGATGATTTCAGAAAAATATAAATCCATTCTATAAGAAAAGATTCTGTCAATATTAATTGATTGTTCAATAATCACAAGTTTTCCAGATTTTTTAGACAAAATATTGTAATTTGTATCAATGACAATCTTGCCGGGTGTTTGTTCTTTATACCCAATATATTCTGAGTATAAACGATGGTTGAGCAGAGGCAAATTGACCAGAGAATTGAGACAAAAAGCGAAGACAAAAAAAAAGAAAAAAAAGATTAAAGGTATCGTACTCGATTCAGATTACTTAATACCGACGCTGTGCTCATGCATATTTGGAAGGGAGATGGACTTGAAGGTGTGTACAGCAGACTAACATAATTTTTTGTCGGACATGCGAAACAACGACTTCGAAGTATTTCTTTTACTTCTCTTCAGTGTTGCTAATTTAGATGGTCTCTCTCTAAATTTGAATGATTTCAAAGAGCACCAGCCAAGAGAGGTAATTTATTGGAACGAAGAAGATGGATCTATAATCTTTAATGTTCAACTTATTTTACTTGAGTACCGCTGATCCAGACAGCTTCAAACTCGAAACTGCACTGCCTTGTGTATTGGAAAATGTATCTGGAGAAAGTCAATTTTGTAGAGTTATTGAGTAATCCTGATGCATACACACGGAGACACAGATATTTCTTCTATTTTGATTAGATTATAATTTGGTGGTTTGTGTAACTTTTGTGTAATTTCCATCTGGTTTTAAGCAGCGGGGCTCACACAGTTTAGAAAATACATTGGTATTTCGGTGTCATTCTACATTTTGTCTTCGTATTTTTCTGTGAACCCTCTTACAGAAACTGGCTGTAAAAACTGTCAAAATAGATTTCTTCAGTGTTTGAATTAGTCTTGACGACTGACCAAGTATGTAGTACGTCGACAGGCCGTACCAATGAAGCTTGAGGGCTGAAATTTTCAATATTCCCTACTTATGTCAAAGAAAAAGTTGTTTTTTTTTGCCCAATTTCCCCATAATTGGATTTTAGTCGGGCGTCAATTTGCAATGTAAATTTATGTGAAATTCATCCCTCAGTCTGTGTTTTACCGCATGCACGCTTGTCTTTCTTTTCGAAAATTCAGACATTTTGTGATCATTGCCCCAAAATGTCGAGAGAAGTAACTTATTCATTGATCTTCCTTTCTCCACATTCTCTTTAAATAATGCAGGTCTAGTTAATCTCATAATAGAAACTATCAAATGCCCAACGTCTTTTGGCAGCATGCTGTGTTGGGGATCACCCCCGGCATACTGTCAAAATACAGTTTCTGTTGAGTGACCTACCAGACTTGTGTTATTCATTCCACCAATCGGCCTCTTCGTAAATACCGTAGTATTGCTTTGTGATTTGCTACGAAATGTTTATTGGGCCATTATCTTAAATGCCTCCACCGTGCAAGATCATTTTATTAAATATTATGTGATCATATCTCCAAATGTGCATTCTATTATTTGCTTAATCAATATGTGAACATTAACACAAGTGCATAATTGTATTTCAGTTGCAAGTGAATGCGAAGTGTGCCAACTTCTTTTCATGTCATTAAATATTCCTTGTTAATATTTCCCTAAAGTTTGTTATTCTTTCCTTTCTACGTTTCTCTTTCCTTCATATCTTTGATCCCTCATTTTGTTCCAAGAAAAAATGGACGCTTAAGACTCGTTCCTTTTGGAAAAAAAAAAAGAAAAAAAAAAGATGCTGATTCTGCGAAATCTAACTCTCGACACAGTCAATATCCAATTGAACACAGAGACTAAGATTTCATCAACACATTACAAAATAAACATAGTTACTTCAACATATGTTTTTTAAACATTGGTGATCCTTCAGATAACCATAACTATACATAATACTACAGGTGGGTATAAACAATATGTTAGAATCTTTCGATCAAAGCTGTCAACAAAACTGTCAACGGGGGTTTCTTCAGTTTTTGAATGGGCCTGTCTGCCTGACTGATTATTTATGTGTCCAACGTACTGGCTGCACCAATGGAGTCAAAGGACTGAATTGTAAGCATATACTTCTAATGTCAAAAGAAGAGCAGTTTTTGGAACTTATCGCCAAACAGATTACAAATCAATAGAATAACTTATTGTCGATGAAGTAACGGTCAACTTTCGTTCTATAACAATTGAAATATTAGACAGAGAGCCTGCTATGGATCGATTGGATGTCACCTGCTATAGCATAATAGTTTATACATCTTTTGATCAATGAGGATTAAAATCTCTGTCAGAGTGCTTACTATACAATGACTGGATGGCTAACTACCATGACTATTATTATACTTATGCTTACATGTGTGTCGTAGTGCGATAGAGTGGCAAGTGAGTATGATTAAGCATTCTTTGTTGTGTTTTCCCTACGTGAAAGTATATATTTATCTGTTAAAAGTTCTCTTTCCAAGTCTATACTACTCCCACAAGCTAAAAAAATATAGGCGTTAGCTTTTGGTGGAGACTAACCGTAAAATGCCCTGATTTTTATCAAGAGTCAAGTTTCAATTAATTCAACTCAAAAAATTAACTTTTGTAGCAGTAACTATAATTATTTGATTATTACTTCTCATTGATTCAGTTTTCTTGTCAATGTTTTTGATTTAAACGCTTTATTCTCTATTTAATATCCCTTTTACCATAATTCATCTATCTTTTGTGATATCACCCGAGATATTCGAATTAACTATAATCCAAAAGTGCATGGTAGTGACGATTTTCAGATAAATTATTATTCATTAAAAGTATAGGTGAAATCCCTGATTGGGTACCAAAGCCTAATTTAAGCCTTCTGCGGGAACTAGCAGAAAACCTTTTCCGTCGGGTCTGAGGCACCTCTTTTGGTAATACTTGATGTCTCTTATTGGATGCTCCCTGGCAAATGATAGGGTGATCAGCTTTTTTGGATATCATCCTACTAAAAATTGCTAGCGAGTTAGTCTATGTATTTACCTGTCTGAACGCCAAATGGGCACTGATTTGAAAAGAATAAATATGGACGACAATAGACTTGCATTGCGTCTCCTTAACGTCTACTTCCACACTGCGCTCCCCTATTCTTGTTTTCAAATGTTAACAACCACACAATGGAAGCCATTTAAACGCCATTCAGTGTAATACATCTTTCGTATTTCTATTCTCTTTTACCAATTTTTGTTTACTGCCAGAATCTGAGAGAGAAAACATGTTGTTCTCGAAGACCGACATAAACACGTCCATCTATGTATGTTTGTCTCGACTGATTTACGGAATTATGCACCGTAATATTCCTTACAAGTTAACAATCACGATGATGACGATTCTATTACAGATATTTGTTAAGCAGACGTATTGTCAAATGCTTACTTTTCAGTACTCTTTATTTCAACCTGCTGGCAAATGATAATGACCCTCGCCTAAATTGAAACTCTTCAAGGTTACTGCAGAGGCTGGAAATGGGAATGCAACCTTATTCCCAAATCACTAGAATTTGGGCTCCGCTGCATCTGACCCTCGTCAACAATTTCATTTTTTCAGTTTATATCCAGAATTGCCTTAAATTGTCTTTCATTTTCTATATTTTCATATCATTTATCAACAAATATAGCCAGGCACTATTTTTTCAAGCCTCTTTCTTGGCCAAATTTAAAGATCGTTTCCAGTTGAAGGGAAACTGTTTTACAAAAGTTGATATATTTTTAAAACTCATCCGTTAAGCTATTAAAGCTTCAGTCAACTTTGACCTTGAGGCAGCCAGTCTTGCTCAAATCTTTTTTTATTTTATTTTGACGTTCAGTCTCTCGCTATCAGACTCTTTCTTTCTTGGTCTGCATGTTTTTCTGTGTATGTTTCTATCTTTCTGTCAATCTGTTTGTCTCTGTTTTTCTCTCTTCCTTGCTCTCACTCACCCCGTCTCGTTTCCTGAATGTCAAGTCCGTCTGTCTCTCTGTTTGTGTGTCTGACTCTGTCTCCCCACCTCTGTCTCTCTCTGTTTTTGTCTATCCATCTCTTTCTTTCTGCCAGTCAGTTTAGCTCTGTTTCTGAGTATCTGTCTTTTTTGCCCGTCTTTCTGTCTGTTTGTCTTTGTCTCTCCATCTACATATATTATTTTAGTTGGACAACTAATATCTATTTGTCTATCCATCAACTGCAAATAATATAGTTTACTTCCATAAAAACTGTCAACATAGATTTATTCATTTTTAAGTTGGTATATTTGTCTGGATACGTACCCTGCGTAAAGGCTGCACCAAAAAGGCTCCAAATTTCAACACTCATTATTATATCTGAGAATATCTTTTTCGAGAATTCTCACCTAAATTTTTTTATTGCTGGGAGGTGGGGCAGTTTGCAATGTAAGTGCATGTAAAATTGATGTCCAACAGAATGCAGACTCGTTTCAGAAAATTCATACTTTTTTCTGAATGCTCACTGTCCAACAAAATACAATAGGAGAGTCTTATTCATTGATCAACTCTTTTGTCAATGTCCCAATTGATAGCTCCCAGAACGGCATGCTACCAAAAATTGTTAGTCCTGTTTCCGATGAGTGACCGATCAGGCCAGTGTATTCATATATAAACCTATCCTCGGTTGTTTGTGCCTTAATAGTTTACTATAAAACAATACATTTCTTTTTATCTATCTACTAATTAGAAACTGTCTGAGAAAACTCTCACAAGACTAACTATTGATTTATTCAGTTCTCAAGTTAGTTTGGTTAGATGGCTATGTATATATGTGTGTATCATGTAAACATGACGCACTATTGAGTTAGTAGATTGATAATTGCAACATTTATCCCTAATATCTCGAAAAAAGTTGTAAGAAATCCTGTTTCAAAATAGGTTTTTGCTGGAAAGATTCCTGCTTATTTCTTTTAAAATTCAAACATTTTTAATGACCATTGCTCTACAAAAGGCAAGGGAGGTAACTCATTCATTGGAAACACCTATTTCCCATATTTTGAATAGTTTTTCCCCAATACAGGATGCTGCCAAAAAGACGTTGGTCATGTAACTGTTTCTATTGAGTTATAAAACAGTCCAGAAAAAACTGCTTATCACTGTGACTGTCAAATCCACAGTCATTACTTCACGGCTCCTGAAGTTGTTTTTTTTTTGAGTGAGGGATCATAGCATCGGACAGGTATTTCAGTCTCTTACCCTCCCTTATCGTCCAAATTTTACCCCCACTGAGAATTCTGACTTCGACAAAATAAAAGTACCTGTTGGAAGGGAATGTATTTCAGACCACTGACAAGTTCAAGAAGAATGCATCATGGCAGACGACGATGATCCCGAAAGGAGACTTTGAGTACTGTTTTTAAACATGGGAGAAACGCTTGGGTAAGACAAGTACTTTGAAAGAACTAAGATGCAGTTTGGATGTGCTTTTTTTTCATTAACACTAAAAGCCTGAATACTTTTTGGATTCGTTTTTCTCCCTATTTAGCCACTTCAATAACTTTTCAGTAACGGACCAAGCTGGAATTATACTCTTTCATTTTGGTGAAAATCCCCTTGATAAATTTGGAGAGAATTGAACACAGAGTAAGAGAGGTAAAGTTCATTTAGAAAATTCGAAAAATTGCAAAATTTTCCGAGCGCTGATGATTCAGATTAAAGCGACTTCAAACAATTCAATACCTGGCAAATGATTCTGCCGTAATTGAAATACCTCTGAAAAGGAGACAGCTAAATAACAGTTAAATAATGGCAGGGACAACACAAAGAATATTCAGACGGTGAGAATGTTCAAACATGGTGCCGTTTTCTTGCGGCCATGATCTTTTAACATTGTACTCGTACGAGTTGAGAGCTTTTATCAATGTCACGCCCGAAAGACACGACCCTACACTTCTTCTCAAAAATGGCCTCTGAGAACTCCACTTATGACCGTCACGACATACGTGGCCCGCAGTCATTATCATCACGCTTATAACTTGTTCTCTATCTCGCCTGGTCACGTTAACAAGACTTTTTGTCTTCTTTAAAAACAAAAGATGGCGGCCAGCAAATTAAGTAAGCAGAAGAACTCGTTATTGTGCGTTCGACCTTTAAAGCAGAAATCAATAATAATTAAACACGGTCTTTAAGAAAAAAAGAAAGGAACCGTCAATCAGTACTGTCAACAAAACTGTCAAGATAGTTTTTTCAGTTTTCAAGTTGGTCTGACTGGCTATGTATGTATGTATGTATGTATGTATGTGTCGGGTGTACAGGTAATGATTTTTTCAAGTGAATTAGATTGGATATTCATGTAAGCGTCATACGTACAGACTGTGCCAACGGAATATATTTCAGTCCATTGACAAATTCAAAGAGAATGTGTCAAAGCAGCTGATGGCAATGCCAAAAGGAGATTTTGCATATTGTTCTGAAAAGTAGAAGGAACGCCTTTGAAGGGGTCTAATGGAATTCATTGTGTATTCTTAAGGATAGCATGTTTCCTATAGGATAGGCAGCCGGAAAGACGGAATGATATGAGAAATCAATTACATTTAGTCTTTTTTATTTAAAAAAAAATCCACCCTTACATATGTTTTTGGTGTAGATTCAATTTGCAGTATAAGTTTATACTGAGTTGATCATATTTTTCTTCCGATTTAAACTTTTCTGGTCATCACTGTCCAACAAAAGGCAAGAGAGGTTAACTTATTTTTGGATCTTTTCTCTTTCCATTTTATTAATCGATCATGCTGTCCAAAGACTTTGGTAAAGTGACAGTGACTAACCAGATTCTATTCAAGATGGAATCTTCTTATCTTGTAACGACCTTTTTCAAAATGATTACTGATCACTATTGGAGGTGGAAGGTGGTTTTAACCGATATCAGTTCAGCACATGAAGTAGATGGATATGGTTTGGAACTGCTGACATCGATTCTGCACTAATGTACCCCACAGAGAAGTGTTTTGATGTACTTCTTTCTGATTGAAGAAGTATTTTTATGCACTTCTCTCTGATTGGTCTCGATTGGGTCAAAAATCTTAACAAGATTGGTTCATTGGAAAAAAACTTTGTTACTATATTACTTTGCCACATAAGCAGTAAAAACAAAAAAGAGCTGTTACACACACTTTCAACCTTGACACATCCCACTTAATCCTCATTTAGGACAATTTTTTCCCATAGGCTGACAAATATGATCATTCTATTATCAGATTGATACTATCATGCTTGGATATGTATGAGAAAAGAAGTTACTATTCCAGCCTCATCATTATTCGCATTTTCGACAGGGGTATTGGCGTTTCATTAAGCTACGTCACCGGTCAAATTCCCTGTCAATCTTTTCTTTTCCAATGCATCATTTAAACGAGCAAATTGGCCACTCTTGAGTAGTGCAGTAACTATTTTCCCAGGCTCCATTAGGGTGTAATAAAGAATATGTTTTCTTCTCAAATAATACAAAATTTTTTTAAAAATTAAGACTTTAAATGCTGTTTCTTTCCATGTATCCACGTGGAACCTATTTTCGTAGCTACAGAGCTATTCTCGGGCTTGTAAATCATGTACCACAGATTTTAATAAATATGGAAGACACTTCTGGGCTTTCTTTAACCTTGTGCAAAAGATGAGATCAGAAAAAAATTTCACGTCAACTTAAATATTATTTCGATTCTTTCAGTTTTCCCAATCAAATAAACAAATCAAATTAGATTAAAACGTGGTTGTACTAAATGATAGTCAGCCATCTTCGATTGCTACGGTATCTGACATTCCAATTCGATGCTTTTCTTGACTTTCAACCTTGGAAAAACTCGGGAATTGATTGTAATATGAAAAGGAAACTTTTATAAAAAAAATATTCTAATTGAAAGTCATTAGCATACACATAAATGTTCGAAGAATTGAATGGAAAATATTTCTCAATAAATCAATCCCTGGATCCGCCTAAATAATCACTAGCTCCTTCCGTATCCCATTGCCAATCCCCCACTGGATAGGCAGTCTGAAAAATGGGAAAATATAAACGATCAAATACATATAATTACCTCTCCAACTCAATAATGTTCTTTTTCTATTTTTCAAATAATTTTGAAAAGTAAAAAAACAAAACAAAACAAAAAAACAAAAAAAAAAATAAACAACAAAAAAAACAAACAATTGATAGCACAGAATATTCTTGAAAAAGCATCAGTCCCTGCCAGACACAGTGCAAGAAGTCGGGGGCCAGAAGGCTTGACGGTCCTCTCTCAAACATAACAAATCTAAGGAACATTTGTAACCAATCGACACGCTCTATTACTTAATTGGTGGACAACAACCCAAGGGAAAATTACTATTAATTCAATGCATGTACTTAGAAATATATCCTTGTCATTGTATAATGTTAGTAGAAATGCAGTGAATGAACAACAATTCAGAAAGTTTTTCAGGTCCGCTTCGTTTGAGGGCCTGGGCGTTTTTTAAATTGTTCTTCCCCTCAGTAAACATCTGGTTCCGGTCAAAATTATGAATGTTTGATAGAGCATTTTACTTCTACTAACCAGGAATGTAAGTTACAAATACGAGATAAGTTTGCCCATGTGCTCATTCAATCAGTTCCTGTTCCGTCAGCCATCGTAGATGAGACATACCGTCGAGATATCTGGAAATGGGACAGGACGGCCTTACTATTTAACATTAGCAAGTGAGACAAGTCAATTAATTGATTTATGCATCTGTCAAGGACATTAGTGCAAAGAGAAAACAAAATGTCTCAGCTGTAGTTTGAATCCGGTTCCATTCTCTATGTTGCTGACCTGTAGGCCACGAATCTTTAGAATGGTCTTCAGGACTGGTTCCAATTTTATCAACTGGTGTCTCTTTAGTCAGCAAGGGTTCCTTCCGTTTTGATGGGTACGCATCTTGGTTGCATGACTTTTGTCCTCGTTTTGGTCTAACCTTTAGTATTTCTCCTTGCTTTACCTCTATCCTCCTTTCCCTCTCTCTGTCGTTTCGTTTGTCTCTCTTTCTCTGTTTATCAATCTCTCCTCTCTGTCTACTACTCTCTCCCCTTCCCCTTGTTTTGTTTCTTTCTCCCTCTCTGACTCAACTCTCTCCATCCCTCATTCTTTTCATTGCTCCACCTCTTTTGCTTCACTCCTTTCAATCGACCCCTCTCTCTCCATTCTTTCGTCTCTCTCACCTCCCTTGCTTCATCTTTCTCCATTTTCCATTTCGTCTCTCTCAGTCTCTCCGTCCCTCTTTTTTATTTCTTTTCAGTTTTCCCACTCTCCTTTCTTCCGTCCAGCTCCTGTTTTCCTTGCTGTACCTGCAGTTCCAGATCCAACGATCAAAAATGCAGATGAAATGTTACATTGAAGGTCGGAGTTGTTATCTTTATTTCAAGTTGCACACATTTGATCATACAATTTTGTTGCAACGTCTTGGTAATTCAAAACTAAATAAATTAGCCTCATGAAGTTTATCTTATTAAATATGCGTGTATGCAGCAGATTTTACATAATTCAGCATAATTTGCTGCACAGTATATGGTTTTCTATAAGAATGCAAGGAGTTCATCATATCTCTTTATTTATCGCTCTATCGTTCTACCCCACAATATATATATATATATATATATATATATATATATATATATATATATATATATATATAATTCGAGAGCAAAACATGTCATCAATGTATCATATTCAGTGAATAGCTAAGGCCTGATCGTGAGGGAATGACTGTGTTGAGAGGAAATGCCTTCTTTATCCGTTCGCCGTAATCGTTTTATGAGAAACTCGAAGCGGTCGGCTATAAGGGCAAAGCACGCCGTGAATGTCAAGTCTCATTAGAAGTGATAAGACCAAATAGCTGTTGTTGTTGGAAATGATAAGCGAGAGGCCTGAATATCCTTAGTGAACAAATCCTCGCAGTAGGTAAGGCTGAAGGGCCAAGAAAGAAAAGAAGAAGCAAAAGGAGAAAAGTGGAAAGAAAAGAATGAAGAATAAAAATATTCGGGAAAGAAAGAGAGAATACAAGAAATCTCCCCAAATAGTGAACGAATCACTGTCCGTGAAAGAGATTGAAAGAAAGAGATCAAAGGAGAGAATTACAATGAAAGAAGTAAAGTTATCTAGACAAAGAAAATAGAAAATAAGAAGCCAAGAAAAAAAGGAAGGATGAAAGAAAGATACACAGAAAAGGATGAGAAAACGACAGAAACGGCAGAAAGATTAGAGAGGAAGACTTACAAGAAACATATGGAGAGATGTATGAAAAAAAAGAAAGCCAGAAAGAGATAAAGAATGAAAGAGAAAACACCAACTTCCAAATCAAGGAAAAACAAGGTAGTTCTAATGAAACATCAGATAATGAGAAAGAGACAATTTAAAGGAAAAGGGAGAGAGGAAGTTGAAATACAAATAAACGATTGTTTTTATTTTTATTTTTAGTTCCATCGATGAATATCGGGAGGATGCACTGGTTGTACAACTTTTTTTCCACAACTAATGGTTCCTTCTGTTTTTGAAGGTTGAACTTATTCTGCTGTGAACTTTCCAACCAAGGAAGATTCTTTGTTTAAGATCTGAAGGATCACATAGATCACCATCGTCCCATGTAAATATTGTGGTTTATGGGTTTTAGGTCAGAGAATAAAATTGGAGCATCACCAATTAATTGACTCTCAATATAAAGACCATGTGATGTATCCAATAGAAGATCTTGTGTAACATCACATGGGAGGATCACAAGACAGCACGGTATGATACGAGAATAAACAACATGAATCTGGAATGTCATAAAATCTGTCAGATACTGAGACAGCAATGGGTAAGCCATATGAAAAGATTGTGAGGCAACCGTTGGGCATCACGATCCACAACATGGAACCCCAGAGATCGTACGCCAAATAGTGGCTGACAGAAAATAAGATGGCTTGACGATTCCGAGAGGTTCTGGGGATATTGTCGATGCTACGCCCACGATCAAGATGCTTGGCGAATCTAGAGGGAGATCTATGACCAGCCATGGGCGTGAATAGGTTTTTGTTAAGTGATGACATTAAATTTAAGGGTAGTAAAGAATAAATTTCACATATAAGTGATGACACAAAATTGGAGGGTAGTAAACGGAATAAATTCCACCAAAAATTTCGACGCTCGAATCCCATCTCAAGAAGAGTATGCAATCAATGCATCACACCAATAATCATTCAAAGTGCTGAAATATGGAACCGAACCAAGAGATTGGTGTTCAAACCAGGAACCATCAAACCTGCGAATGGTCAGTCTCGCATAGAGAGATTACGTGATTGCACAATATATAAGAGAGAAAATAGGAGTCCAAGATATCTTAGAATCCATAAGAGAACTCAAATGGTAGTAGGTTGGTGTTGTTGTAAGTAGGTAAACAGACAAGCAATGGACATCACTACTCACAAAGTTGACCCCCAGAAATCACATGCTTAACTGTTGCCGGCAAAATACAAGATAGAGAGACGGCCAAGACAAAAATACAGAAAATACTGGCTCGTGATATCCATGATAGAAATATCTAGCGAATTCTGGGAAAGTTTATGTCCCAAAAATGATGATGGTAAGGCAATAAATTCCACTAAGAAGTGACGTCACAAAATTGAAGGGTAGTAGACGGAATAAATTCTGCAGAAAAAAGTGATGACGCAGGATGATAAGCATATGATTGGAAGGTGATAAGCATATAATTTTACAAAAAAAAAAAAGCGATTACACAAAATTGGAGGGGGGGATGATGGAGTGACAACAGAAAGTAGGAGGGATCAAAACAAGGTATCAAACTAAAAAGTGACGACAAAAGATTTGAGGGAAAATGATGTAAAGAATTCAACCAACAAGGGAGACAACTGGAGGATCAACAACATTGACAGACAAATGAATTGATTGAGACATGAAGAGGAAAAAGACAAGCAACTGCCTACGTTATAATAATAACTTAATTAGCTGTTCTGGTTAGTCGGTCAATAGTAAACGTCACATGAAAACGTCTTTCTGCAGCATATCATGGAGGTGAATGATTAGAAAATGTTAAAGATGATGATTAATGAATAAAACTTTTCTTATTTCTATTAGCCAGACGGTGTCCATATTCGCAAGAACGTGAACATTACGGAACACCAACTATGGGGCCCAACGTAGCGAAACCTACATTGTGAACTGACCCTTCACCAGAATATTATCAGAGGGAATATTTTCGAATAGCCATAAATGTTGTTACTTTCATAGAAAAAAAAACGCATATCATGGATAGATGCGTTCACACATTATCCATCAGCCAGCCAGACTCAGATGAGAAACTGAACAAATGTATGATGACAGTTTTGGTTGATGGTTTCTAACAACAGCAGACAAGGCGTAGGCAGATAACGATTGCAGGTCACTGGAAGGTTGGTGAGGAGTGGGCCAGGGCTTTAAATCTGATAATCTAATGGACACCTAATTTCTCTTGACACTACACTAAACAGTCACAGGGATGAACAGCTTAGAAGAGGAAGAACAGGTGGCAACAGGCGGCAGAAGGATCAGCGCTAATGGCGTGTGAATCTGTTCATGATGTAAAAACATTCAGCCGTGCCTGTTCCATTGAGAAACAGAAACAGTTATTGAGATGACAAGTGACCAACATAATTTCTGTCGGGAAACGAACGCTAATGTCTTGCAGATTGTTAAACAACTGGGCCAACAGTTTTCACGTGTCAGAGAAGAATGACGATTCATGGATATCCGTCCCGTGATGGATACATACATACTTACAGAATGTGTTCTCAAAGTACACAACTAATTTGGATATCAATGCTGCCAAAAGATGTTGGTCACATGATAGTTGCTATTGAATCTCCAAAAAAAGACCCGTGTATATACAGGGGATGGGAAAAATAATGGAAAAAACCAGCTGATTCCACTGGTTGCATTTCTGGCCAAAATTGATACTACATAAAACTGTGTTGAGCTTATTAAATATAATGTTATTACACAAAGCTCATGTTGGTTAATTAAACTTTCTCCATAATCTGCAGATTTTAGTATAAAGGAGCTTTTGTGGTGTCAATTAGAGCAGCAACTAAGAGGTCAAATCTCTCACCTGTTTCCTTGGAGGAGGTTTTGTTTGTGGAATGGTTCGAGATTCCTCTACATACCGCCCCAAATCTGTGTGAAACAATTCTACACCGTGTTGAAGTTGTTATCAATGATAATAGGAGGACAAGACCACTCGAAAAATTTTAAGATTTAAGTAGAAATAGATATTCAAATGATGGTTTCCATTACTTTGTCTAACCCATGTATCTATACTAATATTTGATGCTTCTGTTTGTTTGTCCGTGCCTCTTTTACGCTAAAACTATGAGGTCTACTGACGTAATGTTTGACGTGTTCATTCTCAAAACACAAACATATTCTGTGAAATTGACCAATTTCGATTGAGGTAAACGTAGGTCATCTATGGACAATTTCTTCTCCTAAAGTTTTAAAACAAAATTTTTTTATATGAATATTCTCCAATCCTTATTCTTACGAATGGGTGGAAGATTTACTGCATTAAAAATATTTTTTTTTTAGATTTTACCTTTCGCCTTCATATATTGACGGAAAATGCGTCATAAAACATCGTAATAGTAGTAATAACACACACCTGTTGTCACAATTTAATTACGGTGGAAGCCTTTCACCTCTTGCCTCCCCTTTTCAAGTCAAGAGTCAGGACATTTCTTTTCATAAAAAACATAAGGTTGAAAATAATGACGGATATTATCCCAACTTACAATGGCTTATCTATCTGGAAGGTATGTTCGTATTTTTTTCTCCCAAATTGCAAATAAAACTTCAAAACAAAACAAAAAAAACGAAAGAAAACCCAACAATAAATCCTTTCATACTACAGTATTTTTAGGGTTGTGACATAATATACGTAGCTTTTATGATATATATATATATATATATATATATATATATATATATATATATATATATATATATATATAATTTGTTCATTGATGGCATAGCTCATTGAGGTGTTACTATCCGCTAGAAAGTAGTTTCGTTTCAACAAAGTATATGAGAATGATATTTAAGAATGTTTTAAAAGAAAAAATTGAGAGGAGTTTGATGTTATGTAACTTGGAAAAAAAAAATTTAAGGTTAGTGGAAAATAATTGTTAAATTCTCCTGTTGGAAATGTCAGTAGAGAACCGACTCCGAGAATTTTATTCTGTGTAATTGGTATTTTTAAAGACAATATCATAAACTGGTTTGCATGCTTCCTTGAATAGAAATCAACTCAACAGATTTTATATTCACATGGATGAACATTCGATAGAAATGACACGAAGAGTGAGTTATATCTATTGTAATACTTACTGATCCCTCATCGTTAAAAACGTTTTTGGGTAACCTACGTAAGTAAGCCTTGTTTCAAAAATGAATAAGTCGTTTTTAATAATATCAATAATATGTGATACGCAAAAAACTGTGTATAAAATGATACACTACTTGTATGGCAAAAACTGTGTAGTAAAGGGGAAGTGGTGTTTGATCAACGCTGCTGGGGTACCATGTTAATATAACTGCTTTGTTTTTAAGATCCCTGAAATGGTTACATGGTAAACAACAGTAGATCCAACAGAACACAATTTATGTATTGTACAATGATGACGAACAATTGGGGAAATACGGGAAAAGACACTTTGAAAGATTACATAAATTACATTGACAGATATTTGGAAATAGGTGACTGGAGTGACACAAAAATCCTAGCTTCCTAGACTGTAACTATGTATGGAGAGATAGTTCTCGCATGATATATGTTGTTTATCTATCTATCTATCTATCTATCTATCTATCTATCTATATATATATATATATATATATATATATATATATATATATATATATATATATATATATATATATAATAAAAAAACTACATATATATATAATAAAAAACTACATATATATTTTTACATGGCCTCAGTAATACTGAAAAAACTATATATCAAAATCATAGGTTATGGGGATGTGGTACTTAGATAACTGCTTGGGAGACATGTTATTATAACTGTTATGTTTTTAAATCCTCGGAACTGTCACATGGTATACACCTGATGATCCCCACAAGAGAAATCCGTACCTAGTATTATGATATCTAATTGTATGTTAAACGTAAAACCAACAAAATAACTTACATGAATCTGATAACAGATATGTGGAAAGAATTGACTGAAATGGGGTGGAATTTTTTCTTCCACATCTTTAGTTTTTAAGCTGTAAACCTTTTTGGACTCACTTTCTTTTTTCTCTCTCTATCTCTCTGTCCCTATCTCTCTCTTTATATATATATATATATATATATATATATATATATATACATATATATATATATATATATATACATATATATATATATATATATTGATGAAAGTAATAATTGAAAGGTGAACAGAAAAACTTAAAAGTGAGTGTTACTTCTCAACTTGTTTTATAATTTATGGGCATGTTCTGACGTATTTTGATGAATACCAGCCATCTTTTCCTGAGAAAATATTTGCAGCAGTTCACAGAATATCATGCTGTTTATATGTTTGAGGCTATGTAGTTTTAGAAAATCAAATCCCAATATTTTGTAGCTTTCAGTCCATTACACTCTCGAACATTGATTCTGAAACTAAGGTTTGACAAATAATATAGAGGAGTATTGCTTGTAAACCAAACACTGCGAATCTTGTGACTGGCAGATGATATTTTCCATAGTACTGCAATAAAGAAAAGTAATTATTTTGACCAGAATTTGTGTATTTATCATTGCTCATTGATGACAATCTAAAACTAATTGCCAGAGATAGAGATTCAAAAGAATATTTCTTTTATACGAGGGGTTCTTGGGTTTTCAAAATTCTGTAACCACTGCTGTACAATAATTCGAGAGAAACAATAATCCATGTGAGCCGTACCTCCGTGAAAATAGCTGGAAGTAAGTACCCAATTGATCATTATAGTTACATTCTAAGTAGAACCATTACTCCGTCACGTAAAACTATTGTCCAAATAGTAGCAGAGATTAAAAGGTTGAAAATATTTCACTTTGATTTCCAAGAGGATGACATGGTTGAAACCCTGATTTTCTATCAGAGTTTGGAAACACTGCACAAAAGATTTTTCTTGTCTTATATCTCGCCAGTCATCCAAAGTACAAAGAAATTCCTTGTGTGAAATATTTCTTTACTCGCTTCAGGACAAAGAAATGACAAGCTTGATATCGTATAAACCGCTTCAGGACAAATACATTTCTCGCGTGGTATCTCCTCAGCCGCCCCAGGAAAAAAAAGACATTTCACGCGAGATATTTGCCGGGAATTTCTAGTGGGTGATTTGGAAATATGCAACTTGTCAGTAGTAAAGGCAAAGACAGTGTCTGTTCCTTTATATGCTTACTTATAGTTCGTTCCCGTCACACACACACACACACACACACACACAATATATATATATATATATATATATATATATATATATATATATATATATATATATATATATATATATATATAAATAATATGCATCATTATTACACACTAAGATATGTCTATTCATATCTATCTACCTATCCCAGTCTATTTGCATCTATCTATCTATTCAGTTTAGTCCGTTCATCTCCCTTATATCTTTCAGGGAATGGAACATATCTTTTTAATTGATGAACCCTATAACCAGGTTGGTTGAATAAATTCAAAATTCTTGCTCAAATTGACTTTGTGACCGCACACAGAACTATGAGGCAGCAGACTTCTTCGTCTGGTTCGACCCTTTCCCTCCAAAAAAGGAGCTCAGCCCCCAAACTTTCGATCTAGGGATCTTGCTGCTATCGTCCCACCCCACAAATCCAAGACCTTTGCCAGAACCTATTTAAAATCTCAATTGCTCAAGTTTGGGGGTTCTACACTCATCATATCCAAGAAATTGTTGCTAAACCCCCGCAGCAACTGGATTGCTGCGAAAACGATGGATGGAAAATACCAGTGGAAGTTGCAGTTCCAATCAAGCGACTCAGAGTCAAGCGATAACGGTTCAGGAAGACAGAAAGACCAAAAGACTCGGCAGAAAACATACATC
>OY735210.1:41047054-41057054 GCA_963457665.1 Thysanoteuthis rhombus
ACATATGTATGTATTTATGACGTTTTGTCAATGATTAAGTAGCCTCAGACGATCATAATTAAAATTCTGATCAGGAATTGTCACTGCATATTAATCGATCTATGTGATTAACATGCGTCACTGAAATATGTGCATTTATTACGTAGAAGGTTGCGCAGTATAATAAATGTTCATTTCATTATAGCTTTTCAGAATAATTAAATTTTCCACATAGGTTTCTAGACTAATTAATTTACCCATGTATATCGTTTAATCAGAACAGATTCGAGATATCGGTGGAAGTGATACGGTGTAAGACGTGGATAATTCAGTTTGGGATGATGATCTTGGGATATTATCATCAAATTCTTCGGTTGAATATACTGGTAGTAAATCGACTCAAAGATTTCTCTGATTAATTAGTATTGTTGAAGATGATATCATTAGTTGGTTTGCGTGCCTTCCGAGATTAAAACTGACTTGACGGATTTTTTATTCACAAAGGCGAAGAAAGGACAGAAGTGACTCGAACAACAAGTCATATCTGCTGTTATATTTATTGACCCGTCATCGTCAAATATGTTAGGGGGGGTGGTTATGAACGTAAGTAAGCCCTATACTTTGAAAAGTTAAATGATGCGTGGTATAAAATAACATCCATGTACAATATATTATGACGATACCCTGCATAGAATAACAAAGTACTTGTATTATGACACAGCCCTAAAATGATAAAACAACACTTGATATTAGAATCATAGCTTAAGGGGAGGTGGTGTTTGATGAACACGACTGTATAGCTATGACAAATGAAACTGTTTTGTTTTTTAATTCCAGTATACAGTTACATGTTAAATAACTGGTGATTCAAATAAGAAAAATTCACCCATAGTTTCAAAATATCTAATTCTGTGTAATGCATAAAACCCTTTTAAAAGCCTACATAAACTGCATTTACTGATATTTGGAAATAATTGACTAAAATGACTTCACTTTTGAAAAATTCTCTTATATTTTTAGAGTATAAAGCTGTAAAGCTTCCTTGACTATATATATATATATATATATATATATATATATATGTGTGTGTGTGTGTGTGTGTGTGTGTGTGTGTGTGAGTGAGAGTGTGTGAGAGAGGGATGCATGTATATGTATAACTTAGACAGGGCCAAATATCTAAAAAGGGATGAGGCAGCAAAAGAAGATGTTAGACTTGGCTAATATGCCAGAATTGCGTGATATCTTTCTTTGCAGCATATGTTAACACTTTCCCTGACTCAGTTGTTTTTTCCCTCCATATAACATTTTCTGCCTCTTTTCTTCGTTTTCTGCTCTCTGTTATTCGCGTTTCCTCAATTAATCCATTCTCCTTGCTCACTTTTTTTCCCGTCTTGTTTTTTGCCGGTTGGTCTATAAAAATGGTTACTGGCTGTTAAAAAGCCATAAAACATTTAGTATTCCCCACTATATATCCTGTGCGCGTGAGGTGTGTGAGTTTTTTCCCTCCAAGATTGGATTTACTTGCCATGCATACGTGCAGAACAAAATGCAGACAACCTTTCTATGCTGGGTGCATGTAAGCAAGTGAGCATTGCCCTTACGCTTGCTACGGCTCCACTTATCACATTACATTACTACTTACTTGGCCCATTTACAATATGCGAAATAGGAAAGCGTCTGAAGTGGTGTCCGAAGTGGCGTCACTCACTCCATTCTGTGCTATTTCATAATTACCGATGGATAAATACGGATTTATGCCTATCTTAAGGTCATTAGTGAAAGGTGAACACAAACTGTCTCAATCCGGGCTGGAACTGGATCAATTGAGTCTATTCTTAAACCTGGAAGCCGCATCATTTTGAAAGAGAAAAAAAGAAAGAAAAAAAAAAGAAAAGAAAATAAGATAGCCTTGATTTATTTAACACGTATGCGTACAAACTTACATGGAGACAATTTCACCCCGTGGTATGTGCTGAGTGTATGACTCAAGTTTATTAGTCTCCACCTACACGCCAAGTAGAGTCAGCTCGTTGGAACACTAGGTATTTGATGGCATAGAAGAGTCACGGGCATATGTGAACTCCCCCGCCTCATTTCAGCAGGGAATATCAACCCATTAGCTGCACCAGGAGCAGCTCAGTTGCCATATACCAAATGCAGCCGCAACTCTGATTATACAAGGTGGCACAAAATCAGGTGAAGTGTTTGTTCTCCCTGAAAACAATTAATCATTGGAGTTACGGATAGAAAAAAACAACAACAAACAAACATAGGAACGAGCCGAAAATTGTCTGTAAATTTAAATGAAAGAGTCCATTGATTACATAGAAAAACAGATATGCTTATAATTTCGTAACCCTGAATATATGCAATATGGGAATTTCCAAAATTCCCGGTTGGTACTGGGAGTTTTGTCCATGAGATAAGTTACTTAAAGATCATGAAACACTAGGATGTGAGCCATTACTCATTTAGGTCTTCAAAACAATATTTTTGAATTTGTATTTGTCGGAACACTGGTTTTTACAGTATGAGCATAGATGACATTGTTGCACCTTGGCAAAACTGGATTCAAACTCATCAGCGTACTTTGAATAATCATATTTTACATATTTGGTTTTATAGTTTTAAACTTATTTTTTCATTAAAACGGCAATATCTTCTGGGCAGTTTTTTTTCAAAAAAATTAATTCTATTTGAACCTGTGAAAATTTGTTGAACACACACACACACACACATACATATATATATATATATATATATATATATATGGTATTTTCACTTACGGATGCATTACCTACTGAAGGGTTGCAGTGTCTGTTAGCGACTGATTAGACAAGACTCACATATCTAAAAAAAAATATGCAAGAAAAACGATAGTGTTCATTTTATCATAATAATAAAATACTATCTTGTGACTCACAACATGGATCCCCCAAGATCACATGCGGAACCGAGGCCGGCAGAATGTTAGATGGAGAGATGAGCTAGACAAGTTCAGAAAGTACTGGTTCCGCGTCGGCTATGATAGAGAAGTGTGGCGAATCCTGGCGAAGGTCTATGTCCAACGACGGACGTTGAAAGACTGATGATGATGATGATGATGATAGAATTACCATTCCCCTATCGTGATTTGAAATCGCAACGAAGTGATTGTTAGCCCGTTCTCGCATTGATTTTGTCAAACTGACAAATCCTGTTTATTCACCACAGATTATCCTGCAGATACGCAAGGGCCTATTTCATTGTAATAATTACATACATTTATCTGAAAAAGAGATATTTTTGATTTTTGATTCATAATATATACAGAACGAAAGTTACTGTGATTGTAATAGAAGTCTTGGGTTTGACCCTGTGGAGGCCAGGCTCGTTGAATTCTAAGACCTCATAAACCAGAATTGGATGAAAGCTCACATTTGCTTTTCTAATTGATTGTGTCCAGTGAGTGGAAAAATTACCCAATAATTTCAATACGTTTACTTGAAAATATTAATGCAGCTTCAAAGACCAATTTTGATACAACAACTCCACAAAATCTCAAATATTCTGAAGGCCAAAAAATTACTTTTTGCAGTAAATTGTCTCAAGAGCCAACATTGCTCTAGTCAATTTTCAAAGTGGCCGCACTATTTTCGAAACCTATTTTTTTTTATTAGATCATTTTGAATGACGCATGTCACTGGATATATTTATATTCACGCTGTATTTTTCAAGATGGCTCGATATAGGTTTTTCCAAATACCGGCTAGTCGTATTGAAGAGCTCTGTGACATTGTAAGACACAATATTTAATCATTGTCTTTCCACAGTTTCCTTAATTATTGGTGACAGGTTCTGTTCTCTGCACGATGCAACTACACTGGTTCTAATGATAAACTACGACTATAAACAACTGGTCAGATTTCATCATTGATGAAAGAAGCTTCAACGTTAATTTCCTGTGATAACCTGAAATTTTGTGACAATGATGTTCATGAGAAAATATCTTTTCTCGATGAATATGTAATTTTTTTAATTATTCCACTGATGACACCAATGAACAAAATGTGGATGAATTATGATTTCATTGCACTTAGAATGTAATAAAAATTCCCATAATGGGAATGATTTTTATTTCAAAGTTAGTGGATTCATGTGCATAATCTATGTGATGATACTCTTCCTCTCTCTCTCTCTTTCTATCTATCTATCTATCTATCTATCTATCTATCTATATATATATATATATATATATATATATATATATATATATATTCAGTTTTTCGCTGGATCTCTGATTTTTTTTGAGAATAAATATTCATTCGTTTATTTTTAATTTAGGACTAGTGATAACTAAGTTGTGGTTGTTGTTGTAATTATCATCATTATCATCGAAAAAATATCGTGAATTGAACATATGTAAATGGGTGTTCATAGAAACGTCATCACCATTATTATTATTATAATTATTATCATTATCATTATTATTATTATTAGGTGTAGCGAATCTTTGGGTTGGTCTATGTCCAATGACGGACGCTAAAATCTTCTGACAGGGATTATGATAATTGTACCATCAAAACACATATCAGGTATTATATATGACCGAATTCTATAACATTGAAACTCTGTTACCAAAAATATGAATAAGCTGCCATCGAGAAATGAGCACACCCCAACGTTTAAAATCTAACATCAACATTTTGTGTGAGCGACCTCATTTTCTATCACTGCTTGATTATGTAATGTTTCACACGAAATATCCAAATCCTGTTATATTAAGTTTGGGAGAAAACTAACTCTCTGAACATAATATGGTCGAGGTGTACTCATTTATGGGCGATACTGCGTATAGTTTAGTCTAATGATTTATCAACATGAATTCACTTGAACAAATATTGTAAGTCCTCCTAAATTATGCATGTAATATATAATATACATGTGTGTGTGCATGCACTTATGTGTGTATGCACATGTATGTATGTGAGGGCGTGTGTGTTCATCTACACTTACGCGTGAATTAATTATCGTTGATATCGCAGAAGATTTAAATCAAGTATTTATCGGGAAATAATGTGGATATTTTTAGCTTTCAAATCACTCCAAATGTTTGTCTCCGGCTTCTAGGGAATTCGTCCAAGTTTTTTTATTTATTTTTCTGTGTGTGTGTTTGTGCGTGAGAGAGAGAGAGAGAGAGAGAGAGAGAGAGAGAGAGAGAGAGAGAGAGAGAGAGAGAGAGAGAGAGAGAGATGAAGAAAAAGAGAGAGAGAGAGGAGAGAGAGGAGAGAGAGAGAGAGAGAGAGAGAGAGAGCAGAAAAAAAACGATTACATTCTCTCTTTTGTTTAGTTTCCATATCTAATATCTAATTGATTTTTACATCTTATTTGTCATTGTCTTTTCAGCTTACGGAAAGGTCAACAACGAAAAGCAATTTAGTTATATTCATCTGATTTCGGAATCGATTTTGGACGAATGAAAATAAATTCATTTAAAACAAAGCAGATTCGTTCAACACCCACAACCTCCCTCCCTATGGTTCTATCTTCTCGTCGAAATACTTTTCAAAACGTTTCTTTCTTTCCTTCTTTTATTCTTCCTTTCTTCTTTTCCTTTTCTTGTGCTTCAAAATGCATTTAAAAAAATAGCCAAAAACCTGCCCAAAATTCGAAATATCGGCTAGATGTAGATGCCTATTTCATACTCTTAAACTAATCGGTTCAGCTAATTCGTTGAACACAAAGTTAGGGTTCAGTCAAGCACTACAGTTATATTTTGAATCAAACCTACACTTAAAATACTAAAGGATAATCTGATAAAAAAACATGCTGCCATAAACGCACATGTTTTTCCACTTGTATTTTCTTCCATTAGAAACCGTCAACAAACACTGTCAACATATTCATTGTTCGAATTTTATTTCTTACAAGTATTATGAAAGCAAAAAACAGAAAAATGCAACCGTAGACTCTTTTTATCCTAAAAAACAAACTAACTGTCCTTATGACGCTCGATACCATGGGTAGAATTTTTAAACAAAAGGAAATAAAAAAAAACGTTACTTTTTTGATTAAAATCATTTCAATAGAAATTTTTCAGATTTGCTGACGTAACCAGATTTGGATGAAAAACATTTAAATGCAAAGAATGTAAGATCTAAATTGGCAACGCTGAGCAAGGAATGTAATTAACATTTCGGTATGTCAGTCTGTGACTCTGATCACTGCTGTAAATCGTAATGCATCTATAAATTGATGATTAAACACACAACAATTAAAATAGAAAATGCAAAGCTATACAAAAAGGCCTATGTATCTATCTGGGATAATGAATCTCTATAAAACCCCCAAAAGAATGAGAAGTTTTGCAGTTTTCAAGTTGGTCCAGTCGGCAATATATATATATATATATATATATATATATATATATATATATATATATATATATATATATATATATATATATATATATATACATTTGTGTGTGTGTGTGTGTGTAACATGCTCACAGAACGCACTAATGGAGTTGGGGGCTAGAATTTTTACATGTTATTCTGCAATTTCTTTTAATTTTCATCATCTCTCCATTTTTCTTTCTCTCGTTTGCAAATTCTGCATTTAATCAAATTTTTTTCCACCTATTCTTCAATTCTTCTTGAAGAGTTGAATGAAAACTTCTCTTATTAGTTCTATGATGTCACCTTCAGGAACTTCTGGTTGCGAAAACATAAAAGAAAGTCGAAGCTGTTGTGAGTGACACATAACGGGAAACAGGAGTTACGCTCCAAATGACCAGAAGTTTTTCGTTGGAGTATCAATCAAATATGAATATGTTGATAGGAAGCAAGTGGTTTCCAGTTCATGTCAAAATCAGTTTATTACAACATCCCCCCTAATTTTTGTCAGAACTTTTTAGAAGTAGGCTTATCCTCATGTCTAGTTCTTGTATGACTGTTGTTCTCATCTTGGTTCATCTTTTGAACCCGACGATCGACCATTGTACTCTATGACCTTCTTCAAGTGTCGCAACTAGGAATGTTTTCGAATGCAGGGGTATAGGAGTGTTATGATAGTATCTGATTTTGGCTGGGAGCGATTCTTGGACCAAAACAATGTTGTTTACTGACCCACCTGGAGAAGGCTGTAGGTTACAGCGGCTGGAATGCTGTATTAAAAAAAACGAGATGAGGAGGATAGAAGAACTAAAGGACGTATTCATAATGCTTTCTTCACCGTCGTAATTATTTTTCTTCATTTATTCCATCTTTCTATGTTCACTTGATATTGTATTTTAAATAATCGTCATTACTCGTCTTGTATTTCTCCTTTTTCTTCCTCTTTCCATTACTTACTCCTTGTTTGCTCTATTCCTATTCACTTTCACATTTTTCTGCATTTTCTTCTGATCGATTCGTGTCTTTTTCAATATTTAACGCACTTCTTTTCGTCGTACACTTTTTTCAGCAACCATTCCGGCTACCTAATTGGTAATTGAGTATTCCAGATGATCACAGTTGTTCTGAGGGCATGAGATCAGTTACAAGAAATTATGCAGAAAGCAGAAATCAAATCTGATTGACTTTTCAGAGTCATAGTTTCAACAGCATCAATCTTTTGTTCTGCTTAAAAAATATTATTCAATTTTGAAAAAACATACCAGCTTTCGAAATTAAAAGAAACTTTTTTTTTAACTTTTATAATTCTTGATTTTTCAAAACCTTTTTTTTTTATTATTAGAATTGATATAGGCTTAGTTAGTATTTCATAGTAACTGACCGGTTGCCCCCTGGAGCAACAATCGTTTTAATTTGGGACGCTAAACTACGGGATTACGAATATTTCTTCTTCTTCTTCTTCTTCTTCTTCTTCTTCTTCTTCTTCTTCTTCTTCTTCTTCTTCTTCTTCTTCTTCTTCTTCTTCTTCTTCATCTCATTTATCCTCACTTCTTTTTTCATCTTCAGCAATTTCTTTTTCGTCTTCTTCAATTTCATCATTGTTCTGCAATTTTCTGACTCTGAATTCCCTCTGCCAACCACCCCCTCACCCTGCGAGCACACATTCAACCCCATCCAAAATCCAACCCATTCATTTTGAATCTCCCAGTCCCAACTCTAACTTTGCGGGGTGAAGCACCTAAAGAACTGCATCGTGTGGCAAGAAGGGCAAAGAAGAACGAGGCGGGCAAGGGGGCAGCAACACAGGAAAGGGCAGATAATCGCTTTAGTGTCATAAATTGGCTCAATGCGAAAAACCTATTTCCTGCCAACTGGACTCTTACCAACAAGCAAATCAATTAATTCGCTCTGAGGACGGAACCTGGAATGCGGCAGTGGGTTAGGGTTAGGGCACAGCCGCTGGGAAATTGGGTTACTTTACAGTGAAGATTATAATCTGTGTTATCTTACAGACAATTTGGCTCTGATGGAACTTCTAGCGAGGCCCTTAAACGTAAAAATCGCTGGTCAGTGTTTAGAATTGAAAAGATTATACCAGTTTCATGACAAGGACACTTTCGTAAAGAGGCAAGGTGTTGCTTAAATGATTCTGAGTTCATATTCATTGTTCGAACTTATATCTTGCAAGTATTATAAAAGCAAAAAACAGAAAAATGCAACCGTAGACTCTTTTTATTCTACATAACAAACTAGCTGTCCTCATGACGCTCGACAACATGGGTAGAATTTTTAAACAAATTGAAATAAAAAAGACATTACTCTTTTGATTAAAATCATTTCAACGGAAATTTTTCCTATTTGTAGACGTAACCAGATTTGGATGGAAAACATTTAAATGCAAGGATTATAACTCAGTAAGATCTAAATTAGTAACGCTGAGCAAGGAACGTAATCAACGCCTCAGTATGTCAGTCTGTGACTCTGATCACTGCTGTAAATCGTAATGCATCCATAAATTGATGATCAAACACACAACAATTAAAATAGAAAATGCAAAGCTATACAAATCAGGCCTATGTATCTATCTGGCATAATGAATCTCTATAAAATCCCCAAAAGAAAGAGATGTCAAGTGAAGAATCACTCTTTGATGGTAAGCCTTCGGCAGAGCCAATCTAACCTTAAAGACCAAGAAAATCTCCGAAGTTCAAGAAAAAGAGTATACAACCAATGAATCCGTCCACTAGTCACCTATCGGGCTGAAATATTGAATATAAGCGAAAAGACTGAGAATCATGCAACGTGCACATGAAAAAATCATGCTCGGTATATCAGGGGAAAACAACAGTCGGAGACATCATACAATCCATTTGGAAACTCAAATGGCAATGGGCTGGTCATGTTGCAAGAACAACAGACGATCACTGGACAACCCGACTCACAACGTAAATTCCCAAAGATCACATGCGAAACTAAGGCCGACTGAATATAAGATGACGAAACAAACTACACAAATTCAGAAAGTATTGGCCCTGCCACGACCACGATAATGAGATCTGCCGAATGTTGTGGAAAGTCTATGTCAAACAACGGAAATGAGTATGATGATGATGATGATGATGATGATGATGATGATGATGATGATGATGGTGGTGGTGGTGGTGGTGGTGATGATGATGATGATGATGATGATGATGATGATGATGATGAATGCCCAAAATGGACTATTTGGGTAGAAATCTACAGGGGTACCTAATTCCACCAAGATACCTTCTCAAGTACTAATATAATGAAGTGCCAAATTTGGCAGATCCCTGCTTGTGGCTTGCAAAATACAAATTTAGTCAAATTCTGATTTGTCATAACTTCTGAACCGTTTGTTTAATTAACTTGAAATTTATCGCCCACTGAGATTTCAAGGGTTATGATGCTTCAATTTATTGATATTCAGATACTCAGTTGGGATTCTCCTCCCTCTAAAACGTCATTTTTCACTTTTTAAAGGACTCATAACTTCAAAACTGCAATAATTTCAAGCAAATAACTTTTAAACCATTCATTTAATCGAGCTAGAAAAAAGATAAAGGTTTCAGTTTCCTCTAAAAAAAAGTCAGTTACGGGAAATTCGTCAAACTTAAAGATGGTAC
>OY735210.1:41059554-41062054 GCA_963457665.1 Thysanoteuthis rhombus
TGATCAAGCAATGAAGACAGTAAGTAAAACAAAACTGTCAGAAAGCGATGAGTGACTGTGGAAGGTAATTTTTGAAGTTCTCTGATCATTGTTATTATTTCCTGTTCGGTGACGGTGACGGTGACGGTACGGAAAAAAAAATATCAAACGACATGAACCAGACATTGGATTCTGTTTGAAGTTCATTGAAGTTTACCAGTTCTAAGACGTACCTGAAGGAAAGATGAGAACAAAATGCAATAAAAAGTAAGGGTGATAGCCGTATTAAACATTTGAAGAAGAAGAAGAAGAAGAAGAAGAAGAAGAAGAAGAAGAAGAAGAAGAAGAAGAAGAAGAAGAAGAATAAGAAGAAGAAGAAGAAGAAGAGCAACAACAACAACAACAACAACAGCAACAACAACAATAATTCCTGATGGTATTCCTGAAGGTATAGTGGGTAAAAGAGGGAGTGAGATAGAAAAGACTAGAGAATAAAGAAGAAAAAGAAAGAAGTGGAGATAACTTAGAAGATAGAAAAAGAAAGAGAAAAAGAAAAATATCTAAAATAAAGCAGGGAAAGAATGAAACAGAAGGAAGAATCTAAAGATGACACAGGAAGAGGGTGAAAAGAGGGGTGTTCTAGAAGGATTACACGGTGGGGAAAACGAGGGAAAGAAACGAACACGACAAACTCACGTTATATCAGAATCCTCGATCATTCAAGGCGTTGATTTAACGAAATAGTCGTTATAACGAATCAATTTTATACAAAACCTACTAAAAACGAGAAACCTAAGACTCCAGAAAAAGTATTTGGTGTTAAACTTTCGTAATATAATGCTGCCTACATGAATTACAAGACTCACACTTCGTTCAATTTTCATTATCATTTCAAGCTTATCAATTGATAATTGATAAGACTTTTGAATTTATTTTCAGATTCCCGTTTTACTTCAAGCAAGTTTTTAAGGGGTTTACTAGTATGAGTTTTTCTTTAAAATAATGTACCTAAATCTTCATATGTGATAAACTAATCCCCAACATTACTGTTGTGAGAATGTAAAAACGAACGTGCCGTTAGAACGTATGTGTCATTAAATAGCGTCTTTGAAACAAGTGGAGTTCCAACGAGAGGAAACTCACAACAAAATTAATATCATCATTTGCACAACTTCTTTTGTGCATACCAATAAAACACGGTTAGATTGCGCCAGCATTAACATTTGTAGTAGATGTTGAATTTGCATGGGGAATAGAAGTTCCTATTATCTTGGTCGTCGATTTTAGCGATCGATTATTCTGTTAATCCGACATTTTTGAATGTCTTTGTCGTTTGAAGACGTTTGTCCTTTGGCTACGATTTTGTGTAGAGGATCAAACGGACGGAACTGCCTAAAACGGTCTGTCTTTTAATAAGGCCTTTAATAGAAAGTTTCAGTCTTTGATCTGAAGTGGTTGGAGGAAACAGTGGGATTCAATAGCGTGAGCGCGTAATCGTGATGTAAAGAGGATAGGAATATCAGGAGGAGAATGGTGGAAAGAAAAACTACATGAAAGATAGGATGCAAGGGAAGAGGAAGAGAGGAGGGAAAGGGGGAGAGAAAGTGGTTTCAAAAATGAAAGAGGAAAAGAAAATACCTTTGTTGAATATATGTGTGTGTATGTGTGTGCATGTGATCAATATTCAACACAATGATACGCCAACAATAGAAGAACGTTGTTACTGTATCCCTTTTGATAAAGCATCTGTTTATATCTATCAATAAAGCTAAGTGCAAAAATCTATTGTTAATTCATCATCATCATCATTATCATCATCATCATCATCATCATCATCAGTCTTTTAACGTCTGTCTTTGGACATAGACCTTCCCCAGGATTCGCCACACTTTTGTTAATTGGGATTTTTTTTTAATATTGCTTGACTCTTTACAGAATAGAGTTTAAGACAAAAAGCATTCCTGGATATTCTAGTTTTTTTACTCCTACTGTCATAATTCAGTACCTTACTGTATTAAAAAAAACTATTTGCATAAACTCTTGCTTCCCCAAATATCATACTTAACACCCTTCCAGATATGAGATAGCCGTATTTAAAGATTCAATCAACCAAGCTAAATTATTTGCCTCTTTCTCCCTGATTAACAATGGATTTTCTAATCTTGTCGTTGATGGACAAATTATGTTTACACTAATCACGATTAACAAATGGAACAACATATATATATATATATATATATATATATATATATATATATATATATATGAAATTCTCTGCATTGTTTACCGATTACTTTTTCCACTTTTTGCCAAGTTACATTCGAGTTATTTCACTTCCATTGGTTACGCTTGGGTGCTTTCTCTTTAATTCTTTCATATACTTTACTCTGGTAATTCTAATTTCTAAAAAAATTTCCTTGTTTAACACCAGTCATTCTAAAGTTGTCTCAATCTTTTTAAATGTTTACAATCTTGCATATTTCGGATGTAGATTTCGATGTGTTACCTTTTGAATATTTTT
>OY735210.1:41067054-41081659 GCA_963457665.1 Thysanoteuthis rhombus
AGTTGATAAGAGAGACGCCTAGCTATCACTCATTTCTAATTTCAAATCACAGCAGGGAAATTTGATTTTAAACATCGGTTTGTTTTAACATAAGAGATAAACAGTGTTCATTCTCCTTAATCAATTGGGTATTGTTCTCATTCTTGTTACTGGAGAAAAGCAAAGTCAAATTCAACTTGAACTGGAGATTGACATAATTGCTTTTTGGTTCTTTCAACCAAGTTTTGTCATCAAAATACGGAATTTAAAAGTTGTCACTTGATTTTATTTTTTTTTTTAGATCAACTTATATATTTTCAAGATTGAATAATGACAGAAAATGATTTTAATGATTTAAAATTGTAGTGTACACCACCAAAAGTAACCCAATTTAGTAACCCTGACTCACTTACATAATGAATGTAGCAAAACGTGTCCCAAAGATATTTCTGGATTACTGAGTTATTTATTGAAATAATCCAAGCTTATACGGATGTAAGATAACGTTCTCTGTATGATGTGTCAAGCTAACGTATTTTACACCTGCGAAAACAATGAAAATGAAAAGATAACTTGCTTCAGAAAAATCATTATAATTCCAAGGCTAGTATAGACAACCGAACGCTGTTTATATAATGAATTTGAAAATAATGGGTCGATCAGTGAGAATCCTATGTTTCTATCTTGATTAGTGTGCAAGTTATCAAAAATGTTACTGACTGGCCATGCTGGTTCCGGTTGTAATGCCTTTTTTAAATCCCATATAATCTTAAAAAGCACGTCTCATGTAATGGTAAAATATGCACGTTTCTATCTTGAATAATTCCCAAAAGATGGGGCAGTCCTGTGACCAATACATCGCTAAGAGCAATCACGTTTCCTACTCAGTTGCAATTATACCGTAGGTATACAAGACGCGATTTGATTATGAAACAATGAAGTGTTTACCGTCCTAAACTTAGTGGGGATTGTTCTTGTTGTGTGGAAAAAAACAAACTCAACATCGACTAGGAGTTTGACAAATAAACAGTAAACGTAAAGTATAAAAATAAGTGAAAAGAAAGAATGCAAAATGGAAAGGGAACATTTATTTATCGTACTGAATGAAAAAATGGAAGGAATTAAAGGAAAACTTGAGTGATTTGAATAAAATGAAATCAAATATAAAAAAAAACAGCAAATGAAAACTAGTCAGAAAAACTCAGCAATTGACGTAATATGATATTCATCGTCCCATTTCCTCCTGTTTGGCCTTGTGCCGTATTATTTGGTTATTTAGTTATTATCTAGAAAATTACAATAGTAAACACATGTGTCACGTAGCAAACCGAGGGCCGTTTTATGACCCGAATTTCTAAGCAGAGTGCAACAAACTCTTGACCAATTTGATAATATTTTTTGGTTCTTTGCAATACATCTTTAGCTTGTTCCTCTTCATGATTCGGATTTCCCTCTAAAAATATAACAGAATAATAAAAAAAAATCTTCCTTGACCTGAATGTTGATTATTATGTGCGTTTTGAGAATTGAGGACAAATTTGTTGGTATGCTTGTCATTAAAAAAAAAATGTAAAGCAAAATAAAAGTTGAAAATATTTTTTTCTTATTCTATCGGAGTTTGGCTATGAAACATGAAGTTCAATGATTAGAGAACAGAATTTGACTGTAAGAGGCCGATTCAAATTGCCAGATTTTTTTGAAAAGAGATCTGGTTAGTCATTCAATAGAAACTGTCATAGGACCAACATTCTTGACAGCATAGGTGAACTCTACCGGGCACTGGACCCAATTGATAACTTTGAAAACCTATGTTGATATTGAAAACGTTGATGTTCATCATTTTAGTTAATGTTTTCGAATGCTGCTAAATTTGTTGGTTGTCTGACGAAGGCAATTCGGTAAGAGGTTGGTAAGCCGTTGGTAAGCCATTGGTAATACAATAGATTCGATCCATGTTGGCTACTCGGTACCAGACAAAACCAAACGTAATATCCGTAGAAGAACGATGGTTAGTAAGCTCACCTCACAGACTACTGCTAGTATAGTGAATTTTCACACTATTTTGCTCCATTCTTGTGGCACTGTGTCACACTTTGTAAATAGCTGGATACTTGCTGTATTGCTGTGGAGAGAAAGTAATTTCGAACGCATAATCCAGTCAAAGTCACCGTGTTGCAAAATGAACAATCATTTGATCAACCAATGTTTTGTACAATCTTACAAGTGAATACTGTTGACTGACTTCTTAATTCTATTTACTCAGTCCATTGCTATTTGTCCTTCTCTTTTTCTTCATTGGAAATTCTCTTCTTTCACGCCATGATAAATATACCTTCTGGTAAGCGACTATGAAAGGATACATTGAAAAATGCTACTGTTGACCATTAGAATTCGTTTAAAACATCTGGGCAGATTTTAATTTCTTATTGGTCAATGTATATGGGAAATCTGTTTGTTAGTTTTAATTAATTCCATGTGCCCTGAACCCCAACAGACATGAAAATCATATTAAAAATCATAGTGGTTTGGAGTTGAGCTGACAACTGTTGGACTGACTGTTCACACTCAATAGACCTCCCTAGTGGAACACTTCAGTTAATTATTTGATGTGAGTGCGTGTGTCATCTCACCCACACTCGCTACCACAACCACATACACATCCACTCTGACAATCTCCTTTTCGCTGATGTGCATATGTACACATTAGCTCACACATGTGCATGAGTGTACTAAAAATAAACGATATGTTAGCAAGCTTGCAATTCCAACGGGATTAAGTGGCAACCGAGTCTCCTATTATATATCATTACTTGACAGTTTTCCGAAAAATGCTTTAAAGGTTGGCTCAGGATTTAGGCGATATTGCATCTCTTTGTTTCACGCCTTTTTCTAATTAATCACTTAGACCGAACATTATAGTGATTTTAGATAAATATTAAGCGAAAATCTTTTTCAGGCTACGTACTTATTAATTTTTTATATACAGAAAGACACACAAACACATGAATTTGCTTATGTGGGTCACAGAAAAGTGCACACTAGATCAACTGTAGCCATAGAAATGGCAAAGGGTTCGATCTTTTATATTAAGTGTGTTTACGTATTTGTTCCTATGCTTGTGTGTTAGTATATATCTTTGTGTGACCCAGTGCTCCTGACCATACCGTTTTGTCAACTGACATAGAAATTGGCATCTACTCTCTACTAGACCCGCTTTAATTTCTTTGATTTTCGGAAGAAAAGCTTCTCCGACCTTTTTAGTATTCTTATTCTGACAAGTTTAATAAAACCATCTAGCTTCTCCAGAATCGAGAAGCTCTTAGATATTTTTCAACTCTGATTTTAGATATTCTCCAATGGAAACGTCAATGGTATAATAAATTTGATACATTTTGGACATATTTATTCTTGGATTTATCAATTTTCAAATTTTGACGCTACTGTTGTCCAATAGTTGACTGTCATGGAAAGTTAATTTTATAATTTGATATATTTCATACGCTTTTTTTCCGTATGACTAAATCTAGTCTCGAAAGTCTAACATGCAACGACAAAGCAGATATAAATGGAATATAAGGCAATGAAGTGTAAAAAATCATTTACAGTGGATAAATTAAGGAAGGAATATTAGTATGGTATTATAGGGATGAAATAAAATGAATAACCTAGTGGGGCAGTAGGGGCACAAAAGCTGAGAAAGGTCGATGTGGTACAAGGAAGAAGAAAAAGAGTAGAAGAAAAAGAGTCAGGATGCAAGAAAGGGAAACAAAAGATGAATCTGAGACGATAAAGTCGAAAATACTGGACAAAACAAATAGGCAGATCAAAGAAGTTTTATGATAATTTAGCCAGGGTGTTCGAGAAAGGGAACAGCCTGTGCATTACACTTCCAAGTCGATACGAGATGTTTATTGATCTAATTTAAACGTAGAAGATAGAGAAATGGTCAATGAAAGCGGGGAAAATATCACATCAGAAGATTTTTATAACGGAGAGTATTTCTGACGGTGAAGATAAAAAAAAAGAGAGTGACAAGCAGCAGGGTCGGAATATATTTTCTTTCACTGCTACCAATGGTCAGTTTTCGAACCCATGTAAAACTAGTATATGAGATGTTGATCTCCAAGGCAAGCACGCTTTTTTCTTACTAAATATCGTAAACATGTTTTTTTTTCTTAGTCGACATCAATGGTCTTTAAACTTTAGGTAATATAATATATATATATATATATATATATATATATATATATATATATATATATATATATATATATATATATATATATATATATATATCGAGAAAGAGAGAGAAAGAGAGAGAAAGAGGGAGAGAGTTCTTTCAATTTGGGCCCTGTTTATTGTATTATCTGAATGAGTATTTTCTATTCTATCATTTCATAAGATGATAGAATAGAAAATAATCTCTTGAATTGAAAATAAGAACGAAATTGAAAAATAGACATAAGAACAAATACTTACTGAACAGTGTCCGTGTCAGGTAAATAACCAAAATGTTTTCAATTAAAGAGGCAAAATGTAATTAACTTCCCTTACACAAAAAGTACTGTTTGTGTTGAAGAAAAAAATATTTAAAAGCTCTGAAAGAACCGATAATGTAATGAAGAATTATCAAAAATATTGCGAAAATATCATTTTGTTTTGCAGAAACCCGCAAAAGGTCGTGCAAAACCCTGGGGTTTTCGTGGGACACAATTTAAATACCAAAGGCTATTCATCATTTTGAAGTATGGAAGCATAAAAATAAAACAAAATAGTCATATCTTGTTTCTCTCGTTAAAAGTGACTCAAAGTGATGTTTTCTTCGTTAGCCCCCCCCCCCAATTCTTCATGACCACGAAAACACAAATCTTTAATTTCAATCATAACCTCAACTGTCAGCCTTAATCATAACCATTTTCCTGACGAGAACAAACGAAATCAACTTGATATTTTAATTTCCGCTGGTAATGAAAATTATGATCCAGTGACGACTAAAGACAAGGCCCTAAAATGCTCTGCCCGATAATGCTTTCAAATTTAAAACTTTTGACGGCATTATTGAGTATTTCAGGCAAAGCTGAGGAAATCTCACTTGACTGATCTGATACCAAACTGAAGGAATATATAAGACCGACTGTTCGGGTAAAAGCTTGAAATGTTTTGATTCTTCAGGCCCAAACTGTGGTTCAGATTTGACACCAAACCACCACAATGAAATTTTAGTCGATGAAAAATGAATGAAAATGCAAATTAACCTCGTATGTTTGCTTTCGGTTCCCGTAGATTATAAAAGTGAGCTTTTGGTCTTGACTATCACAAAATCTATTTGAAGACAATTGAAAGACCACCACCCTGTCTCACCAACCTCAGCCTAATGAATATTGTCAATAGGAAATGAAGGTAGAAAGACAAGGAATACAAAAGGCAAATCGGAGTAGAATTGGATTGGTCTGCTGAGTCACTCGATGGAAACTTTCTCCTGACAACCAACTTTTTGAAGCACGCTGTGCCGGGGCTGATCAATTAAAAATTTTAAAAAAAGGTGATCAATGAATAAATTACTTTTCTTGCCTTTTGTTGGATGCTGTTAAAAAAATCTAAATGGAAAAAAAAGATGGGTAATACTGTCAGACACAAACTAGAATGTCGATTTAGTATAAACTTACATTGTAAATTCACACCAACTAAAAGCGTAGTCGTGGGGGTAACTTTGATTTTTTTTTTATAGACATGATAAGGAGTTAATGTTTAAATTCTCACAGCCAGCCAGACGAATCTAAGAATTGAAGAATTGACTTATGTTTACAGCTTTCGTAATAGTTTCTAAAATATAGGTCAGAATGTTGGAGAAGATAGAAAAAAATAGGAAAAGACGAATAAGAAGCACACAAAGAAAACATGTAAGGGAAAAAAGGAATTGCTTAAATAGACGGAACTGAGCAAAAAACAACGAAAAAAAATAAATAAAAAACGTAATCCAATTTATTCATTTATTTCGTTAGATAAAGTATTATAAATCAATATTACGAATTTTGGGCTACTATTTACCTCTATCTCAATTCTTATCGCAACTAATTTGTTTACGCACTGCCAAAGGAAAAACAGCCCGAGTTTTGTTGCGATAAGAAACAATAAAAAAATGACATATAAGTAAATAGAAGCCAAAAATTAGTAATAATGAAAAAGGGAAACGTAGTTTTAGTTTGGTTTAGTTGAGGAAAAAAAAGACGTTAATAAAATTACACATCTGAGAATTATGAAAAAATGGGAAGATATTTCAGAGAAAGAAGACATGGAGAGGAAGACAAAGATGAAGAGAATCAACGTCGTCGGAGAAATAACTACAGAATAACCTCGATTATTTGGACGACATGGCTGGGACTTCGGAACCCTGTTCGCAGAATCCAAAATTCGGATAACTGATGTTCTAATATTCGAGGTTTATCTAAATTTTACTCTCTCCTATGATCGATTCCATTGACTTCAATCACAGCCATTACTACTTGATTCTTCTTTTCCCCTTTTTTAAAAACTGGTTTACTACTACTACTACTACTACTACTACTACTACTACTACTACTACTGTTGTTCTTGTCTAATATCAATGACGGTGCTTCACCAGAGAAATTGGACTATTGCAGACTATAACATCAATAGTGGGCTATCGGGGAAATGGTTTGTTTTAAATAAAAGACTTGCTTACTGGTCATCATATTTCAGTGGAAATCGAATCCATATTTCACTACAATTGAAGGGATAAGTTTTGTGTGCATATGCGTACGTGTACGTGTGCATGTAACACGGTTATTCGACAATGGGCCTTCGTAAGAAGTTGACAATCGCAACAGTATACCTGGCAGTGCAGTATAGAGTTTTAATCTTTTTTAATCAGAGGTTCCTAACAAATCTAATTAACATAAGAAGCAATTGAAGATTATTGCAGCTTTTATCATAGTTTTATTAGAGTTTTCTAAATTAAAGAAAGAGTGGTATTTAAATTGGCAACACTGAAGGAAAGTAATCCAATGTAATACTTTGAAGCCGTAGATGGACGGAAAATTAAATAACATGTAAATTATTGTAGGTTACTCTAAACAAATTAAAACCTGGCCTTTCCAAACATGCACTTTTGGTACAGGCACTGCTAAATTTATTAAACTTTGAAAACTCAGACCCAGGTTGCTTCCAGTGATTGTTGGACAGACCCATAATAGTGGCGAGGTTGACAAGCTAAGTATCGCTACAGAAGACACCAGATCAAAGACTGTGTTACTTCATCTACCATATTTCATATGCTAGAAAAGATCCATAAGAATAATTTGATGGAAATGATGAAAGCTTTCAGGATATTTAAAAAGTTTTTTCCTCCACTGAAGCTGAAGATTAGTGCACCCATCGAAAACTAGACCCTCGAAAAGGGCTGTAATTTTCGATACGTTTCAACCGAATTCATACCTTTCAATCCTTTTTGAACATTTGGTACTCATGCTGGGAGAATTCTGGCAAATTCCTTTCAAAACCATGCATTGTAGTCGATTGAAGTTTTAAAATTAAAAGATTTTTCATTGGACATAGACCTTCCTCAGGATTAGCTAGAAGCCAATACTTCCAGAACTAGACTACTTCGTCACACCATCTTATATTTTGCCTCCGACAGTTTCGCAGATGATCGTTTGAGATCTATGATGTGAAGTATGATGTCCATCAGTTTTCAGACATTTTTGCAACATGTCCAGACCATTACCATTTTAGTTTTTTAATGGTTTCTATGATGTCTCTGATAATATGATGAGCTGTATTGTGATCACTCCTTGTAATGTTGAGCATGATTCACTCGTGTGCACCTTGCATCATTCTCAGTTTGAGGGTTATCTTTTGGTTAGGTTCTATGTTTCGGCTCCATAGGTGACTATCAAAAGGATGTGTTGGTTGTAGACCCTTGTTTTTAAAACTAATGGGATTTTCTTGTTTTCAACGGTTGAAGTTGCACAGCGAAAGCTTGCATTCCAGACTGATTCTACGATTGAGATTCATGGACCTCCTGGGAGGTGAAGATATACTTTTTAAATTTGCGTTTTACTTCATTCCATTCCTAGTAGAGAACCCTTGAATTCAGTGATACCTCAGAGTAGATATGGTAATACTACAATTTATCACTGACAACTTAGCATGTTTGGCCTAAGCTCTTGGTACAAAAATCTTTCCTAAAAACATCTTTATTAATTCCAATAAGGGTTGATATTATTATAATAGGGATCAGATTGTTGGGAATAGTGTGATAATTGTTAAAGCAGGCGTCCTTTGTATGGTTGTTGAGGTATCTCCACCTCACAAAATTTCGCTTTTCTTTAACAGAATATCTCAAACCGCCTAAGATTTGAACTGGGTCAGTGAACATCTGTGCTCAATCTAGATAGATTAATGCACCCGTTAGCAATATGTATATGTGGGTATCAGGAAAAAGAAGCATGAAATATCTGATTATTGTGTTGAGCTCAGCTTAAAACAGCAGCCATAGAAGGAAGTTTTTCTGAGTCTGTGAACGGATAAAATATTTTTTTCAGATATGAATTGATGTTTATTGCTTCTCCCATTTATCCCACCTCTCTTTTACATGATGGTCAAACACTGTAATGTCATTTGCAAATTTCGTTTATGGTTATTATATACACGCAAGATATTTTTTAGAAACCAAAATTGTCACTAAAACCGCAAGTATGAGTTTATTTAGTTTTCAAGTTGATCTCTCCGACTGGTTATGTATCCATGCGTATAGGTCGCACCGATGGAGCCCGATTTACAATGCAAATTTATACCAAATTGGCCATTCGTTGATTTCCTGTTGCATTTGCTCTTTTTTTTTCTTGAAAATTGAAATCTTTACAATGATCATTGTTGAACAGAATGCCAGAGGTGCAAATTATTCATTGATCACCCCTCTCTCCGAATTTTGATTTTCAACTCCCGACATGGCATGCTGCCAAAAGACGTCGGTTGCATTTTCTTTTTTTTTTTTCTTGATTGTATTCTCATGTATCTCTGAGCACGAATTATCCATTCGACGAGTGAATAGCTTTATATGGGTGAAAATCTAGGATGTGAGAAGTGAAAAGAATGACAGACGGAAAAGTACGGGAGAAAAAAAGCAAAACACTGAACGAAAGATAAGAAATGACGATAATAAAACTTCAAAGACAAAAAAATCGAGTTAATTTTAATATTTAACGGCTGTCATAATTTTTTTTTATCCAATTTTTTTAAGGGAGAAAAATTTTACGGTGACTAAGATAAGAAATGTAAAGTGCATTGAGAGAGGGAATTGTCTGTGAAAATAATTGTTTTTGAAAGCAGTGACAACTCCTGATCAGATATTTCGTCAGAGTTGGAATGTAAAACTGGAATTGGAAATATGATGTCATCAAATAGATAGATTATATATATATATATATATATATATATATATATATATATATATATTTGCAAATGCAAACGCTTACATACACACACACACACCAATATACCCCCCCCCACACATATATATATATATATATATATATATATATATATATATATATATATATATATACTTGTTCATCAGTGACCCCTTAGTCTAATGATAATGAAAACATTTAATTTAGACATCAGATATCTATTTTTAATACAATTTCTTTGGCGACGGACTCTATCCAGTGAATATCATGATGTGTGCGTGTGTGTGTGCGTATGAGTGTGTGTATGTGCGTGTGTGTATCCATGTCAACCTTTAGAATGGCGTGCTGATGAAATGTTATACCTTGTTCTGACTGAAACGTCACGCAGAATTGATCTTGATCTTTTTATTAAAGAAAACTGCATCAAGCCATGTCAGTTTCATCATGAGCTGCACATGCAAGTAAAAAACTACAACCTGTGTCAGTGCATTGGGTTTTATTTCTCTATTTAAACAATATAGACGATTATGGGAGCCGTATGCAACGTCAGGAGAGGTATCCACCTTTATATTTGGAAGAACATCAATCAAAGATGATGCTTAAAAAGGACGAACTTTTTTTATCGGGGAAAGAACATCACTCAGAAAAGATGAGTGCTATGATTCGTGGAAAACGTCGCCTGATTATTCGTGAAGTTCTCGAAAAGATAAGAATCAATGAAAGATCATGTGATTAATTCAAAAATAAAAACGATGATGCATTGTGTGGTCGAAAAATCTATTGACAAATCGATGGAATGCGGCGTGGTGCACACTCATTTTTACATTAAAATCATGTTGGGCTAAACTCTACGGATTTTTACTCCTCAGAATTTCACTGAGAGTCAAGCGACGATTTCCACAAGTCACAGGACATCTAAAACCGCCATTTTTCGAATTGAGAAAAAGTTAACTATAAAGATGTACGTTCACTCTATCATACGTGGTTAAAAAAATAACTTGATGCACATTCTTTATACAAAAAATATAACGTTTCTGTCAGAGTGCACTAGAAGCGTTGACTTTGAAAGAGATGTTACATATATATATATATATATATATATATATATATATATATATATATATATATATATGCTAGATGATCTGCTTCTGTATGCAAACGATTTAGTTCAGCGTCTTACCATCGTAAGCTCCTTAGAACCGTCTGTCTTTGCCCGACCCTTGCCCCTCTCTCTCTCTCTCTGAACAATCGGAGCACAAATCCAGCATCTAATGAGCAGCAGGATCTGTCAGGGAGGGAAAATGAAACATTCTCAATGGAAGGAAATTGAAAAATAAAGATGAAGTTATTTGCATGTTCATGGAATGATTTTGAAATTTCCGTCAATGTGCACTAAACGCCATGTTACTAATCAGATGCACATTGATCCAAACATCATCCTCATCATCATCATCAGCAGCAGCCATTATAAGTCGTGTTTTCCATCTCCCTCCATGACAAGCCTGATCGCGGTAGCCTTTACAATGTTCTGCCGGCACATTTTTCAGTCTCATCTCTTTGTATTTCCTTGCATTTTCCAACTCTATTCAAGGTAGAAAACGCTTAGATTTTTGCTCCATCCGTCACCCATTCTCCTCGCTATATGTCATGTCCATCTCTACTTTTTGTTCGGTATCCTGCACCATCGACTTCTCTTGGATTCATGTTGATTTTCTTTAGGTTTTAGTTATTGCTCGTTCCATTGCCCTCTGGTTCTTGTTTGGTTTTCAAGTGGTTTTCTGAGTTTCCTGGTTTTGCATTTGCACACCATTGCTGGTATCATGCACTGGTTGTATACTTTGCATTTTGAGCATCTTGGCAATTTGTTTTTCAGTGCATCTTGCTTGTGTGTATATCTATATGTGTGAACGTGTGTAAATATACATATAGTGGACTCTGAGTCAAATCGACCATTTATGCCTTTTTATGTAAATCTATTTAGATGGACTAAAATGCTTCAGCAGACCAGAATTCATGGTCCAAATTGGTTCTGCGTAAGCATAGTCCACTGTACACACATGCTCACATACAGGCACACAAGCATACACGTCGCTGGACAGAGACCTTCTTCAAGTTTCGCTGGATCATCCTATTATTGACTTCGCAAAGCCAGAATATATATATATATATATATATATATATATATATATATATATATATATATTATTGTGTCATCCACAGACAGCTGTTTCGATGTATTACATCACTTCAGTGTGGCTATAGACTTTATCCCTTCCAGTACCGCGAGGCAGGATTGAAACCCTCACATCGGAGGCCGATATCCTACCTCTGGACTACAGAACTGGGTGGTCAGTAAGGCTGGATTTAGGCAATATATCTATTTTCATGCAGGAACTCCTCATCCATCAGAGTGCTCTATTCCTATGGAAGAGCATTCTATATATATATATATATGTATATATATATATATATATATATATATATATATATATATATACATATGTGTGTGTGTGTGTGTGTGTGTGAGTGTGTGTGTGTGTGTGTGTGTGCAGGTGACTGGTATACTTTGATTAGTGGCGCTTACTAGTTCCAAGTTTTTGTGCAATATTTAAAACCGCATATTCTTATGATTCATTTTTTAGTTACATCAATTCATACAGCAATACCTTAGCCGTACTTCATCAAACCCTAGGATATTGAAAACCACACAGTATTCTACGTGTATATGCGTGTATATGAAATCATAAATTTCCTCTTTGATCAAGTGGGAACCGATTTCCAAAAGCTATTCGGCCGCAAGAGACGCGAGAATTTGCTATTCGGTTTAGGGAGCCAGTTGGCTTGCTTCACAAGAAAATGAACTGAATGCTCTCTGAATTGTTATAGAAATCCGAAAAACAACATTGCAGTCTATTGCCAAAAAGGTGTGATATCGATTCGGAAAGGTTTCCAGTAATACACGAAGGTTGAGTAGGTGCTAACGTATGTGGCAAATGAGGAAAGTAGAGAAAAAGTAAATATTATATTGGAAAGGCTAACGAACAGGCGGGTGTCATTTTATTACATGTGGAAGTCAAAACTTATATTTTGGCCTGGGTCGCAAAATCACCCATTCATTCAGCTAGATCTGGCTCATTTTTTTTTCAAATTTAGCCGATAGAAATCTACAAGAGTTGATTAAATCTGGTTAGTTTAATAAAAAGTAAATGTAGAATTTCCATCAATATTTTTGTCTGCGGTCATAGTACAGTAATTTCACATGTTAAAGATCCTTTCAATGAGTATATATATATATATACACACACACACACACACACATACACACACACACACACACACACACACACATATATATATATATATACTGAGAGGGATACATATATATATATATATATATATATATATATATATATATATATATATATAAATTTAGAGGGATATTTCATTTTAACTTATTAATAGCACTATTTATTTTGATAATGTGTAAATATAAATATAAGTGGGAGTAAGTACGTGGAAAACGTGTGCAGTTGTCTCACAAAAAATATTCCAATATTTTTTATCAATCTCTCATCTCTGTCTCTGTCTGTCTTAGTCTCTGTCTGTCTCTCTCTTTCTCTATCTCTCTCTCTCTCTCTCTATATATATATATATATATATATATATATAATATAAAAAGACATTAAAAATCAACTGATTTTAGCCATATTAAAGACAGTTATAGCAATGAATAACTTACACTTTGCAAGACTTATTTGGGGCTAAATGTTGTTTCCTGCTGTTATGAGTTTGCAAATGTTGACGGCATTTTTACAGAATTGAATTTGAATGAATTAAAATCAATAAAGAGAGAGATCATAAGAGATAGAAAGCAAAGAAGGCAATAAATGGCAAAAAAATCTAGAAAGCCTTGAAAGAGATAAGGGAGTGTTCTTGGAGGATAAGTGAGTTGTGGAAATTTGAGGAAAAAAGGTTTTTTTTATCTTTGAGGTCACCGTGAGCGAGAATATAAAGGTGTTTAATGAAAAGAGAAAGAGTCAAGTAGCAAAGATGACGGAAAAAATTATGTATAATTTCAGTGAATGCAAATTTGGATGTGCCGAATTACATCTCGCGCTCCGTGTTGCCAATTTAAGTGTTATCGAATTACCTCCCTTTATCATTGTCGCCAATGTAGATGCTCTTCATGTACATCTAGATGCTCTTGGTTGCATAAAGATGTCAGAAATCACTATGTAGATCATTTTCAATGGAATGAGTAATCTTAATTATCATTTATGAATGATGTAATATTCTTAATGAAATAAACTTTGAATGCCAAAGCTGAAAATTTATTATTAATTTGTTATATAATTCCTAGATTTTAGATGAATACCAGGAGAATCTAGATGTGTTTTAGTATTTGAAGACGATTTTGACTCAATTTAGTTGTAAACTTGAAAAAAGTTAGCCTGACTACCATTGCTAAATAGTCACACAAGATAAAGCTATTGGTTGTTTGATTTTAAAGCTGGTTTAAAGAAAGAATTAGAAAATCACGGAGGGGATAGGAAGAGGAAGAGAGAGAGAGGGAAAATGAAAAAGTAAAGATGGAGAGATAATAAAAGAGGGGATGAAGAGAGAGAAAGAGAGAAAGAGAAAGAGTAAAAGATGAGGGAGAAGAGTGAGCTGGGATTAGAGATGTGATTAGAGAATAAATGTGATGAAAAAAGAGATGGAGACAGAAATCAAGAGTGAAAAGTATCTGTTATTTGAACTTGTGAACACTTCCATCTTAGTCAATGATTCAATCCCTTGTTCAACGACGAACAGGGAAGACTATATTAAGCCTTAAGACTAAAGAATACGTGTGCGGAGAAGGATAAAAGATATCCTGGCAGCGTGAACGTGGCAGATCAGCTTATTTTTGAAAGAGCAAGTTTTTGTGAACTAGAAAATAATGGGCATTTGAAAAAAAACAGTTCTCCGTACCAGAGTTAATTATATTTTCATTTCATTTATTGGAACCTTTTGTAAATCATTCAAACTAAGAAGACGGGAAAAAAGAGATGTGAGGTAATATATATATATATATATATATATATATATATATATAGAGAGAGAGAGAGAGAGAGAGAGAGAGATTGATGGATAGATAGGGAGACAAAAAGACAAACAAACAGACAGACAGACAGACAGAGGGGTGAGAGGGGAGT
>OY735210.1:41081859-41091859 GCA_963457665.1 Thysanoteuthis rhombus
ATTGATAGATAGATAGGGAGACAAACAGACAAACAAACAGACAGACAGACAGAGGGGGAGAGGGGAGTGAGGGAAAAGAAGATGGACAAATGGGGAAAAAGTAACCTGAGGACAGAAAGAGAAAATATACGATTAAGGGAGAGAAATAGAGAAATTAATTTGGTTGAGAAAGATTCAGAGTTGGATAGACGGAGAAAGTAATTTGATTGGAGAGAGAATGGGATCGAGAAAAAACAAGAGAAGACCGATAAAAAACATTTGAAAAAAAGTGAATGATTTGAGAGAAAGACAAGTTTAGTTGCTGCATGATCAGACACCAGTCTTACTTTTAAGCCAACTGAAAATGATAACGGTAATTTTTCAAGTCACTGTGGGGAAGTCCTAGTTTTATAGGTTTAGTTAAACACGGCGGAAGAGATAAACAGTGAAGAGTTCACTTTGAGAGAAGAGAAAACCAAAGGAAGTAAAGATGAGATTGGTCAGCAAAATAGTAACGGATCAAATGATGAGAAAATAAAGATATGTTGGGAAAAGACGAGGAACGATACAGACAAAGAGAGAATGGAGGGAGATTAGATGATAGGAGAAATTTAAAGAGAGACAGGAAAGGAGATGGTAGAGTAAAATTAGAGAGTGAAATGAAAGGAGATTGTTGAAAAGATTTCGAGAGAGAAAGGAAAGAAATGGGTAAAAAAAGATTGAGTGAGAGAAAGAGTAGTAGATGATAGAAAAGATTTAGAGGGAGGAAGAGTGATAGACTGAGGGACGAAAAAGAATAACACAAAGTAAAAAGGAAAGAGACAGAGAGGGAGAAGAACGTGCAAATAGAGAGAAGGATTCAGCGAAATCCAGAGAAAGATTTAGAGAGATTTAAAGGGAATTTACAGAGAGATTTTGGAAGAGAAAAAGACAGAACCGGTCTGCTAAGTCATTCAATGGATGCTGTTTCGAGGGATGATCAATTAAAAAATGGGAAAGAAGAATGATCAATGACTTATCATGCATTTCTCTGCGCAGTGATCGCAGACAAATTCCAATCTTAAAATAAAAACAGCGTGAACACTGCTGGACACGAACTAAGGGACCACTCAAGCATAAACTCACTCAGTAAATTGAGATCTCCACATAAAACTATTCGGAGAGAGGGAAAACGTTTTTTTCAGTACATCATCATTAGTCTTTTACTATCCGTCGTAAGACATTCCCAAGGATTCTCCATAATTCTTTATCATGGGCGTCGCAGAGCTAGTATTCCCTGAATTTATGTAGTTAATCTCACTATCTAGTGTTCTGTCGGCCTCAGTTTCTCATGAGATCTCTGGGGATCCATATTATGTTCATTTGCCGTCTGCCATTCTTGCAACATCGACCGGCCATAGCCAATTGAGTTTTTTTTTAAATAGTTTCTATAATGTCTCGGGCTCCCGTTTTTTTGCTATCTTTTGATCCCTCCATGAAAGGTTGAGCATGATTCTCTCATGCACACGTTGCATACTTCTCAGTCTGTAGGTCTGTCTCTCGGTTAGGTTCCATGTTTTAACTCCATAAGTGACTATCGGGAGAATGCATTGGTTTTATACTCTTCTTTTCAGGATAATTGCGATCGTCTGGTTTCTTAAGGTTGAGCTTGCTCTGTTGGAGGCTTGCCATCCCAAAGTGATTCTTCGCTTGATTTCCTATTCTTTTGAGGATCTCATGGAGATTCGTTGTCCTAAGTAAATGTAGTGGTCTGCCTCGTCGAGTTTTGCATCTTCCATCTTGACAGTTATGTCCTTATTCTCAGTATGATTGTTGCACATGATTTTCGTTTTACTGAAATTCATGTGTAGGCTAACTTTTTCGCTTTCTTCGTTTAGTTCATCTAGCACTAGCTGGAGGTCGTGTAGGTTCTCTGGAAAAAGGACGATGTCGTCAGCAAATCTACGGTTGCTCAGATATTCGCCGTCTATTTTGATCCCTGTATTTTCCAGTCCATGTTTCGGAAGATCATCTCGAGGCAGACTGTGGAGAGTTTGGTTGAACTGGTATCACCTTGCCAATCTCTTTTTTTGGAGCTGGAAGCATTCAGAGTCCTTATGTAGCCTGATAAAGTAGTTGCTCTGATCGTATATATGTTGCAGTACTCTGACGTATACAGGGTCTATAATAAGGCGTAAATGCTAAAGTCTCCAGCACTCTAGCTCAATTGTTGTGGTCTGTACGCTTGATACATTCTTACCCAATCAGCCAGACCAGCTTAAAGACTGAAGAAACTTGACGGTTTTCATGACAGTTTTAGCCGACGTTTCCTAATCCACAGAGAATGAAAGAGGAGACGATGGAAAGACAATGACAATTTGAAGAGAGATGGGAAGTAACAAAATGGGTAACGGGGGAGAGAGAAGTGAGATTAAAAAAAAAAGAGAAAGGAAACAGGGTGTGAAAGTCTGAAATTAGAAAAGGTGAGAGTCTGGCATTAGGGTGTCACTCCGAGCCGCAATGCAAAAAAATCGATTGTGAAGTGGGGGTGGTGGTGGCCAATAAGACGGGCGAGCTGAAAATGTTTTCATTTTTGTGGAAAATTGCTTCTCACCCTGGAAGACATTGGAACGAGTCTACAGGTTCCTAGCAAAAACTGGTGATAAGACGACAGTTCCTTTCTTTTCCCCTTGCCCTTATTCTTTGAGACACCACATTTCACAAATTCCATCATGTGACGGATAATGTGAGGAAGCATGTGAGGAACCTCCATACGTAGACAGTTACAAGTTTGATGAGTTATCGACTCTATCTATTTATGTATTGGAAAAAGTCAACCAGAACTGTCAACGTATGCTTATTCAGTTTCAATGTACTTACTGCACATGCACGCCGCCGCTATGGAGCTATAGGGCTGAGAATTTGAACATTTACCCTTTATCATATTTAGACAACAAACTTTCATTTTTTTAGAATTAAAACCAATGAATATTTTTTAAGGGGATTAATTTAATAGTAAGGTAAACGATAGACGTTAAAAGACTGATGATGATGATGATGATGATGATGATGATGATGAATGGTAGACTACTCTGAGTCTGGCAGCATTCATGCTGAAAATTTGGATTTTCAGGGTAGTCGTTTTCTAATAGATGACGATTTACTTATTGATCAACCATTTTTTTTTCAAATCTTGAAATGACTACCGCAGACACTGATCTAAGACTGTCAACATATATATATGTCTATCGAGCTCTATTTTTCAATGTCTGTCTCAGTCTTTTTTCATCTATCTACCTATCTATCTATGCAAAGATGGCCCAAATGTTTAGAGCATCAAAAAGTGCTCACTTTGTACGGACACTTAGCAAAGACAGGAATCTAAGTCTCACTATATATCTAGTTTTTGAGGCTGATACCATCCAACTCCATGCAGCCAATTGTGAGTTAATCAGAGAGTTGAGTTTGTCCATTATATATATATATATATATATATATATATATATATATATATATATATACATTCGTATGTCTATGATCTATATATAAAAACCTGAGGACCAATTCGCATCCATCCCAGTGAGCTTATATTTTCTTCAAAACATTCATCTATTTATCATGTTACACTGATACTGTAGCAAAATGCATCTTGTGCTAAAATGAATTGCCAGTTCACATGTGTCCGTGAATAGATGAGTAAAAGTTTGATCACGTGTATTTGTGTGCCTCGATGTGTATTGTGTGTGTGTTGTGTGTTGTGTGCGGTTGGAAGCGGATATTGGACCTCAGTATCGCACGTATAGTATGTAGAATTACTGGGGATTGGGATTTGCATATGTTTCACCGTTCACTAAGCGCTGGATTGCCAGCCCTTGAAGAATATGCCTGGCACTGCATTCGCTGATACAGTGCGTGAGGGTTGATATTTGTTATTTGACTTCACTGTTTGCAGAACCGTTGGCATGTAAAACTGTCATTCGAGAGTGCGAACCAGGGCTCTCTGCGACAAAATGAAGCGTTGCTGGTGCCAATTGCAGAACCTCTACTGTCTGGGGTAGCATCATCGGTGCTAAAAAAATTCTTGAGCTATTTGGACTTTTTCTGAAGATGAAATCATAAAAATTAACAAGATCTTATTTTTTTTAGATAATTAATGACAAGACGCAGACCTAATATTAATACCCTTTTGAGCATTGTTGGAAGTGTGGAATTACACAACTTTCTCCTTCTTTAGCGTTCAGCGGGTTGAAGAACTTTGTTCTACCGTTTTTTAAAAAATCAAATTTAAAGGCGTGGCTTTCGATAAATACCGAGTCATCGAGCCTGTGAAGAAGAGATTTCTTTCGATCCCTGATCTGAGAAATAACTTTGTTTTCTATTCTCTCAACCTGTGTTCCCAATATTGCATTATGGAGAGCAATTTTCCAAATTGCTGTCTTCCCCTGAGCATCAGCGTCATAATCTCGAGACTCAGTCTGATTTGCTTTATGCAAAAAGATAAATAAAAGGGAGAAAAAACAAATTAATTGAAAGACGAGTTTATTGCTCTTCTGGCTTCACAGAAATTCCATATCTGGTCCTTTACACGATCACTACAGAGGAGATGTGTAATAGAACTATATCTATCCATATCTATACATATCTATTCATATCTATTCACTTACCTATCTGATCTATTCATATATTTATCTATATATTGTTGTTACAACACTGCATTGAACATGTTTCCGATAGCTCTTGATTCAGAACGTACTGAAATGATTTTAAAATATCAACATTTTCGGTGACATCTTTGACTGTCAGTTCCTAACATTTACAAAGCTTTGCTTAGTGAGGGATAAAAATCATAGTAGTAGATTATCTCAGGTGGATCGGAATTCATAGCATTCAAAACATTTCTCCAGACTACATGACCATTTGTTTGTGACATCCCGATATTTACCATGCAAATTTTGCCCTAAAGAAGAACAGTGATAGAATCAAACTCATTATGATGGCCAATCGATACTTGGTTTTTCCTTTGATAATAACTTTAACAACCCGATTGATCATTGAGTTTAAAAATAGCTATCATCTACGTCAACTTTTACTTTCGTGACAGGGACAATGCTATTTTGAAATTTATCTATTTCTGATCAGACAAAGAGCACATTTGCTCGCACGAGCCAATAAAATAAATCACATCCGAAAATCACCGTCCATGGAACAAAAGCTAAATCTAAAAAGGATAATAGGTGTTTTCTGTATACTTTTCACATATGCAATAAGAATATAAAACACACTATCCAGGAACAGAAATCGAGTTGCACGGAGTAATATATGGGACAAGGTCGTTAACCATTGCGCTTTGGTAAGCCCCCCCCCTTCAAAGTAATTTTAGCTCAATCTGACATGAGTCCACGGTAGCAATGGCAGACGAGACTGTATTGCTATGCATTACTCAATGGCAGCCACGCTAGTTGACGCCAGTGTAAAAATTGTGACCGACTCTACAAGAAAACTGCAGAGGAAGTAATCTGAGCGTAAATGTGAACCGTGGAACGTTTTCCAACGATATCGAATGTTGGCCTTGGGACTTGTGTATTGTTAACTAATTGCATAACAAAGTGTCGTGAGACCTGTATAATTTGATATATTCTACAGAGAAACTCATTTAAACTATTGAAAACTTTCTTATCTATCTATCTATCAATGTATCTATCTATATATCTATGTATGTATCTCTCTCTCTTTCTCTCCTTCTCTCTCCCTCTCTCTCTATATATATACATATATATATATATATATATATATATATATATGTATATATATATATATATATACATATATATATGTGTGTGTGTATGTGTGTATACACACATATATATATATATATATATATATATATATATATATAATAGATGGATAGATAGATAGATAGATAGATAGATAAAAGGTATAAAATAGGTATTATTTATGGCTGCTGTTAACTGTTTATATAATTGGACTCTGTCCAGCGTTGGCAATGATGTAGGCGGTTTTTCGGTATCTGAGTAGTTTAGGTAGTTATACAAGAGCTATTCAATTGTTTACGTTCTTACTCTGTTGTATGCTTCATATCCTGGCATGCCAGTGACAAGATATTTGGAAAGATGTCGGGTATAGTAAATTCATGCAATTGCATATAGTATGAATGCAAAGTGATCATGATTCGAACCTAGTTTAACAATTTCCTTTTATGTGCTGATAATGATCTTCCCAAGAAGCAGCCTCTCAGCGTCTACCGGTGAGTATAGACCCCTCCCCTAGATTCGTCAGGCCTCTTCATCGTGGGCTTCACAGAGCCAATAATTTCCAACTTTGTCTAATCTGTCATGCCATCTTACTTTTGCTGGACATAGTTTCGAATATGATTTCTTGAGATTTACATCCTGAATCGGGATGACGAGCGGTTGTATGATATTTTTTGTCTGATTTTTTCCTTTGGGGGGTTTAATGGAGATTTATTGTCCTAGGTAGATATAGTGGTCAACTCTGTTTAGCTCTTGTTTTTCGATTGCGTGTCTCCATCTTTGACTTCAGCATATTTTTTGTACATGATATTCGTTGCACTGACGTTCATGTGAAAATCAACTTTCTTGTTTGTTTTTTTTATTCAGTTCGTCTTGCATTATTTGAAGGTCATGTAGTTTCTCAGCAAAAAGACGATGCTTGTCAGAAAATCTGATGTTACTCCAAGTGGAGATCAGAAACCTTTGATTGGTTAAAAAATGCCGAAAATGACTTTTTGAAAACACAAAGATTGACCTGACCGTTACAAGTCTCAAGAGGTCAGTGCCACATATCCTGAATTTATCCTTGGGTCAAATTACCTTGGTACACAAATTTGCAGACCATCAGGTGAAGCCGTTTCCGTTAGAAAATGCCAGCTGAATTTGACCTGACCGTACATTGACCTTCAGGTCAACATCACTTAATGATATGTATATATGTGCATGTGTGTGTGTGCATGTATGGGTATATGTGCGTATGTGTGTATATATAATAAATATATATTTATATACACGTATACGTTTACGCATGTGTATGCATGAAAATGGGATACAGATTGTGTCTGTCAAGATGGGTTATTCACATATGGACATACATCAAGAAATTCATATTCCTATCCTTAGAGAGAAGAGGGAAATTGAGGAGAAGGTGGCGACTCTTGGTGGGAATCTGCGTACGAAGAAACTACGAGAGTTTTTCACTCTTTACTCTGATTCCATGATTTTGAATCTGCTTTCAGCTGTCGAAGGCTGATGAGCTAATCCGGCGGACTATTGACTTTATCGATTTATTGATATTAGAAGATCTTTCTGCTTCTCTCTGTTATTTTGGCGTCATATTATTCAGGGTAATCATTCTTATATCGTTTTTTGCAGATTTCATTCTCTTTCGTTTTTAGGTTTTCGTTATCTTTTCTCTGATCGCTACGCCATATCCTGACTTTCAGAGAGGAAGCCGTAGAAATGATCGGGAAAGTTAGGAAGCTCAGGTAAATGAAAATATAGTAGAAGAAGAAGAAGAAGAAGAAGAAGAAGAAGAAGAAGAAGAAGAAGAAGAAGAAGAAGAAGAAGAAGAAGAATCAGGGAGTAAAAAAATAATAGATCCAGTTTTTCTATGCCTTTTGTGCACGATTTCTTTCAAGTTCTACTTTGTACTCTACAGAAAAGGCTACATAGACGGTTTTTTTCCATTTGAAACATTCTCAATAAAATGTCACCGAATGTGTCAAAACACGTTCCCACAGTGTTTAATTTAATCTAGGTGAGTATCTATGTGCGCCCAAAGAAGTTGCTCATGTGACAGTTTCTTGTGAGTAACTAACCAGACTTGTTATCGTAGAATTCATTCTATTATTGATTCATTGCGTTGGATATTAGTTTTCATAAATGTTGTTACTTTAATTTAGACCCTAACTAGTCTGCAAGGTGTGCTCCGGGTACTTCATCATCACCAGCTGTCTTTGGAGGTAAACCTTTCGCCAAATATATCTATGGCAGTGGTATGTAATATGATTGTGAATGTTGATTCCTTCAGGTCCAACCTTTATAGAAAATATTGATACTGATGTTGTTGTTCTTGTTGTTGTAAACCATATTGCCACAGATAATTTTAGAAAAGACACAATTTTAAAGAAAGTTGTTAGGGATTCTGAAAATATAAAACGATAGTTGTAGTAATAGTAGTTGTAACAAGAAAGGCGTACTGAAGGAAAAGAAAATGATTATAAAAAGAATGAGATATGACCAAATCCAACCGACAAGGATAGGGGCCTCAAAAATGAGTAAATGTTTGTTCATATTCTGATTATTACTGACCATAAACAGCTATGAATGATATTATTTCAGCCCCTTCTTTTTTTCTCTTCTCTCATTCTTTGTTTCACTCTCATTCTCAACTCTTTTAGCTTTTTCTCCCTTCCCTTCGATTCCCTATTTCTCAAGAATATCTTAAAACTTCCTCAGTTGTAGATTTTATATTCGGAATTATTAATCATATCAATTGGGTTGTTTTCATTCTTTATTCCGGATTATTAACACGCTAAAAAGCTCACGATTGATCCTTATGAATTTTTGTGCAAATGATAGCGTCATCTTTCGCGGCTTTCTAGATGACTTACTAATTTTGATACAAGGCACCTATCCCGTTTTCATACATACATCCGTAAACAATGACGTTCAAATGTACTTCTTGTAATATCCCACACTTCCACTCCACGTGTACATTGATTACCAGACATAAAGATGTTCAAATCACCTTTGACAAGATTTCCGAAATCAAATCTATTCGTACATCAACAATAGTCAATATTTTAAAGTGTGTTTGAGTATGTGTGTGAGTAAGAGAGAGGGATATAGAGAGACAGACAGACAGAGAGACAGACAGACAGAGAGACAGATAAAATGACAGAGAAACAAAGAGAGAGAGAGAGAGAGAGAGAGAGAGAGGGCAAGAGAAAGAGAGAGAGGGAGATTGTGTGTGTTCTGGAGGAAGACAATCGCAGATAAGTGTGGATGTTGTGAGTTTCATTTTAATAGGATGCTTTGAAATTAGATCCCTGTACCAGACTGGATTGAACTTAAAAATATACTGTCATCCGTCTATCCCTGTCCTTCTCTTTCTCTCATTCTCTCTCTCTATATACATATTTATCTATCGATCGGTTTGCATGTCTATCTATCGATCGACCTACCTGTCTGTCCGTCTTCCACAGTCGATCTATATCCATTCATCTATCAATCCAAGTCCGTTTATATATATATATATATATATATATATATATATATATATATATATATATATATATACACACACACACATATATATATATATATATACACATTCATATTATACATACATACATACATACATACATACACACATGCATATATACATACATACATACATACATACATACATACATACATACATACATACATACATACATACATACATACTATTGGAAGAGATTAAGCAAGACTCAGCTTGAGTTCGCTCGGCAAGTCATTTAGATTTACTTACCTCTATAAATACAAAGAAACAACGGGGATGCAATCTCCTTGAAATATTTCATCTTCTTCCACACTTTTTAATCCATTATCCATCTTATTTTCTTTCGCCTTGAGACCGCATTTGAAAAGATTCGAGAACATTAAGTGCGTTGAAGAGCAAAGAAGAACAACCAGCACAAAAAAACAAAACAAAACAAAACAAAAAACAAACTACCAAGTATCAGAAGAAAACGCAGTGACAAATACGATAGTTTGAAAAAAAATAGTCAGGTCAAAAAGAATGAATGGGACAAAGATTAGAGGAAATACGGATAAAAATGCTTAACAAGTATCTTTAAATATAACCACACATATATATGGTATATAGATATGTATATATTCGTGCTTTATACACACACACACACACACACACACACACACACACACACACATATATATATATATATATATATATATATATATATATATATACTGTCCTCATTTTCTTAGCCCTTTTTATTGCT
>OY735210.1:41096859-41154359 GCA_963457665.1 Thysanoteuthis rhombus
CTGCTCTTTATATTTCTCAACGCGAGCCATATTATTATGAACAAATTGGAATATAATCCCACCTAATGATTATAAATGCGTCATGAATGCGTCATTTTATTCATTCGGTTCAAATAGAATTTCAAATGAAAATAACGGCTCATGTATCAATTTCTTTTAATACACATATACGCATACATAGCATACTTACATATACATACACATATATAGCATATAACTCTCTCCATATAACACACACACACATACACACACACATACACACACACACACACACACACACACATATATATATATATATATATATATATATATATATATATATATATACTTCCGATAATCGATAACACAAGACTGCAACTTCTGACTTAATTTCATGGTTCTCCTTCATATCGGTAATGTAAAACTAAGACTACCGCCCCATCTGTTGTAAAATTGAGGTCGGTGAACAACAAGCAACTGATATTTTGATATAATAATATCACGAATTGAACACCTTCTAAATACTATCGAAACAATGATATCTAGCCGTTTATTCCATTTATGATCATGTATTTTGACAAAATATTCTATTGTTATCCTTATCACCGTTGTGATTGGGATTGATACTATTATCATCACCATTGTTACTTTTTTTCCTATCCTAATGAAATTATTATTGAACCACTTTTAATGGTCACATTTTACTTTCAATAGCATGATAAATGTAAATGCAAGAGACGGTATTGAGTGTTGAGCAGGGTCAGAGAGAGTGAGATAAAAGAACAACTAACTGAAGTAGGTGGGTATGAAACTTTAAGGAACCAGTCTGACAAGTGGAACAATCCATTCTCAATGCTAGACACGACAAGAGCAAAAGACAAGTCAATGTTTAATTGCTACCATTACATCAATGCTGTTGCTAATATTTTATGGTCGGCACCATTATTGCTATTTATCGTTTCCAGGAAATGGGAAATTCAAAGGGGCTGATATGAAAAGAGTTAACACAAACTTTCTCTTGGATAAAACTTAATGAAAGGAGTGAAGAATGAGGGTCGAGGACGTGTGCCTTGATATCATCAACATCATCATCATCATCATCATCATTATCATCATCATCATCATCAGTCTTTTAGCGTCTGTCGTTGGACATAGACCTTCCCCATGATTTGCTACACTTCCCTATCACGGGCGTCGCAGAGCCAGTACTTCCTGAACCTAGCTAGCTCATCTCTCCATCAAATATTTTGCCGGCCTTGGTTGCGCATGTGGTCTCGGGGGATCAATGTCGTGAGTCACGATATTCATCGATTGCCCACCACCATTTGAGATTTTAAATAGATTCGATGATGTACCTAATTCTTGTCTTTTCTCGGATGTACTGTGCTGTCTTGTGGTCTCTCCATGTGAAACGCATTATTCTCTCATGTGCACGTTGCATTATTCCCAATTTACGGGTCTGTCTCTTGGTTAGGTTCCATGTTTCAGCTCCATAAGTGACTGTTGGGAGGATGCATTGGTAATATACCATCCTCTTTAGGATTTATGGGATCTTCTTATTTTTGAAGGTTGAGCTAGCTCTGCCAAAGGCTTGCCATCCTAGTGTGGTTCTTCGCTTGATTTCCTCTTCTTTTGAGGGTCTCATGGAGATTCGTTCTAGGTAGATGTAGTGGTCTACTTCCTCCAGTTGTGTGTCATCGATTTTGATCTCAGTGTTTTTATCCCCGATGTGGTTGTTGCACATGATCTTCGTCTTACTGAAGTTCATGTGCAGGCCGACTTTCTTGCTCTCTTCATTTAGTTCATCTATCATTAGTTGGAGGTCGTGTAGGTTCTCTGCGAAAAGGGTTATGTCGTCTGCAAATCTGAGGTAGCTCAGATGCTCGCCGTCTATTTTAATTCCTTTACTCTCACAGTCTGATCTTCTGAAGATCATCTCCAAGCAGGCTGTGAAGAGTTTAGGTGAGCTGGTATCACCTTGTCTTACTCCTTTCTGGAGCTGAAAGGGGTCCGAGTCTTCATAGCGTCAGCAATACCATCGAAATTTTACCCACCTACAGGATGGGCAGACTTCAATACTCTTCTCAAGTATCTGCTCACAGTGGTTTAAAGAAAGAAAAAAGAAGACAAATATACTCCCTCTCCTTCAACGTGAAAAAAAAACAAAACATAATCCCAGCTACATTCAAAAGAATAAGTGTAAGGACGATGGTCTGACCCTGGAACAACTTTTTCAACCTGGCCTGGGCTCCAAATTGCATATTGTTATCTGGTTGGGTTATTCCTCCGATGGGGAAACATGCCTCTACAATCAGTGCACATCTGCTCAGAGGTGGCAGACGCCTGCTATAGGTGTCCGTCATATCTGAGCAAGATAAAGGACCCCCTGTCAAACCTATAATCTGAGAGCCATGTTCTTATTCCTTAGTTCAAATGGTGGGGTCAGCCCTGAAAACTCATTTGCTCACGCTGGAGAATTATTTCGTTTACATGGTATTGCTGTTTAAGGACTTGATAATCATTGAAAACACTCTCAAAAATTTGATCTGCAAAGTCACTCATTCATTCATTACCAGTATTATGATAATATCTCAATGTATTATCTGAAAATTGTTTGAATTGTCAATGTTATCGGTGACGCATGTACTAAAATGAATACCATGTATAGACCACATGTACACTCTTTCCGGTACTGGTGGTAATTTAACGTTGATCTTTTAGTTTACAGACCATGCGTGTTGTGACTCATTGATCGATGGGTGCGGCCGATAGTCGTATGCAGTGCTGATTAATGCTGATCATTTGCAAGCTTCTGTTTCGGCCAGTTTTAATATTTTGATCAATTCGTTAACAGGGGATCAATTCAATTGCTATGTACGTTTGTCGATTATTTACACAATGGAAAAGTAGCTGTAACGGAAGTAATATTCTGTTGCACGAAAAATAAAAATAATGCCGGGGATCCTGTTAACACTGGTTTAGTGTTTCTCCCGGTTGGTTCCAAGATCCAACCTCATACCATCAATACAGAGAAGTTCATGAGAAAAGCATGGAAATGTCAGGTAAAGGCAAGCGATCTGTCGTTGAGTCATTATTTTCAGATATAGCCCCGGGTAATTTCAAGTGACCTCTAGCATAAACCTCACTTTGTCAATAACTTTCGCAGCGTAAAGATGCACATTTTCTAGGGTAACCTGGAATCATCCCGATGCCAAAATCACATTTTTAAATACTTTGGTCGTGAAAAAAATCTATATCTATGCGAAATATCAGTTTCTTGAGTACAAAATAGTAGATAAAAACCTGGAATATTAGCTAGAATTGTTCAGAAAAGTCCTTAAATGGTCTCAAATATCATTAGCTGTATTCAAATGTTGTATTAGCAAATGGTCTATGACTTGCAAAAGGTTATTTCTCTTGCTATTTTCTGGGCAACGATCAATAAAAAAAAGCCTGAATCTGAAAATAACGTGTGAATTGAAATAAGGTGGATAGCTTTGCAGAGATATGTGTCAGATTTCAAATGAAGTCAATATCGCATTGCTTTTGATCTTCACCAAGAGAATATTAATCCCTAACTCAGGTTTCAGTAACATCTATCGTCTAAGCCTCATAAAATTGAATTCAAATGAACAGAATTGATTCTATGTGATTTTGAGATTTACTGAGCCGGTTACATTGATTCAAGATGAAATACACATATGCTAAGTTCAACTCTGAGAATCGGCTGGAAATGTCCAAAAGTAACCTCAGAGTATATATATATATATATATATATATATATATATATACTCACTGAAACATATACACACATGTGCATGTATATTCTGATCTCTCTATCTCCCTCTCCCCTCTCTTTCTATACTTACTTGTTCGTTTGGTGTTAAAGGTATGCATGCCTGCAAAGCACACACACACACACACAAACACACATCTATCCATCTATACATATATCTATACCTGTATAGCCATATTCGTGTTTTAACATACACACAAACATAATCACAGACACACACACGGGCGTACACACATGCACACACATACACATACACACGCAAATGTTTGTATGTATGTGTGTGTGTGTGTGTGTGTGTGTGTGTGCCCTGCTATGAACGCGTACCTCACACTCTTGCTGTCAAAGTAAGTATCTTATGACAAATATATATTTGACGCCTTCCTTTATCTCCAGCTAGTATTATCTAAAGCGCTCACGGCAACTCTCTTGAAGGTGTCTTCAGTAACAATGTCAATACATCTGTCGGGTTACAAAAACAGACACGTAAACAAACCGAATTGTTTCTGCTTTTGATAAACGTAGTCTATATTTTTGTTGATCTTTATAGGTTCAAGTCCTTTTTATCCGTGGGAAATACACACAGGTGTTTCTGTCTAGCTTCTGGGATAAAAATGTATCAAAACAAAATGAATTGACTTTATCCAGAAGTATGACAGCAGATATGAGGAACACACACACACACTCACGCACACACGCACACTCATATATATATATATATATATATATATATATATATATATATATATATATATATATATATATATATTATATATTATAAAAGCAGATATGTCAACGGTTCTTGCAAGCATTAACATAGTCAATAACAAGACAGTTGAAACTTTTTCAATTTTTTAAATGGGCTGGCTAGGTATGTATCGTGCGCACAAGCCATACCAATGAAGCGAGAAAGTTGAAATTATGAAAGTATTACTTCTTCAATACGTCAGGAGTTATTTTTTTTTACAATGTGTATAATTTCAGATGAAAAGGCTACCCGGTGTTTTCTTTTCAGCTCTGAATAGAATCACCACTGATGAGATATTTTAGTAATGTAATTAATTTCGTTTGTTTTTTTTTTCATAGAAAAGCCCCCCTCCCCCCAGCAAAAAAAATCCCTCTCATGGTAGTTATAGACAGAAACTGTCATTTACAGAGCAAGGGAGCAAACAAATAATAAGGAGCGAGGAAAGATAAAGACAATTTACACTGTTGAAATTACCAGGGGAGAGACTGCCTACATTGTCTTTTCATTTCTGAACAGAATCACCACGGGTGAATATTTGAGATGTATCTCACTAATGTATCACTTAATTGATGTAAGCAGGACACTACTAAATTTTTATGACGTAATAACCTTGGGCATTCTCTGAATCAAAACTTGTAAGGTATTGGGGGAAAGTATAGATAGACACTTACCACTCACCGAGCTTCTTTTTAGAATCAACATACAATGTACTAAGCAGAAATGTTTAATACTTAATCATCCTGGTATCTCTCACAAAGCTGTGTACATCCATGTTTTCCCACAACAAGTGGAGATACAGAGGGTGCTAAAGGCTGACCTAAGACTTCCCGTGGTTCGTACGATTAAAAATGTACCAGTCATTCCTGCTGGATCATCGGTTCCAAAAAGTCCAGTCGTATCATGTACTTTGGGTGGGAGCGATGTGTTGTAAGGGTGACAACCCAAATAGAAACAGAGACCCCCCAAGAACCTCACCAAGAAAACGCCAATATACATAGGACTCTACAACATTAAAACACCTTTACACAGAAATGAATCTAACGGACCGACAAAATAAACATTTAAAACCTCGAATGGGACATTATTTTTACTAGCTTAACGAAAAGACCTGTAGAGAAGCAAATTGAACCAAAGAATAAGCACGTTTCTTATAGCAACAAAAAAAAGGGGGAACAAAGCGGAATAGGCTTTCTTATCCATTACGATCTTGAAGACAACATCGTAGAATCAAAATCTGTCTGCGATCGCGATAACTAGTGTCACCGTATAACTCTGAACGAGATGCGAACAGAACATAATCCAAGTTTATTATCATCATAAGTCTTTTAACGTCCTTCGTTGGACATAGACCTTCCCCAGGATTTGCAACACTTTTCTATCATGGGCGTCGCGGAGCCAGTACTTCCTGAACTTGTCTTGCTCGTCTCTCCATCTAAGGTTCTGCTGGCCTCGTTTGCGCATGTGATCTCGGGGACCCATGTCATGAGTCGTGATGTCCATCGATTGTCTGACATTGAGTTTTTTTGCTCACCAAAAATCCAAGTTTATCCTTCCACATGAATAGATAATTTCTACGTTGTCTTGAAATCGATACTTCAAGATACCAAAACATACTTAAACATTATTATGGAAGACTTCAACACTCAGGTAAAACAAAAATACGAAAGCTTTGTGGGCAAGTTTGGATACAAATCATGATCTCCATCTTCAAGAAGAAACCCAACAGAAAATGGACCTGGATGAGTCTCAATCATGAAATCAACAATGAAAATGACAACATTCTAGCTGACAAAAGCGACACAGTGATGGACATCTATGTCAAGAATCAGATCAATGTTGGAAACGATCACAGAATGAAAAAAAAAACAAACAAAAAAGAATGTCATTGGAGAACGCAGAAATCTCAGGCCACTGACAACAACGAGAAAAAAAAATTGAAGCAACCATTTAAACAAAACCCAAAAGAAAACAAGGGAAGATAAAAGAAAATACATAACAGTAATCATCAAAAAAATTCTTAAACTAGGTAGGTGCTTAATAACTGTTCAAAGAGCTCTTGATACTAGAAAAACTCAAATAACACATGTATTCGAAGAAAGTCGACACCTAAGAACGGATAGGGACCGAATTGTCGAATGTTCATATGAATTCTATTAGGAAACTATTCCTCCAAACAAGAGACACAAGACAACAATAGGGATATACAAATTACTAGTCACCAGTCTGAAGACACCTGGTAAAGTCATCATTAGGCAAACTAGCCATCCTATTCAGTTTATGCCAAACACAGGGTTAAGCACTAGAAGATTGGAGCACTGCAATCATAATGCTATTACACAAGAAAGGGAACCTGAAAGTCCAAAACGACTCCCGGCTAATAAGCTTATTTAACTGCATCTACAAATGTTTTAGCAAATTGGTCACCAACCGTATGGGTAAAGCCTTAGATGAACACCAATAACGAGAAAAAATGGATCCAGAGAAAGCTACTCAATCATTGACCATCCCTGTTCAGTAAATCAACAAAAAGAGAAAACAGCAAAAAATAAAATGCCACTTACTGTAACATTTATCGAATCAAAGAAGACTTTCTTGTGGTGATCTCCATGGTCATCGATGATATCTTACAACAAAGTAGAGACCCTGTATATGTCAGTCTTACAACACATATACCGACACAGCAGTTCATTTATCAGGCTACGAAAGACTCTGGGCCTTTACAACCAATAGCAGCTTACCCATACTCTACACAACCTACCTTGATGAGATCTTCCAAAACCTTAAATTGGAAAATTAAACAATCAGAAAGGACGGCAAATACCTAACTAACTTGACAACACCGACGTTTTGGCAAAAAAAAACTCCAGGATTTCCGAGTAATGTTGTGTCATTGGTCTGCACATGAACCCGTAAAAAACTATGTACAGCAAACATGTTGAGGACAAAAACACCAATGCATCAAAATGCAGACCTGAAAAAAGTAAACCCCTGCATGTACTTTGGATAAGAGATCTCCATGAGACAAAAAAAATCAAGCAATGACTACCTCAAGGACGGCGAACTTTCAGGAGAGCAAGTTCAACCTTCAAGGGCAAGACATTCCCATCATTTTAAAAAAGAAGGGTATACAACCAATGCATCCGCCCGATAGTCACCTATGATGCTGAAACATGGAATATAACCATAATATTGACCCTCAAACTGAGAACCGTGCAATGATCATATGAGAAGATCATACTCAACATCACAGAGAGAGATCACAAAACGGTTGAGTATATTATGGAAAAAACACAAATCAAGGATGTCAAAGAATCCATAAGAAAACCAAGAGGGTAATGGGCTAGTCTTGCGACAAGGACAGGCAAACTATTAGATGGCATGATGGACTACATAAGTTCAGGAAGCATTGGCTCTGCGACAGCCATGATAGGGAGGTTTGGCAAACATTGGGGAAGGTCTATGTCCAACTACGGACTCTAAAAGGCTGATGACGATAAAGCGGATGGGATAAGATAGAAATTCTGAGGTGCAAAACTATTTTTAGTTTAAATGATGTAACTTATCCTAAAATTTGATCTTGTCCTGAAATCATTTCCTACGTGTGTGATTGCGTTTTCATTATGAAAGAACCACACCGTTACTGCTGACTAGATCAGATATGGTTTGCTTACATTTTCAAGACCCACTTTTCATTGATATCAAAGTTTTCTTGTTATTGTTCTGCTCCGTTTTAAGAGTTCGTTACAGAGGAAGACCACCATTATCTATTGACTGCTAATTTAGATCTTACAAGATTTTGGTTTATACGTTAACAATGGTTTTTTCGTCGAACATCTCTGGTTCTTTCAACGAGGAATAAAAGAAATTATTTTCATAGCTGGTTTATTGTAGAAAGTTTTAGATGATAATATTTTGTATATCCCAGCATAGATGAAATTCTATATAATTATATCATCTTGGATTTTGCAATATCCCGCATGGACAGGCGCCGTATCTTCGATCGATATGTTTTGACTGTGTGACTATTAGTTTCATAAATCAATATCATGTTGATGTACATATGATTTTGGCAAGCATTGTATTTGAAATTGTCAACCTAAATAGTCATCATAGGTTCCTGAGTTTTTAAGTTGATTTGACTGGCTGGTCATCTGAGTGACTGGCCACGTATTTATCAGGCATACAGGTTGCACATATCGAGAGCTATAACGCATCATTATTAAGTTAAAAAAATAACCTTTTTCTTTTTTCTCAAAATTTCTCTCCTAAGCGTGAGTTAATGCTAAATTGGTCCTTTGGTGTGCCAAGCAGCATTTAAATTTAAATAGTGATCAACACCCAACAAAGGATGAGGGAAGTAACCTCTTTCTTGATCACCCCCTTTCATCTTTCAGAGTTATCACCCCAAATGCAGCATGCTGCCAAAAGATGTAAGCTAAAATGAGAGAATATGGAGTAAGACGTTGGCGGAGTGGAAAGAGCAAGGAGAATGGATTCAGCTTGCCGTTTTGAAACTCTGGCTGAAACAGTTTGCGTTCACTAAATCCATATCTCTGTAGGTCAATAGTGCTGAGTAAAGTGAATGACACCACCTTGGATACTTGTCGTGTCACCCTACGATGGCAAGCCTTTGGCAGAGCAATTTCTACCTTCAAAAACGAGACGATCCCTTTAATCCTAAAAAGAGAGGTATACAACCAATGCATCCTCCCAATAATCACTTGAAATGGAGCTGAAACATGGAACCTAACGAAGGGACAGACTCACTAACTGAATAGCATGCAACGAGCACATGAAAGAATTATGCTCAACCAAACCTTGGAAGACCAAAAGACAGCACAATACATCTGGAGAAAATAGAATCCATTGAAAAAACTCAAATGGCAATAGGGTTGCCATGTTGCAAGAATAGCAGATAACTGATGGACATCACAGCTCACGACATTGATCCCAAGAGATCACATGTGCAACTGAGGCTGGTAGAATAATAGACGGAGAGATGAGTTTAACTAATTCAGAAAGTTCTGTCCCTGCATCGCCCATGATAGAGAGGTTTGGTGAAACCCGGTGAATGTCTGTGTCCAACGACTGATGATGATAATAATAATGATGATGATGATGATGATGATTTATACCGTCTCTTTCAAAAGGAAGAGAGATAAGTTCGTGTTTACTCACTTCTGTTGATGCTGTGGGCGTGATTATTTTTTCTTAGCTCACTACTTATCAAGATGAATAGACCAGAGAATTTTTGGCAAAAAAAAAAAAAATTAAACATTAATCGATTTTAGTTACCAGGGCAGTGACCATTTCAAACGTGCATATTTGAAAGAGGCCAGACCTGATGGTGTGTGGAGCAGCCTGAAATGATTTTCATGTGAAGTACTTTTGAATGAAATACTTGTTTGTAATCATCATTCGTAATTTGTAGAGAACAAAAGTAAAGGGAGACTATTCATAGAAATTATGGACCGTTTCCATATACTGCTAGCGCTTTAGAGACATGTTACAGAAATAGCACTAAAAAAGGCAGAGTATCCTTATCCAATATACATCATGGAGTTAACACGACTGAGATTTATCGAGTACTGTTAATCTAAAGAGCTCTAAACTCGTCACTGCAATGCTTTGTGTGCTGCCTAATATATTTTCGCACAATGAACGTCGATTTATTGCAGTGCATACACTGAGATTTCTGCAATTGTACTCAGATTGTGAAGATAAGAACAGAACTTTATTTCCTAATCACTACCTTACTTACAGAATATATACCCTCATGATCACAAAATATATCAGTAAGTATCCAGAGAAAACTGCAAGCAAATGACGGGTGATATAACGTATTGCCTAAAAGAAAGCAATAGTAGATTAAAAATCATAAAATCAAAAAATTCAAAGCGAAAAAAAAAAAACTCCCTGTTTGCAAGACAAGGTGTCTTTGTTTATAATTGTACACCAAATGCCATTAAAGACCATTAGAAATTAGGATATTCAAAATATTATTATTGATGACGATAAATTAGCCTATAAAAAGCAGCAAATAGTACCTCTATGGAGAAAAAGATGAAACGGTTGAGACACATTACAAATGATGGCAGGAATATGGCTCAAAAGGAAAAATGAAAACGGGTTCTCCGGGGTACGGCTTGTCTTATACTGGGAATTGTTAATGTATACAAGCTGCAGTAATGCACATTTCATCATTTGAAATCTTTAACTTACATCGTTGCTAGACCCAAAACGACTCTAGTTATACTTTGAACTGTTGAGGGGTCAAGAAAGAAATAGAGATCAACAATTCGATTGCTCCTGTCGATTCATTTCCTTGTAGGTTGCCCTTTCTTTCTGTGTGTAACATTTATCGCATGCATCATACAAAGATGTACAATTGCAATAACTTCTCATATCGGTTGGAATAAATACTTGTTTTTATTTCTTCATTTTTGATAGAGATCAACTTCGGTGAACTTTTTTGTTATGTCGAGACAGACACCGTGTGACACCATGCAGGCAAAAAGAATCAAATTTCTCTTTAAGAATAGATTGACCTTTCTATTTTTAAAATAAAATGTATCTGCTGTTTTTAGTGATGCCTTCTACATTGGCTGATAAATGGCACTAACTCTACCTTCCCTCATGTCCTAGAGTCAACTCACTTGTCGGTTGATATAACCTCGGTCTTTCAGGAAAGAAAAAAAAAACCCAAAAAACCTCCTTTCTTCTAACCGGCTAGCCAATGGGCAGCTTCATCTCAGAAATGTCTCTGGAAGAAGCAAGCTCCGAGCCAAGGACTTGGCAATGAAAGATATTCCTATTAATATTATCTACAAACCCATGGCAATGGGTATGCAATGTTACACAGACGTCAGACATCACGATTTACATCGCAAATCCCTTAAGATCAAATACGAAATTGTGGCTGGAAAATAAAAGATGACGTAGTGACAAAAATTGGCTCCGCAACACCAACGATCAAGATAACAGGCGAATGGAGAAAAGCTATGTACCAGTCATATAGTTTTATTCACTCTATCCCGATTTCCTCGATGCCACAATGTTCACTTACGCTAGATTCAAAAGCCATGCATGTATTGGAAATCGATGTTTGAGAGAGGTTGAGGACTTGATTTGTCTAAAGTTTACACTGATTGAAAACACAAGCAGGGAAGACAGAAGGCTTGATCTGACTGAAATTCTATATCAAATGCACTAACTTTCGATAAAAAGCTTTTTTTATCAATTGATGGTTCACGCAAAGCGCTCAGTATGCAACTTGAAAGAAATATTGTTTTTGTTCTCTTCTTGGCAGCGCGAATAACAATTATCTGTATTTTCCACACCGTTTTGCCCATATTTTGAGGAACTTGTACGCCTATGGCAGTGATCATTTTTAATTGGTAAAAGGGGTATCATATATAAGTTGCTGTCGTACAGATGGTGGTAAAAGTTGACGAGGCTCACACGATTTTTAAACCATAGAGTTTGAAAACTTTTCTCTCTGAGCAACCTGTCTTTTGTTATCTGTTCGATTCGTTTTATATAATTTGATTTCCTCGGAAGTGAATGAAGCAACTACTGTTGCTGGCGCCAATATTTCTACCACCAACTCCTTGCCTTCCGAAGCCCAGATAATTGAGCTTTGTCTGACAAAGACAGGCTGATAACAAGATGCAATTGTTGCCCATTGCAATGGGCCTCGGTCGGCAAGTGCGCTAGCGACAAGATGGCGACCTTATCTCCAGCCACTGATACACCTTAGCAATTAGAGAGATATATCCTTGAGCAAGTTTCTTAACTCGTTTAGTGCAGGTTGACGATCTTTTTGTTTCATCGGTAGCACAATCAAAGCCAGGTGGGACCAGCTTAATCTGGCAATTGATCGCCTTCTTGATGATCGCCTTAACCTTTCTCCTTCTTGTGAAATGAAGATATATCTTGTCTGACAGTTGTAAGTTCAGAGCCAAATCTTTCACTTCAGCAATAATTAAAAGTTACTTGCATTGACAAGTAAAGTTTGAAATAGAAAAAAAAAGATAGATTACTTAAGTTTAAGCAGTTTTAAAAGTTCAGTTTACGAGAGAGCGAAACATTAAAAAACAAACAACTCTTGATAGTTATTTGCTGCATACGAAATTTGTATTTATCTTTAATATGTTTGTATTAAATTTCAGTATATATACATATGTGTGTGTGTGTGTGAGTGTGCATGTCTGTGTCTGTTCATCAATATGTCTTGATAGAGTTTTTAGCTGAATTTTGATCTGAAATGTTTACTCAATAATGCTTAAACCACGTGAATAATGGAGACGCTTTCGGTTAAGTACATTGAAAAAAGAGGGATATTATGTGGAAAATATTCATCGAGCTATCGACAAACTGCATATATATGCATTACAGTATATATATATATATATATATATATATATATATATATATATATATATATATATATATATATATATATATTATATATATATATATATATATATATATATATATATATATATATATATATATATTATATAAAGTTTTTTTTGCTTGATCTTTACAGAGAGTACATTCAGTTCCACTTGGAAAAATTTCGAATGAACTTTTTTGAAGTGGAGTAGAAAGTACGATCTTTCATGAACCCGTGAAAAAATCTTCACCGTTCTACCGGAGGTATTGAGCATCATTTTGAACAAAGATATATTTAATAAGTATACAGATGCTTGTTGCATGATTATTACAAAACACGTATAAGTATTTATGTGCGTATATATACTTTATACAGTGCTTGTCCAAAATATTCGAACAAACAGACATTTCGCTTCGATTTGCTTGGTTTGGAGACTTCAAAAAAAGCACACTGTTATAATCAACACACAAAGGGATGCATTTAGTTTTGAACGTACCATTCTTGGAACATTTTTTTCAATAGAATTAATTTGTTAGATAATCTGATCTATCCATCAAAAATCTCGTTCAAATCTATAAGACGATGAGACATCTCAATCGGGAATAATTACCAAACATGTTTATTTGGATCCCCTGTGCTCAAAGATCTTGATTGTCCCTTCGATCCAAGGTAGTGAAGGCCGGTTTTATGCACGTTCAACTATTCATAAACAGTGTCTTATAGTATTTGAACTAATAAGCTGTGCTGGAAATTATCAACCAAAGCTGTCACTAAAACAGTCCACATGGCTGGTGGGCTATGCATACCACTCACGTACAAGCCTCACTAATGGGGCTAAAGTGCTGACATTTACACATTTCCTCCTTATTATGTCTGGAAAAAAAAAGTTTTGTTTTTGAATGCCTCCTCTAAGGACAAATTATACTTTGTGGTTTAATTTTAAATTTAAGTCTTTGCTAAACTGCTCTGACTTTTTGAGTGACCACTGACCAAACAAAAAACTTATTCATTGATCACCAGTTTTTCAAGTTTTTTGTCACCCCCCCCCAATGGAGGCATGCTGCCAAGAGATATTGATTGTGTAATGATTTCTATCGAATGGCAAACCAAACCAGAGAGTTTTTTAACCCTTCTCATTGATATTTTCCAAAAGCAGCGTAGAAAGATACGATACAAAAGGCAGCATAGAAAGATACGATACTAAAAGCAACATAGAAAGATACAATACAAAAAGCAGCATAGAAAGGTACTTTACGAAAAGCAGCATAGAAAAGTATGATACGAAAAGCAGTATAGAAAGATACGATACGAAAGGCATCATAGAAAGATACGATACAAAAAATAGCATACAAAATTATGATACAAAAAGCTACATAGAAAGATACAATACAAAAAAAAAACAGCATAGAAAGGTACAATACGAAAAACAGTATTGAAAAGTATGATACGAAAAGCAGCATGGGAAGATACGATACGAAAAGCAACATAGAAAGATACGATACCAGGTTATGATTGGCACGTAGGGGAGTCTTTGATCCTTTCTATAGTAATTGAAAGTTTGCTTGTTGCAGTCACTAAACCGAGCATTTCTGATAGTTACTGTTCACCACGGCATTCCTTTCGAACATTTTTTTTCACTTCACAATTTCCAAAAGACCTCTATGAAATTATAAAAAATAAAAACAATATTCAAGCAAAGTATCAAGGCAAGAAACACAGAATTGACTTTTTCCCGTCTCATTATCATCCTGTTAACTTCTGCCATAATAGTCTATTATCATACTTTCTTTTAAGAAAATAGAATCTATATCAGTGGATCATCAGGCATCTTTTCTTCAACGGTTGATGAAAACTTTTTTCTATCCTTCCTATGAAATTTTGAGTATGGGATTCGAATCTTTGTAGTGATCTTTTCTGTATGTCCCAATCGCATGTTTTATCCAATTTTCTGTGCTACATTCTAACTATATATTTCAATGACACTGGATGCTTAGATCACAATACAGCACAGCATGTTAGAGAAAAAGCAGGAGTCAGAGATAAAATAGAATATTTCAAAAAAGTTATAATGGCAATGGATAAGCGATGACGGACAACCGATCGACATCATGGCTCAGATCAGGGATCTCCGGTGATAGTATGCAGGATCACGACCAGCAAAAAAAATGAGAGGGCATAACTATCGGTGCTGAAACACTACCATAGAATGATTGGCGGATCTGGAGGAACAACAGATTTTAAAAGGCTGCTGCAGCTGCTGCTGTTGTTGATGCTGCTACTCCTGATGATGATGATGATGATGATGATGTTGAGGAATTTACTATAATTTTTTCGCATAATATAACCAGATGGAATGAGGGGGGTCATATACCACTAATCAAATCACCTCCTCTCACACACAAACTCATATGATTCAATAACAACTGAATATCTTTTATAATTGATTTTTCAATCTGCTCATACTGAAAGTTAAAAAAACGATTTTGATTAATAACAACGTTTATGTTTTTGACGATCAAAACGATTTATACACACACACACACACACACACACACATATATATATATATATACGTATATATATATATATATGTATGTATATATACATATGTATATATATATATATGTATGTATATACATATATATATGTATGTATATATATATAAATATATATATATATATATATATATATATATATATATATATATATATATATATATATATATATATATATATATATATATATTGATGGGGCAGAAACAGAGGGGTGATACACAGGCGTATGTACCGAGAGTGAAGTAGAGAAGATACAAACTCAAATTTATTTCAAAATTTCAAGAAAAAAATAAAGTAAAGGAACCGGAATCAAAGAAATTCAATAATTCTTTCCATATAAGCTCCCTCTATAACTGCACATTTCCGTAGACGATATTTTGACAGTCAAATTTGTTTTGATTACACCTCATAATATTAATGGAGGCATTTTTCAAGTGTTTTTTATACATATTCTGCTAATAGATTTATCCTTATCAGACTACGTAGTTCTTGGCTTTCCATCCTTTCATATCAGAAACTGTCAAGTATCACCAAAACTATTTCACATATGTTTCATCAGTTTGTCGGTCTGACTATGTATGGATTCCTGTACCTTGCGTACAGGGCGCACTAATCGAGCTGGAGAACCGAAAATTAAACATTTTCTCTTTTTTATCCCTGGAAAAAATGTTTGTTTTTTTTTCTCCAAAATAAATCCCCGAAGTAGGATTTAAGTGGTTGGTTTAATTTATGATGTAAGTTGAATTACTCCAATTTGGTGTCCAAGTTTTAGACTTTTAATGTCCAATGTGAGGGAAGCAACTCATTCATTTATTACCCCCTTTTCCAATTTTTTTAATTGATTACCCCCAACGCGATATGCTCCAATAAGATTTTGGTCACGTGATGGTTTTTATTGAGCGACTAACTAGACCTGTTTCCATTTTTATTGTGAAGGCGTTCGTGTGGGAAGCCGTAAAATCTAGTCATGTTGATAATCATATTAAGCCGTTTACTCATATCTTTACTTTGTTATATTTTGCATAGGAGCCTAAGAGTGCAGCTTACTCTGTGTGCATGTGCGCACGCGTGTGTGTGTGCATGTGTGTATGTTTCAATCCCCAACACTTTTCAACCCTCCCTTTTCACTCGTAAATATTACTTCTGAGCACGATGGAGGAAGAAGTTGAAGTCTGCTGGGCTCTTAGCCAACGCTTCAATCACTAACCAATGGGCGCATTAACATGACAGCCATTATGTTATACTAAAGCTAAAATCTATAATAAGACTGAAGCAGATCTCTTGTCGTGGCGTAGTGGTTAGCAATCTAGTCTAAAAGAAACCGTCAGGAGAGTTTCTTTTGTTTTTAAGCGGGTCTCTCTGTCTGCCTGCATATCAAGCTATGTGTCACGAGTACAAGACTGCACCAATGTTGCCAGATGGCTGAGACTTTGAACAGTTACTCCTTATTATCTGGATAAAGCTTCTTTTTTTAAAATTCCCTTTCTAAATAGGATTTTAGTTGTAGGTTCAATTTGCAATATCTGTCCATGCTCAATTGATCACTTGTTTTCTGTCCAGAAGCAGTCACGCTTGCTTGAAAAAAATTGGACTTTATACATAATACAAACGGATAAGCAGATCATGCAATGGAACTAACTTATGCATTGGTCACCCTTTTTCCAAACTTTGAAGTGATTGCCCTAATGACCTTGGTTGAAAGACAGTTCGTATTGAGTGACTTACCAAAACTGTAATGTACTAGAGTTAAATCATTACAGAGTAATGTATACTTGTGACTTCTGTGTCATATTAAGTCAAGTTGAATGAATACCTTCTCCAAACACGATAACTGCTTTGAAACAAAACTGGCTGTTGCAGGGTCCAACTTCACTCCTATACCTATCGCAACTTAAAATTATAATTGGAACATTCGTTTTGTATATACAATAAATAAATTCTTGGGTTTATAAGACTCTTCAGTTAAGGTCAGTTGGTAAGAGAGTCGCCCTTCAATCACACAATCGCAATTTCGAATCTTGACAGGGTAATTTCATTACATATTTAGGTCTGGTTTAACATGAAAGACAAATAGTGAAGAGTTTACTCCGCTAAATGTGTTGAGGGTTGTTCTTGTTACGGGCGAAAATGAAGTCAACTTGGACTGGAGTTTGACACAGTATATCAAAAAGAGTGACTTGAACGCACGAGAAAGAGCCGAGTTTTGAGAACTGTGTGCGATACAATAATCTTTTTCAGTATAAACTACGTGTGGTCACCATTGGAGCAATAGGCTCGAAACTTAGAAAACTCGAAGACCCCTTCTAAAGGAATATTCAGCATTTAGTTTTAGACATCAATTAATGAACTACTACGATGAACGATTTTTTTCCTTTGAATATCATAATATTTCTGAATATTTTATATTTGTTTGAATTCTTATACTTGGCACATGTTTATGGGTTTGGATAGTGATTAATTTTGTTCTTCAATAGCTGTACGATGGATGATGAGGTTTCTCTGTCACAATAATCACAAGCAACGTCAGGTTAAGAGGAAATACTGCCGCGAACCCCCATCATTATTTGTAAAATCCCTGTCGATCCACTGACTCCAGTTTCGAAACCAGTTCATTAAAAGAAAGAGGGGATACTTTTGATTTGCAAAGGTGTCTTAGATTGACGGCAATGATAGCAATCAGTCATTACCACAGTGATCTGAAATGTTCAGTGTATAATGCTTAAACTATCCGATCATTGGAGACACCTTCAGTCAAGTACATTCACAAGGATAGAAGTGATAATTTATCTGGTGCAAAATTCAATTTTCTTAAGAGATGCAGTATGGCATTGTGTGTTGTCTACTGAATATAACGGTTGTTTGAAAAAATGAAACATTTAAAATGAAAGTAACTCCTTAAAATACAGCTTATTGGCTGATACACTTAGCAGAGATTACATTAGCAAACACTCTGTACAATGTGGAATGTATACATGTATTCGACTACACCACAATAGATAAGAAATATCATTTTTTTCCTCTCACAAATGAACCGGATGAATCCAGATAACTAAAAAAAATATGGTTCACTTACCGAACTTTAGAGCCAGTCATAGTGTCAATTTTCACTTCTGAAACCCCGATAAGAAGGAAACTTTTATATTTGATAATCTGACGCGCTGCAAGGATTACATTCATGTGAAAAAGAAAGAAAATATTTTTTAATATCCTTTACTTTATTATTTTGGTATTAATCGACGCATCCTCTTCCTTGAACGAAATGGATGAAAAGTAAATCTAATAAAAGCTGGTTTTCCATGGAGTTCTTGCGCAATTACAATTTTTATGACTTCTCGTCACTAGATCAAATATTAATATTACGCGAAATAGGTCTTGTTAGTTACACGGTAAAAATCGTCACGTGACCCACATCTTTTGGCAGCATGCGTGTTGGGAGTGAACAATAACGAATTCAGATAAATCAATGGATGCATTACTTTTCTCGCCTTTTGTTGGGCGACAATCACTAAAACTAATGAAATTTCAAAAAATAAAACAAGAATGACTCCTATCGGATACAAATTAAGGGACCAATTTAGCATAAACTTCCATTGCATGTTGGAACAGTTCTCTGACTATTTAGTTAAAGGAACGTTTATGTATAATATCTCTACCATCTTAATGAATGAACTCCCCACCACGTTTACAACCGCTGTTATATAAGCCGTTGCTTGAAGAGAAGGATTTATTCAACACGTTGTGTCCTTACGCTGGCTATATATTCAGCTCTCCTTGATTAAGCTCCGTTTATCACATAACTTTTCATTCGGTGATAAATAGAAAGGCAACAAAGACCCGAAGGGGCGTCACTTATTGTACCTTTCTGTCAAGCACATATGTCAAAAAATAATTCATACTAAAAATCAAAACTTGAAAAAGATGAGCCTGGCATCAAAGAGAGATGAATGAATACGTATGGCTTTATTTTAAGGCCAACTGCATATGAACTTCATGCACACAGGAAGTATATATTTTTGTTTCATTGATGCCTACTGGCTCTTCTCAGTTCCGCCCAGTTTCAGTCATTTTCAACAACAACAACAACAAAAATATATATACATATTCATACATCAATGTAAAATTCCAAAATATATTCATTATTATTATATCAAGGCTTGTAGTTTTTTAACTTAGCTTCATCCACGTAAAAGGCTCATTTGGTGGGTACCTAGGAAGGATCGATTTCATTAGAATTAATATCGGTCCATGAAGCAGTTTTATTCACAAGAAAGTGCATTACATAATGCGTTGTCACATACATAGATCCATTTATAGATCGGTGTATTAGTATATGTATGCACATGTATATAAACACACACACGCGTATATGTATATGACACAATAAATAATGCTCCTCTATTCAGGGTTGAGCACTCTTTAAATGAGGTAACTCATCCATTGTAAGCTTATGCCATGCTCTTCCATACGAATAGATACGAATATATAGCTTAAATTAAGCCTTATTGGACAGTTCCGTAGTCCAGAGGTAGGATATCGACCTCCGGGTCCGATGTGAGGGTTTCAATTCTGCCCCGCGATACTTGATGGGTTAAAGTCTATAGCCATACTGAAGAGATGTAATGCATCGAAACAGCTGTCTGTGGATGACAGAATGATATATACATATATATATATGCGATATTTGTACGTATCTATAAAACATAGCTCAAAATGGGAATACTGAGTTAGGATTGAACTCAGTACAAAATTAATTTTCAAATCTTGCTTAGTAACTGCTACATAAAGGCAAGGTGTTTTCTTTTTTTGTGTCTGTCTGTCTGTCTGTCTCTCTCTCTCTCTAAATATATACATATATATATGTGTATATGTGTGTGTGCGTGTGTGTGTGTATGTTGAAACTAAATCTCTTTTTTTGCAATTTGCATATATGCTATGAATGGAAAACCAATTTGCTTCTAGTAGGATCGAAACTTTTCTGGAGAGAATCCAGGAACCCTTATTGGCAGAGAGCTGAGAGCTTATTAATTTCAAGTGGTGGCCAAAAGAAAAAAAAAATGGGGGCAATAACAAAGTTAAGACTTAGCATCTGAAGTGAAGTGAAATTCAGCACCCACTGTCCACCCCTAAAGATCGACTGAAATAGATTTCAATTCTAAAACCTCACATGGTGCGTTGTGCAATGAGGAGGAGCAGGGGGGGGGAGAGATTGCTCAATGTTACTTCAGTAGACAGGGAGAGCCATAGCAACAGTCTATTCATGAATATGGAGCAGAGAGCACTAGGAATAGATTAATTTAAAAAAAAAAGAAACAGGGCCACAAAACACGTCAAATATCCACGTCTCATATTTTGCCGAATTAAACTTAAATAGGAAGATAGATAAAATAGATTGATAGGGAGGTCTGATTACTCACTCAGTATAAACCGTCACATGACCAACATCTTTGGGCTGAATATTGTGTTGGGGATGATCAAGTGAAATGTTAAAAGGGGGATCAATGAATAAATCTCTCTTATTACAATGTGTTTGATAATGATAATTTAAAAAAGTCTGAATTTCGAAAAATGCTGATGCACACAAAATAAGTATGAAGTTACGTTTCAAATTTACCTCACTAAAAACCTAATTTAGGTTGGGGTAGACAAGAAAAATATGAGATATATGGAGAATTGAATTAAATTGAAAGCTTTCTAGCTCCATCTGTGTGATAAGTACGCACGATACATACATGTATACATACATATATGGCCAGCCAGCAAACAAACCAAGTTGAGAACCAAAGAAATCTTTGTTGAAAATTTTTGTCTTAGTTTTGGCTGTTTGTTTGCGATGAATAAATACTGTCGATTTCTGAAATTCTTCGTCATCGTCATCATCACCAGCCTTTTATCTTCCGTTGTCAGACACGGACCTTCCCAGGATTCGCCACACCTTCCTGTCTTGGGCGTCGCAGGGCCAATACATGCTGAACTTGTCTACTTCCCCTCTCCATCTTGCATTTTGCCGGCCTTGGTTCCGCATGGGATCATGTTGTTAGTTATACATTGCTTATCTGACATACTTGCAACTTGGCCAGCCCGTTGCCATTTGAGGTTTTCGATGCATTCCTCAATGTTTTGGACTCTTGTTTTTCTCTTATAAATTGTGCGGTCTTTTGATTACTTGTGTATTACAGGAATTTGATTTGCATGTGAGATTATTTACATTACAATTATTCTCCATTTTTTGTTCCGACTCTGTGGACCCCTGGAGCTGGTGGTGGTAGTGGCAGGGCCCATCGCTTTAGAAGCCACTGATCTGCACCCAGAAAGTCTTACTCTTAGTCTCTATAGAGTGCAGGTCTGTACAGAGTTTTATGGAAGAAAGGTAGTTGCACATTCAGCAACCCCCTGCTCTCCATGTTGTCCGGAAAGAATTGCCCAAAATGAAGATGAAGACAACGTTGGATCGTTTTAAAGACTACAGCTCTAGGTTTTGGAATCAGGAAAAAGAACTCATGGAACTGTAAACTAATTAATGCTCCCCACAACAGGGAATAACAATAGGGTAGAATCCAATCTCATCTGTTGCCATATTGATACTTCTCTGTGCTGTGATTCTGCTGGACCGTGATGTTGTTGCTGAGAGGATTACGAACCTCTCCCTTTGTGCTGTCCAATTTGATTAAAAGTACAGTTTCTCCGCCTCTTGAAAATAGTGAATATTCTGAGCTCCCTAATCGACTTTCACCCAGATAGGAAGCTCAGATTTTGTCAAGCGAAAACTCCCACAAATAACTACCACCAAAGCATCTCGGAAGATGAACTGAATTTAGATCGATACAATGACGATTGAAAGTAGAAAAATTTGTATGTACCAAAATTACAGGAATTTGTTTTGCATGGTAGTTCTCTGTAAAAGGCGAATACATCGCCAGAGAGCCAGGGAAAGTTCCGCTTGGGAACACATGTGAGTTAGGCAGAAAGAAAGGGAAAGAAAGCAAACAAATGTCATCCAGAGGAGAAAAAAAGGATTAAGGCTACATAACGAGGCAGCGAGCGGACGAGGAAAGGAAGAACTAAGCAGTCAGAGAGAGGGGAAAAGAGAAGAAGGGAAGAAAGAGAGGGAGGGTTGAGTTGTGCAACTCACGTAGTGGGAACGTGTAGAATTAGGGTAGAAGTATTTCTGCAGAGGAAGTTACGTTTTAAAAATGCATATATTTTGTGGTTGTCTTGTATCTTTGTGATCAGGGTCCCAGAATGAAAAATTGGAGAAAAAAAACAAGATGTTTATTTTTCTTCACAGCCTGCTTTCTGCTCCGTTTATTTTCCAGTAGGCATGCAATCTTCCCGCGTAGGACATGTATCTCATTCAGCAGACACATCTTCCCAATCTACATGTGTTTTTCAAGACGTGTGCATGCTCGCTGCACTGACAGTTGTTTTATTTGACCACTGTATCGTGTTTTGTCTCCCTTTTTACCCCGTCTCTCTTCTTCCTTTCTTGTCTCACTAGTTCTGCTAATTGTAACTGTGCATTCATCGAACTATGATGCAGAATTGCAACTACAATGTAACACAAATGAAAAAAAAAAAACAGGAACTACGAACATACATTCGTTATATAATGTAAGGAGTACACATAATCCCATGATAACCATAAATTTCAGATGCCAAACAGAAAAGATACGGGGAACGATAAATAATAATAATAATAATAATAATAATAATAATAATAATAATAATAATAATAATAATAATAAAAAGATCATACAGAGAATTCAAAAGACAAATACAGGATGTTGCAGACGATAGATCGCGGACATGGCTACGCAAAGGAAACCTAAAGGGAGAAACTCATCATAGCAACTCAAAACAAATACATCAGAACTAACTATTTCGAAGCGAAAATTAATAAAAAGCACAAACGAAGAGCAAATTCCGTCTTTGCTGGGAAAGTGATGAGACTGTTAACCACATAACTAGCCAACAAGCCACGAAGAAGCGTACACACTGACGCAGTATATAGCACCAGTGATACACTTAGAACTGAGCAAAAAGGCTGGGATTCAACCGAGCGGGAAAGTTGCGTCAGCACAAACCGGAAACAACTCTGGGACTTTGACTTCCAAATTGACCATCAAATTCAAGCAAGATGACCGGACCTGATCATCATAGACAGGAAGAGGAGGACCACACAAATAATAGACGTGGTTGTGTGTGCAGATCAAAAAGGGAATATGGAAGAATGTGAAAGCTGGGAAAATATCAGGAACTGACAAGGGAACTGATGAAGATGCGGAACTTGAAAATGTGTGTGTGAGTAGGGGGGGAGTCCAGTAATAGTTGGTGTACTCAGAACCGTACCAAAGACACTAAAAGCAATATTGGAAGAACTGGGGATAAGAGGAAAGATTCAGATTAAAAATATGTGATCTACAACCTCCAGCTGTTTGCACCGACGTGGCAGGGAGGACAAAAAAGGAAAAAAATCAAAACACAAAAAAATGGTGGAGGGTGTGCGAACAACAGCACTGCTGTGATAGGTGAGGGAAATATAAGAGGAAATTTGAATACCGGAGGACACTTACTGCCAAGCAGCTTCCAGCGATACCCATCGGGTAACTAGTTTGAATCTGTAAACCACAGAACGTCTGCTGACTGTGATAGTGTGGAGAGGAGGGTGGGACACTTGGGAGGCTTTGCTGTCACTCAGTTTCCAGCGGTGATCACTGCAAATGGTGACGACAATATCTATCTATCTACGACTCGAGCTGAAATCAGTACGGTGTAGATGATACAAACTACAGTGCTGCTGCTATAGGTGATGATGATAGCATAGGAGACTTATTGTCCCTTTCAGCCTCCAATGATAACCGCTGCAGCACTGCTGTGGACTCTGAGGGTGCGACAAGGATGGCTGAAGACTCGAGGAAACCTGCTGTCACTCAGTCTATGACCAACCAGCAGCTGGTGTGAAAATGCCAAAAAAAGCAATAATAATAATAATAATAATAATAATAATAATAATGATAATGATAATAATAATAATAATAACAACAACAACGCTAACTGTCAATAGTGATCCAACAGAGGAAGGGAAATGAAAGCGGAAACTCAAATTGTAGCACTGACATGATTGGCGAAATAGAGAAGAGATGCTGGCTGAAGACCTGAGGAGACTTATTGTCACTCAGCCTTCAGCGATAACCACTGGGCAACCGGTGTGAAACTGTAAATTGCAGTATTACTGTGACCTATGAGTACTAGGAGAGGAGGGCTGGAGACTTGAGGAGACTTGCTGTCACTCAAACTCCAGCAGTTACCACCAGGCAACTGGTGTGAGATTGCAAATACTACTACTACTACTACTACTGCGGCTGCTGCTACTACTACTACTACCACCACTACTACTACTACTACTACTAATAATAATAATTATTATTATTATTACTATTAGTGCTACAACGGTGGATCATTAGTAAGCAGACAATCAGGCTATATCGGGTGATGTCTACTGTCCAGCAAACAGGAATATTGAATCAAAATAAAAGAGAGGAATAGAGAAAGACCAAAACTTGAAGGTAGAACTGCAAGAAATGTGAAGAGAATCCATTAAGATTGTACCAATCGTTATCAGAGCATTAAGAGCAATAACTAAAAATCTGAAAGAAAGTCTCTTCTGAAATTGAATACCACAGACATTGGCATCATCCAGATGCAAAAGACCACACTCTTAAACTTATGTAATTGATCTAAATTTTAGGATAAAAGACATGACAACCAAATTTTGAAGCAGTGATGGCCCGGTTAAAGAGAATGCTTATGACAATGCACACGGCTTTACACTCCAGAGAAGATACAGATAGACAGTATGTAAAGAAGAAACAAGATGGTAGAGGAAACTTAAGCATAGAAGACTGTTTCTAAAAGGCTAAAACTGGATTAGAAAAGTATTTGCAAGCAAATAGTGAAAACATTGTGAAAAACGTCCGAAGCAGTGCAACGAACAACAAACAATAACAAACAAATGGAAACAGAACTATATGGGAGATTTTTAAAAAAAGAGGAACAAAATGTCGCAGACGAGAGATCATGGATATTGCTACACAAAGAAAACCTGAAGACAGAAGCAGAATTGCTCATAATGGCAGCCCAAAATTGATGCGTGAGGACAAACTATGTCGAGGCAAAAATCGACGTTAACATTTCACCTATGCCTTTTGGAGAGGCGCGTATCAGCTACTCCTCACAAATGTAAGTATATAGCGGGGCAATCGGATCGATTTAGCCCTGTGAAGCAATTTATCTATGTAAAGGCTATTCTGACAGGAAAAAAATACAGCTTAGCAGTCGTCATTGCTGGCCCGAAGCCCGAGTAAAGGGAGACGATTCGGCGTCGAACTAGCATGTTCATCGTATAAAACCTACTTGGTACTGAAGCTGCAGTAAACTATCTTACCACTGCTGGTCACTTGCACCCTTTCCCATTCTCTGTTCTATCTATCTATCTATCTATTTATCTATGTGAATAAAGACGGAATACTGTCCCATTTTGAGATTCTGCAAGACCACACCATCCAAGCGAGATGACCGTGTCTTGTACTTAAAAACCATAGAAAAGAAAATTTGCTAAAGCGTGCATCTGTCTCTGTCAGCAAACAAGAAAAAGATTCAATTAAACGAAATAATATCCACGCTCCTTCGATTATTAGGGAAAACGTATCAACTGCAATCGTTCTTTTTTTTTATAAGGGTCTACGAGATTTTTTGATTCTTGGTGTCACTCTGATTTCGACGATAGCCACCACACATCTGATGAACATATAAATCGATGAAAAATGATAATGACGGAAATACTAATGGAAATACGTATTTTAGTTCCAACCACAGGCCTGGCCAGGAATTCTAAGGCTGAAGGGTGACTTGGCTCCTTGAAAAGACCCCTCCAACATTTCTCAGGAGAAATGCAATTGGTGCACTACTATTCATACACCGCTTGGGGCTTTTCTATTAGGGGACAGGGGGCGTTTTCAAACATTTTCCTCACCTCATGTACGTCTCTGGTCCACCCCTGTAGTATTCTGGTTTCCATTTTTTTATTACTTTAGTATCAATGGTTACAGCATTTGGCAGATGGTCAATGATTTTGGCCAAACAAATTGGGAGTATTTTTTTTTTAAACTCCTAATCACAGATTTCATTTCTATTGAAGAGAGCACCAACGGTCTCCTCATCGATTTCTCGCATAATTTCTCATTTCATTTGAATAGATTGGAAAATGTTTTCACACATTAAGTTTTTAAAGTCTATATCCATGCAGAGAAACTCTTAGGGTGACTAATAAACATCGATGAAAAAATAGGTCATGCAAAACGTTGGTTATGAGGCTTGTGCCTAGACAATGGTGAGTTTTATAAGTATGAACGAGGTTTGCCTAGGAAGTATCCAGCCATTTTGAATATCTCAACGTCCGGTTGCGTGGCCTTGGTGAAACTTGGACAACCAATTAGAAGGTTCTTTACTTGATTTGCATAACTTTGGCCTTACACAGTCAGTAGTGAGATACCGTCGACTGAGCTGGTGTACTGAGTGACCATCACATTATAATAGACTGAGCGAATAGATTCTTAACGTATACGGCCCAATCCCAGCCGACAGTTCAGATTTAGTTCCCTGTGACTTCGAATATTTCACTGTTGAGAGGGGGAGGGGAATTTTCTCAAACTGCAAAGGGTAATTGTTGGCAATGGCAAGAGGATATTTTGCAGACTGTTTAAAAAGTTGATGAATGTGAGAGGGGAGTACTTAGGAATGATCTAAAGCGCCATCACTCTAGGTAAGCTATTTTTTCATCAATATTGAATGGCTTCATTGCTCAGGTCAAGACTGATGTGTCTACTTGCAAATTTTCACGTACGTCGAGGATTAGAAAGCTGGTCATGGGAGATTTCAATGTTCAACATGTCTGCAACTAATGTGACCTTGTACCATACTTGGCTTAATATACTCACTTACGTATGCTTAATATATATATATATATATATATATATATATATATATATATACGTATTCATACACACACTACAGTTTGAATCGATAAAAATATAAATGATAAAGAGAACTGATTGAAATCAAATAAAATTTGAATGGGAAGCGGCAACATAAGCTAAATCAAAATTGCGAATAAGAAAGAGTTTGGTTTGAAAGAAAAATCAGATTGAAAATGACGTTTAGTTTGATTGCTACACAATAATTTCCTATCAACCGTAAGCACAGGAGAAGTCAACAGGAAAATACAACCTATTCAACGCCTAGTTTATTTTCATCAAATTTTTTTTTTCATTTGTTTTCTTTTGTTGTTGCTCCAGGCTTGAGACACTCTAATTACGATTGCGTCTGTGTCCAAAACATCTTTTCAGCTTCAATGTAAAAATCACGCAATATTGTAAGGATGATAAGTCGTTGATAATTTTTTTTACTGGTGCACACAAATTAGATGTATTGCGTTGTCATGAGATGTTTGTTTTCTTTTACGTATACAGTTCTGTATACGGTTCGGAAAGCAGCCTTTGATTTGGTTTGACTTCTTGTGGAATCTTTTGGCGACTGACATTAAAATAAACAGAGATTGTTATGGCCTATTTTTTATCATCTTATCCTTTTGCAATATAGACATTCGTTGAATAAATAAAATTAATTAAATGATAGAATGATTTAGATCCAGTGGTAGGATAAACGGAATGAAATAGCAACAAGAAGGAGAATAATTAATGATATGAAAGAAATTGAAAACAAGTATAAGCTTGCCCGTTTACGGATCATTGGATTTCTTATATATTATATATATATATATATATATATATACACACACACACACACACACATATATATATATATATATATATATATATATATATATATGTATATATATATATATATATATATATATATATATAAATAAAATCATCAGAGCCAAGAAATGTTTTGACGGCTACCCGTAGTAACATAGATTACATAAACAGCTGGTTTAAAAATAATATTCGATTTGTCATCATTTCCTTTTGCTTTTGTTTCGTTGTTTCCGACAATAAACACCTACGCATATTTTCCCGAATACTATAGTGTCTCATTTGACCCATTCACAGCGTAACGGCTTGCATCTCAAGAATAGCTGACACTTACATATCGCAGCTTTATCTAAAACAAAGCAACAAATTTGGGGTACCCAGTGAAGATTGTTATCTCTTCAGACACAATTGCCTTCAATACTATGTTTATATACGCCAGTCGCCTAAGAAGGAAAGGAGTATCAGCTTATTCCATGGATTATTATCCAAACTTTGCATGAGAAAAAATATTTGGATGTCCATTGGAATTTCGATCATCAACCTAGCTTTCATTATCAACAGCATCCTCTTTCCAGTGATTCAATAACTTCATAACAACGATTGCATCAAAAGGTTTTTTTTTCTCAATTCGGGGGTTACCACTCGTTTTGTGAACTAAGTCATCTAGATGGTTCTATAAAGGCCATAATAGGTGGTTATTTGAGGAGCAAAAATTGGAAATAAATGGAAGTTCAGCCTTGGTCTTCAATATTCTCTGATCGGTTTATTGTTGCCGGGCATCAGTTATCTTGAAGTATTACCGGACCTTTGTCATTGACCATACTGGGCATCTTTTGCTTCCAAGCCACCTTCAAATGTGTTTAAATTGCTGGCAACAGATATCTGTTTTAATTGCACTACTGGCTGATAGAAAATGGAAGGGAAAACACAGACTCAATCCCACCAACTTTTTATCCAATTGTTCATTTCATGACTTCCATTTTAGCGTGTACTTCAGCTATTATGAATTTTTATAAAATATCCACTCTTCATCAACAGTTACTAATATGTCAAAATGGTTAGAGGCGTTCACAAGAGTGCTGGTGTTTACTTTTGATATCTGGTAGGATTCCGTCTATTCATTAAGAACCCATTTTCACGTTCAGGCATCGTTATTCCAGATGACCGTTAACCGTTGAATATGTTATACAGTTCCCTTGTGGTAATTTTTTCAACCGTAGCAGCACTTTCTATCATGCTCAGACGTATACTAGTCCTAGTTAAACTTGATATGATGTCAGTCTCGTGACATACCACTGAGCTGAAGACACATTCTCAAATTTCCAAACAATTACAAGCAATTCCTTTTGTTTCAACAATGTACGCTATAAAGGCCTTTAATATTTCGACATACATCTGCTGCATTACTATATCTTTTTCTAAACTCACCGAGCGTTACATTTCATATGCTCTCTAGACACGTCTGTCTCAGGGAGGTCAACTCCATAAGTACAGTGACGACGTAACTTACTAGCGAATGTTTTTTTTTATTATCATGTTTGTATTTTAGAATAGCAGGAATATCATTCAGTCTATTCCTATCTTAGTCTTGACATTACTTATGGGATGACCATGTAGGCACACCAGTCACGAAGAACGCCCGAGCGATTTTTCACAAACAAAGAAGTTTCCGAGCGTCTAAATACTTCTGGCAACGTGGTTAGGCTCTAAAAATAGAAAAAAAATTGTGCTGGACGGACTGCGTTCCGCGAGTGGATGACTCTAGACTCCCAAAGGCCCTACAATTGATGGATGGAGAAAACACCATCAAATACATTGCAATCAGTTTTTGACGTAACTTATTGGATGACCGTTGTACTCGATGCAGCCAAATCATGTTGGATACAACGGTTTTCGTACGACCAGTGAAATTAAACGAAGTCAAGCCTGCTCAGGACCTAAATTGGCAAACGTCTTTGAATATCAGATGCTGTAACCTGAACATGTATTTTATATCTTACAACCCTGCATTGCAAGCCTGGTTTAGCAGATATCGGATCCATCGTCAACTTTCTATTCCTACCATTTGATTCATTATGTCAACTTGCTTGTTTATTACCTAGCAATAGTAGTAAAATTAATCTTAAGTTGCTTGATGTCTGAAATAAATTATTGTTATTAATGATTTTCGACTAATATTCTAGGATATTACGATAGGAATAACTAAGTCAACGAAACCATGCCCTAGAGTTTGCAAACCATCTTTTCTTAGAATTAAGGACTTTGCCATCCCTCTTCAGTATATTTTCCCGTAGTATTCCATAGAAAACGAACAGATTTCTCTGCAAGTTTCAAGAGAGCCCAAGCAGCCAACAAAGAAAATAAAGAATCTGACCGAAAAACTAACAAAGCAGAAAAGCGACCCTGGTGGGTGATAAATGAGAAAACGCAAACATCTTTGGCTCGTGCACCATTTGCCGCTGTTCTTCCATAAAATTAAATTGATCACTTCGACCAGGCAGGAGGGAGACACGTGAAATTATCCTGTACACTTGCATTCTGAGTCCCAAAACACAATCCTTACATAAGCAACACTTCACCATAGACAATTCTTCGATTCTTCCCAAGGAAAATATCCAGTGAAAGCAAATGTCCGCCAAACTATTGCAATCTATCTTCATTCTTGTGGATTTCAATAATGTTAAATAGTTGAAATTCTTCCCAGAAATTTCCTTTCCTTCAAGTGATGGTAAAGGGATATAAGACTGCTGAAAGCACTCAAATGTTTCAGCTTTATTAGAAACTGTCACCTGAACTTTCAACATTGGTTTCTTTAGTTTTCAAGTTGGTGTGGCCTTCTATAAATGTAAATATGTATCATGCGTACAGGCGGAACCAAAAAGAATTGAACATTCACTCTTAAGGTTTAAATCTGCGCCCCAAGTAGGATTTCGCTATGAAGCTCATATTGCAATACGTTTAAGCTAATGAATTATTTTATGTCCTGCACTTTTGTTTTCAAAAGTTCACACTTTTTTAGTGATTACTAAATAAGAACAATGGGAGAGAAATATCCATCGATCGCCCCTTTTTTTAATTATTTTAATTGATCAGTCCCAGCACAGCAAACCGAAAAAAGACGCTGTTCACATGACAGTTTTTATCAATTGACTAACCAGACCAGTTACTCTATTCCTTTCAAGATAAATATCTAGTGAGGGCAAGTCTCTGTTGAACACCAGCAATCTATCTTAATTCCTACAGATTTCAATGATATTAAATAGTTCAAATTCTTAGTTCTAAGTTTTCACACCAATGATATATGCTGGCATTTACTTGATATCACGTGACAGCAAGCTTCCTTAAAATACCAGAATTCTATCTCTATCCTCGGAACTTGTAGAAATAAAGAATAGTTGAATTGTTCCTCGAAATTCATGTTCCTGCAAGTCTTGGAAGGAGATTCTAGATTGTTGAAAGCCCTCCATTGGTTCAATTTTCGGTTTTATCGAAATCTAGTTTTTTTTCTTATAGTACCGGGTAAATATTTCTGGAGACCATGTTGCAGCAAATCTCTTCAAAACAACCCTCACAAATTTTGCTCATACTCTTTCTTCCTAGGATCTTGATGTTTCCAATCTTTTTGTGGTCTTTGAGACAATTATTACTATCGATTGCGTAAATGCTGAATTTGGTGAAGTAACAACAAGCTGTTGAGCTTTCAGATATGCAACACTCCATTCATCTTTATGAATCATTGTAATTCCCGTTTCTCCTTGTAAATCCATGTGTTCCAATCTTCACGAGACACATCTTGTTTACTATTACTCAATGTATCATAGAAAAATTATAATATTAAGTTCCAGTAGACAGTTGTAGTCATTAGAAAGAACCAACTAAAATTGTCATCAAAACTGCAAACACAGATTTCTTCAAATTTCATGCTGATCAGGATAGTTGGCTATGTATGTATGTATGTAGTGTCCAAGTCTCTACCAATTCTTTCTGAACCTTACAAAAACTTTTGACGCAGTAAAGAATGTACATGGTCGTCTCTTAGAGAATTGGGCGATTCTGATCACTCCGTTCACGTGATTAAATCCTTCTATGATGAGATGGCTGCATATGTGAATCACTGGTGAGGAAATGACTGAACAAATCAAAGTGGTGAATGGCGTCAAATAAGATGTTTTCAGCGCCAGTTCTTTGTCAGTTGACTTCTCTTCTGTCCTGATGCATTCAAGGACATTGACCAAGATATATACTACTCGATATACCGGTGCACTGGCAAGCGTTTTGGCCTCCAGAGCTTTGGTACCAGAACTAAAGTCTACCAGTTTATTATTCGCGATTTCAGGTATACAGACGATTGCAATCTTGTCTTAGACACAGCAGCTGATAATCAACTCCTTATGGATAAATGCTCTCGGTCTTGTAAAGCTTTTTGCCACTCCATTAACCTTGAAAAAACAGTTGTAATGTTCCAACCACTTCCAGTTACCCTTTTCACCGAACCAACAATAAATGTTGGCGCCACATGAGGTTAGTGACAAGTTCTCGTACCTGGGTAGTTCGCTTAATCGCCACTATAATCTGGATAATGAGATATTTATAAACATCAGTGAGGCCAACGGTGCTTTTGTCCCTCTGAGAGATCGTGTCTGGTCACTAAAAGTGTTGGGAAGAGAACCAGAATGAGATTTTGGAGCGTTTCCAAGCTGCATGAGGATAAATATGGTTGTTTACTGGTCATCACATACTCTATACAAGGATCACCGTACTGATGAGATTTTTGAAATTTTCTGGAAATCACTCTCAAACTAGAAAACTTAGAATAAATTTATCTCAGTTGGAAACAGTGGAAATCAAAAAATGGAAAGAAAAAAATCTGAATATTGTCAAAACTAGACTCAAATATTTAAAAAAAATCTTCATTGGCAACCTTTTTCCAAAAACTTACATCTTTGAAAAAGCAAATAATTGAAGAAGAAGGATCAAATACAAAGCAAATGTTATACAGAGAATCGCGAGAGGGGCGGGGGGCACAACATAACCCTCGGGAGCAACTCAAAGATCGAGCAAATGATACCTTTACTTTGTATAAGATTGTTAAGTTCTAGCTAGTGGGCACAGCGGTCAGACAGGTCAGAATAAAGCACGCAGCTGAAAAAGAGCAAGCAGAAGATTTTGCTGTTCTCAAACTGAAATATCATATCCGAGAGAATATGTTTATCCAAGAACACACAATCCATTTTCGTAGTTATTCTAATAAGCCTGATACAGACCATAACCCTTTCCAGCAGTATGATGAGCTCGGATGTGAGATCTATGGGCGACCCAGTTCAAGCCGTTATGGACTCAATAAACACGCGAAAACATAAAGAACAATATTCAAACGTGTTGACGGACCAAGAACGAACCAATATAAACTTACAATCTGTACTATTATCTATGTATGTATCACACATGCAGACCAAACCAATGGACCCAGATATCTGAGATGTTGAGCATTTACTCTTTATTTGGTTTGTTCTTTCAAAATTTTCTCCCTAGATGGATTTTAATTGGGGTTCAATTTGCTATATAAAATTATTTTAAAGTGATCCCATAATTTTTAATCCGGTGGTATTCACGCTTGTATTTTGAAAATTCATCTTTTTTTAGTGTGAGGGCAGTAATAATCATTGTTCACCTCTTTTTTTCACTTTTCAAGTGATGAGCCCTACAGAATTGCTACCAAAAGTCGGTAGACACGTGACAGTATCCTTTGAATAACTAAACAGGGCTATTTTCATGGGTTTAGGATTGATATATAATAAGCCTAAATTCTCGAAGAACCAGTTGTATCACTTGCTCGGGATGGGCATTATGTGCTCCAAAGGTAAATACCTAAACAGGAACACAACCCGAAGAACAACACCAAGAAAACAATATTATGCATTGGCACATACAACGTCAGAAAGGAAATGCATCTAACAGATCTTGAAAGGGAATTTGACTACATCACATGGGACATCAAAGGTATTAGCAAAATAAGGAGTTCCAGGGAGGAGCCTTCGAGCAGGAGAATAAGAATCTTCTTTACACCGATGGAAAAGGAAAAGGAAAAATAAAGAAGCATTGTTGACTTTTTTATCAATAAAGAATTAAAAGAAACGTTGTAGGATTCAGAGCTGTCCCCGATTGCATACCAAGTGTCACTTCATAAATCTCAAAGAGGTACAAGTTAAACATTATCCAAGTCTACGCTCCCAATTCACAGTAGACAAAAAAAAAACAGGCAACTTTTACGGTGAAACCATACTCCGAGATACAAGGACATACTTCAACATCCTTATGGGAATCTCATACGATCAAGTATAACAAGGACACGGAAGCTGTGCCAGAAAGTTCGAATGCAAAATACGAAAAGAAAGAGGTGATGTTCCCGTCAATCTTGCAACAGCAAACGGCTCCAAATTCATGAACACTCTCTTCAAAAAGAAACCCTGTAGAATATTGACTTTAAGGAACCTGAATCACAAAACTGAGTGTAACGTTGCTTACTTATTACCGGAAAAAAGCGACACAGTGAAAGACATTCAGGTCTTAGAAACAACCATTGACTGATAGGATGTAAAATTCAAATTAATAACAAGAAAGAGCGCTGAAAATGTTCGGCACTAAACTGCAAATATTTACCTTACAAAAGGAGCTTACTTGACCCTTCAAAGTAGAACTGAAAGACAGAAGCAGAGGAGAAAATGAATAAGCTCAACAACAAAATAACGACTTAACTGAGAGAAGCTGCCAATATGTTCACACTAGAGCAAGGAATTCATCAGTAAACTTTCAGAATAAATCAAGAATCTCATGGAAGAACACAGAAATATCACCGATAGAAACAGCAGAAAAGGTTGAAGCAACCAAGTTAAACTAAACCATTCAAAAGAAGCAGAGAGAAGATAATTGTTGATACGCAAAGGCAGTAATTGAGATCATTCTGGAGAAAGGTAAGGGCTTCAAAAATTAAAAAAAAATACTCCCAGTACCGATTAAAACGTAAATAACAACTGTATCCAAAGGATGTTGAGATCTAATAACGGATTTTAGACTAAATAATCAAAAGCAGCCAAGAATTCTTCGAAAATCCAATTCCTCCGAACGGGGGACGTAAAACAACGAGCAGGATATACAAGTTACGCGAAACTAGTTTGGAGAATTTCCAGACGTTACTTCATGGGAGGTGAAATAAAGCATCAAATAAACAAATATCTGGTAAATTCATCACCAGGAAATTGGCCATCCTATTTGATTTATGTCTGCGACAGTAGATTAAAACACTGCAATCATAATGCTATTACATGATAATTTTCTCATGTAATAGCATTATGATTGCAGTGTCCCGACAGATATAAACTATTACAGGCCAATAAGCCTTTTTAACTGCATCTACAATCTTTTACCAAAGTGATCATCAACTGAAACACCGAAATACTACATGGAAACCAACCACAACAAAAGACTGGATTTGGGGAAAAAAACAACAAAAAACAAACTACTAATCCACTGAGCATCTCCATTCGAAAAATCAACTAAAACGAAGCAGCAGAATATAAAATGCCACTTGCTGTAACATTTGCCGACTTTAAAAAGTCTTTCGACGTAGTAAAAATTCTTGAGGTCATCGATGTTAACATCCAATAAGGCGAAATCCTGTATATGTCAGAGTCTTGCAACATATACTTCACACAGAACAGTTAATTTATCAGGTTACATAAAGACTCCGAGCCCTTACGGCACGAAAAGGAAGTAAAACAAGGCGAAACAGTCTTCAGATGATCTTCCAAAACCTAGTCTTGGAAAATATTGTAAAAGGGATTAATCAGCGAATACCTAAGCAACCTAGGATTAGCTGAGGAGATCACCCTTTTGCAAAAACAGACAACCAGAAAAACAAACTTTACAAATCTAAGTAAAGCCAGAAGAACTCAACAAAGAGAGCAAGAAAGTTAGACATCACGCGAACTTCAATAAACAATTCTTGAAATATCTGAAGGGACAAAGACATCAAGCAATGAATAACACTTTGATTGTGAGCTATCGTTGGAACAAACACATCTTTCAGGAGCAGGAAAACCCCATCAGTCTAAAAAAGAACAATCGACAACTAATGCATCCTCCTGATAGTCACCAACTGAGCTCAAACATGGAACTTAACCAAATGATTGACCCTCATACTGAGAACCATACGACACCCACATAAGAGGATCATGATTAACATCACATGAAGAGATCACGAAACAGCATGGTGTATCAAATGAGAAATTGGAGTCTGAGATATCATGGAATCCATTAGGAAACTCAAATGGCAATCGGCTAGTCGTGTAGCAAGAATACCAGTAAACCAATCGGTATCACCGCTCGTTACATGAATACCGAGATATCATCTGCAGTTTGGCGAATCCTGAGGAAGGTTTGTGTCCAGCAACGTACACTGCTACTGCTGCTGCTGCTGCAGTTGATGATGATGATGCATGGATTAGAATGACAAGAGGCCATCTCTAACCCTCTGATTTTCCCAAGTCGGAAATGCATTCTACAAATTAGTCTCATATTTTTTTCTTCTTCAGGGTGTTTACAGCTTTTGAAACAGAAAGAAGTCAGCCAAGAGCAAATCCTGAGAAGTGCCTGTGAGAAATGGAAGCTTTGTTCATCATTCAGAATAAGTGGCACAAACTTCGCAACGAACGAAGTATCAATGGTATTTCTTATAATGATACGGCTGGAAGTTTACAATTTCTGCCACTGCATGGACAGCCAACAGATCATTGAATGCACTTTTCCAATGTGTTCGTCGCAGGTTAACGTCAAAGTTTTTTCCAGATTTAGCATCGTTTTTGTTGGATGTATTTCCCAATTTTAAACACGGATACCATGTGTGTTGAGCGTTTAGTAAAGACAACCCTTCCGTGGGCCTTTTGGAACACTGAATATTCTTTACAAACGTTTTCTTCCAAATGTGAGACAGACTTTCGAAGAAAGGCATGGTGATTCAAGATCTTGCATTGTTCAACTTAGTTCAAAACGCCAAGTGTACTAAACAGCCATTAACTCTTGTACATGTATCATAAAAACCAAACTGCCTGACTTGAGGCATTTTTTTTCATTCAGAAAGTCAAGGTTACTGCAACAGAATATTACCGTCACGGGCCCTTAAAATATCTCATCGGCGCTTCTGTTTTAAAATTTCGATCTCTTTATGGATAGACATCGTATAAGTGTGTGCATGAGAGAGTGTTCGCAATACACAACTCACTCACCAGACAGACCTAGCGATTTTTTATTTGTAAATAGACATAATATAATATATAAATAGTAAATAGTAAATACACATAATATGATATGAAAAAAAACAGACGTAAAATAAGTAACAATAGGACAATCAGCAGCATTTAGAAAGGTTATTTCAATACTTTATTCTCGTCTCATTAGAATTTTTTTCCTTATTTGTGAAATTTATCTAAAAGAGTACAAAGAACTGATACGTGAGGAATTGAATTGATTGGCAGACACGAGATTCTTTTGAGTCCAAGTAAAAATAAAAGTAAATTCAAAATAGAAGGAGAGAAATGAATCTGGGGAAATAATCCAGCCTTTGACTTGAAAGAATCTATTTGAGTCCTTTAGAGGAAAATATCTTCACTTGTCCATAATGCACTAGTTGTTTGTGTGACCCGTAATATCAGGGGGCGGATTTATTGAGCGTTTAAACTTCCATTCAAAGTAGTGATTAATGGAATGACCTGCTTGGTAACGTTCTCCCTCTCCTTCTCCTCTTCTCCTCTCCCTCTCTCTCCCTCTTTATCTCTCTCTTATGTATATGAATATATATGTATAAAAAGAGAGAGAAATATATGAAGAAAGCACACACACACACACGATTACGTGCCTAATGGTGACTCCGAGTGTCATGTTCACATGTAATTACATAATCACAAGTTCATGTGTTTCATCATCATCATCATTATCATCATCATCATCATCAGTCTTTTAGCGTCCGTCGTTGGACATAGACCTTCACCAGGATTTGCCACACTTCTCTATCATGGGCGTCACGTAGCCAGTACATCCTTCACCAAGGGAACACCTGTTCCTACTGAGTCACCGTTCCAACAGCGACTGTTCATGTGTTTATGTGAATATAAATATAATAATATATGTATGCAAATATGTATACACACACACCTAAACACACGCATATATATATATATATATATATATATATATATATATATATATATATATATATATATATATATACTTGTCCTTGTGTTTGTGTGTATGTGTGAGAACTTGTCCGCATGTATGTGTCTATGTTCGTGCTTCTATAATAAACCTGTTTTCTTTGCCAGAAATATAATTCCACTTTTTAAAACTTTTGACAACTGGCCAATAAGAGACCAAATGCAATCCTGTGATACAATCAAATCGTTGGCATTCCTCTTTGAGTTGTATTTACTGCTGCATCATCTTCAATTTGCGATAAACAAAAAAAAAGGATTATGAACTGCAAAAACAACAAGTAACAGTTTATTAAGAAACGAACAAAAACACAGATTATTGATATAATAAAATAAGAGAACATCAATTAAACCAGCTTCAATCTGAACGCCAACGGTTCAGTATAAGTAGTTTCAAATCACCATATTAAATCTGTTGAAGGCAAATATTGCCAGGAAAATAACGATAATATCTTAAGACACTTTCGAAGCAATTGATTTTTGTCTGTATTTCTTGCCACTTTTCTTTTTCTTGGTGCGACACTTAATAGGAGTTATTCTATTGGATAATATCATTAATGAAACAAAGATAATAATTATTTTAATTGTTCATGGCAGCTTTCAGATACTTAATCACATTCATCAAGTCTTCGTAGAAACAAGAAACAAAAGAAGATATCCTGCAATGCATATTGTGTTTAGTTGATAAAAAGATGCGCTGAAATTCCCTGGTAAGCATTAATATTTCATGTAGTTGCATTTACATACCAGATATCTGACAGTTATCTTGTCTGACAACAAGTCTCAAACACCTTCTTCAGTGACATCACAGACCCCCAGCAACACCCTGCTCGAGACACTCAGTTATTCTCGGATTTCTGATAATTTTGTCTTCAACACAATTCCAAGGGCGCTGTTACGGACTCGATTCTAATCGTCATTTTCGATATTTTCCTGGGTTACAGGAAAGGTTCAAGCCCTTTTCTAATTATTCGCTTTCGTTGGATTTAACATGGGGTCCCCTGGCACAGTCACGTTTACAATGTATCAGATTCACATGTCTTGGTTTACAACAATGAAATCAAGTTCCTTTAGATGTGATGATCGACCTGGATGTACCAGAATATTTCATTCTATTTTCAAAATTGCCTTCTTGTTTGTGCTGAGAGCAGGTATTTTAACCCAATTTAGATAAATTCTTCTTGCCGATATATATATATATATATATATATATATATATATATATATATATATATATATATATATATATATATATATATATATATATATATATATATATATATACCCAAGTCAAATAGCTTTCCCTGGCCGGTAAGTCTATTTGAAATGATCTACCGTTGTTACACTGGATCACCCAACCCAGATAGCGTAAATGAAATGAGCAATTAATAATAAATGGGACTGCTGCAGGAATTGAACTTGCCATTGATAATCTAGCCACTTAGACGTAACGGCGTTTTTAACTATTTAGCTAAACAGCCTGACAGAGAGAGGAAGGCCCCGAATACCGCTTTATTATAACTCTTCTCATCTTGTTCATCGCCTGTTCATGTCTACAATGATGTTTCTAAAGCAGACAATTATATTGATAAAAAATGAATATATAATCCATCAGAGTGTCTATGAATGCGTTGTATCATTTGGAACTGTATTTGAAATGATGTCCCGTTGTTACACGAAGGATGAGCCATTCGGCCATGACAGCATAAATAAAATGAACAATGAATGCATCCTCATGCTCTGTCCATCTGAACCCTTCATTTTATGCATGATATTTTCGAACTTCAAATCATTCCTTCTTGCTAAGTGTCTAGACCATTTTGTATGATATTTTAACTGTAGTCCTCTTTCTAATGAATGTTGATTTTTTCTCTCTCTCGGAATTATCTCTGGCATGGTTCTTTCCATGGTGTTGCGTGTTTCAAAGTTGGTTTTCAGTGGGTTCCGTTAGTTTCCATTTTTAGCATCAGCAAGTCACTGCTGGTATTATACATTCTTTGACTACTACATACATACATACATACATACATACATACATGTATATATATATATATATATATATATATATATATATATATATATGTATATAGATAGATAGATAGATAGATAGATAGATAGATAGATAAATAAGTGTGTGTGTGTGTGTGTGTGTGTGTGTGTGCTTGTATTTATGCCATTTGTGACATCAACACAAATATGGGTGTCTACGTGCTTGTACATAAATAGTTAGACTGATCAATAAACTGGCACCATATCGTCTGATTGTTCTATAATTAAAACAGAGCATTTAATTATATCTTAAGAAATAATTAATGAGATTTCGATAATTGATATATGCGCCATTTTAGCTTCTGGGGGTGAATAATTTTTCGGAGGTGTCAAACCCTGTCTGGTCATCATTACGTGTTCATGTCAAGTTGGCAATCAGTGCATTTTGTTCAGATGAAGATGACTGAAGATTCAAGACAACTAGACATTTTCCTGTGAAAACTGAAAAGTATGCCAAGCAAATTGAAAGCAAAGATATAAGAAGTGAAAAAAAAGGACAAAAATTCGAATGTGGTGAGGAGGAAAAGGTCATGATCCGAATAAAAGACAGGAAGAGGGTAATGAGAATCGATGCACATGAATATGCGTTGATGAAGAGAGAAGAAAGAAAAGAAGTGTTTTAATGACTAGAAGTTATCAAATCAAGAAGAAAAGGAAAAAAAAAAGAAAAAGGGAGGAAATACTAACGAGAAGAAAATTGATCTTTTTTCAAAGGGAAGAAGAAGAAAAAGAAGAGAATTTGAGAAAAGGATTGAAAATGCAAAAAAGACGATGAAGACAAAGATACGAATATTGATATGAAAAAGACAAATAAGATGATGAAAAAGACGAAGAAGAACAAGAAAATTGATGAAAAGTTTATGATTATTCATTAAAGGAATAATCGAAGAAGAAGGAGAGGAAAGATGAAGACGAAGTGATTTGAAGATCAAATGTTGTAGAGACAGAAACATTTTACTGATAATAAACAGAAAAAACAGAAAGGTGATCCAATCGAATGCAAAACAGAATGCAGTCTATCAATTCATTGATGTCAACAAGTAGATTCGAATAATTTACGTTCCAAGAACATGGCAAGAGAAAAAAATGAGTGGTAATTGAATATTCCGTGAAGAATACTGCAAGAGATTTATGGTTGAGATATCAACTACAAGAAAACATCTTTAAAAGCTTAACATATGCCTGTCTGGAATTTATGGATGTAGAAATCCATGTTTATCATCACCTGGACGGATTACAAAACAGCATAGAGTATTAAAAAAAAGTAGTCAGAGATATCAGAGAATTCATAAAAAATTAAAAAAATTAAAAACAAAAACATGAATGGCAATGTGCAGGATATTGAAAGAATGTCAAAAACACTGGACAGGTGTTACGGCAGAAAACAATGTCAACACCAAGTTGGACAAGAGTTGGACAAAAGAAAATCACCAACAAGTCGGAAGAAATCAGACAAAAAGAAATTAACGACAAAAAAAGCAAGCAAGTGTTTGTCCTTCAAATGAAATCAGTCAGTTAAGGTGCTTCTGTGTTGCTCGAAAGATGAGGCAAAATTTTGGTTTCCATTTTAAGAATGACACAAATCATTGTTGGTGGCGATGTTTTTTTTTCCGGTGACCGGTGGTCTGCTTCATGGACGAGATCAACAGTCTCAGGAGGGCTCGTATATCCCAACTGCATGGCTGTTCACTCATAAGTAAGGAGAGGGGCTTACAGCATTTGCCAATGACTTTAGTCCTTTGGTATACACAAATTGTCCCTACAGGCGTTCCAAGTCACTGCCAATCATAAGGTGACCGGTGCCTCCTATAACCGAATATCTTAGTAGCATTTCGGATATATATATTGCAATCTATGCACGCATGGACATACACACATATGCAGGCACATACACATGTGCACACTTATATTAATTTCAATACATTGCTCTATATACTTTATCTACCGCATTTTTTGTGTAAATCATGATTCAAATGAAAACTTGATGCTCTCTCATGTAGACATGAATGTGCTTTTTGTTGTTGCTGGATAATTCTCACATAAAAGATGTGGATATATGTATACAAATATCCATATAAGCAAATGGATGCATTGCACACACACGTGTATGCTCATACATGCATACAAATTTGCATGTAAATTCATTCATATAGGAGTGCGTGCACATACACACACGCACACACACACTGAGACACATACACACATATATACATATATGTATATATATATCTATATATATATAAATGTATGACTATATTCTAATATTATATTATACAAGCGTTTTTGCCTGGAAAATTTGATAAGTATGCTTATATATATATATATATATATATATATATATATATATATATATATATATATATATACTTGCCTTTGTGAATATATATATATATATATATTCGCTCACAAACATCAAATTTCCCTTTAGTTTATGAGAATGCATAAATGATATATCAACAACAAGTATATATATATATATATATATATATATATATATATATATAAATGATATATCAACAACAAGTATATATATATATATATATATATATATATATATATATATATATATATACTTGTTGTTGATATATCATTTATGCATTCTTATATATATATATATATATATATATATATATATATATATATATACATATATATATACTTGTTGTTGATATATCATTTATGCATTCTTATAAACTAAAGGGAAATCCGATGTTTGTGAGCGAATATATATATATATATATATATATATATATATATATATATATATATATATATATATATATATATATATATATAGATATATATTCACAAAGGCAAGTATATATATATATATATATATATATATATATATATATATATATATATATATATCCCTACTTTATCTTCTGTACAATTTCCGGTTGTTATTCCTTTTGCAAATCATTTTATGAAAGTACAGATAGGTGAAATGAGATTGTACAATCGTGTAAGGATCTGTTTAAGTACCTATCTCCTCGCTTCAATAGATACTACATAGCTTTATTGAGTTTGAGATTGACCACCACTTCGCTGATAGGCCCGGATCACAAATTCTGCCACAACAATCAGGTTATAAACCTTTGTCTGTCCGTTTGAGGCCAAGTATTTCAAAGTATCTCACATCGTGTTTAGTCAATCATACATCGATGTATGCATCGGGTCGATTTTGTAACCTTTTTCTTTCCAGCCCATTTATTCCGTTATAGAATAATTATTTGACCGCACAGCTTTGTCATCTGACCGGAGGCCAATCCGACTTTAAACTCCAGATGTTATGTCCGTTGCATGAGAAATATCAAACGTAAATATTCGTTAATAATACCAGGATGTTAATCTCGAAATTGCCTGTTTATTTAAACAAAATATATTAGAGGACATAATTTACGTGTTTCCCTTTGGTCTCTAAACATTCGAAGCAAAGAGTCGATTTTCTTATTGTATTATTCCTTCAAAAAGCTGTTCAGCGAAGCCTTTTTTTTTTCAGTTTTCCCGTGAATGAAAAGCATTTTTGCTTGTAAAGTAGCAGTTTATGGGCATACAATATTTGTGCTTAATTACCTAAGCAAACAAAAAAGATCAAACGTAACTCATTGAGAGCTGTAACATTTTTGCCTTGAAGAATGGGCAAATATCCCAGTGGCTAGATGTGCCAAACTTTTAGAGACATACATCAAGATACTCGCCAAACATATGTTTTAGGTAAGTGATTGTAATTGCAGCAGAAAATGAGTCTATAAAACATTGATTTTGATGGGGTAGGAGTGAATAGTTCTGCATATCGGAGATTTTCTGGTCTTATTTCTTGTCTGATTCATGCTAAAAAATATCTTCCATTTCCTGAGTGGTCTGCATGTTGAGTAAATCAAACGTTACACCCTTTACAAGAATCCATTTCGAGTTTATGAGGCAACAGGATTGGAAAAACATCGAGGGAGATGAACAATTTTGCAAGCTCCATATATATTGATGCATGTGACCCTAAACATTTGAGGCTAAATCATGCAACTGTTTACATTACAACACACTAACCCAGACTCATACAGAGATGCATACACATACATGTGCACTTTAGTCCCCCTTCTGATCCTGGTTGATATTTTTATGTTTCTTGAAACTATCCATATCATTGCTCTTTCAATCAGAATAGCTTGGGTAGTTGATGGGCTAAGAAAAAATACCCACCAAAGCTGATCCAGGTTTATGCACCACCTTAGTTTTATGGCAACATAAGTGAGATTGTGGGTCAGGAAAATACGAATTATCCATTATTTGACTTCAATGCTAAGGAAAGGTTGAAGAATCTAATATCAAGAAATACGGAATAGACCACAGAAATGAAAGCTTCAAGCAAGAATGGCATAAGGACGGACTTCTACAAGATACAGCAAGCGCACACAAACACATGCATACGCTGACACACACACACACACACACACATATATATATATAGACGTTTCCTTACGTTGCCATTTTGTGATACTTATCTACATTTGGCGGATTTATCATTAAGTACACATACACACACTGAGTCACACGTGCACACACACATATATAAAAATCAATCATGATATTTTGCAAAGTTTTTTTGTGTATTTATATATATATTTTTATCAATCATTTTTGTAAAATAAAACAATTCAATTCCTGATAAACACACACATACGTATATAAATATATACACACTTGCGTATATTAGTAAAAGCGTAGATTTAATTAGGTGGGCGTATGAAGGTATTGTTTCCGGTAATTCATTGCCCTCTTCTTAATTTTAAAAGAAAAACAAAAAACAAAAAACCGCCAATTCTTCCTTGTTCTGACGTATAAAAGAGGGAAAATCTCTCGACAATCGTTCCTGCTCTTTCCCTCTTTCTCTTGTCTCTCGACCATCCATAAAATACGTCTTGTTTCATTTTCTTTACGGTCTTGACAAATGCATACGACACAATCAGTGACAGAGAAAACTCCTCGTGAGACTATACAAAGACTGGGACTTAGATACTGTTGACAAGAACGATTTGACTTATATTAAATGTCTCTTTTTATCGCCATATTAGATATTTTTTGCTCTTTGATTTTTTTTGTACTGGGATTTGATTTATATGTGCTTAGTATATTTTTTCCCCATTTTTTCTATTATCCAACTTTCTGTTAGATTTCCATTTGCATAATTCAACGAAAGTGTCGTCTGATTTACAGAAGTATGAAGTTGATGTACGTAAAAGGGACAAGTGTGACAAGGTCGATAAAAGTAGCTATAGTAGCGGAACTGTGACACAAGCTTGACGTATTGAAATGGACACTGGACAGTTTTACGTAGGAAACATTTCGTAACTAATAAATGTCTTCGCCGTAGATCTCTTCTCTTAGATAACGATCGATGAATGTATTTATCTAACCAATCTATTAATTCAGAGCACATTGCTGCTGAGTTCGTCCATGGTCATTGATCGATTATACACTTGAATGATGTTAGTTTTTTCTTATTTTTTCATAAGATCCATCTATTTTGGCCTCTTCATATCAGTCTATTAATGCCTTTTCTCACTTATCAGTCTGTTATCTGTCACTCTCTCTTTATATATTTATATATATATATATATATATATATATATATATATATATATATATATATATATATATATGTGTGTGTGTGTGTGTGTGTGTGTGTGTATTCGTTCAAATATATTTATCTATCTGTTCTAATCTCTTTATCTGTACATATCTATTTATCCATGTTCATATCTATTTATCGATGTGTTCATTTTATCTATGTATCTGTTTACATCTATCCATCCGTTCATATCTATTTACTATCAATTCATTATCTATATTCAATATATATATATATATATATATATATATATATATATATATATATATATATATATATATATATATGTGTGTGTGTGTGTGTGTGTGTGTGTGTGCGTGTGTGGGTGTGTGTATATATCAATCCATCTGTTAGTATTTATGTACGCAATCCTGAAAAGGCATAAAAGGGAAAATACTTACGTAGCCAACAAAAACAATCACATCTTAGTGATAATTGTAAATACTGAAATACTATTACATGCATTGTTAACTTTGACTCCTTGAGTGGGTATATGAGTGTGTGTGTGTGTGTGTGTGTGTGTGTGTGTGTGTGTGTGTGTGTGTGTGTGTGTGTGTGTGTTTTCTATGAGTATTTGCAAAGATAGCACTATAATGAAGTTCCTTTTAAAGTCAAAAAGAATCCGAAATTGATTTTCCGTTATCACATGATACAATCAAACTGACGAATTTTTATTATCTTGAATTTACTTGTCTTATAGTCTTGTAAACGGTTGCACCCAATGGACTGAACATTTGTTCACAAGAACAATTTGAACGCAGATTTGAATAGAATAGGTTTTGCTGACCTCTGTGGTCCTAACAGGTCAATTTATGATCGAAACTACTTTTCGCCTTCTAATTTGTAAGTTTCACTTTGAAAATTTATTTCCGAACATCATTGGAAGTGATTATGGTCTAGTGGCAAGAGGTTCAAACATTTCGAAAATTCAACAATCGAGATAGAATTCTTTTCAAAAGGTTACAATATGCAACTTTGACATTGAAATAGACCTTATCTCCATACCTTTTAAGAAATCCATAAACGTGAATTCCTTTTTTCACAGAGCTTATGCCAGTTGAGCAGAATTTTTGAAGGAACCTAACCCTAACACTACTATAAAACTAGCTTATCTTCGAACAAAAACTCATATTCCTAACCCTAATCCACCCTGACTACAGCAATAAAACAGATTTTTTTCCGCTTTCCTTTTTCCAGCTTCTATTTAAAGATTTATTTATTTCTAAAACATTCAATGGAGGTACCAATTACCACGCGGTTGTGGGAATTCATTATTTTCCTTTTTATTTTATGTCATCCAAATCTATTAGACCTTCAGAAATTGTCAGTCGTGAGAATAACATATCCAAAGGTTTTAGAGGGTGTGTTCTTTTTACAATGTAACTTAACTTATTATCCACTGGTCGTTTCTCTTTCTCTCAGTGCGTATGCAAGTTTTGTCATGTCTTATTTCTTATCATTTCAACAAAAAAAAAGTTATTTTGTTTTCTAAAAATCTCTATTTCTAAAAATTTTGAGGGCTTTCAATTTGCAATCGAGGTTTATGCTAGACTGGTCCTTCAGTTTGTGTCCGGCGTATTAGTTTGTTTTTGTTGTTGGAAATTAATACTTTTTAGTAATAAGTCCCCAATAAAAGGGCAGAGCGGTAACCAATCTATTGATCACCTCCCTTCCAAATTCATTCATCTCAATACAGAATGCTTCCAAATGACATTGGTTACGTGAGAGATTCTGTCAAACGACTAATCAACCTTTTTTTTTTTAAATCTCCCTTTCACTACGGGTTTTTTCCTTCGTTTGAACTCTCTCTTAACACACACACATATGTATGTATATATGTATTTTTTTCTCCTCATTTTCTACCCCCTTGTCTATCTTTATAACACACTTTTTTTTACTATCTTTGTCCCCTTTACTTGATACATCATCCTTTATATTTTCTCCACTTTTCTCCCTCACTATTTTTCATTTCCCTCGCTTTATGCATCCTGCAGTTTACCCCCTTCTCCTCCTCTTCTTTATTTTCATTTTTTCATCCACTTTTTCGTCCATTCTCCATAATTCCCTATCTATATCTCTTCTGTCATTATTCCTTCCCCTTTTTGCCCCTCTATCTATCTATCTTTCTTTACCTTTGTGTATGTTTCCATTTTTGCCCCCCTCCTCCCTTCTTTCCTTTCTTCATAAACTGCTACTCCTCCTCACGTTCTCGCTCGAAACAAATATAATTTGCAATTTGTTCGTAACCAAGTTCCGTTCTTTCCCCGCTACATTCGTACCGATGGATAAAATATGGTTTCTCCCAGCTTGAAGCAGAAAATCCCATGAATACATGCACGAAGATTGATTTCATCCAGTGGCATACAACATTTGGTTATAGGGAAATATCCCCGGATAATTGCCTCCGGATCATTGCCTCCGGATAATTGCCCTCTGAAAATTCAATAGCAACTGTTAAGCCAGGTTCAAACTTTGTGGAAATAAAATTGTTGGCCATGTATATGCTCACGCCCATCGGGGAATCGTCAAGGGTCATCTATTTGGATGCGGGAAGGCAGCTATCTAGAGGGTGGCTGTCCGATTGTTTTAAGGCAATTGTCCTGAAACCGTAGAACACAAGGTTAAACATTAGATGAGAGAAGATATGCTGAAAAATGCTGAAGGAATTTTGCCAAGGCATTTGTAATGCAGTCTTCTGAACGTATTCCTTCATTGACAGGGGTTGCCAAACTTAATCTTAGTGCTACATACAATACGTATCCGATGTTTGAGAACTGCAAGACATAAACACTATTTGCATCAAATTTTATTGTTATGCATGCATGTTGTTACAATATTTTACACAAATATTATCAAATATATGGATGGAATGATATATATATACATACATACACACACATATATATATATATATATATATATATATATATATATATATATATATATATATATATATATATATATACATATATAGTTTTTAAACTATTACTTTCTATTAGTTTCAGTAATTACAAAGTACACTCTATAACCAAATACTTTATCAATTCATAGCTAGTTGAAGTTTTTGACTGTATCAAATCCCTATATAAGATTTGACGTATTCAGAACAATCATTAATCAATTGATTCTATGGTGGAAAACTCATTTTTTTTCTCAATTCTGTAAAGAATTAGAAAGTTTGACTATTTCCTCATCCAACTTTTTCGTAACAAACCCGATGGTCGTCGCAAAAATCAAAAAATCAAACCAACCTAACAAATCGAACTAATTAACTTCACCAACCCAACTGACGAAGTGTTCCAACCGGGACAATCTGATTGTGTTACTACTGATCTGATTGACCCAAATTATTTCCATCGATACATGATCAGTCAATTCAAAATAGTAATAGACACATATTCATGTACATTCTGAATGGAAACAGTTAAAGGTGTAAACCACTCAAACATAACCCGCTGACGACTTAAATCTTAAATCAGGGACAGGAGATGTACATAAGTGGACAATGGGTAGCCAACGGTAGACCGTTATAAATCGTTACATAAGTTGAATGGTGATTGTCAAGAAGTAACCATAACAGGGTTGAAATAATACATTAGAAGCAGAAATAAAAGATTAAATGAAATCATTTCTGTAAACAGTAAGGTAAGCGGATGTCTGCATAAAAGACAGAAAATGAAAAGCCTTCTCCATCAAAAACTATAGACATATCAAAGTATTGTGGTTTTTTGTGTTCCTTAAATCTGATGGAAAATTGTGTGTATTGGAGATAACGCTTCACGATTAAGAGTTTGGTAATCATTCACATTTGCTTAATTGCCCCGTCCTGTTATTTGGTAAAAAATAAAATTCGTCAAGAACTAGAGAGACACTTAGGTGTGCTGAGAGGTATTTCTATGGTCAATCATGACACTAATCGAGAACCTATTGACGGACCCATGAAACTTGTAAACTGTATCTAAAACGGCCCCTTTCCCTAAAAGTCAGTCGGAGATTTAAAAAAAACAAAACACATTTTTTCCCAATCAAAAAAAGATGAAAAAAAGCTTTGTTTTTTTGCCATTACTTTGACAAATAGAATTAAATCATCAAAAGTAGTAAATGTTGAGACTTCTTATCATGTTTCTGTTATGTATGTATATAAATTTCATTTGATAGATGATATAAGCATTCTGTTGCATGATAGTCGATAAAATGCTGTCGTCCACATATGTTCCAGATAACAATATTGTTACCATAAACGCTGATTATGTGAAAGAACTTATAAAGATATTTCCCAAGTCACCCAATCGTTTATGACTGAAGGGCATAGTGTCAAACTCCGCTTTGAATCCATTTGTGCGATCTGTAATCTAGACACATACAGATAAAAAACACCTTTCTCCTACTCGATGAGGCCTCAGTGAGTGTGTGGCAAGATTTTTAATTTTCTATTACGGAGGGTTAGGGCTTTACTCGTATTGTAGACATAGAAAATGCAAGTATTCCAGCCACTGAGCAGTTCTAAGGTCAAAATAATTTATCCTAATTATAGAAGTGATGGTGTGCAAAATTTCAACTTTTTACTCTGAGCGATTAGAGCTGTTCAGCAAGGACAATAAGTGTTTGTAAGTTTTGAAGAATTGAACGTTTCACCAGATAATTTCTTTCATACGTGCTCTAGTAAGTTCACATTATTAAAATACATCATAGGAGATGATATGCACACAATATGATATAAATATAATCAGTATTCACGAATATTGGATAAAATTTGGAAAAAGGATCGGCAAGTACGGAAGATATAAATCATAATAGATTTAGGGAATATCTGAATGCAATGCCTTCAACAACTGAAGATAATCAGTCAGATATTCATGGCAATGTCCAGGGTAGTCACCGAAATACCTTTACCAAGTTTCGATGGAAATGCTACTCAGTCTTTCTTTATGGAACTCCTTTAATTCTGATAAAATCCTTGGATCTGTTTCTCTTCCATCAGTTTTCAATTCAGTCAAAATCAATAGGATACGGATCAGGTGTTTGTAAAGCCATAGCAAGACATTGATCCTTTTTTCTTTCCACCAAGGGAGTCACCAGTTTGATGTGTGTCTGGGGTCATAGTTTTGTTGTGAGATTTAATTTCTTCTCCTGTGGATATTTCGAGTCAGTCTTTTCAGATTTCGCTTGTTGTATGGTCCTTCCGATCCGGATAAATTAACCAACACATCCTGCAATGAAGTTGCCCTATAACATAATTGATCGACTTCTGTGCCCCACTGCCAGTTTCCTTAATATTCCCGGAGTAATTTGTGGATCTTTACGGACGCCCTTGACTATCTTGCTCACAGCTCTTTGTGAAGCTTATCATAGATGTTTAATAAAACTCCTATTGAACAATTCAGACTAAACTCCTGTTGTAAGAGTTTGGCAAAAAATAGTGGGTCAAAATGGTCTAAAAAGGTTTTGAAATACAAATTGAAACGTTAAGCTAACAGTGATAGACGCCATCAGAGGCTTATCATGAGAAAGTAACGATCCCGATCGTAGCCATCGTGAGGTGGATAAGAAAATCAGAATCTCAATCGCCGCCATCCGAGGATTAGCGTTAGAAACTAACGAGAAAGTTTTTGCAAGCTATATGAATTGGTCGGAAGTGTAGATAATTTTTTTCGTGCATTTTGAAAACATAACAGGGCCATCCATGGGGCCTTGCCAAATATCAAGATTGACCGTTGTAAGAGTTTGGCAAAAAATAGTGGGTCAAAATGGTCTAAAAAGGTTTTGAAATACAAATTGAAACGTTAAGCTAACAGTGATAGACGCCATCAGAGGCTTATCATGAGAAAGTAACGATCCCGATCGTAGCCATCGTGAGGTGGATAAGAAAATCAGAATCTCAATCGCCGCCATCCGAGGATTAGCGTTAGAAACTAACGAGAAAGTTTTTGCAAGCTATATGAATTGGTCGGAAGTGTAGATAATTTTTTTCGTGCATTTTGAAAACATAACAGGGCCATCCATGGGGCCTTGCCAAATATCAAGATTGACCCTTGAGTTACTTTACGTGCTTTTTGCTGTCAACCAGTTTCTTACTTATAGAGAACTAGACCAAAAAACAGGTTGAGATGTATTTTTCAGATACAATATCATCAAGAATTATCTATATTTCCATGCCTTTAATCAACTGAGATGTCTAGATATCATTGGTTTTCGGTTAGCGTTTTGACATTTTTTGTATCTTTCTAGAAGTACTATGGGATCTCAAGATACGCCCGTAGAGCTACCTTTCTTAGTTTCTATGACATGTACCTACTGAGTTTAAGGCAAAGGAACATATGGGGAATGATGTTTGCTGATGCGATTTTATGTAAAATTGTCTAGATTCCCGTACTGTTTATCCAGAATGAAATATTCAGAAAAAAATGGAAATTGATTTCCACCCAACCACAAAAAATCTCAAAAGAAAACTTTGCTGTTTTTCGATCAACTATAATGAGAAAAAGAGTTCAGTCAACATATTTCCACAAGCTACACATGAAATGTTAACTAGACTCGGAGGGCTTACGAACCGCATTTTGACCATGGTCTATGACAAAGACTTTCCAGCCGACTTCTCCCTGTGTTGTGAAAACGCGAGCTTACTTGAAAAGGAAATATGATTACCCAACTCTATTCAAAAATCGGTCTGCAATATAGCAGGGAATATGAATCTGCCCGAGCTTCCATTTATTGAGTTTGTGAGGATGAATATGTCCAACCAAAATGGAGTTTCCGTCTCTTGACGAATATCATCAACAGATAGATGTTAATATACAGGCATGACAAAAGTATATGAATACCTTGTTTTCCAAACACGAGATTTTATTCATTTATTTGAAACTAAAATAGAGTCTGTAGCAAGCTACATTTCGATATGTTGTTCGATTAACAGTAATAAATTAATCAACTGCATTGATAACGGAAGAGATTATGTCGAAAAATGTATATTTGAGGAGTGCAAAATAAACATGTTTTAATCATTTAACTGCATGCATGAATCGAGTTAGATTGAGAACAATGATCTGCATATTATTCGAATTAGAAAAACACATGAATAAATTTAAAGGAATTGTTACCGATGTAGAAATATGTCACCAAATTAACTGCTTACACACATGCTCGTTTTCAGTCGATTTCTTACGATACACAAGTTTAAAGATCACAAAAGAATCCAGTATATATGGAAATTAACAGTGATCAGGGATATCATATAACCATAAGAAAAAAATGATGGAAATCGGAAAACTAAGTTGATACGATATCAGACAATCGATGAGCATCAAGACTCACAACGTGGATCGCTAGAGATAATTTGCTATATTGAGCCCATCAAAAGATAAGTGACGAGACGATTTAGACAATTTCACAAAATGTTGACATTGCTACGCCCACGATCGAGAGGTCAAGTGAATCTTTGAAAAAGATTGCTTTCAACGACGGATCTTAAAAGGCTGGTAATGTTGATGACTTGTAAATGCTGCAATTACCAAGTCCAGCAATATGGCGGGTAAGCAGAAGTTACCTCAGCTTGCATTTGTTGAGGAGTGAAGATACATCAAACCAAAATGGTGTTCCGATCTCCTGATGAACATCATTTATAAATAGACCTCAACATGGCGATAAAACAAAGGTAATGAGATACGTCGATTTCAAAGCAAGAGAATTCTTTCAAAGATCCATCGATGAGATGGTTAATGTGACTTTTTATATTTCATCGTTTGTCTTGACTTTTGCATTTGGAGGTAAAATTTTCGCTGAAAACAATACCTCCTACACACCATTTAGAAGAATGGATCTTTCTACTTTGACGAATGCAATAGTTTTTTTTTAATAGAAAAAGTCATCTCAAACAATTTTGAATATATTTCTCGCGGTTTAACATGTCAAATATTCTATGTTAAGAACTGAAATTTGGTTGTTTAGCCATTGGCTGACGTTAAAGTTTTAACTCTTTAAACCATTTCCACACACATGGAACATCGAATAAAAGGCGAGAGAAGTAACATATTCGTTGATGAACCCTACTTCAAATTTTTTTGTTCTATTTTATCACCCCAAACACAGCATGCTGCCAAATTACGTTGCGAGCGTGACAGTTCCTATTGAATGACTCATTGGATCTGTTTCCTTTCTTTTTTTTTTTTTTGGTGAATGCTTTCGTGTCTTCTCTCTCCAACTCCACATAGTTATTCTTCCAATTTATTTATTTATTCATTTTTTTGCTGTTTTTCTTCTTTAAATGTTTCAGCTGTATTGCCTACAATTGAATAATGCTATTCGTTTTGGTTTTCATATCTAAGCCATATAACTAAACTGAAATATACCTAATTAATATCGACCTTGTATCTTAATCTAGATATCAGTTAATGTTATTGGAAATTAGAGGTTCACCGTTCATAGAGTGGACTTTCCTTTCGTATCATTTTACATTAATTGTTTCGTTCGTGCTTCCTCTCAACACTCCCCTCTCTTTACGGACATGTCTGTTGTTGTTGTTGTTGTTGTTGTTGTTTATTCTTCTTTTTGTTCTTCGGCAGAAGAAAAAGAGGAAATAATTCTAAAAAGTGTAGAATAGAAAAAACATATTGAAAAATAAAAGTACGATTGGAGAAAAATGGGTGAAAGAAAACACAGAAGAAATAACAATTTATAATAATAAAAACAATGGAACGGAAACTTGGTACCTGACCAAAAGACTGGCGCTCAAACTAAAAATCATGCAACGTGCACAGAAAAGAATCACATAGAGATGTCACATTATGATGGAGAAAAACAAGAGTCTGATAAATCATAAAACACAGCTGGAAACTCAAATGGCAATAAGCAGACTGTATAGCAAGGAAGTCTGACAACCGATGGACATTAAGACAACGTGGATCCGAAGCAATCATATCCGATTTTTTGCAGGCAGAAAATTAGATGGAGTGATGATTTAGACAAGTTCAGAAAACATTGGTCCCTTGGTACCGATGTCCAAGAGGTTTGGCGACTGTTGGGATAGGTATATGTCCAACGACGGGCTCTAAAAGAATGATGATGATGATGATGATGATGATGATGATGATGATAGAAGGAACTGGGAATGGATATCATCCACAAAACAACATTACGGGAAACACCTTAGAATACCGGGGAGAGTAATCAGCCGTATCGGGGGATGATCAATTAAAAACTAAAAAAAAGGAGGGATCATTGAATGATATTTATCTCGCCTTTAGGCTTTACTCATTAAATAAGTCTGAATCAAAAAACAACCCCCCCCCCAAAAAACAAAACAAAAAACTAACAAAACAGAAATGATTGCTGTTAGACATAAACTAAGGAATCAATTTTACGAAACATACATTAAAAACTGATCACTTCACAAAAAACCTAATAAGGTGGGGGATTTTTAAAAAAAAATGAAAATGAATTTTTTTTAAAGACATAATAAGAAGTGTATGTTTCGATTCCCTACCCGATAGTCCCATTAGTGCGGTCTGTAAGCGTGATGAATTCTTGCAAACATAAATAGACAGACATATATAGACAACAAACAAGACAGCATGCAACACTTAATTATAAGTGAAGAACCATATGTTGATGGTTTTGGCGAGAATTTTAATTGACGGTTTCTCAAATACAAAAAGTCGCAGCCAAATTCTACAGCAATGTCAGGAAGAAGAACAGCCATGATATTAATGATGCACAAGAGAAAAACAGGGGAAATTTTGAAAGAAAAAACCAAACTTAATAGGATAAATCAATATATTAAAGAGTGTTTGTTTCTTTATTTCCAATATTTCTCTGAACAAGTGCCTGCAAAAGAAGAAATAAGAAAAAACATTAAAAATGGAGTTTTGAAGGGATCAAAAACGTGTACTACACACACACACATATATTTATGTGTGTGTGTGTGTGTGTATATATATATATATATATATATAAATATATATATATATATATATATATATGTGTACACATTTTTGTGTGCACATATATATGCATATATGCGTGTGCTTATATATATATATATATATATATATATATATATATATATATATGAGGGATATTGAATAAGTTTTAAGTTTGTTGTTTATGTCCAATTATTTTCTGACATAATAAAGTAGGGTAAAAAGAATTTGGAAAAAATCTATTCATAGAAAACAATGCCGCGTAAATGATCCGCGATTTCGTGAGAGATTTCCTTACATGGAAAAAAGTGAGTAAATATACGCCGGAATAGAAAAAGGGCAGTTGAGTTTGCAAATTAGATTTTGATTGTTATAGGTAGCCTTTTCCCCACCATGGATTTACAAAGATCAATTCTGAGGTAAACAGATCAAAAATGTCCTTTATATCTATCTATCGACCTATCATGACTGGCTACAGCAAGATCAAACTCCATTCCGACTTTTGGCTGAAATTCATGTATTATATACATAGAAAATACAAAGGTATATATTTTTGCATGAATCTATTCAGCAGAATTAGATAAGCCCATGCTCAATCCTATGATGAATTTCTGTCAAAATCTGGAACTTGTTGAATTAATACAGTCAGTAAGACAACCTCCTGGAAATCATGAATATATTGTAAAGAAAAGGATTTATAAATCGACCGAATAATAATGTTATTTTCGTTGCGTAAAAAGAAAAAAATAATTGAAGAAATTGGCTCATGCAGAAATCGAATCTGCGTCCAACGACATCTTAATGAGACGCTGTTCTCACTATCTGAGTTAAGTAGCCAGCAGTTTAATCGAAGGCCAGAGAGAATGAGGAGGAAGAAAGAAAGAATTGTCATGTATAGATATATATATTTGCTTTGAAGAAAACCTTCTCTCAAAATGTGAATATTCATAGTGGCGAATCCTGGGGAAGTTCTATGTCCAACGACGGACGTTAAAAGACTGATGATGATTATGTTAAGAAGTTGATATATATTCTGATAACACATAGACACACAGACACGGAAACAGACACATACATACTCAAACACACACACTTACACACGCACATACACACACACGCACACACACACACACACACACACACACACACACACATATATACATATATATATATATATATATATATATATATATATATATATATATATATATATATATCACACAACTCATCTAAGGCTATTCCACGAACTCTCTTTATCAGTACAAAATATAAAATTTAAAAAATGTACCTAAAATATATTTGCGTCAAACCAGATTTCCGTTTTAAATAAATAAGGCAAAACC
>OY735210.1:41159359-41234359 GCA_963457665.1 Thysanoteuthis rhombus
CGCTGGTACCTTCTTCCCGTCCATCTTTTCGGATTTGGCCTCCACCAACTTCTTTTTCGTTCTCATAAAAAGTGATGGAATTCAGATGATAGGAAAGATAGGGAAAAATGCATTGCTAAACTAGCACCCCATCTCCAGAAATGACTCCCAGCGCAACAACAGTGGAAAAGTCAATATGTTCTTTCATCTTCCTTTTTTTCTGACGCCTGTCTCAACAAATTATAAATTACCCCATCTGTTATTTGTATAAAACGTTAATTAAACATTTAAAAGTAAGAAGTGACGGTTGAAGGTAATCATATATATATATATATATATATATATATATATATATATATATATGATATATATATATATATATATATATATATAGATGATATATATATATATATCAGAGATATTACAGTTGAAAAATAAAAACGATATATATATATATATATACATACATATATATATATATATACATATATATACATATACATATACACACACACACACACACACACACACACACACACATATATATATATATACATATATATATATATATATATATATATATATATAACGTTGGAGATTTTATAAGGGAATCTCTGTTCTATTTGCTTGCCTATCAGTAAATCTTACAAAATCAAATGATCTATTATGCTGCTCATGCCTGATCCGGATCAAGTGGCTGTGAAGGAAGATGTATCGGTCAAAATTACAGATAACTACAAATTATGATAACATTTGATCAAATTACATCAATCGTTGAAATAACGTGGCAGTTTGCATATTCTAACTGAAGTGATTTGATTCGGTATTTCTTTAGTAAATTTAAATGATTAGCAGTTTCATAGTGATTTTTTCTGAATTTTATACAATAATTCGTAGAAAGAATAAAATGATTAATAATTTGTTAAAAAAACCATAACAAACATACTTCTATAATATTGCCTCTTTCACTGGATGCAATTTCTATTCGCCAGTTGTACACTGCTGTAATTTTGACCGATGCTGTTTGTTTTCATGCCTCTTGACTGATCACCAGAGTGATTGATTGAAAGTAAACTCTATTCTACGTTTAAAGTCATCGTTTTTTCCCCAATTATAGCTTCCGTCTTCAAGACCCTAATCTGCTACGTTTTAATTGCCAACTGTTATCATAATGAGAATAGAAAACAAGCAGAGTTGCTGCAAGGTCAAATTCCACTCTTACTCCTATTCTGACAAGGAAATGATTACTGTAACCAATCATTTGGTTGTGATTTCAAAAAATAATAAGGAAATGAAATAACCCCTTTCATATATCTAGCATACATCTAGGTTGATATATGAGACTTGTCAACTTGACTCATTCGATAAGACATACGATTAACAATTAGTCGGTCGTTATTTTAAATTATGGCTTAGAAATGTTCATTTTTATTCCCCTAAATTTGGTGTTTTTCTCCAATGTTTGCCAGACCTCGCAATCACGGGTGACATGGAGCCAGCACTTCCTGAATTCGTTCAGTTCGTCATGCCATCGTACTTTCTCTGGGTCACAGCTTTACATATGATCTGTGGTTTGTATTGTCTGGCAGTCGTCTGGCATTCTTGCATTTGTGGTATCGAATTGTTTCTACAATTTCTCTCGCTCTTGTTTCTTCTATTATATACCGTGATGTCTTGTGATATCTTCATGTGATGCTGAGTATGATTATCTGCAGAATTCTCAGTTTGGGGGTAACATCGGGTTCAGGTATTCTTTTTCATTTTGCTTGTTAGACCATCACCAAAGAGTGCAGTCGTCCGACAAATCCTTGAATGTTTAATATCATCACTATGATGATTATTATTAGTAGTTGAATAATAATAATAATACCTGAGAAACAGCAAAGGATACCACTTCTCTAAAACAAAAGGAAAGGTCAACCACCTAATATACATGGACGATATTAAATTGTTCGCAAAAAACAGGGGAGAGCTTGAGACTCTGTTCAACGAAGTAAGGGAATATAGTTAGGGCATAGGAATGGAGTTTGGGATAGAAAAATGCGCAATCATGGTGATGCACAAAGGAAGGCTTTCAATGACTGAGGGAATTGAACTCCCGGACAACAGCACGATTAGGGCATTGACTGCACAAGACCGATACAAGTACCTAGGTGTCCTTGAATGTGACACGATAAAACGGGAAGAGATGAAGGAGAAAATAAAGAGAGAATACCTGAGAAGGATAAGGAAAATATTAGAAACCAAATTAAACAGCAGAAATCTAATAAAAGGAATGAACACCTGGGCTGTGTCAGTAGTTAGGTATACAGGACCATTCCTAGGATGAACAAAGGAAGAGCTCCAATCAATGGATAGGCGAACAAGGAAACTTATGACGATGCATAAAGCATTACACCCTAGGGATGATAAAGATAGACTATACCTTAAGAGAAAAGAAGGTGGTAGGGGGCTCATCAGCATAGAAGATTGTGTCCAGAGAGCTAAAACAGTCCTAGAAAGATATGTGCAAACAAATAGTGAAGAAATCATAAAGAGCGTGAGAGATAGTGCAACAAGCAATAAAGTAGAAAACAATGGAACAGTACAGCAAACTAGAAAAGAAAGATGGGAAGGGAAAAAATTGTACGGTGAGTTTAAAAGACAGATACAAGATTTAGCGGACGAGAAATCATGGACGTGGTTACGAAAAGGGAATCTTAAGAGAGAAACAGAATCGCTCATCATGGCAGCCCAAAACAAAAGCATAAGGACAAACTACATAAAAACAAAAATCGACAGAACACAGACAAACAGCAAATGCCGCATGTGCGGTGAAAGAGATGAGCCAGTAAACCACATAACTAGTGAATGTAGTCAACTCGCCCAAGAGGAGTTAAGCATAGACACGATAGAGTAGCAACGATGATACACTGGGAAATAAGCAAACAAATGGGATTCAATCATGTAGAAAAGTGGTATCAGCACAAGCCAGAGGCAGTTTTGGAGAATGACAACCACAAACTACTGTGGGACTTTGACATCCAAACTGACCACCTCATCCAGGCTAGAAGACCGGACTTAGTAATAGTAGACAAAAAAAAGGAAGGCCTGCCAAAGAGTAGACGTTGCTGTGCCTGCAGACCAACTGTAAACTGTAAATCGCAGAATTACTGCGACCTACAAGTACTAGGAGTGGAGGGCTGGAGACTTGAGGAGACTTGCTGTCACTCAAACTCCAGCGGTTACCACCAGGCAACTGGTGTGAGATTCCTAATAATAATAATAATAATGATAATAATAATAATAATAATGATGATAATAATAATAATAATGATAATAATTCGTTTGTTAGAATGTACAACCATTTGACTTCCAGTTTATTATTCTCTCTGTATATCTTCCATACTTTCAGTTCACTATCCGAACTCAACTTTGCAATCAAATGAACAAGGATAAGAATCGAAAAAAGATGGTTATGCTCGAATGGAAGCAAAGGGGTTTCAACCTCCTTGTAACAATCACCCATTCAAATAGCTGATGCCTGGAATCAAGTTGGTTTTGATAGACCATAGGAAAGGACACAGACATAAATTGTAATTAATAACAATAATAACAAATAAATTAATTTTCCGTCACTTTTTGATGCTATGATAGTTGATAAAGATACTTTCCATGAGCAATAAATTAATTCACAAATCCATAGACTTCACTTGCAGAAACATACGTACGAGAATAATGATACTTTACCTGCCAACATCTATGCAGTTTAAGGTAATTACGACACAAGACCAAGTAACTTAAATGATTGGAATAGGAAGATTAAGAGGACCTGGCTGTCATGATAAACAACTTTGAAAAATTCCTATTGCCAGTCTCGAACACTGATTGCTGGCCCCTATGTGAACAAGTCATCTATCACCCTACTCCATCCACGCATAGTACTCTTTCTGTTATTAGTTATACAACTAATCTTGATGACTCATATATTTGTAAAAAAAAAAAAATGAAATAAACGAAATTTCATTACCCAAGAGAGGGGCCTTACGTCAAGAAAAGAGAGGTTCGGAGTCAGCAACAGAAGGAAGCTTATTGTGAAAAGACGTACACGCATGCACTTACTCTCTTTCACACACACACACACACACACACTTATACACACACACACACACACACACTTATACACACACACACACACACACATATATATATATATATATATATATATACACACTCACATATATATATATATATATAGATAGAGAGAGAGGGGGAGAGGGAGAAAGAGAAAGAGAAAGAAAAAGAGTGAAACAGAGAGATAGAAAGAACGAGAGAAAGAAATGAAGAAACATACATACATTTTAATTCTTCTATTTGACAGCGACCCGGCGTAACGTTTGTAACCCAATCACACCTCTCATCACACTTTCGCCCAAGGAAATAGTCCATCTCAAGGGCTGATTCATCACTTTTGATTTTCTAATAACGTTTTTTTTTTTTTCGTTTCTCTTTATCTCTTCCTGTCCCTTCCCCCCTCTCTCTCTCTCTCTCTCACTCTCTCTCTGTCACCCCCTTTACAATTTCATTTCATTGGCCAACAGCTGTCAAGTGCGCTCACACGAAACAATCGGCTTGTGGTCGAGGAAAGTGAGCAGGGCCGGGTGGTTACCCTTTTGTAGAGGGGTGGGAAAGATGGTGTAGCCTGGGGTTGAGGCAGTTGCTGACTCGGTGGTTGCCCTCTAAGATGATATTTTTAAGGGGTGATGATGGTGATGGTGACGGCCATCACCGGAGATGTGGGGTTAGAAGTAGAGACACCGGTGGTGATGTTTGTGGCGATAGCATCAAAAGGTTTATTGAAGAGGAGGCAATGGTTTTAGTTCTGGTGATGGTGGTGGTGGAGGTGGTGATGGTGATAGAGATGTCGGTCTCTGAAAGAACTGAGTGTACTGGAGCAGTTACTGTTCGTCTCATCGTCCTTTACGACAGTAGTGAGTTCGATTTTAATTGCTGCCCCATACTGATGGTCTTATATCCGGTCGGATGATGTAATGGTTAACATGTCTTCTTCACTCACAGGTTCGATTCCCGATATGAACGAAGAGTGTTAAAAAATCTTCATTAGGACAGAGTTTCTGATGCACTTGCAGCTAATTGAACACTGTCTAAGATGTGCGATCAAGGTGGACGTATCCATTGCATGGACTTGCATCTTGTTACTCAACTATTCCGGGGGAGATTGATTCATATCCTCGCCATGGATATAACAGCAAAGTGAATGCAAACTTTTTCTACCGGAATTTGAACTCGGTTTATCGATTCTGGTGTTCTTGGAGGCAGCTTTTATTGTTATAGATTTATAACTAACTTGATAAGAAAGCGCTCAGATGGTGCATACCTCTACCAATACCATTGTCAGACGTAGCAATTGTGAATGGATCCGCCCAAATAAGTGATCAGTTCTTCACTAGCCTATTGTACACCCTTTTATGGAGTATCACAGGGATTCATCAAGAACCTCCGAACAAAGCGTTTGGACACTCATTAATTTTAGCGATAATATGTGGTTATGACGTATAGCTACGATGTAAGAGAGATGATGATAGATTGAACTGATAAAAAATCAGATCAGTTATTCTGTTACATATTGTCCACTTTTCGATAAAACAGCCTCGGAATTAATTGATAACTTTTCGCGATATCGTATAGACAGTAATGAGCGTGTACATGGTAGTAATGAAAAAATGGGAGAGTATCTGTCAAACAAATGAAAATATTTACTATCTCCTTCTCAATTGATTGTCCAAAATTACATTGATATTCAAAACTAATTATCTATTTACGGTGTTTTCTTTTCAAGTTGCTATAATCAACTTGAATAAGAAAACAAGAAAAGCTGATATAATTATTGGACTTCTTAGAGTTATAGACAATTGATTTAATTGATATCTAGGCCTTATTTGCTCCTGATGTGTTCCCATTTTGATTTATTCATTTGTTTGGTAATGTGTACTATGGCATACAGAAATCGACGTCTGAGTTCAAAGGTTCAAAAATCACACAATATATATTTTTTACACAGAATAGTTACATATTACTTGATTCATCAAAAATTGACGCAATCCTGGAATCCGAAATATAGATGTTCTCTTGTACATCACTGTTGTACATTGACAATCTCAAGGAGTACAATCTGATGAAGAACAAAAGAAATTCCATTGCAAGCGAGATGAGAGGCAAAGACATTCATCCAACAATAGAATCTATCAGAAAACTCGAATGCTAATGAGCTGGTCATGTTGCAAGAATGACAGACAACCGATGGCCATCACGACTCACAACATGAATCCCCAGAGATCACACGCAAAACCGAGGCCAGTAGAATAGAAGATAGAGAGACGAACTAGACAAGTTCAAAAAGTATCGACTCCGCGACCCACATAATACACAAGATTGGCGAATCCTGGGGTAAGTCTATATCCAACAACAAAAGATAAAGGACTGATGGTGATGATTATGACGATGATGATGATCAAAATATATAGAAATTTAATTAACAAATGTTACAAGATTCGTATTTGATCATAAGAATTAAACGTAGCCTTTTTTAATTTTTTTAAAAAATGTCGATTAACTTCTTGAAAAATCGATAAAGTTCACAATATTTTTTCAAAGAATTACAGATTTTTCAATCTTTTTGAATCGCTTTTTTCGATCTTACTCCTCATGCTATCAAAAAAGACGAATAGTGTTCTACACAGTGGATATTTCAACTCAAGGGTGAAATCATATTCCATACCGTTTTGCCATTTTTTTCTGTTTCATTTTGAGTCGAAACAAAGACTGAGTTCCGATTCCATTTTCACAATAATTTCTAATGCATACGATGTTTAAACATACTTTTTTAATAATATGCCATATTTTAATCCCCAAGTACAGCTTTTCAAAACTTTTTTTTATACAGTTTCAATGCTGTCTTAGGTTTATATGCACCAAACTAAAAATTACCCAGCAGATAAATAAACCAAAACGTGAACAACGTAAAAAGCAAATAAAAAGTAAGTAATAATTGAATGAATTCTCTATAACTTCGAGAAGACAAATTATCAATATTACAATTTTTATCGTTTTCTCTCTAAGTTGATGATAGAAGTTCAATACGAAAACCACACCAACCACCGTATTAAGATGAATAGTTTTATAATTCTTGTAAACTACAAATGACCAAATTGAACTAAACAGAAGTGGTTTAGTTCACTATAATAATTCTAATCTTTCAAAGAAAGGGCAATTCTTCATAGATAATCTTTTGTGTATGTAGAATAAAAGACTTTCTGATTGTTCTCTGTACCCCAATTAGTAAATGTAACTAACCTTAAAATAATCGCTGTAAATTGCTAGGCCTTGTTTTCCACCAGTTGTTCAAGATTCAGGGCTTTCTATTCATGTAGAATCTGAATTTAGGTGTCTTTACAGAATCCGAATTTAGATGTCTTTACAAGATCATAAAGGATGTCTCAATTATTTTTTTTTTTGAGTTGAAGGTAAATATGTATATAAAATATTAGTCATCAACTTTTTAGCGGGCTTCCCTATGAATACTTTCTGAACTTGTCTAATCCGTTACACCATATTATGTTTTGCCGTCCACAGTTTTTCATGTTATCCCTGGAGATCCATAGGGTGAATCATGATGTCAACCATGCAACATGACCGATCATATACGTATAACTTCAACATGCCTGGTTGCTGCAGAGATAAACTCCACTTCTACTTCTATTCCAAACTCTGTGCAGTATATACAATAAATACATTCGTACATAATGAGATATGTCGGTTCGGCTTAGATTGTAAGATAGCCGTCTAGTAATCACCTAATCATAATTTTAAAGCACGTTAGGCCAAAGCTAATTTCAAACATCGGTTTGGTTTAACTTGACCACGCACAAGTCTAAATGATCAAGTTATTTTTATACTTTAATGCAAATGTCTTTTGTAATCTGAAAAAAAAAAATGGTCGGACTTAATTACGAACGTAACATGAAAAAACTTGATTCTTATATAAAACTTGGAAAGTGAAGGAACCTACGTTGACGCTTTTCGGCACAGGCTTGGTTGATGGTTCGTAATATCGATAATGTTCAATACAATATTTTTGCTATGTCAAAATCTATAATTCATATTCCTATGCAGCGGGAATTTCTAAAAACTCTCGTTGTCAATGTGATTTTTTGGCTCTGAACTTCATTGACAACTGCTTATTAATTACGTGAGTAGGATGATAATGCTGGTCGTCAACAATGAAGATCCTCATCGATCAGATTTGTCTTTTGGTTTTATGATATTTGGGATTTTTCATTCTCTTGCTGGTTTCGTCTGCTTACAAATGATTTCAGTGCAATACCATTCCATGGATAAAATAAATCTCTGCTTCAAGTTCTTCTGTGTTTACTAGAATGAGTACTTCAAACGACTATTTCTATACCTAAGAATATTTACGTGGCAAGTAAAATGATGTACTAAAAAGGTGACTATTGGCTCCGTGATAGTAAAAAAACTTAATCTTATTTTGAATTGCTACTGAGGTGACTGAAGGTTGATGTCAAAAGGTGATGAGTTAGAATCACTGTCACCTACCATTTTCTTCATATCTTGTAAATGTGTGAGAATTATAATCTCCGGGTGAGAGATTCATAAAACAAGTTTTGGTGCAAAATGAATTTATAGAGCCTAGCCAGTACTGCATTTATAAGAGGACAAAGGCATAATCAGCTTGGACATCCACTTTACAAAATTATAAAAAATAGTTTCTTCAATAAGAAATACATTGATAGGTACCTCTTGGAGTTCTTTTTGGAATGAAGTTCATTGTTACGATTTAATGTTTTAAATGACATAATTAAATCAGTGCTTGTAATTCGGGCCTGAAGTAATTGCAGGATGGATTACAAACATAGATTTGTCTTGCCTACAAATCTAGAAGGCATTTGCTGCCCAGTATTCGCATGTAACCATGTAATTACATCAGATATATAACATGTTTAATTTTTTCATGTATGTTGTCAGTTTCAATTGTATGCGATGAACGGACTTGGTGTATTTTTTGTGATTTACCAAGTATTCTAATTTTTGTTCATGAGGCCCCCTGAACCAGAAGTGCCCATGGGCCCAAAGGGTCTACATATAGTGGTGTTCCCCGCTTACCTATCATATATATATATATATATATATATATATATATATATATATATATATATATATATATATATATATGTGTGTGTGTGTGTGTGTGTGTATATATATATATATATATATATATATATATATATATATATATAAGATCTGTTATTTCATATGCTCTTGTTCCCAAGCAAAGTCAACAGAAGTCGGACGGTCATAAAAAATAACTTACATTATAGATGAGAAATATGATTATGGTTGTAGTGGTGATGACTGTCGGAAGGAGGGGTGTCAGATTTTTTCCTTTTCAATCAAGATGTTGAAGGTGGCAGAGATGTCTCTGATGGTGGTGATTTTAACATAGTGTGGCAAGTTGGGGAAGGCTGGTAGTAGGTTGAGTCAAACGGTGACGACGTATCTTGGGATTTCGTGCTATTGTTTGTGAACAGATGTCTGACTTCCAAAAAGCTGAGTTGGCAGATTATACAGGCTAAAGTTTCTTTTATTTTGGTGCGTACACAATGAGCTTCAAAAGTTTTTATTTCTTCAACAGCATTTCCAGTTTTTTTTGTGCCATGATGTTTCTTCCCACGAAGTATTTTATATATTTACACTGGTATGAAAACACTTGCGCTCTCGCATACCCTCATTCACGCACACACACACACACATATATATATATATATGAATGTTTTTGGAACTCTTTGCCTGGCCTTGAGTAAATTTTGCGAGCAACCGGAATTGGACTTTACTGTGCATGCGTAAACAGATGTTGTGGTGTAACAAGGTCGGCAGTTATACGCCATTGAGTTGACTTGTTTACTGTGTGACCAGCGCATTTTCAATGACCTAGCAAATCCTCCCTCACTGCTAGGTAGTTTAGAAGAATATCAGCAATGTCTGTCGTTTTTCCACGGTTCAAAATCTTACTACGACTTCTGGCTCTTTGCTCAAACCGTCACCTGATGGTGATCCTGAAAAGACAGGATAGGTGTGAGGGATCCCCAAAGGAGCATTTTGAATTGGACTACCCAGCGAATAAATCAACGTTGCAACAACGTTAATGCTATCCGGTTAGTGACAATTTTTGTGAACAGTTTTGTAGATGCAATAAAGACTTATTGTAACATTATATCAACGATTCTTTGTAGACTCTACACAACGTCCACAGAACGTAGCAAAAAGCGTTTCCTCAAACTTTCAGGGAGATATTAGAACATGCATTATCAAAATAAACGCTCCTCAATTGAAGAAATAATTAAAGACATACTTTCTTAACATATAATCGAATGCAAAAAGTATTTTGATGTTTCCCCAATATGAGTGAGGTTTTCATGTGCATCACTTTTCAACGTTATCATAGCGCTGTGGTAACATCTTGGACATGCGACCAGTTTGGCTCCAGAAGGATTCTCAAATGCAACGTTTCAATAACGTTTCCACGGCGTCGTGTATCCCCCAACCGACATGTAACATTTCTGAAACATTGCAAAATCTTCCCATCTTAGGTAGGTAGGGCACCGTTCAGCTAAATAGGCTATTTTTAGTGAACATTTAAATAGCTGGATACTTCATGGACAATCATTAAATCTGCTTTTAGATATTTAACAAAGACTACTTGTCATCATTATCATCATCATTTAACGCCAGTCGTGGGATATTCAGCTTCCCTAAGATTCGCTTGACCAATCCATCGTGGGTGTCACGAAGCAATATCTGCCGAATATACCAAAGTAGCCAAACTATGTAAATTTCTACTGGCAACAATCTACATATGATCTCTGGGGATCCACGTTGTGAGTGGTGACGTTGAGCGAAATGGCCGGCCCATCGCCACTTAATTTTTCGAATAGGTTCTACGATCCCTTTTTTTATAGTGCTTTTTTGTGATCTCACAATGGGGTGTTTTGTTTAGATTAACACATGAATAAATTCAGCGAAATGGGTGTTAAAGCGATCTTACACATGTGGAGGCTCTCCTTGATTGATGAATCTCAACTGATACGTGATTGAGGGAACTTAGCCTCTTTCTCTCAAAGCATTTTGAACGCCCTAACCGCTGACAATAAATCCTTGTTATTATCGTATCATTGACTGATAGCAACCTTGAATGAACACAATCCCACCACTTATAAAAACTTGTCTTGAATGGGGGTCTATTTTTGGCTGCAATTTGACTTGTTCGCCTCTGGTAAACCATCGTCTGGGTCGCTTTATATTTTTTGAAATATCATCTTTTTCAACACCAGTTTCCAATTTGTCCAAAATGGTGGGATGCTTTTTCAAGAGTGTAGAGAACACATCTTTCCTCCCGCTTTGTGGTTGGCTTCTCTCAGATAATGGGAACAACTCTTTAAAGTTCATGTGCCTTTACAGGTTGTATCAAATGACAATCAATTGTTAAATGGATTAAGTTCATTTTGTAACGAATTATCCCACCGTCAGTGCACTATCACTGATTTAAGACAAAAACGAGTGATTGTTCAACTCAACAGGACGACCTGTGTTTTAGGCATCTCTTGAGCTGAAGTGATTCCTGATGGGGAAGAGCTTTCCCAAGGGGATGTTTCAGGTAGTGTGAAAGGGGAATAAATCTGATAAGTAAACATGTTTTGGTGCAATGTTTTGGGTTAAAGGTAGTTGGGATGTCTGATGCAAGATGTATGTAACCGTTCAGCCGAAGGTCTGAATTTTCCTCGGTTATAGTGTTTGCCTTTTGTTGTTATGTTTGATTATTTTTACTTACTTCAATAACATATCTTTTGAATATTTTTCTTTCAATATAATGAGTGGCAGCTACAATGGATTTTCGGCAAAAAGCAGCATGTGTCGTAAAAATTGCTACCTACTTGAATGAAAGAGGGTGAAACTGATAATTTCTCAGGCAAAAGTGAGGAATGGTCTTGAAAAAATGTTAACAATTGGTTTTTTAAAAATACATCCCATGAAGCCTCTAAAAACCAATTGACTGTTCCAAGCCTCATGTTCTCCTGAGATGAGCCCATCTACGTCACTGCCAAGTCAACGAATTCATTCTTACTGTTGCAACAAACTTACCTTGTCTTATATTGCACGAACACGTAACAATATATATTGTTATCATCAGATCTTTTAAAATAGTGAAAACATAATTCGATCTATAAGATTTCGTTATTGATTATGAAAAGACTGAATAAACGTGAATCATTGCTGCTCGAAAGAATGAAAGTCAATGGATGTAATTTTTTTTTCTGCATCAACGAATTTAATGACCCACCTCTGCTTCGCATGCACTTCCATGCCAGACGCCATTTTGTCAAACGCCATTTTGCCAGACCATTGCAAACCTGCAATCTGTAGCAGCGTAGAATATTGAAGGTTGTCGGCGGCAGAGTTCAAACATTACTGACGTACCTCGAACATCTGCCTCTGATTGTCGGCTAACATGATAAAATTGATAGTACGTATATGTATGTGTGTGTGTATAAAGATACGAGTAATGCGCGCGCACACACACACAGATATATATATATATATATATATATATATATATATATATATATATATGCGCGTGTTCCTGTGTAATTTAGATTTAACCATTACTACATCCTTCAACTTTTACGTATACATATTTAAATAAAGATACACAGTAAAATCAAAAGATTAATTAATTAAAATATTCACATTAAACATTTTGTGAGCTCCAACATTGAAAGACAAGAAAACAATATAATTTGATTTCACTTCCATCTTGCTCTCTGATACATAAAGTAATTCGTGAGATAAATTGCATTATTCTGTGTTGCTATATAAATGGCTGATCTCAATTTAGATTACAAACCATGTTATAGCTTATCAAAACATTCAAGAAACTGTACCCATGAGCGTTGGTTCTTGTTTTAATGTTAGTGTCTGTGTGTGTGTGTGTGTGTGTGTGTGTGTGTGTAATGTGAGGGGTACAGAGGGTCAAATGCCCCCTTCAATTCAAACAAAACTACGTGAAATGTCAGGTAAATCAGGGTAATTTGGGTAAAAGCGTGTGATGTTTCAGGCAAATTCGGTCCTATGCCCCCTTCTACAAAAGATTTCCTGCGTGCATGTTTCTGACTCTTACAAAATATTAATTTAATATACTTTGGATGCTCACATTTACATTTATTTAGCTGACGCATTTACATATCAAAACAACAATACCTATTTTTTAACATACAACACTGAAAAAAAAAATCAAGTGACGGCAGGAAAGTTTTGGTACGCAATGAAAAATTAACCATGAAAATTTTATTTAAGAAGGGATGCAGGTCTTGAGCCTCTGTATCCACATTAGCACTTTCAGAGTGTTCCACCAATGCTTAACCAAAGTATGATTCCGTCATATTCGTCATTCATCACTCTTTTACCTTCATGAAACGAGTCAGTCATGATTAGAGTGAAGGAAGTTTAAACCGAACAAGAAATGTCGTAATTAAGCAACATGTAGGTTTGTGCTACAGGACCATTGTCTGGATGCTAAATATTCCTGCCAGTAGCATTGAATCGAATATTTTGAAGTGGCAGAAATTTGGCCCCACCAAAAACCTTCCTCAGATTGGCACTACACGGAACATTTCTCAACGAACCACTCAAAAAACTGTAAAAGCGAACCAAACACGGGAGGAGACCCAAAATTATTTGAGAGCAGCTGTAGCATCAATTATCAAAAGAACTGATTGTGATCAACTACACAGGAATGGCTTGAATCAGGTACGCCACGGTAAACTCAGTTGTTGTAAAAAAGCAGTGAGATTCTTAAATAAAGTTTATTCGTGACCATTGAGAAGAGCCTAATTAGTTTGGGAAGAATATTCTCTCATTGGAAGAATGAAATATTGAACTTTTTGAAGAGACTCAGCTCATCATCCATGCAGAGAAGATGGATGCGTTTATGAACCCCCAAAACATCACCCGCATAATAAAGCTCGGTGGTGGGAAATCATGGTTTTGGGGTATTTCTCTTTCAATGTTATTGGAGCACTTCACGTGATTGAATGAATCAATGGACGATGTGAAATATCAGCGTATTTTAAAAGCTAATGTCTTCTCTTTTGTGCAAAAACTGAAGTTGAAGAAGGTTGAATCTTTCTTAAATATAATTACAGCTAAGGCAAATCGCAAATGGTTTGTTCCGAACATTGTAGAGGTGCTTCAGTGGCCAAGTCAATGCTTGAAAGATCGAAGTCACCAAAGGGACCCCATAAGAATTTCTGTTTTGCAAGTCTCCTGCCTGGAACAGTGGGCGAGGATTTCAAAAGAATGTCACAGAGGACTAGTGAAGGGGTTACGAAAACACTTCCCTGAGCAGTAATTGCAAACCAGGGTTATGCAACTTGGTAATAAGATATGAAATCAATGTATTCGAATTTTTTTTCCCATTGTTACTTTCGTTTACATTCTGCATTTTATTGTTTTCCTCAGTAATTTTATATCAAAATACATCACCTGAGTAAAGTTAAAGTAAATTTGAGTAGTGGAAGTAAATCAAGTGAAAATCCTGGAAGTCATTCACTGTAAACCTCTGTGTATGTTTACGTGTGTGTTTTGTGTCTGTTCGTGTTTATGCATGTGTGTGAGAGTATATCCGTATGCACCCAAGGATGTTGATTATCCACCTGATAGTCAATATCGTATGGATATCCGATGCAATCGGAAGCGTTGTAATTTCACTCAAAATTCAAAAGAACTATCGCTTGAGGAAAAATCAGGGGAACAGGTTGAGTTTTTGAAAATCTCTTGAGATTATCAATCTACTTTCCCTCTTTGAAACGAGTTAAAACGAATATCAATCCAATCAAAGTCGAATTCGTCTTTATTTGCTCTGATATTTTGGTTGCATTCCCTGCAGTAGAAGATAATTGCAAAATCATAGCTTAACAAACTAGATTGGTAGTATGGCAGGTCTATTCAAGTCTTTATTGCAAACTAAAGGTTTATAAACTATCAATATTTGTCATTTCAAATTTATATCTCAGTCTATCTATCCATTTATCCATCTGTTTCTTTGTTTGCCTGTCCGTCTATCTATCTCAGTTTCTTCCTATCTATCTGTGTATCTATCCATGTCTATCTATCTATCTATCTATCTATCTATCTATCTATCTATCTCAGCCTAGGCATTACTATCAACCTATCCATAGACCTTTCTATTTCAGTATATTCATATCTATCCATTCTTATCAATCTCAGTCTCTTCACGTCTATCCATCTATCTATCTATTATAGGATTGTGTAATTCGTGATCACACTTTTTGAATTGAATTTTTTTTTGGTGCAGAATGCTAAAGATACTTAATGTTTGACTTTCTAAGTAAGAAATTCCTTGCTTTTTTTGTTTTCTTGATTTAAAACTGACGCCAAAATGTAGACATAGCTGTAGGTAAGGTTCATCTATTTTTTTCATATTTTTCTCATTTGTCAACTTCTCTCCAGACATAGAAATACATTCAGGTGATCTTTTAAATGATTTCAATGAAGTCATTCATTCAAATTTATTTATTCTCTGCTTTGACATAATTATAACGAATGATGAAAATACATTAGCGAACACATACTAATACACACACACACACACACACTTACACAAACACACATATATGTAGCCAACGATGAATGCATATGTTCATATATGCATGTGTTCACGTTTATAGTTTTGTATGCATGCATATACGTATGTATTCGTGATTATATGTGTGTGTATGTGTGCGTAGATAATTCTGCATAAATTTATGTATAATTATCTGTGTGTATATATTTGTATTTATCTAGGCTATTCACACGGATACATACATGTGCACACGTACACATTTATTTATCCTCTGATCAGAGTTGATCACTCTTTAAGTGAGGTAACTCATCCATTGTAAGCTTATGCAATGGTCTTCCATAGCAATAGAGCAATCTGGTGAATGAGGAATCTCTGTGTAAATGTTATCGCTTAATTCAGCCTGACCGTCCAGTTCCGTAGTCCAGAGGTAGGATATCGGCCTTTCGGATCCAAAGTGAAGGTTTCAATTCTGTCTCGCGGTACTGGATGGGATAATGGAAAGTCTATTGCCACACTGAAGAGACATAATACATCGAAACAGCTGTCTGTGGATGACACAATTATATATATATATATATATATATATATATATATATATATATATATATATATATACATATATATATATATATATATATATATATATATGTGTGTGTGTGTGTGTGTGTGTAATATATACTCATATACATACGCGTATGTTTATATATGTATATATGCAAAGGCCAAAATGAGTGCTATCAATCCAAAGGTACATCTTTTTCATTCTTTGTCTATACGTCACTTTCAATGCAACAGTTAAGTATCAAAGAAATGAACAATTCTCGTCCGTGTGAATGAATTATAAACTGTATCACATTACATTAAAATGATCTCTCATCATTACACGGTTAATGTATTATTTAATTTAGACAACGCAAATAGAATAAATAATTAAAGGAAATGGGGCTGCAACAGGAAGCGAATCCAAAGCTGATAGAGTAGCCGTTTCAACGCTGCGATGCCCTTACCATTAAGCTAAACAGGCACCGGTAAATCAAAAGCCCAAATAAATACTCTCAGCCAAAATTCTCATATCATTTATTCTCGGTCCATTTGCTTTTTGCAACACAACAGTTATGTATTAAGAAATGGATATATGTTATCCGACAAAACAAATTATAAATTGCGTTACATTATATAGAAAGTTACTCGAAATGATCTCCTGTTATTACACGGGTAATGTATCATTCAATTTAGACAATGTAAATAGAAAATCGAAAATGGTGATGCTGCAGGACTCAAACCTGTCATCGTTAGGGTAGCCACATATATCCATTTCCTAAATACATAATTGTAGCGTTGAAAAAAACGAAAATATCAACTATAAACAAGATAAGCATTTGGGGTGAGAGCCGTTTTTTGGGCTTTTGCCTTATCGGTGACCGTTTAGTTTAATGACAAGAGCATCTCTACGTTGAGGTGGCTACTATATATATATATATATATATATATATATATATATATATATATATATATATATATATATATCTTATTGTCCAATTCCGAGAAGGAAAACTTCTTCCGTCAATTTTGATATTTGACCCGAAAGAATCCACGACTGCATGTCATGCGAGACACTTTCAATTTGACTAGTGTTATTTCAACGTGTTATCTTATTTCTGCTTGATCTATATTTCAGGTACTTGTTGCATGTAATTTAGTTCAATTTGTACTTAATTTTTTGTCTTTTATCACGGATGTCGTCAGCTGTTTTAACATAGCCCTGTTTCAGGAGTTTGGAAAAAAAACAAAAATACAGGACAGGTTTGTTGCGATGGGACTCCCCGTCTCATTCACCAATATCTTCATGAATATCATTATTCTATAATTTTTATTTGATTTTCAAAACGTCTTTAATTATTTTCCTGTCTATACGGATTTAAGATAAAGTAAAATTATTCCTCATCTTTTTATTTTACATGTGCTACGGATGAACACTAGTTAAATTTGAATTTAGATCCTGACTGAGCCTAATATGCAATTGAAAAAAGTTTGATGAATGAATATAAACTCTATGAATATAACTTACACACACAGTCGTTTTTTGTTATGGAATAAAACATTTTTTCTTGTATTGTTGTATTTGTGTGGTTGTTCTTTAAGTGGAATTATTTGATACACATTTATAAAATACATATTGCAGATAAACTCAGGTTAGATTTGATAGGAAAGTCTCGTTTTCTGTACACGTATACAATAAAGATTTGATTGTAATGAGTTGTCTAAATATAATTTTATCTTCTATAATATTTGTGTCTATATTGAAGTATATATTGAATTTTGAATGAAATATTGAAAGTATTTTTCTCACTTTATATTTTCAACTCTGACTGCTTTGTTCCCATCTCCCTATGATATATATATATATATATATATATATATATTTATATATATGTATGTGTGTGTGTGTGTGTGTGTGTGTGTGTGTGCGTGCGTGGGCGTGTATGTGTTTCAATGGCATAATCAACGTTACGTTGAGACAGCTACCCTATAGAATGCAAATCCAATTCCAACAAAAACCCTATTTTATGTGATTGTTTATTCTATTTACATTATATAGGCCAAGTGATACATTCATCGTGTAATGACGGGATATCATCGCGAATGACTGTTCCAATGCAATAAAACGCAATTTAGAATCACTGATGAAAATCTTTTAGTGTAAAGTCACGTAGAAGTTTTGATTTGCAGAAATGCATGTCAATATATATATATATATATATATATAAATATATATATATATATATATATGTATATACTCACACACACACACACGTATATATATATATATATATATATATATATATATATATATATCATTTTTTGTGTCCATGTAGTAGTGCATATGTGTGTGCACACAAAACACACACACACACACACACACACACACACATATATATATATATATATAGCTCGATTGAAAATTATATAATATCCATTATAGCGTACAGTAATATCATGATTAATTTTTAAAAACAATTTTTCATGTAATGGTTGTGAATTCTGAGTTCTTACCTTGGCAAACTATCAGGTCATCAAACTAAAGCCTTTTTAATTGATAAATAACATGCTTAGTGAAAAAAAAAAACAGAGTTCGGTAAGTTGCATCACACTGATTTCAATTATTGTCCGTTCCAACAGTACATCATGTTTTTAACTATTTGATTTATTGTGTTGTTTCTTCAAATATTGGACAATTTTTGACTCGTCTAGTCAATCTGAGATACATAATAAGTAGTTGCATTTTATGGTAATATATTTCCTCTCTTGTTATAGATATGAGCCAATACTTTGTAAAGGGTTTGACCGCCACTGAAAAAGGAATGGGGTCAAACTTTGCATTATTAGGAATTATTCAGTATGAAATAGCAGCACACCTGCTACATATTTACAAAAATATACAAACAAAAACAAAAAAAAAAATCGAAGACACCTCTTCCTCCATTTTGAAATGGAAAGGGAATATACAGTGCAGCTAATCAACTGTTGCACAAATTCTAGAAAAATCTAGACTGGTAGGTGATTGTAAGGTTAAAAAAATCTCCTTACAAATAAAAACACATACGAGCTAGACTTTAATAAGAAATACAAGTTCTCGACTGAGAAGAACAGAAGGAAGTAATTTTCAGAGATGGTGAATGCAACATCTAATATACTTCCAGGCCTGGAAACATAATATCGGGGGGAAATTGCTGAAACATTTGCCTACTTTGCATTAAAACACCGTAACATTTCCTCTGTCGATTGTTCTATGGGGTTGCATATCACCAGAAAGCAAGAGTGACCTACATATCATTCAAAGTCAAATGAATTCAATGACATGAGGCTTTAAAAAATTCAACTGTTGCCGTTCAAACACTCGTTTATCTAACGCAAGAAATTGGATATTTCAGCAAAATAATGTCCCCGTCATGTTGCACATTCTGTTTCAATTAGGTTTTCCAGAAAATCTGCATTCTAAACTGACCAGCAAACTATCCAGATTTATTTGTAATAGAAAATGTTTTGGGAAAACTCAAAAATGCTCTCGGTGGAAAAATGGAAAATAAAGACAAATCTCAAAAAGTTTTATCGGCAACAATTTAGTCTCACAAGGCAAATGCAATAATATCAGAATACATTTATTCTTTATATGAGTCGATGCCCAAGGGGATGGAAGCAGCATTACTTGCAAGAAGATAGGACACAAATATTGACTATCTTAAGTTTAATTGTCACTATCAAAGTGCTTTTTACTTAAATAGTCGATATCTTAAGAACAGTGTATAATTGAATAAGTGTAACACATGCTCGTAAAAGCTGTTCTTTTCATTAACCATGTATTTTATTGAAAAAAGTTCTACATAGAAGAGTTGAAATTAAAAATATGACATAATAAACAGTCGAAAAAATCAATGATATGATATAATTTAGAAGCGAGCTATATTTATTAATGCATACGTATTTGTTTACGCGAATTTATATATATATATATATATACGTATATATATATATATGTACATAAATATATATATGTGTGTGTGTGTGCGTGTGTATCTGTTTGTGTGCATGTATCTGTGGCTATTAATTAACATACGAATATGTATCAACAAATATAATCATTATATATATATATATATATATATATATATATATATATATATATATATATATATATATATATATATATATATATATATATATATATGCTAAACAGCACATCGATAAGACAAATGACAAATATCTTCTTTTAACCCAAATTCTCGTCTCGTTTATTCCCGATCTTTTTTCGTTTTTTTCAACATGATAATACGTAGTTAAGAACTGGACATTTTGGTCCAAATTGTATGAATAATAAATCGTAGTTATATTATATGGAAACTCTTGTAAAATGATCACCGTCGTTACACGGCTTATATATCGTTCTTTCGCTTCAACGTAGCGATGCAGTTACCTTTGACCGAAACTGCTGTTGATTGGGCAAAGGCTGAATAACTGCTTTCAACCTAAATTCTTATTTAATTTATTCTCGGTCTTTTTCGTCTCTTTCATCGCAACAGCACATATTCAAGAAATGGACATTTTGGTCCGACGGAATTAACTATGAATTGCATTAAAAATTCATCTGAAATTATTTTCCATCGTTTTACAGTTGAAATACTATCCAATTTTGACAAAGTGAATAGAATAAACGATTAAACAGAATGAGTCTGCTGCGGGGATGGAACCTGCCACCTAGAAGTAGCTGCTTGAACGTAGCAATACACTTATCATCGTGCTAAATGATATGTGAATTCGGGCGGAAAAAAGTTATTTGACCTTTAGGTCAACGGTAAGGGCATCACTACGTTAAACGGCTACCTATCGCTTGTAGGTTCGATTTCTGCAGCAGCCTTATTTTCTTTAATTGTTTATTCTATTTACCCGGTCAAAATTGAATGATATATTAACGGTGTAACGACGGGAAATCATTTCAGGTGAGTTTTCAAATAATATAACTGAATTTATAATTCATTCTGTCGAACCAAAATGTCTATTTCTTAAATACATACTGCCGCGTTGAAAGAGACAAACCCCCCCCCCAAAAAAAACTGAAATAAACGAGATAGGAATGTGGGCTAAAAAAAATGAGCACAGCCTTTTCTTTTTTCAATTTTTGATTTATTTTAATTTCAATTTTAATTTATATATATATATATATATATATATATATATATATATATATATATATATATATATATATATATATATATATATATATATATATATATATATATATATATTTATATATAAACAAATAAAGTATGATCCACGTATGAAAACATTATACAATAAAAGATAGTGCAATAATTAAAACTAAGCTCCAAAATAAGACGACACCAGCGTAAATCAACAACCAACTCACCAACCTCGGTGATTACAAAAATTAATGCAATATATATATTTAGGAAAAAAATAAGAATAAAAATAAACTCAGATTACGTGAAAACTATAAACCAGATAATTGTAATTAAAATATTCCTGTGGAAATATAACAATATAACAATAACAGATCGTGGTATGGCCTAACCATGATAAAATGTACCTAATTAAAAAATATTGCAACCATTAACAAACGGACCATAACAATGCATTCAAGGGGTGTGTAAAATACAAGATAAAATAATATAGAACATACTAATACATTAAAATATTACATGAATATCCGTCCGTCTGTCTGTCTGTCTGTCTGTCTGTCTGTCTGTCTGTCTGCCTGTCTCTCTCTCTCTCTCTCTCTATATATATATATATATATATATATATATATATATATATATATATATATATAAGATGACAAATGTTTCTACGGACTGCTAATTCGTATGTAAAGTTAACATGGACCCGGGATGAACATAGGATTGGTGTTACCGACTCTGACACCCCTGTAGGTCAAGTGATGGTGACAACTCGTTTCCCAACCATTTAGAAAAAAAAGGTTTGTGGCATGATTGTCCAGTCGTTTGAGTGGCGTAAAATGGAACCATTTGACTCTGCTCTACATGTAAAGGAGGTAACGGATAATTGTTTCTTTTAATTTTTTCGGCTAGTGTGTCACTATGCTTTCAGTTGGGATAAAAAATTCAAGGTTACCTACTTAGATTTCAGATTTGAGAGAAAAAAAATCAGAAGTTTTTAGTTGTTAGGTTCTACATGAAATCTAATGCCGATGAAAAGATTTTGGCATTTCCAAGAAAACAATCTCTATTTTTCCTTTTTTCTTCATTGAATTTCCGCCCTTCAAAAACAGAAACTCTATGCAGTTCAATTCGAGTTATCTACCTGTCTTTTTTCTATTAATTTATGTATCGGAATTTGTTCTTTCAATTGGATATTTTTCTAAATCTGTTCCTACATTGCAAACAACTATTTTTCACGAACTATTCAGAAAAGATATAACGTCTTTTCTCAAAAGAGAAATTCTAGAATTTCATCTTCTTCTCACATCGAAAAATTTTCAAATCCTTTATATCAAACAAAAAAGCTTTTTTCCCTTCTTCAATTAACAAATTTATATTTATTGATATCAATCCCGCCAGTGAATTGAATGTTTCACTTCCTATAACTTTTCCTATGCTTTCCTGAGATGAATACCTTCGATTACAGAAATAAAGATGTGAAATATGTATTCATGCCTCGATATTACTCGACAACAAACAATTTTTCGAGGTTGATACTCGTCAGATGTATTAGTCAACATAGGAGGCAATGCATAATGCATTTTGTGGTTTTTGATCAGCTCTTCCCAGGAAGGGTTATAGAAAAAAAAAAAATTGAAAATCATATTCCTATGAATTATCTCCCTTGACTTTTGTTTCACTTTTTGTTGAAATAAAAATTTGGACAAAGAAGACAGCCTAATAATGATACTTCTTATATCTTGACCATTTTTCGGCAGTTATTTCCAAAGGAAGGTTATTTTGTGCTACAGGAAACATTTTTGATTGCTTTTCAGGTGCAAAAGAGTCATCTAAATCGAGAATATATCTACACTAGGGAGCGACTACATTTGACTTCTAAAAAGTTATTATTGATCAGATGATACGTATATATATATATATATATATATATATATATATATATATAGAGAGAGAGAGAGAGAGAGAGAGAGGGGGGGGAGGGAGAAAGAACAATGAGGAATTATACAACAAACATGAGTATATGTAATAAAGTATCAAGTAGATATTAGTTCAAAAAGAGTTCAATACCATAAATAGCATAAGTTGAACAGTTACAATATAATTTTAAAAAATTAATGGCTCATTACAGATAATACATTTTGTTTGGCAAGATTTTCAAACGATGAAGAGATATTCTTTTTAACCTAGTAGACCCATTCAAAAATTCCATCTCGGCCTACATATTCAGGGGACAGACCCGTTCCTTCAAGTTATTCGTAAACTTGCCTCAGCTACCTTGCGGTCAGCTGTGCGATGGGAGGAAACAGAAGGAACTAGGCCAAATGTGTCTGATACTTTTCAATACTTATGGTATTTTAATCCTTTCTTTTTGCCTATTCAATTTAATTAGGTTTATTTCATTCTATTCATTTTTATTCAGTATCAGTTTTGGACAGTGCATTGTCATTTTCCTTTTTCCATTTAGTTACTGGGTGTGAGGTTACTGATTCGATTCGGGCAAAACGTCAAGTATTCTAACAGGTAAAAACATGTGCATGCACTACCTCACCTTACCTACTTTCGAGCCATAGAAGTTCCTGAATTGAAATATCAGCATTATGGTTTCTTCCAACCGAGATCAATTTTACTTAGCCTATCGTTCTATTGGAATATTTTTAGTAGAAACTCTCCTTTATATTGACAATGCACACCTGCCTTCGATCTGGAATATTACAGATTATTTCTCTCTTTATATGTTTACTACATTTGATTTTTCATCTCAACACAGTTCTCTTCTCAAGTTTAAACTCTTACATGTTTTAGCTTTTTTTACTACCCTCCGGTTGATTGCGTTTTTTTTTTCTCTTCTTTCAACTTTCAATTATGAACTGAGAGTGCTGTCTCCTCGCATCTATTCAAATTAGTAGAAGCAGCTATATGGTTGGCAAGTCAAGCTTTGAACTCTGGTTTAGTGATTTCATAATTTACTTTCTCGTCTATAAGGTTTTCTAATGTCGTAATGGAATAAACAATTAAAGGAAAGGGTCTGCTGTTTCAAATTGCATTAATCCTCTCTTTCTCCACACACACACACACACACACACACACATATATATATATATATATATATATATATATATATATATATATATATATATATATATATATTATAATTACAACCAAAATCAATTTAAAACAAATGACACAAAAAACGAATAAAGAAAAATTTTAAAAAACCTAGGAAAAGCCAAGGAACTTATCCGAACAAAAGAGAATGTATAGACTGATAACCCTAGAAACATCAAAGTATATTTCCAAGTACATTTAAATATATTTTGATGTAAATTTTGATTGATTTTGTGTAAAAAAACAAAACAAATTATAGGCTATAAATGAAAACATCGATATATACGAGAACATACACGCATAAAAACAAAACATCAACGCACAAACACAACCTAATACTAGCATTAGCTGGAAGGTACACACGAAAATCCCGAAGGCAGACAACACACAATAATTTCGAGGCCAAACAATGTGACACAATAATCACCCAGACATGGGGAGGAAAAGCAGAATAAGTTATAATTGTATATTCACCTGATGACTGCAGACGTAAATTTTGATTGCTGATGCATCAAACTTGAGTTCGTGAAATACAATCATTAATTATATATGCATGAATGTGAAAATAGAACACACACACACACACACACACACACACACACACATATATATATATACATGTATAAATTCTCATGGCATTATGTTTGATCTTTATGATTGATAAGGAAGCATTCGAATACCTATGAAGTGAGATATATCATCATCATCATCATCCGACCACTGTTGGATAACAATTTCGTTATCTTCCCCATGTCTTACCGACAAGCATTCCAAACTCACCTTCGATCTAATGTCAGACCTTTTCTTACTGTCTCCTTCAATCGATTAGTCTTTTGTTCCTTCTCATGTCATCTCTTCTTGCTAAATGTTCAGCATATCTCCATTTTCGTGGCTTGGTTAGTTGGGCACCGTTCACCCACGTTCTTTCTCTGATCAATGTCTTTGATATATATATATATATATATATATATATATATATATATATTGCATTGTGTTATATCGAAACTTTTATTTGGAATGATATAGCATCATCACACGATTAATGTATCACTTGATATAGACAATATACACACACACACATACGTATATAAATATGTGTGTGTGTGTGTGCGTGTGTGTGTGTGTGTGTGTGTGTGTGTGTGTGTGTTTGTTACTGTATCGGACCTACCAAACTGTTTACATAAAACATTCATACACAGACATATAAAAGCACTACCATGTATACAGCGCGTGTCAGAATCATATTTAATCTATCAGAGAAGACAGCACATTCATAATTAAATTTAATTTTTAAAAAATGCAGCGGTTATAAATCCAATAAAAATGTCTAGGCACATTTTTCGGTGGAGAGACTAGACCCTTTTATAACTAATAGAATACATGGTTACTGAAAAGAAATATAGAAACATACTTGAGGGTTGGTCCACCTGGTGTCTGAATTTTTTTTTGAAGATTGAAGATTTTTTTTTGAAGAATGAAGTGACATTTATTTCTTGTAGATAGACTCGACGTTTAGCTTTGAGCCCTCGTCGACAAATACCTTACATCGAAGACAATATTCGTCGAATCTTAAACAGAAATGAGTTATAAGATGCAGCAGGTCGACTTTTAAGCAACAACTAAATGAATCTGAACTGGTAGAAGCTAGTAACATTCCGAACGAAAATATGTAAAATCCAGATTAGATATGAAATAAATACTAGTCGTAAACTCTAAACTTTAGGAGAAAGGTAAACTTCAGTGATGAGTTCAACTTCAAATATGCTTCCAGCAGTGGAAACAAGAATATAGGGAGAAAAAGATCCGAAAAATTTGCAAACTTAGTATGTTTTAGCGCTGTGAAATTCCATCTGTCGACTATGATATGAAGATACTTATCGCTAAGAAAGCAAGAGTGCCCTACACTTCATTGAAGTTCAGATTAATGTTTTAACGTAGCTGGGCGTTCTCGAGGATTAACTTTTGCTGTTAAATTGCTCGCCAACGAACTTTAGTAATCGTATATTCAAGCAACCCCTTTCTACTCCACCAACCATACGAACCACTTCTCTATGGCAGGGCGTGAAATATGTTAAACAATTTAAAAAAAAAAGTATGCGTACGTACGGCAATCTTTTGGTAGAACGATTTCGATTTTCAAGAACAAGTAAAATCCCATTTGTAATAAAGTGAAAGGTTAATAACAAATGTACCCTCACGATAGCTACCTATGGAGCTGACACCTGAAACTTGACCCCAAGACTGGCTCTCAAACTAAGAGACATGCAACGAGCAGAGGAAAGGATCATGCTCAACATCACTCGTGGAGATCACAAGAGCACAATATACTATTGAAAAATCGACGACGGATATATCATAAAAATCCACTTAAAACTAAAAGGGTGATAGGCAGGCCAAATAGCAAGAATGTCAGGCAGCCTCTGAACATGTTTTGCCGGCTACAATTTTTCATATGATCTCCAGAGATCCATGTCGTGAATCATGATGTCAAGAGTCTGTCCCATTTTAGTTTTCATAGGTGGCTCTCGTGAAGGCACATTTGTTGTTAAACTTTCACTTCATTACAGATGGGATTTTCTTGTTCTTGAAAGTTAAACTTGCTCTACTGAAAGATTGCCGAATGTACGCATATTTTTTCTAAAATTGTTTAACCTATTTCACGCCCTGCCATATAGTAGTGGTTAGCATGGTAGCTGGAGTAAAGGGGCTGCACTTTAGAGATAAAGAGATTTATAGGAAAAAGATAGATAAGATGTACATAGATAAAACCATCCATCAAGAGGGATATGCACGTTTTAAAACCCAGGCAGTATTTGAGTGTCAGCCCTGAATAAGTTGTGATCTCCTACTCAAGGGATTCATCCATCTTCCATAGCCGGCCGGTTCACAGATCTCCAGTGTTCCACGTTATGAACACTGTTTATCTAATAATTCCATTTGCTGGAAGGACTTGACTTGCCACATTCATCCACGAGGGATTGACCAATCATATCAGTTGATGACATCATTGTCTCTACTGGATACGATAATTCAGTTCCCATAAATGCAATGGAATATATATATATATATATATATATATATATATATATATATATATATATATATATATATATATATATATATATATGTATGTATATATAAAGGAATTGCATATCGATATGTACACACTTATACATGTCCATGTGCTCAGAAGCATTTATGTGCATAATATAATTGCATTGTGTGCTTTATGTATATATATATATATATATATATATATATATATATATATATATATATATATATATATATATATATATATATATAGTTTGGGGGGAGATTGAGGAATATATTTACACTTGGGTTAGAGGAAAAAACATAAAAGCGAAATCAAACGTATAACGTTTGGTTGGAAAGTATTTAGTACATGTAGAGACTTGGTGAAAAGCAACATCTCAAGTCGTTGAGTATACAATCAATATAGAATATACAATACTGCCTGTGTGTGATGATTCAACTCCATAAAGAAGTGAAGGTTTGAAACGCTAACTAGTTCACCAATACTCCACGGTGAGCAGCCCAGAGTTTCATTCGGTTTTGCTTAGCCTTATAGAATCCAAAATCTAGGAAGAACCCAGTCATAATCAAATTCACTGCAATAGCACTGACCAGGAGGATTAGCTTAGTAACTATTAGTCAATGACCCATAGCTTCGACCGTAATTGTATAAATAAAATGTATGTAACATCAAGTGAAGAATATCTCTAACTTATATATGGTTCATGGGGTAATTCAAGAGTAGTTCAACCCTAATATGCCCCATTCAATTTTATCATGTTACCTTGAATGATTCTAGCCTTTGATATATCTTTCTTTCTCTGCTCTGTTTCACTTTCTCTCTCCCCCATCTCCCCCATCTCTCTCTATATCAATCGATTTATCTATCCATATCTATATCTATATCTATCCATTTATCTCTCTCTATATATATATCTATATATCTATATCTATATCTATATCTATCTATATATATATATATAATCATTGTGTATATGTAAATATATATATATATATATATATATATATATATATATATATATATATATATATATAATGTAATGCACATAGTCAAGAACATTGAGAGATTGGTAAATAAAGCAATGGACCCGGAAAATTCTTTCCATGCCATAGAATACATTTGAAAAATAATGAGATTCCACTTAAGGCACAAGGGAACTAAAAGTTGAATCGTTGAAAAGGCGCCAATTTTGAAGGACGTGCCTTGGGGATAATAACCGTTCGTCTGCTCCTCGTATAACCACGCCACTGAACTAGGTCGCTAACCATTACTCTACGGCGCCGCATGACGGAAACAACGAATCGAGTGGATGCATCACTCAGTAATTGAAATGGATTATTTGGAACATGATATACGGCGAGGCTAGATTTTGAGAACTAGGTGTACGGTAATATCTTCGTTAGTAGACATTGAACTAACAAAACTCTTGGAAATTCAGAAGCTGGTATACACCAAACTCCCTATGCCAAGCACCCAATCCCCCCACTGACAGCACCAAACATAAGCGCAAATAAGACAAATGACATTAATCATGATGTATTATTGAGATAAATAAATTATTGGAAGAAATTGTGGTAGGAGAACAGGGAATATGGAAAGTATGGAAGCGCCATCTACCAGCAAACAAAGGAGACACAAAAGAACATTCATCTAAATAAAAGGTGATTATTCCCAATTAAGCACCATACATAATCGGGTATTTCATGTGCGGAAAACATTGAATTAAAGGAACTCAAAAAAAAAATTAGTCCTTATTGCTTATTGTTGTTATCAAGGCTTTGAAGAGTACTAAACACAGAACTGAAGGATAGTTAGGTTAGTTCAATGGAAAATGATGCTACAAGAACAGATCTGGTGAGTCACTCAATAGAAACTATGTTGCAGTTTTGATCAATCATACGATTTGAAAAGAAGGTGATCAATGAATTGATCACATTACTCCCCCATTTTGTTGGGTTGTGATCACTAAATAATTAAGATTCACAGTGAAAGCAAGCAGTGCACACGAAGTAAGTGGCATACTCAGATTAAAATACATTGTAAGTTGAATCCCCAAATGAAACCATATTCTTCGGGAGAATTCAAATGGAAATAAAAAACAAAACGTTTCCTTTTCTTGACATAAAAAGGTCTACATGTTTGATTTTTCAGCCGTAGAGCTGCATTCATGTAACCTGTATGCTTAATACTTACATGCATTGCCAGCCAACTTGCCTGCAACCAGTCAGAAGGACCTGGAAACTGAAGAGATCTACGTTGGAAAGTTTTTGGTTGACAGTTTCTGATATGAGAAAATAGATGTTCCAGCTGCTGTAATAATTAAACAATTCTTTCCGTTCATCTGACTGATGCTAGAATCATGTCATAAAAATAGGCTATCATGCGTGAAACCAATTAGGTGTTTCTTTGATATCATCTAGGACTAGAAGAAAGTAAAGTATATATTTATTTATGTTAATGTGGGAGGTGTGAGTGACCGACCTGGTAACAGTACTGAGGATGGGATCGGTGAGACAAATTCTAATTCTGGATGGTACATTTATCCCTCGCTTTGCATTAATACCATCGAGAAAGACATGTAGGATCATATGTAACATGAGCACCCCAGATTTGGCTTAGTGTGGTAGGGTAATTTTCCCATCCGTCTCCACCAACCAACAGCACTTCGAATACAAAAATTAAAAAAAAATAATGCATTCGTAGAAAAACTTGCAAAAAAATAAAAGCTTAAACTTCTAGATATGTCCCTCTTCATTTTATGTATTTACAAAGCTTGTGACGCAGTACAATGAGTGTAAGGCACTTCTTGCGTATTGGATCCAGTAATACATTTTTCGTTCATGATTGTTGTTAGTCAAGTGCATTCATGGTCTGACCCTAAATATGGCTACCATTGGTTTCTCAACGATTTTTTCGGTAATATCCGGTGCGCTTAATAACATATCAAAAGTCTACCACAGTCTGGCCACGAGGAAGGTGTGATTTTTCGAGCTGGCCACCAAGTCCTTCAAATGCCCATTAGATATTTGGTCTGCTCAACACTTCTAAAGAGACGTCACGCTCAGTAATCTTTTAGAGTCATACTGAAGTTAAATTGTGCTGCTCACTTCAATCTGTTGTTTTTACATCAGCTGATGCCCTGAATGGGAGTTTAACGTTTTGTTCATTTTATTCGTAATGATTCACTTCTTATTAGGTATTTCCGAAAATCATTGTCTATTTTGAATACCTTGAGATGTTGCATAGCCTTGATATAATTTAGCTACAAACCAGAAGAAATATTTATGAGAATTTGTAAATAGACAAAGAGAGACCATTGAGTAAGTCCGTGTATGGGTGACTGTTGCGTTTACAATGGTCGGGTGAGTAGATTGTTCTTGTCTCGCTCCGGCTTATCTTTATAACATCGTATCAGCCAGGTCTATCAGATGTTCAGCCTGTTCAGTGTAGATTTGGCACTCACCAGTTTCTGGCTTTCCCTTAAGTTAAAGTCATTATTGAGAGTTATTCTCGATCTCATAAAGAAAACAATACGGGACAACTGATGGGAGCAGACTCTGTAGACTGTGCAGTGTGTGTGTCGGTGAGGGGGGGACATTTGGTTAAATGTATGAGATCCCAAGCGAAGTACTTTGAAAGTATTTGGGAGGCCTTGCCCTCGGTACTCTTTATTTTTTCGTTGGATACTCCCAGAAGAGACCTTGTATTTTGTCCAGCCATTGTTGCTGCTTATTTTCTCTTACGCTCAGCTTCTTCTCTCTTTTCACTAAAAGAAAATTTCATTGCAACTTTCATACTTGCAAATGGAACGCAATTCTTAAAACAGGAAATGTGACCACACCCCTAGGACCGTTAAGCCCACAGTTTCACTCTCTCCCATACCTTTCGAAGCAATTTCCGTAGGTAATTGTTTTGTCTTGGACATTCTTTTATTAAATTGTTTTGAGACTGTATATTAGATTTGTTTCCGTAAGAATTTAATGTATTGTGTAGTCATTATATTCTGCATTTTCTTCTTGTGTAGGCATTTAATATTTAAAAAGTTGACATTTGATATCAGGGGTGCAAGTGGCGTAACAGTTAAGTTTAAATCCAATCGACGTATTGCTTTCAAAATTTGTACGAGGCTGACTACTTTATTTACCAGTTAAGCCCTCATGAAAGGAACGAATCCAACTAATGTTCCAAAGCCATGGTTAAACTCGCAGGGTATACCGGCTTGGTTGGAGCTCCCTTAATGTAGTTGGATACCAATTTCTCTTGTAGCTGTTGCCGCCACTTTGATGTTAACGTTTTATGATCCACTTACCTTTGAACCTCATCTGCAAGGCCCAAAGTGGGGTTTACTCGACTTGGTATCCTAACAAAGAATATAAGCTGACCATTTATGAATGTGAGGAAACATAAGACTAAAACATGAAAAACATCGATCCAAATATCGCAGAATTAGCATGAAAGCAATTATTTCAAGGGTCAAATCGAATAAATAGGGTAATTAATTTTTGGTCTGTTTCAGTTTGACATTTAGGGATGGGGCTTAAAAAAACAAATAGCTGAAAGGTGATGATGAAGAAAGGTTGAGAATCCTTGTTGGGTAAGAAAGAAACAGAGAATTATTAAACATTTACCAGCATTTTATACTGAGATCAATATCTTATCACAATCGGAATGATGTATGTGAAAGAGACTTTTGCATATTTTATTGCTGCGTAATATCATTTTAAACAATTTATTTCTTCCCCCCTCCGAAAAAAGATTGAAATCAACATATAAATCCTATCCCCCTCCCTCTTTCCCAGCCTCTCTTTATCAATCAATCAATCTCTCTCTCTCTCTCTCTCTATCTATCTATCTATCTATCTATCTATACATATATATATATATATATATATATATATATATATATATATATATATATATATATATATATATATATACATATATATATATATATATATATATATATATATATACTAGTTAGGGTGTCAGGCGTACCCCGTGAAAAAAAAAAAAAAATCTAACTACTCTGATCACCATTTGATATTTCAAAAAGATTTTATGAAATCAAGTAGATAAGTGCATTTCCCGTGAGGATCGGGTGACCTAACAATTTTGGCGGGTCTGCACTGGCCAACACCTACCCTGCGCAGGTCTACATACCTACTCTTAAAACCTTGAAAATTAATTCTCTTAAAACTGAGAATTCATGTGCTTATCTTGAGCGTTAGTTGTTTGGGCATCAGAGCCGACTATGGGATTTAAATTGTGCTTATGTTTTGTCACACTCTGGCTGGGATTAAAGTTAAGTGTAGGGTTGGAGTTTTTCCTTCGAGAAATGAACCATGTTTTATCTTCATATTGCTGTTATATTCCTTAAGGGAATGATGCCCAACTGGCATAAGCGGCGACAGAGATAAATTCAAATCTGCAGTTAACTTTGACGAAGGGAAAATGTAGAAGCAATTTAGCATTATAACTACATTATAAGTTAAATCGAGTCTATTTAAAGTTTCAAATATTCCTTTTCTCAGGACTGACAAATTTTGCTGAAGGTTTGAAGGTCTGATTGATTAAATTCCAATGTAATTCAAAGAAGAAAATAAGTTTGAATTCGGTCCGCAGATTGTACTTACTTTGCTCCTAAACACTAGCATATTGTTGCCATCACTTATTTCTTAAGAAATAAAAGTAGCTTTCTTTATGAAAGTACGGATGCAGATCTCATAGAAACCGACAAATTTCTTTTTGCAAAATTTGATCTAAAATGTGTGTAAATTGAGACATGCTAATTCTGAATATGCCTCATAAGAGTACACATGCACCCCACACAAATATACACTTAATTACTTTATAAAACAGATATTGCTGAAATCACAATCATTGAAAAAGAAATACTCGTCTGCTGTTTAAGATGACAAACTCAAGTTTAGTATTATACCAACATTGTAATACGAACCCGCTTCAAAATCCCTCGAAAAAGTTTTTCTCGCGACTGACTAATTTTTTGGAAGTTTGGTGGTCGAATATATTGAAAGCAATCAATGTTGAAAGAATCAAAATGAAACTTTAAACTGCATGGATTAGATTTCCAGTGGATCTAATCACTCAGCTATTAGGTGACGTTGATTCTAAATGATGGAATGGATGTTTCAAACAAAGCTTACAAATAAGGGCAGAAAATGAAATCCACGAAAGCATTCATATGTGACGGCTCAAATAAATGGTGCTAAAACCTTTCCACGTTATGTTGATTCAAAATATATAAACAGTATTACGGGACTAGGTCACCAGAGAGAAACACATTTTTTTCTGAGATCATGATTTCAGATCCCATGGAACTATTTTTTTGTGTAATCCGATCTAAATATGTTTGGTCTAGGGGAATTGATATTTACTGACATCAAATAGGCCTTCTTTTTCCTCCATTATCTCATAAGAGTACTCATATACACATATACACACTTTATCACCATATATTATTAAACTCTATCTGAAACAATAATTATTAATGAGAACTTATCATTCAATTTGACATGTTTCGTTAGTCGAGCTAATATCATCAGAAATGAGCGATGAAGTAGACATATCGGAGCGCACATTCACTCGTGAGTGTAAGTAGACAATCACAGCCAGTTGATAATAGGTCGCACACAAAATGTTCTCAAAATACAGATACACCACTGAAGATCAAAGATACAAGATACACATGAACACGCTCCCATACATACTCGTGAAATTCGACACTGTTCCTGTCGACGGACAAATTGATATAAGATATCCATCAAGCATCTCTATACATTTCTCAGATCTACCCGCACAGGAGACGTGCAACCTTACTCCAACTCACAATCAATCACATCCGACATACCGACGCCAATACTCACTTGCAGTTAAAAGGAGATTTATAAGAACCAATTAATGGCACATTCTTCACAGAAAGTCTTCAACATAGACACACCCCTGACATCATAGATATCACCTCAATCCGTGCTGGGCAATTATAAATCCATTATAGGTAATTAAATCGGATGACATCCACCCAACACCAGATATTATTGCAATGGCTGTTCTAAGCGCATGTAAAGACAAGTACTCGTATTCTTCGCTCATTTTTGGAGATGTTAGTATAACGAAACGTTTCAAACTGAATAAAGAGTTCTCGTATGTAATTACAACTTCGGTCTTCTATTATACTGCAGTCGGATGGATTCTAATCCACATTCATACATTGATCGTATATATATATATATATATATATATATATATATATATATATATATATATATATATATATATGCTCCTTATTGCTGATTCATTCTCATATTAACCCATCGTTTTTTACAGGTATATGCTATACAGTACAGTCAAAATTATCGTACACTATTTTCAAAAGAGACCTTTTTCATTTTTATGCTCTATCTAAACTACAAAGATATAAACAGTAATACATTTTGGATTCTGAATTTATTTTGATTTCTGTTCAAGGGAAATTAAAATCATTGTTGACCTCTTTTTCCCCTGGTCCGACCGTAAACCATCTCATGAGAGGATGTGTCCATTTTAACTCATTTATGGTAACTGGTCTCAAGTCAAATATGTTGCTCGTATTCGATATCACTATGGATGCTTGTGAAACAATGTCATTATGGAATCTTTGAACCCGAGGGAAGGGTACAAATGAAACTACCTAAAAGTAAAAATACCTAAAAATGTATTCAACATTAAGAAAAACAAACTGAATATTGGTAAAAAAAATGGTGAAAGAGTGTGCTCCTTTTAGCATTTGCATCCCAAAAGAACATACTAATCTCAGGAGTTCAGATATTTTCTTTCAAAATAAAACAAGAAAAATCCCGACGTTGTTTACATGAATTTTTACTTTTATTTTGCTTTCTCTCCCCACTCTTCCATTCAAGTACTTTACTCGTGTTTGCAAGTTGCAAAAAGTTTTAAAGGGACGAGCAGAGAGCTCCTATCTTGCAGTAACTATCCACTGTTCACATCAGATCTTGGTGTAAAGCAGTTACTTGGACCTCTGACTTACCAGCTGGCTGTTTAACTCAATGGTAAGAACTACCAAGGATCGAACCAGCATCCGGTTGGACGCAAACTTGACTTGACAAACAACAGTCCATTTCTTTAATTGCTTAATTTATTCACACCATCAGGAACTATTGACACATTATCCGAGAAACAACAGGGTGTCAGTCCAGATTGAATTTCAGATAAAAGTAATATATATATATATATATATATATATATATATATATATATATATATATATATATATATATATATATATATATATATATATATATATATATATATACATATATATACATAGATATATTGTCACACTATACTGAAACTCTATCTGAGACAATCTCCCACCGAAACGTCGATTAACACAATTTATCATCATTCAGTCGGAGCACATATCCATTCAATAATAATAATAATAATAATAATAATAATAATAATAATAATAATAATAATAATAATAATAATATATACATATACATATATGTATCGCCACCACCTCTATGGATACTTTTAACTCTTTTCAATTTGGTCTGAAAGGAAATTCGTTGCTTCGTTGCAAGTTATCAGAATTGTTTGTTAGGAGAAGGGAAAAGATGAGCTGACAGATCATAAATATTACAAAATGGACATTGCAATCAATTATTTCTTTTAGAACTTGCAAGATGATAGATAAGATATCAACAGGGACAATTTTTAATTTTATCTCTAATTCTCACCTTGTTTTACCACCAATGGTGTCGATTTGACAAGCACGCGAAACTGCGAATTTCGGTTGTTACTTATTTGAATTCCAGGCGATACCATAGGATTACTCCCACTCCGCTTCTGATCATGAAAACTTTGTTCGGAATTAATTGTTATTGAGTGTTGGAAGGATTATGCCGGGATCAAACTTCTGGACATAACCAAGTTGGAAACTGTAGGTGCTTATTGCAGAATCAGGTTGTTACAACCTAGTCAAAATCTGAGAATTGGAAGCTGTGCTGTGAGAATTAAATTTAGATCATCCGAATTTTATACTCCTGAATATTGGAAAGCGTAGGCAGGCCTCTTTTATTTGTGCCCTATACGCCTTGAAATTGTTTTATTATCCCAGAAATCGTCATATTGTTCCATAAACTGACTTGTACTCAAGAATATTTGATGCTTATTATATTCTCTGAACACAACTCAGTTATCTTTTCGTTTCAAAATGATTGTCTGAGCTTGCACAATCAACTTTACTTATGAGCTTCGCCCTTTAGCTAGGATACTTTGAGTGAACACCGGATATTTGATTTGGGTCTAGAAAACACAACGTGGGCAAGGAAAGCATCTGGTGTTAAGGGACCTCTGGCTAGGAGACACGTAGTTACATATTCAACATAATTCACCAGTTGTTTTCTTTATTGCAACTTTTACAATAATCAGGCTAAATATGAGTTGCAATGTAAAGCAAGCGATAAATTAAGATGGGAGTAAAAGTAGTACCAAAATTAAGAACAACGAACTGCTTTACTTCATCTACTAAAAACAATTAGAAATCAACAAGGATTAAGCATTTTCCCCTTTTTTTCTATTATAGTCATTGTTTTTATCTTCCTGTGAATATCTTTTCCCGCCCAACTCTCTCTCTCTCTTCAACATTTCGAATGGTTCAGAGAAAACATGAAACAATCGAAATTCTTTATTCTTCATTGATTCAAGAATTAATGGCAACGAGATAATTCTATCGATCAATGATGGGATTCTTTTAGCAATATTAGAAAGAGTTTAATTGAAAACCAAGATCAACAATCGTTTTGATAAAAATGATATCATTAATATTGATATAGTTGGGCGGACATAAAATCTTAGAGGGACGATTAAATTATAAGTAATACTAGTCATTTGATAACATGAAATTGAACAGCATTACTCTTTCAATTCACAAATAGAACACAAGATAATAAGATTGGTTAGTCACTCGATAAAAAACATCGCATGGCCTTTGTCTTTCAGCAGCATGTCATGTAGTGAGTGACGACTTCATTCCTAATTGATCATCCTCAACATGGCACGCTGACAAAAGATGTTGATCATATGAAGGTTTCTGTTGAGAGACTGAGCAAACCTGATGTATGACAGTTTTAAAACTTAGCTTCTTCAGTGAAGAACTCTTTTTTATTGTATAATCCTCAATTTGTATGGATTTCTCTAATGTTTCAATAGCGTATATAGATGAACAACAGAAAAATAGATTGTTCGATTAAAGCTAGGATAACGTGAAAATGACAAGAATAACACATCTAATCTCAAGCCAGCAGCTTCTGCAGCCAAGCTTCTGCTGAACAATTTTACCTTGGATGACTTCAGCTGAATTAGAGGAAAAATCTATCCACTGGGTGTCTGGGGATATCCATACTTTTCGCAAATGCATGAGACCAGGAGACGTCAATCCAGTTTTCTTGCTCATAACGCCAGAAACAACACGGAAGACAGCAGGTCACGATCACTGGCAATCTCAAATTTTTTGCATAAGACGTACCTCACATCACAGATATATAGAGCAGGAAAGAACTACCGGCTGACAAGTGAAAGAAGCTTATGCATGACTACGAGATAAATGGTGGAAGTCATTGACAAAGGATTGCTTTCAATATTATTTCCTCGTCATATGGTCTAGTTTTTCTTCAAAATTACTGCCATAAGTTGTCTTTGCCAAAATACTACAGGTATCCTATGAAATATCTTCATCATAAAAATTTAGTAGATTCCTTTTTTCTTAACTAGATATTGTGCAGGTTGAACAGAAAAATCACGGATATCAATAATTGTGACCAACGTTGGACGAGTAAAGAATCCTCAGTGATTAAAACTGTATTAGAGTCTGATGATAGGGTTGTGCAGTCACAGCTGATGTTTCCACTCAATCACATGCTAATCCTAGGCACAGTGGGCGGTCTTACAGAAGGGGAGTTACAACAACGACGATGACAACTTCATTCTGTTATTAATTTAGTATACTCATGGGCTTCTTCCATCATTGTCAAATCGTGGAAATTATTTCAAAGCAGACGAACGATTTCTATAATCTCCTATGGAAATCAATTGTAGAAATCACTCTGGAGCAGTGATTTTCTTAGAGAAGATATCAATCCAATCAGGCATTGTACTTCATTGTATTAATTCTTGGTGTTTCGCTATGCTTTTATGCGCCACCATATTTTTCTCCTTGTTTTAAGTATCCTCTTGAAAGAAGGAAAAGATAAATGGATTTTTTACTGCAAGATCATCAAAGAGGAATTCTTCTGGAGTTTAAATGAATGAAGCAAAATTTTATTGAATGAAAAATTCCTGTCCTATTGATCAGAGTAAAAGTAAAGAAAAAATAAATGTTACAGACAATGAAATACTTCGTTTTGAGACAAGACGTTATAGGCTACAAGTATCATGGGAAGGATAGTGACAATCGCTGTTATTCTAGTTTCTTGTTTCAAAATGGCGTCTGGTTTTATTGTTTTGATGCAAAGGCTTGCTGCAGTATCACTCTTGTGAATTCTATGTAATGCAGTTTTTGCTAAATGGAAAGTTTTTCATCGATAAACTGTAGTTTTTCTTCAAATTCTGTTTTGTAAGATTTGTGAGGAGAATTCACTGACACAAAAATATCGTATCCGTCGTGTGATACAAGGTCTGTACAGAAAGAATCGATGCATTCTGAAAATCTTTCATGTGGTAAAATTCAACCTTCTCGTTGAAAAAAAAAAAAAGATAATCCATTGAAATAAGAGTGAATGATGAATATTTACTAATTTATTTATCACTCAACTTAATAATCGAAACAAAATTACTCATATATAATGACATTTCAGACGTGGTTGAGAGCAGAAAGAATTAGAAAAGAGTCCCATTTGATAAAATCACATAATAAAATTTGGGCAAGGTCTTTATTGGAAAGAAATTTGCTTGAATATTTGTCTTTTTACATACCCTATATCTACACTGTAATCAAACAAATGAAAATAAAATATTGACGAAAAAGCAATATTTTTCTTTATTTCACAGTTGTAAATATTTCTGTTTTGAGGGCATAGTTTTGATCATTGTTAAGGTTATCCTCAGAAAATTTGAACATTTTTTCACCTCTAAGGCTTACCTATGCTGACATACAGAACAAAGAAAGCGATTTAGCACTACCATGGACTTCAAATTGACCCTCCCTATCTTCAAATCCTATTTACATGGACATCTTTGAAAAAACAAAATGAGTCTTTTTTTTTTAGATATAATGTGAATGTTGAAATTTCCTGCCCTCTAGCTCCTTTGGTGCGTGATACATACATACATAAAAACATAGCCAGCCAGACCAACTTGAAAACAAGAGAATATGAGCCGACAGTACTGATGACGGTTATTGTTTACAGTTTTTAATTCGTGCTTTTCAAACATTTTCTTATCTTTGTGATTCATCACGTCTGATCTTAGAATTTTGGCCCTAATCCGAATTCGAGATATTTTTTGGTTTGCTTTAATAATTGAGCCAGAAATAAATCTCGATTCTACTTTCAGTAGGTGATTTTATCTCCCCTTTTCCCGAGACGAATGACTAGAATATCCTAACTTCTCGATTTTTCACCTTCTTCTCTGTACTGTTGTCGATGGTTCGAAGATTTGTTCGTTTGGCAGAAAATCAGGATTGCGTCAATGCGCTTCTACAGATTCATCAAAGAGCATTTCTCTTCATTTCATTTTATTTATTGTATGTTTTCTTGTCTCGGCAATGGAATTTCCGATATAAAGTCCTGCCCGGAAAATGTAAATCAGACATTGAGAGAAAAAAAAAAGAAAAAAAAACAGGTCTGGTTAATCACTAAAAAGAAAGCGTCACATGATCGACGTCTTCTTGCAGCAGGCTGTGTTTTGGCGTAATCAATTGAAAACTTAAACGGAGGGATGATCAATGAATAAAATACTTTTCCTGCCTTTCGTTGGGCTGTATCCACTGAAAAAGCGTGAATATTCAAAAACAAAGCCCGGATGCTTCCAGATACAGAACAAAGGACCAATTTAGCGTAAAGTTAGATTTCAAATAGAGCTGTACTGTAGGACCTGGTTTTGGGGGAATTAGAAAGTTTAAATTCTCAGACTTCCAGCTCTTTTGGTGCAGTGATGCGTGGATAACCAGCAAACCAACTTGAAAACTGAGGGAATATATGTTGACAGTTTCTAAAAGGACTTTCATATTCCTACTTTGTTCAAATTTTCCTTTTCCCCGAATCCTATATGGCGTCCTTTGTTCTCTGATATTTCTAGTTATTTCTCTTTTGGTCACAATATACAAAGGAAACACACAGCGTTGTATTTTTAATCTAAAATGTTGAGATTATTTACGACATTATCTGTAAACCATGTGTCTCTTGTCTCAGTCCTTCTATTTCGGTTGGAATGTTAATTTAACGTAAATCCTCCTGATGCAGCGTTTTCTGATATAGTGAGTTATTCTTTAAATTTTTGCGCTAATTAATGCTTTGTTAGGAGATATTGTACCGCATACTGAAGCTAATTGCATTTATTTTAATTTGATTATTCGGTTTCATTTTTTACATAAGAAGAGAGAAAATTGAAGACACTGAAAGATACACGGCATCAGTCATCAAATCAATTTTCAAAAAGAACAGGGCATTAAAACTATAAACGAAGGTCTCAATTCAGTTCAGAAGCAAATAAGCAACACACACGAGGAAAAAAGAGATCAGTCAACAGACTGAGACAATATTGTCAAACGTGCCTAAGAAATCTATCAAAGACTTTACAATTTCAAACAAGGTCTACAAAATAATGAACAGGATACGCAAAACCTCATCAATAGCCACGGGGATTTCCAAAACCTAACTCCATGGGAGATGAAGCAAGCCATCAAACATACAAAGAAAGGAAAAGTCCGTGAACCAAACAACATCATTGATCTACTCGAAAAAGGTGGTAATATTGTCATTAGGAAACTTGATATTTTATTTAACTTATGACTAAAATAAAGTAAAATCCCGGAATATTGGAACACTACAACTATAAAGCTTTTATACAAAAAAGGAAACCCAAAAGACCTCAACAAATAAAGACCGATAAGCCAATTCAAAAACCATAGGAACAACCTGACTTTAGGAGAAGTTACTCGACCATGGACCATCTGCATTTGATAAATCAGCTGAAAAAAAAAGTAGCAGAATATGAGATGCAACTTGCTGTAGTATTTGTCGACTTCAAAAAAACCTTTGACTCAGTGGAAATTCGTATGGTCATGAAAGCCATCACCCTACAAGGTGTAGACCCTGTATACGTCAGAGTAAGGCAACATATATACAGTCACAGCAGCTTTTTATCGGGATACATAAAGACTCTGAGCCCTTTCAGCTCCAGAAAGGAGTAACACAAGGTGATACCAGCTCACAAAAACTCTTCATAGCCGGCTTCGAGATGATCATCAGAAACCTGGACCATTGTTTTTTTTTTCTCAAAAATACAATACAGTTTTTCTAGCTTAAGTATCATCAGTCATGAATAATAAACACTTTTGAATAGTAAGGAGAAGAATTCCCCGAAATTGACTTGAATAATGCTTAATAACTTGTGTCTCAATTATAGAAACCATCAACTAATATTGGTACCCTGACTATCAACACACACACACACACACACACCCCCACACATACACACACACACACACACACACACACACACACACACGCGTAGGTGTGGGTATGTGAATGTGTGCGTGCAGATGTTTCGGTGTCTGAAAATGTGAATCGTTCGTACAAACCACACTGATGGAGCTAAAGAGCTGAAAATTTCAATATTCTCTCGATATTAATCTTCCCCTTTGTTGTTGCCCAACAGCATTATCTTACGAAAATTGAAACAATTTCCAATTGATAACACAAGCATGGCACAGTGCCAATAGACGTTGCTCAGGTGGCAGTTTCCATTCAGTAACTAACCAGACCTGTTATACATGACGTTTTGATATACGCATAAGTTTATTGACATGATTTTCTTTTAGATGTGACGAGCTTCCGGCTGGCTAATCTTGTTAAATTAGAACGATTAGAAGCAATTCGGAGCAGAAAACACGTGAAAAGATGAAGCAAGATCAGATAACATTCGTGTTTTTCTAGTCAACGCAACTGAACAGATCGTGAATGTTTGGTAACCCTGAAGAATTAGTTTAAATGGCTCAACCGTTTGAGAGAGTTTTAATTTAGAATAGATATATCCCATGATCTCAAGCGAATGCCTGAAACCATGGATAACACAGAATGACATACATGTACTATGCATTTTCTATGATTGCATATGAACACATATAGATATGTATGAGAGTGAGTTTAGTTTAGAATTGAAGCAAAATGCAGAATTTACAAATGATAATTCAACAGAACAATTATAGCAATATAATGTAATAGATGTATAAAGTAATGTTAAAAATAAAAGATGTGTTTTTAGCGACCTCAACGAATGAATCCCTATGGCGAGTCAAGAACTATAATCTTGTTACTTCAAGGAAGCATTTTATGACTAATCCTTGGAAAATCCAAATTGCCAGTATTACTTCTCTTGTTCTTTGAGACCTTTTTTTTAAAAACTAAAACTTATTAATTGTTTATTTCTTTGGTTGACAGCAGATAACTTGAACTGCCGAAAGCGAGTCAGCGGATGAAGGGGTTCTACTGCACTGACGTACACATTTGATATAAATCTGTGCTTCAGCCAATTAACTCTGCCTGTACAGATTGTAACAAAGTGTATTGAATTTATGGGAATACTTTTATTACATAGACGCCTATAAAAAGCAATGCCTTTCTCGTCTTTCAACTTTTACGATGACAGCTTACTTCATTAATATATACATAAAACGCTGACATACTCCATCGAAACAAAAGGAAATAGCTACGTCTAGAGCAACCAGATATCACACACACACACACACACACACACACACACACACACACACACACACACACATATGCACACACACACATGCACACATACTCACAAAAATCATCAATTGGAAAACAGCATGAATACAATACAAGTTTATATTCCATTACTACAATAAAGAGAGGGAAAAAAATTCGTTCCATCCATTCTTCATCGGTTGGAGCAGTACATAAAAGACTGAATTATTAGCAGAGGAATAAAGGGTGAAAATTCACTGTGTGTAATAAGAACAAATCAAATGTTATTGATATGAAAGAGCTTACGGATTGCATTTGGGTGTTTGATATATTTTACACATACAAAAATAAAATATAAGTAAAAAAATTAAAGATGAAAGATGAGTTATGCGTCAAAAATGCTATGAACTGCCGAGTAAAATCAAGTTGTGGATATATGCATATATAAACACACACTCACACACACACACACACACATATATATATATATATATATATATATATATATACATATATATACATATATATATATATATAAACATATATATATATATATATAAACATATATATATATATAAACATATATATATATAAACATATATTGATATACATATATATGTTCATCATTTGGGTGTTTTCATTATTTTTATTGAAAATCTGAGCTACTTATATAGGTAATCACTTTTGTGATTGTTAGCTGGACGTTATTTGTAAAAAAATCTAATCATAGTCTCCTTTTACTGATGGCTGCGTCCCGACGTCAGATGGAACAGAAATAAAGACAGATAATATCAAGTTCAAAAAGGTGCAAACTGATTCAGTTTCCTCTCATGAATGCCACTGAAAAGTCATTGACATCTCAGAACTTGCAATGAAAGGAAGACATTTTTCCGAGCAAATTAGAAAGTGAAGTAAGCAAATTGAAAAAAAAATACGGTAAACAATTTGAAAACTACAGCAACAAAACTTCAAGATACACTGGCCAAATCTAAAAATACCGCAAGAAGATTAAAATTTACGGTAATCAAATTAAAGATAGACCAACCAAATTTCTGATTGCGTCAAGAAAATATCAAAATACATCAAGCAAATTGAAAAATACCCCAGGTAAATTGAAAATCTAAGCCTATATTCAGTTCGGTTGTTTCTCCGCATTTTTTCTTCATTTACCTGGCGTATTTTCAATTTCGGTTGCCTAATTTTTTGCTTTGCTTGTCGTATGTTTTCAATATTTCGACGTATTTTTATAATTTGGTTGCCATAATTTTCAATTTGAATGCTATATTTTAGAATTCGCTGCTGTATTTCCGTTTTACTTTCCAATTAGCTTACTAAAATGTATAGTAAACCCTATATAAAAGGATACTTGTTTTGTATTTCGAGGTTGAGCATGACGTGCACTTTGCATGGTTCTTAGTTTCAGGGTTAATTTTTTGCTGAGATTCCATGTTTTAGCTCCATAGGTGACTATCAGTAGAATACATTGGTTGTATACCCTTCTTTTTAGGACTAGTGAGATTAGGTTCTTAGAAATCGAGCTTCCTCTACCAAAAACGTGCCAATGATTTCCATATATCTTTATATAAAAACTATATATCTATGGAAATCTAGTGATGCCTTTATGGTTACGTCTCCACGTGTGGCGGCTGAAAGATTATTATATGTATACTAATATACAATAGATGTATATGACAGATTTATTACTAATAAATTCACCCGCTGGATAAACAAAAACAAAAGAAAAAAACAAACAATCAAACAAAAAAACATAAATCTCTTTTTGTTATTCTATATACTGAGAATCCTCAGTTTGACGGATCCTAAATTTTGGATCTTATTCCTTAGTATTCTATTTACAATTTTATATTAACAAATGATTTTTAATCATCCTTAAAATGGATCTCATTTATAGGGATAAGAATCTCCATGAAAAATTTTAGAAAATATTTTAGGGTCACAGCCCAAAAAAGATTACGAACCACTGAAATACATCCTAAAAAAAATGAATAAATATTACGTATTCATAATCATTGTTTGATCATTCTATATTCCATAGTACTGTATATTACTTCGATCTTTTGACTTCAAAATGGTGGAAAACTGCCCCCCAAATTATCCACGTATTTAACAACTTTTTGGCATTACAAAACATCTCCCATTCTGTTTTTCAGCTGGTAAGTCGAGGGTTTACGGTATTTGTGAGAAGTGAGTTGTTTGTTAACAATTCTCTTAAGATGAATATTTTCCTACATAAAATGCTTTCCCTGCTATTTGAGAATAAGGTGTTCCTATGAAAACCTTTGATAAGCTGAATGACGTAAAGCAAAGAATCAATTACCATCGATTCATATAGGAACATTTCCCAGACCCAATATATGGGGATGATGGCATGTTAGACTTTGTTGGTATGGTCGGAGGTACAGGATACCAGGGTGTAGAAGAAAGAGAACAAAGGGGGAATATGCGCATTTGCCTTTCTACAAAGCAAAGGATGATCGCTATTTTCGCTAATTGTCTTTTCCCTTGAAAAAGAAAAAGAGAAGTAAAAAGAACTTCCAGAAAGCTGGGGGGGGAGGACCATTATTGCTTTCTTTTCCTCTTTATTCACTGCTTCCATTCTCAACATCACATTTTTTTGTTTCCTTTTCTTTGCTCGTCTCTAAATGCTTGAAAGTCTACTTCGTTTATATGTGTATATGTATGTATATATATGTATATATATGTATATATATGTATATGTAGATATGTATATATAAATATGTATATGTATAGATGTATATGTATAGATGTATATGTATGTATATATATGTATAAGTGTATATATATGTGTATATATGTATATATGTATATATATATGTATATATATAAATATGTATATATATATGTGTAAAAGTGTATATATATATATATATATATATATATATATATATATATATGATTTGGACTGGTGGTATAACTGGCTATGGTGGATTTTTCCAATGGGTCTCTCTCTCTCTCTCTCTCTCTCTCACTATATATATATATATATATATATATATATATATATATATATATCAGGCGCTGTGGGTGCAACAATGCAATTCGATGGCTGATGATCTAAATATTCATTCCTTATCATATTTGAAAAGCCTCCCTAAATTTTCAATGGAAGGGCAATTTGCAATTTGCAATCAATTGTGAATTGATTCAATAGTTTCTCTGTGGTGACATAAACACTTTTTCTATTTTGATAATTTGAACTTTTTCAGTGATCACTGCCTAACAAAGGATGTTAGTGAAGTAACATAGTGATTGATCAACCATTTCCCCATTTTTGTAGTTGTTTCCCTCAACACTACATGTTACCAAAAGATGTTGATCATGTAGCAGTTTCAGTCGAACGGTCAACCAGACCTGATTCAACTTTTTGTCTCACTCTTTTTCTTCTCTACCCCCATCTACTTTTTCCATCTTTCTTTGTAAACTTATCCAGTTGCTTCTTCACAATTTTTCTACAACGGTAATTTCATATTTGTTCGCTTTTGCTTTTCGTTCCTTAGATCTCTCACCTTTTCTTTGCCGATATCTTTCAATCTCCATCATATCTCTTTTTTCAGTCGTCTCTTCTCTTTCTTTCTTTCTTTCCTTCACTCTTTCTTTCTTTCTTTCTTTCTTTCTTTCTACGTCATCAGCTTTTTTTTTTCGCCTTCTCATTCTTTGGATTTTTTTCTTCTCTTTTCTTTTTTTTAAATTCCTACCTCAATTTCCTCAATTTCCTTCTGCTAACCAGGATCCTGTTCTTTCGAAAATATATCATTTAATCCAATCCTTACCATATCTTGTTTCTCCAAATTATTTACTTCCTGTTTCCACAAATTGCGAAAACCCCATGTATTAAACAACATAGCTTTTTTCAAGACTTGCAGTGCATGTTGAGTCCATTGACGCTTTTCACTGGATATTTTATCTTTTTTGCTCTTACACAATCAGATATCAGAAATTTGTTTGGACCATTATGTGATCTTACAAGGAATGAAAAATACATGTATTATCGTAACAATAAGAAGTATATTTCTTCTCTTTTAAGAGCTTCAGTTTGCCATCACATTCTGGGGATAATCGAAATAGTTTCAGATGGCTGGCTGATTATTTTATCTCTCTCGATTATCTTAGTTTACATCTTTATTAACTATTTCATTTCTGGCTAAAACATAAATCTATACTCACAATACTGTTATGAGATCAAAATCAAAAAATCAAATAAAGAGCAATTCAGCAATAAAAAATTGAATGATAAAAAGATTCTGATACTTCTAATCTAAAAAAAAACAAAACGTGATACAGTACACCCTTCAATTCTCTAAATAATAATATCATTCCGAAAAAAATCAATTAAAGGTCCATGCCTGGACACAACATGCATCGTTCTGACAAAAAATACGTAAATTTTCAGGCAAATTAAGCCTTTTAGCCCATTAAAGGGAGTGTTGCTATACGCCCACGACCTCTATGAGCGCGCCGTAAAAAAACAATGGACTGGTTCGGTGAAGGAACTGAACAGAACTTTGATAAAATATGCCAGGTCACAGTTCAACTGGAGCAATGCCTCGGTGATCGATTTGTGAAAGTGTGTCACTTTAGTACGAAGGAGAGCCGAAAAATTGCTTGGTTAATAGTTTTTTATTTTAAATTTTTCTGACATAAATAAGCGCATTGGTTCCTCCGTGAAAGACGTGATCGACCGGGGCAGAGAGAGAGAGAGAGAGAGAGAGAGAGAGAGAGAGACAGAGAGACAGAGAGACAGAGAGACAGAGACAGAGAGACAGAGAGAGGGGGGGGAGAGATTGGAACAAACCACTCCTTTCTAAGCTTTGTCCCATTGAGAAGTATAATGAAAGAATGGTTTCTCATTTCATGCGGATATTGTTTACAATAATATTTCTACTACTACAACTACTAATGTAGGGGAAAATAAGCTAGTCACTCAATAGAAACTGTCACATGACCGATGTCTTTTGGCAGGATGCCGTGCTGATTTTCAATAATTGAAATATTTCAAAAAGCCTTTTGTTGGTCATCGATCACTGGATATATTCTTGATTAAAAAAAAACAAAAACAAAAACAAAGCGACTAACAAATGTACTATTGGATACAAACTAAGTGACTAATTCAGCATAAACTTACATCATAAATAGAACCTACCACTGAGATCCCATTTTGAAAGGGATATTTTCAAAAAACAGAAACACGTTGTTTTTTTATATTAGAGAGTAAATGTTGCAGCTCTCTATTTCCATCGGCAAAGCTTCATGTGAGGCATATGCATAGCCTGCCAGAATCACCTAAGAACAAAATAAACTGATTTTCGATTTTGAAGGGTTTTAGGGAAAATACACTTCTTGCAATAAAAAAAAATCATTTTATGCTGAAATACAATGCACTGAAATTTACAATAAATTCTAACGTGACGCCTGTTTTTATCTTACTTAGATCCATTCCAGAATTCTATCTGTTTCTTTTTTCTAATTTCTCGCTCTTTTTCATAAAGCCTTGACGGAATTTGATTTCTTCTTTTAGCCCTTTCATATTTTACATCCTTATTATCAGTTTTTTGAGTCTCATCTCATTTTACATTCTGCATCATTAAACAGAAAACTACGAATATCGTCAGCCCACAAAATACCAAACATTATAATATTTTCGACTATTCAATTCTTTGTTCAGATTTTTTACTTACTTTTTCCATTGCAACTCATTTAGACAGTCAGTCATCATCATCACCACCACCACCATCATCATCATCGGTCCTCTACTATCCGTCGTTGGACTGAGACCTACCTTAAGATTCACTAAATCTCTCTTTCGCGGGCGTTGAGTCACCAATATCTTCTAAACCTGCCCAAATATTCCTGATTTTCTGCTGGCTACAATTCTGCAAATAACAATTGGGGATCTACGTCGTGATTCGTCATGTGGTTATCTAACTTTATCAAAACATAGCGTTGGATGGTTTTTTGGTTTGAGAGTCAATCTCCGGTTGTACTGAGTAGCATGTTTGCGCTCCATGGGTGACTATCACGGGGGTGCACTGGTTTTAGGTACTCCTTATCAAAACTATTGAAATGTTTTCGTTTTTCAAACATGCCATGCTCCAGCTAAGCTTGCTAATGTACTATAATTCTTCACTTGATTTCTCCTTCTTTCATAAATACAAGTTCTATGGGAAACTCAAACGCAAACACGGAAGGGGTTACTAGAGCACTACCCTACTGACTGAGCCATTGATGTAACTATATCCAGCAGGAGATCCAACATCCTGCATCATCCCTAATCATTCGAATAAACGTGAACATTTGTAACCATCAACCGAAACTGTCACCTGAACTATCAACATCAGCTTATTGAGTTTTTTTTTTACCGGTTGGTTGGTTGAATTCCTGAATGAATATGCATAAATTACGTGTACTGGCAGCACAAATAAAGCCAGAGGTCTAACAATCTAAACATTTACTCATTACGTTTGAAAAAAAAAGCGTTTTTGATGATTATTGATTTTTATTTGGAACCTAATCGAATATGCCGTTTAATTCAACATCAAATTTAACTTTAAAAAGCATTGCCTACATTGAAAGTAAAAAAAGAAAGAAAAAAGAAAAAGTAAGGAAGAAGTGTCAATTTGACGTCGTGGTCAGTTGCAATTAAATTCTATTGGCCACTAAATCTGGCAGTAACGAGGATCAAAGTCACTTTAATAATTAATTTCTTATCGATTCGTCTGATCTTAAAGTGGTTCGTCTTATGTTTATCGAAACAAACCAAAACCAAAAATTTGTGCACACAGATACACATTTTCTCACAAACGTGCATGCACACACACACACACACACACACACACATACACCTATATATATATATATATATATATATATATATATATATATGCGTGTGTGTGTATGTGTGTGTGTGCGTGCGTGCGAGTGTTTGTTGAGCCGAATTGGTGAAATTGTCTAATTGGCAATTTTTTTCTTTTTTGTAAAATAGTTTGATTATATGAACTTTTGATGGTAAAAAATGATTGTTTTACTTCCTTATTTCGAAGAAAAAATAAACGTTTGATCGAGTTGAAACCATGCATTTATTTTTTATTTCCAAGAAAAAATAGTATTTACAATTCTTTTTTTCAAAGTGGTTGATTTCACAAACCTTTCAGTGTAAAACAGTTGTTATCTCATACCATTGTTCTGATTTAAAGAAAAATTCAACTTTATTTTTCTAAAAAGGGTTGAAACTTCGCCAATTAAACAATTTTCACTGATTTGGCATAGAACATACATACACATACACGCACAAGCATGCACACACAACACACACACAGACATGCACACACAAATATGTGTGCACACATGTGTTGATATGTGTGTGTGTGTATCATGACGTGTTCATGAAAAAGCCATAGAGTTAGTCTAATACTACACACACACACACGTGTGTATATATATATATATATATATATATATATATATATATATATAATGGCTAGCTGTGGAGGAGAATTATTTTTTGAACGTTTTCAGCCATCTTGAATACCTTGAACTGTTTGCAGGGCATTGATGCAACCTGGCGACCAATCTTGGGGGAAGTTTAATGCACATACGTGAACAAACTCTCTCATCATGGAGTATTAATCCAACAGTGAGATGCCATTGAGTGAGCGTGTGTACTGTGTCTCTGCTGTCCATTTTTTTTTTGCATTTTGCGCAGCATCGTTTTAGTAAATCTTCGTACAATCCCTCCTCTGCCCATAAAAGTGAAGATTTAGCTCCCTGAGACTTTTAGTGTTTCCGTAATATATTTCAAACGATAGGGAAATGAATATCAACTCTATCAGAGGTGACAAGAAGAACCTTAACGATTAGAAAACCATGTGTACCCATATTTTTCTTGTACTTCGTGTGATAAACGTGTTTAGTTGAAGCAAATCGGTTTTGCTAAATTAATCGGAAAGACGAACTGAAAGAACTAAGCAAGAAAGTTGATCTTCACATGAACCTAAGTAAAACAAATGTTTTGTACCACAAACACGTGAATGGTGAAGAAACAATGATTAAAATCGAAAATGCAGAGTTGGAGGAAGTAGAACACTTGGAAGAGCGAATATAAACGAATTCCCCAAAAAGAGAAATCAAGTGAAGAATCATGTTAGTAAGCTTGCTGTAAAGCAAGCTCATCTTGTGAGAACCAGGAGATATACTATTGGCAATAAAAATGGACTACAACCAATGCACCCCTCAAAGTCACTTATAGAGTAGAAAAATGGAATCGAACCAGAAGATTGGCTCTCGAATTGAAAACAATACAATATGCACGGAAAAGTAATATGCTCAACACCATTTGGAGGTATGACAAGTAAGTCTAGTATATTACAGAAAAACAGGAATCCGAGATATTATAGAATATATTAGAAAACTCAAACGGCAACGAGCTGGTCATGTTGCAAGAATTTCAGATTACTGCTTGACATTGCGATTCATAACGTAAATCTCAAGAGATCATATGCAAAACCGTAATTGGCCAAAAAAAAAAAAAAGATAGCGTGACAAACCAGACTAGTTGATAAAGTATTGGCTCCGTGACGCCCGTGATAGAGAGGTATGGCGAATTTCGAGGAATGTAAATATTCCACAACGGACAAAAGGTTTGATGATGATGATGATGATGATGCTGATGATGATGATGAATGACAACTACATAGAAAGCCACTCATTTATTTCTCTGTTCGTTCGTCTTTCCGACGTAAACGTGTCTTTTCAAACTTGGCTAATAATAACCTCCTATTTTCATGCGTCCGTCATTCTAAAAGCGTTTGTCACGTCAAATGTATCGCAAGAAGCAATTCATTGAATTACGCTGAAATGTGTGCAATTAGAAACGGTAAACCGATACTGTCAACATAGGTTTCTTCAGTTTTTAAATTGATCCGGCTGACTGGTTTGCTATGTATGTATCACACGTTAAAATCGCTCTAATAGTGTAGGTTACCGGCTGAAAACCAATAAAAAAAACCTTTATAATGTCCAGAAAAAAAAATTTCAAGCCCATCCCCAGATTTTTAGTGGTGCTGTTCAATTTTGAATGTAAGTTTATGCTATATTGGTCCCTCAGTCTTTGTCCAGCAGCATTCATGTACGTTTATAAAAATGTAGACTTTTTAAAGTGATCACTACTCAACAAAAGGCCAGAGAATTAAACACCTCCATTGATCATCCCTTTTCCAACCTTTTTAATTGAACATCCCCAACATGGCATGCTGTCAAAAGACGTTGGCAAAATGACCGTTCCTATGGAGTAACTAACTCGACCAGTTGCTTTCCTTTTTCTTCATCTAAAGACTCTGAAAATGAATGTTCTTAGAATGTGGGGGTGTCCAAAAGGTTCCTTATTGGTCGACTGGGAGAGAAATCGAGGTGATTAACCAAAAAAAAAAAAAAAAAAGAAACCAACACGATATTTCTTTTTCGGAAAGAATATTATCGAATTAGATATTAAGGGGAAGGCAATATATTTAGAAAATGATGCACTTCATTTGAATGCCTAAATATAAGTCGGTACAAAAGTAAGGAAAAACGATTTATCTTATTCTCTTTCTCTTTCTCTGTCTGTCTACCTCTCTCTCTCTCTCTCTCTCTCTCTCTCTCTCGTCATACTACGATTGTATTTTTGTTGAATCAATATGCAAGACTTCAATACAAATCTCTTTCACATTTCCGTATCATCATCATCATCATCATCACCATCACCACCACTACCACCACCACCACCATCATCATCATCATCATCATCCTTCCATCTCGTGTCTGAGTTTTTCTTACTGCGTTTTACCGTCCCTTGGGTGCCAATCGGTTAGCATTTTGCACAATCTGCTGTTATCTCTGTCAGTCCATCTCCATCATCCTAATATACATATATATATATATATATATATATATATATATATATATATATATATATATATATATATATATATATATATATATATATATATATATGCATTATAATATTCGAAGTATTATCTCGTTATTACACGGAAATGTGTCACCCAGCAGTTCGAATCACGCAGGAAATGTAATTCTGAGAAGGTATAGAAAAAAAAATCTGTTTCGTAACTCATCTAGAAATTAACAGTAACCCACTCAAGTGTCACTACATACAATTTGCGAAACTCGGCAGTAGCTAATTGTTTGGTATAAAGGTTTACTAATATTTTCTCAAGTTCCAAATGCAATCTGTTTGGTAAGTATCCTCTCATTTTGAAATATGGATACATAACTTTGCAATCAATCGAATCGATACTATTTGAAGCTATCAGCTTGGCCATAGACTTATATAAAAATATGAACAGAATGAATGAGAGAGTGATAGATAAATATGGACTGAAGGAAATATCGTGATCTGCTTATATTCAAAATCTTTTAAGTACGGTGGTGTTTTCTGTCCACCAGTATTCGAATTCAAAGCTAAAATTCAAGCTTGATACCTGACTAAGAAACCATTGACCAATGCTCAACTCTCTCAACCATCCATTGTGCATAGGGAAAGAAGATATAGACAGATCGATGATCGGTAAATGGTTACATCGGCTCATTTTAGCCCATTAAACACCTCGATTTTCGAACACTTATGAACCATTTAATTCAAGTTGCTCTACTCATTATCACTTCTTTCCTCTCGTTTTTTCCCTGTCTTCCCCACCTCCTGCTTCTTTTACGTCCGTTGGAAAATCTTCCTCGTTAATCTCAATTAAATTGTTTTCATTTATTCCTCTGCATTATTGTTCACGGGTCAGAACCCACGCTGTATTTTCGTACCATTGGGAGCCACTAATTACAGCGTTCGGTTTGATCATAATCGATACAGCTTTCCTACAGACTATTTGTATCTCGGACCTTTGTTTGTCACTTGGTCGCATTTGCTTTTATTCGATTTTCCTAGACAAGGAGTGTTAGAACGCACCTCCCCCTCAGACCTAACAAAAATTGATCTCAATTTTATCTATCATCAATTTCTGCATCGAGGTAGGTATATAAATAGATATTATAGATCTTACTGGCACAGGACCGTGGTGATTGAGCACCCACAATGAATTTAATAGACAGTTGCTAGATACATGCAAGCTGCTAAAGAGAGCGCCATCAAGAGGTATTTTGAAGAGTTATTTCCTTCAAGTTTTGATCAGTGTGACACAAGGCCCCTACTTGAAGCATTTACAGTGAATCGAACAAAATGACATAAGATTTAAACACTATCTTTTTGTTATATCTCTGAATTTTTGAGATGAGGTATTATTATCATTTCTATTAATGTTCGGATCATCCTCATCTTGGTTGAATGCCGTAGAGTACAACGGCCGAAACGTTGTATGAAAAACAACCAAGATGAGGATGGTCCAAATATTAATAGAAATACTATCTCTTCAGGTCTGTATGAAAAGCAACTTTTGTTGCAACAGTTTTTTTTGTTTTTTTATATCCCTATAGTGGGTTTTTGTTGAGGGGGGATGGTTTTAAATTGCAAAGTAATTGTTCTGTTAAATTAAGAACTTAGTTTGTGCCAAGTCGCTTTTGAAGTTGATCTTTTTTAAACTTAATTTTTTTTAGTGATTACAGCCTGACAAGGAAAAAGTAATTCATTCATTGATCAGCTCTTCTACATGTTTTATTATTCACCCCCACCAAAACATACTGCCAAAAGATGTCTTTCACGTGACAGTATCTGTTGAGAGACAACCCAGTCTGTTCAAATCTATTTGACTCGAGCATCAAGGATACAACAGTATATTGTCCTTTGGTACTGAAATCACTATACCAATGAATGATCCGTACGATAAGCTGGAAAACCATCAATCTAAGCTAGACGTTCCTACAGATAGAGAAAATGTCTGGATTGGTGTGACACATATCTCTTTTAATGGAGTACCCGAGAAGGAACAAATTCCCTACACGAGTGAATCGTCTCCGGAAAAGAACTAGCAACCATCATTTCGTTTAAATATAATTGACTAAGCCTAGGTTACCATTTTCACTTTTCAGCAAGCATTTTCTTTTCTTTCGTCTTAATTTGATGTAATATATATATATATATATATATATATATATATATATATATATATATATATATATATATATATATATATATATATATATATATATATATGTGTGTATATGTATATATATATATGCATATATATATATACATACATATATATATATATATATATATATATATATATATATATATATATATATATATATATATATATATATATATATATATATATATGAGATTTAGCCCCATTACCTTGTAGAGTTGATCTGCGACGTTATCTTGCTAAGCATCCTGTCACAAGAAATGCCTAGATATTTAGAAAATGGTGTTTAGTCGGGTAAAAGGATAACAGTCATCCATGAACTAGGGTTGAACTGACGGAACTATCGAGTTGATATTGATACACTATTACTTTGCAGAAGGCTTTATATATATATATATATATATATATATATATATATGTGTGTATATAACTATATATATATATATATATATATATATATATATATATATATATATATATACACCAGTGCTTCTGGTCATACTGTTTTGTCCACAGATTCGAAATGTAGCATCAATACTCCCCTACACTCCTTCTGAAAATGTCTTTATTCTTGTAAAAAGTATTTTTTCTGCTTTTTTGGGTGTTGTTCTAGCGGGTTTATTCATTGCTTCTAGATTCTCCAGAATCTACATTTTTTCTTGATATTTTTCACCTTATTTTAGATGCTTTCCAATTGAAAATGCCAGTGACGTCATAAATAGAATTTATTCTAACCGTATTTATTTTACAACGGAATAAATGCACATTACTTCAAATTTTGACTCTACGTTGTTCAATCATTTTTCTTATATCTTTTTTTTTTCAGTAATACTGTTATCCCAGTCTCAACGTTCGTTTGAGAAATCAATTATTGATTACAGCTTCACAAGCTATTATTGCAATATATCTACGATCAAAGGCGCTGCTGCTGATTTTGGGTACATACTTCAAAAACGAAGGTTAACATCAGGGATACGGCTGTCTCCAGCAACGCTACAGGGGACCTATTTACTTAAGGATCGACAGAAAATTATTGAGAAAGAAAGTTTAAACAGGAGCAAAGATATCCGTGTGCAGGATGGATTTCAAAGACAATGAAAGATTGGGGGTATAAGGCATTCTTTCATCCTATACTGTCATCTATTCCGCAACGTTCACTGAAATTTCGTGACAAAGACAAGACACCTTTTCCACTGCTGAGAACTACGATATTCCCTTGGGGAAGAAATGACCCATGTCAAACATCAACAGGATGGGGACAAATGTCTATGACTCATGTGAGATATGAGAATGACTTTGAGTGCGCTGATAAGGACGTGGAAAACAGAGATGAAAAAAAACAAAAAACGACGCATTAATGAATATATGTATATCTATATGTATATCTATATATCTATATCTATCTATCTATCTATCTATCTATCTATCTATATATATATATATATATATATATATATATATATATATATATATATATATATATATATATATGTATGTATAGCAGTTTGAGACCCATACCTCTGAAATGACTGTCATAGAATTCGAACATGGAGTCTTGTAGCAACATCCCTATCTACCTGACATTTACTATACATATTATCATCTTCGCAAGCATTTTGAATTTAATAACCGAGATAAAATGTCCATTAATAGAGAAGCTACGATTCGTGCTTCTATCGAATTTGTCACCACTGAACTGAAATGATTTCATATAGATGGCATATAATCCTTAGAGGATCGATGAACATGGTTGTTGCTTTGAATTTGTCGTATATTCAATAAATATATCCATTTTTTTTGTTTATATCATTTTTAAACTTGATATTCAAAATACAGCATATCTGACGTAAAAACCAGACAGAGAGAGAGAGAAAGAGAGGGATTTGCTATCACAGTCAATGATTGAACAATTGTAGCTTTAAAATTTGAAGTCATGTAAAAAAGATGTCTTCAAAATAAAAGAATTTCATCAGATTCATTCATATGTTATCAATAAACCCGCCATGATAAAGTCCAACCCAAATCTTTTTTACCAAGTATTAAAAAGGAACACTTTCAGACGAGATTTAATGAACTACTGATGCCGATTTTAAAATCTGCAAATAAAATGGTATGACTAGGGGCGCTGAAACACACCAGCTCTTTAACCAACTCACAAATACATACGCAAAAACTCAAACACATGCACATAATATTGTTATATATACAACGGGTTGCACCTTTTTACAGCATACTCATAAGATTATTACAGAAAAGGGTATATTGCTGTTTGTGCATAAACGTATTCGATTAAATCAATCGGGGGAAATAGGATACAATTTCATTGAGAATTTTTTATGCACTGCTGAGTACCGTTAATAACTTTATTGAAACATGCTTAGATTTTCCGGTATCATAGTTTGAATTTGTTTTCACGCGTACATATCAGAAATAAAAACTGAAACACCTCGGAAAATATAGCAATCAGCTTACAGGTACCGGTGACGTCAGTGATTACTACTACAGTCATTCGAAAACTATCTGATGACCCTAAAGCTCAATTCAGAAGGAAAAGCTTATTATAATCACGGATTAAGTTCTCAAACTGCTAATTCCATCAAAATCAATCGGTTCATAAGATTTTATTTGAATTCAGCTTCCCATGTATATCCCTCGATCAATGTTATCAGCCAGTTATTAAAAGCACTGGAAGAGAACGGTCTTAATAAGTGGCTCCATTGGTATATAAGTTGGAGATGGTCATCAACCTTCAACTGTCTGTCGTTGGACATAGATATTCCTAAAGATTCACCGAATCTCTCATCGGCGTCACGGCTTTAATTCTTGTATAATTCGCCTTGCGATCTCATCACACACTGATTACAAGCAGTCGTCTGATATTCTTGCAATATGACAAGCCCATTGCCATTTGAGTTTTGCAATGGTATCCAAGATACCAATTTTCATCTTCTGATTTATAGTGCTACCCTGTCATTTTTCCATGTTATGGTAGACATTATTCCAACCTATAAACGTTACATAATTCTCAGGTGGAAGGGCGAATATTTTCGTTAGGTTTCATGTGAAATCGGTGGAAAATCATCAATAAGGTGTAATGAAAAAGCGATATATTATCTCTAAGATAAATTTTAGAGATGAAAGAGGTAATATATGAAGATCAAGAAAAAGAAACGTCAGAATTTTGGGAAAAAAAAGTCGGTTTTGTTAGCACCAATATCGTTTGCCGTAGTTTAATTCTTACGATGTTCAGACATTTTGCAAAAAGTAAATTGAAACTAGTGTGATTTGTCACTCAATAGAGACCACCATGCCCCCAATATCTCCAGGGGGGATCAATGAATGAATTACTTCCCTAACAGAGTTCAAATTTCCATAAGTGGTGCTGAGTATGAAGGGGCAAATTTGTATAAACTTCCATTGAAAAGTGAACCTTTAGAATTTATAGGAGAGGGATAAAAAAAATAAACGCTTTTATCTAAATACAATGGGAAATGGATGTTTAAACTTTTGTCCCTTTAGTTTCATTACTGTGGCATAGATGCTTGATTCATGCGTGCATAGCCAGCCCACCACACAGACAGACATAGGTTGTCAGTTTTGGTCAATACATGTACATAACATCGAATATCAAAAGGAAAGAATTGATTTAAAAAATTTTTTATACATATTTTAGCAATATTGTAAAATAATCAGTCATATCTAGCTGGTATATGGTTAATTTGGCAATACTGGAAGAAATCTGTCAACAGGAAGGGTATAGGGTCGGGGATGTGGTCCCATTCGGTAACTCCCTGTCCATCATGTGTAGAAGATGCATCAACTGTTCCATCTTACAAGGGAATAAATAAAACGTTGAGAAATAGATTCTTAATAACTGGGAAAAAATACCGACCATAAAAGCATACACATCACCCTTGGGAAATGAGTGCATTATCCGTAGAACTAAAAACTTTACAACACAAAATGAAAAAAAAATAATACAATCAAAGCTGAAGAAATAAAAATGCTAAATATTTTAGGTAGATATTTTTCAGATTTATTTTTATTCATATCATTGTTTTCCTGCAAATACTGAAAATATAAGAAAGATTAAGTGCTGTTTGAACTCCATAGAATATCACGTAAAATAATTCGATGAGATGATTTTCTTCTTATATTTTCGCTTTGTTAATTCTTCTTCTACGAATATATCTACATAATACCCACACGTTGCATAACTGAATCACAATAGCCTGCATGTGTACCAGAACTTGTCAGAAATCATTTGGAGATACATAAAACTATTTTCAAAATACCAGCACAATATTTTGGCATTGTTGGTCCAAAATCAACAGAGAAACCTCTCCCCTACCAAAAAAAGCCCTTTTCAGGAAAAACAAAAATAGTTTGTAGATTATGTATCGTAATACAAATTTTCAACGGTGTAGCCAACAAATTGTAATCAAGAGTACCCAACCCCACATACATACACGTAAGAACAGAGACACATACATAGATAAAGACACTCCAAGAAAAAAAAATCTGTAGCCCACTTAGTTGCTTGGTGAGGCCATTCGTGCAGCTTTGGTGATCTGATATTTTCCCCGATGTATCTCTAAAGACTAATGCTCTGATACCAGCTCTCTCAAACTCTTTACGGCTTGCCTCAATATGAACTTAAATTCGGAAAATAGTGGAATCAGAATAGACGGTGAATACCTAAGCAACCTCAGATTTGCACACCTCATTGTCTTTTTTGCAGAGAACTTTCCGGACCTCCAATTAATGCCAGATAAACTGGACAGAAGCAATATTGGCCTCCGCAAGAACCTTGGCAAAATCAAAGTCATGCACAACAGATGTATACTATATACACACACGATGATCAAAATGCTGGTGAAAGTAGACCACTACATCTACCAAGGACAACAAATCTTAATGGAATCCCCCCAAAAGAAAAATCGAGCAAAGAATCACTCTACAATGGCAAGCCTTAGGTAAAGCGAGCTAAATCCCCCAAAATAAAAAAATTAGTCTTAAAAAGTAGTTTATATAACCAATACTTCGTCGTGATAGTCCCCTATGGGGCTGAAAAGTGGAACGTAACCAAAAGACTCTCAGACCGGAAAACGTTCACATGAAAGAATCATGCTCAATATCACAGGGAGAGATCACAAAAACAGTAGAGTGTATTGAGGGAAGAAAACAGGAGTTTTAGACGTTATGGAATTTATTAAGAAACCCAAATGGCCATGGGCTGGTCATGTTGGAAGAATGTCAGATAACAATCGGCTATCATGATTCACAAAATGGAACCCTATGAAGAAACGAGGCTGGCAGAATATGAGATGGCGGGACGAACTGGATTGGTTCAGAAAGTATTGGCTCCGTGACGCCTTAAGTTGAGAAGTGTGGTAAATCCAGGAAAACGTCCATGTCCAACGTCGGACGATAAAGGATTAATGATGATGATGATGATGATGATGATGATGATGATGATGATGATGATAATTATTATCATCATACATTAGACCGGCGTAAACTAATTAGATCCAAAATTTCCTCGTCCATTTGAAACAGTATTTTGAACTTAAAAAATCCAAGACATTTCAGTATACTCAACCACAAAGGGTATACGTCAACCACGGAACAAATGGAAACCGGAAACTTGACCATTTGAAACTGTCGTCTTACAAATTCAACTAAAGAGGAGAAGAGATGCAGTTACGTTTGAGGTCAGATTCAACATTAGTGTTAGAGTTAAATTTCAAGATTGAGGTTATGTAAGTTAAATAAGGGACAAATGAAGGCAGCAAACTTGCCATTATCTCAATGGTAGTGTGGCCACTTGAATTTTGAGTCTTTCATCATTTAATAAAATAGATATTCAAAAGAAATTCTAAAATGGTACAAAAATATATCGAAAGTATTTTACGCTGTCCACACAAAAATGGAGAATCTACGTGTAATGATCTGAACCAAATTCATTCATCTCTGTCAACGAATTTGAAAAGAAGTCTATGTATTTGGCCATGTCACTTTGTCAATTCATTTGTCTGCTCATACGATATCTCCAAAAGTACTGAATGGATTTCAATGATATTTTATGAAAAGGTAGGCAATATTCTCTGGAAGGAATGATCAAACATTGGTTTAGATCAATGCACAATTACTTCCCCTGACACTGATGTGTGCTCTATGTATGACGTATGAGTTCAGAATGGATTCGAAGTGAACGATGAAAGAAAATCTGGTACGGGAAATAAAAGTGGGAAACAGAGACAGGAAAGTAACAATCAAATAAAAAACAAGGGATACAAGTATTCACACCTTTTTTTGAAGAGTCATTTACGCCATTTATTACATTTCTCTAAAGACATTTTGTAAAAGGAAATGCCGTAAAACGAAAATGAAATTACAATTGATTTCAATTCGGGAATTCTTTAAGCGTTTGTAGATCCCCCTTCCCAACCAAAATGCTGATGATGTAGGTCTGAATCATCGGGGGCTTGAGTGTTGGGGGTTCTTGAAATTGACATTTATGAGAAAGGAGAAGAGGGTACACATAGGCCCAATAACAAATTGCAACAAAACAAGCACTGTAGGCTACTTTAGTTTCTCGACATACTTCGTAGAATCAAGAAAGATAAAGGTATTAAGATTCCCTCAGAAAATTCTCAAAATTCAGAGAGAGAGAGAGAGAGAGAGAGAGAGAGAGAGAGAGAGAGAGAGAGAGAGAGAGAGAGAGAGAGAGAGTGAAAGAGAGAGTAGTTGTTTATTTGGATCGATATACTGGATGTCTTTTTATTCAAACCATAACATCCTTAAACCGTTCTATGTTCCTAATTATTAGGTGCCCAAGTACCTGCGAACCAATTTTTATTCTATTCGGTTCAGCAATCCCAAAATTCAATATTTTTTTAAATGTTTCTGTTAAGATATGGTTATAAACATATGAAATGTCAACAGATGATTGGATCGACCATAACTTATCATTTTGCAATCCAGCCAGATGGATTGAGAATTGTGAAATTTTACCACTTAAAAATAAACGTTTCTGCCTATAAGATATAAACAAACAATTTGGTCGGCCATAATCCACCATCACGTTCGTGTAATTCCTCCACGAGCATACATAAAACATTCATTGAAATGTATGGAGGGATAACAAAATTATTGAATTTAGAAAATGACATGATGACAATAATGACAACACTGACAGACATCAATAGTGAATAATAATCCCCGTCTGGCATGAAGCGAACTTTCAAAAACTGGGAATCCCTGTTCATATTTTCTCTCTAAAATGTGGATATTTACGCTATTTGTTCGCCATTAAAAACTCAACCAGGTTTATAAGCTTTTTACCGGTACAAATTATGCAAAAGTAAGGCTTGAATTTAGGGTTTATTCCACAAATATAGTTAATTTATTTATCGATCATTTATAAACACACACGCACACAGACACACACAAAATACTTTCCCATTCATTCGATTTTTATTAGTTCTCTATGTGTTTGATTGAATAACTTTTGATCCAGGTAGAATTATTTGGATCGATTGTTTTCCTTGATTTTCTTTGGAAACATCTCAAGTGTTCGTTTCAATGGATGCATTTTTTTCACCAGCTATCAACGTCTACAAGTCTATGGATACGAGAAATCTCTCTGTTCAGACCAAATTTGAAAAGGTTCAAAGTCGTTATAAGGAGAGAGAGAGAGAGAGAGAGAGAGAGAGAGAGAGAGAGAGAGAGACAGAGACAGAGACAGAGACAGAGAGAGACAGAGACAGACAGAGACAGAGAGACAGAGACAGAGACAGAGACAGAGACAGAGAGGGGGGGAGAGAAAGTCTTCGTTTTTCCCGGCTCTGAATCCACGAATTTTCATTATAAAAATCCTTTTCTACGAATATCAGTTCATGAACTCCTCAAGATTATCAACCAACTTTTTCAATTTGTCCTTTGCGGCAAGAATCACTGCATGGATTGAAAAAATCTAAATCATTATAAAAAAGAGTTTCTTTTGTTTTTGCGTTGTCTGGCTGAATGACTATGTATGTATCACGTGAATGCCCTCAATAATGAAGCTAGAGAGCTGACTATTTCAAAATTTGTTAATTATTACGAATAAAAAAAATACGTTTTCTCGTTGTAAATTTACGCTAATATGAGTATTTTGGTTAATATTCAGAAACGCTCACACTTGATTTTTGAAAGTTTGGACTGCTTAGTGATGATAGCCATGCAAGAAGAGAAAGAAGTAACTTATTCATTGATACCCCTTTTTATTCAATTTTTAATTGATCACTCCCTTGCACAGCACGCTGCAAAAAGACACTGATCACGTAATGGTTACCTCTGAGTGACTAACTTGACCATTTGTTTTATTATTTTGATTTTACAAAAAAAAAAACGATTGTTCATTTTTTTTTTTTTTTAAATACATTTACATTGCTATTAACTGAATTGATATTTTAAATTTTTTAAATTTCGTTATCTAGGACTTCGTTATCTGAGAAAGGTAAAACATTGTTTTATGCCGAGGAGTTCTTCCAGTGTTTGAAATAGATAAAATCTGATAGACCTACACCTACAGGGGAAATCTTTAAAAGAAAATTACATAAAATCAAATGATATGTTTTCTTTTAAGATACGAAACAATGAAAAAATATCTTGGTTCTTTAGAATTTGATATTTCCCGAGGAAGGTATCAACAGTTCAATATTTCATCTTCACATTACGGACCTTAAAAATTAGTAACTGCATATTAGCAAAATCGGCATACTTAGCTGTATGACACACCGCCCTCATTACCTTCCTGCTTTACATTGTATTTCATCTTCAAGTTTATTTGCTTCATGATTAGTCGGATCGTATTTTAGGAGTTTGTGATTTTTCGTATACTTTGATTCTAACTGTACTTCAAACAGCTTCACTCAACATCTGCACAACAGGAACTACTTGGCACATCTTGACTAAGTAGGTATTTACGTAGCAGTCATAATTTTCAGACTGATTCTCTTCACATTTCAACTCAGCATCACGAAATCTTAAGTTCAGCAAGATCACTGTGTATTGAAATCACATGTTAGTACAGGTTGAATCTCTTTTTCCCGCTATTCTGTGAATCAACGACCCCCTTGATCCTAGACTGGGTTGAAGCACCAAAGTACAGTTGAGTATTTTAGTGACTCCGTCCAGTCAATTCAATATATTCAGGCTGTATTCAAGCACTCCGGGATGTCATCTAAGGGACCAAGAGTTTCGGAAAATGGTGATAGAACTAGTATAATACATTATCTCAGCTTGAAAAGGTGAAGATACTGAAAAATATATAAAGAAAAGAGTTTCTGTAATAGGAGTAGGATTATTTACTGTGTATGACATACAGAAACAAAAGGGGCAAATTCTATAGATTTTCCCGGAAATGGGTGTTGAATGTCAATTTCTATAGTCTAGCGTTTTTTGTAGTATGGCAATGACCTAATCCCAAGCTTGCCAAACTAGAATCTGTTTTTTGTTGACTCTTATTGTCAGAGATGTTCATAGAGTTGAGGGCTCATACTCTTGTTTATATTTTTGACAGAAGTTTAGGGTAGGGAATATTATAATCGAGCAATACAGAGCAGGATGACTGAACAAAGCATTAAAATACACAATAAACAAATAAGTGAGTAAATGAATAAATAAAAATACTGCAAATTCGATTGTGCTCATCCGGTCCTTGCAGCAGCATTGGGATTCTAGGGACTTCTTTTAGCAGTTGAAAAAGTGTTAATTTTTTATCTTTCTTTGCAAAATAGTTCAAGTCCGTCTCCCAGCAAGAATTTACGACTTGGATGTGTCTCTCAGTAACACATGTAATGATTTCAAATTGTTTTGTGTTATCCCCTGATTTCATTGTATCTCGATTGACAAATTAAAATACAGAGTTCTGGTTTAAAATCTACACAACAGGGTTTTTTTGAGTGTTCAAATGTCAACAATATCACATATGCTGCTTCCCCCAAACTTACAAACTGTTTATTGTTGATTCAGGTATATCATTTTGTATTCATTCTAGCTAAGCCAGTCATTTTTTTCCATATAAGCACTGCTAAGACTCATTTAGATTGTGGCTACATAATCTTCCTTATTTTATCAATATTCTTTCCTTTTTTTCAAACTCCAATCCTCGTCTTAGGTTGAATTTGTTCCCCCTTTCTACCGAGCAAAACAATAGCAATCCTCACCAAATTTTGAGGTGCAAACACTTCACTTTGTTTACAACAGGGGATGGTAATCTGCCCATAGGTCGAATCTCTCTTGCAGCCTCATTTCATCCGGTCTATCGACTTTATTGAATGTATGGCATTGCATGCAAAAATTATGTATTAATCATTTTCAACTACTGAAGAAGATTCATCATTTTGTACAATCTATTAAATACAATTGTTCCTCAGAGTGATTTAAATATGTTTTGATGCAAGGCTAACTGATTGCAACTTTCAGTTGGTTTTGATCACAGAAAATTTTAAGGCATATTAAAAATATTTTGTACGAAAGATTTTCACAGTTCCCATTAATCTATAGTACATGGAATTTTATGAGGGTATATACCCCTAATAGAGGAAACATCGAGGTACTTAAAAAAAAAGAATAAGCTATTCACGGCCCTGTTTTGTATGATCATTGTTTAATCTTTTATTGAACTTTGGCCAGAAAGACATAAAAAAAAAAAAAATTTAACCCAGTTCACCAGGCCCAACTTTTGCCCACACCTTGTCAATAACGTCACGTTAAACCAAACCTATATACAAAATTAACATTCCTTCACCGTGATTTGAAATCGGGACCATCTGGGCTAAACTATCAAGTCTTATTTACCATCAAAAGTAATTACATATACGATACGAAAGTTGCAGTCGGAATAAAAGTAGGAGTCGAGCTTGATCATGAAGCAGGCAGGCCTGTCTCTTTAATACTTTTGTTGGTTCATTTATTTATCTATTAAAATTCTCTCTTTAAAATAATAATTTCAATTCAGGGAATAACCACATGGGTAGTTAATGACCTTATTGAAAATTAACTCCTGATTAGATTTTTTTCCAACGTTGCTGTAAACGAATGATACGAATTCACGTTACCTGAGAGACTTTGTGCTAATGGAAAAGTTTTATTCATTGATTTATTCATTAAGATTCTTGAGATTTTTTGCTAATGAAAGAGAACAAATGGCCAAAGAAACCAATCCAAATGGTAATATTTAGCTCCGTTATAATATTTGAAACAAGACTTGAAGGAAAAGAAACAAAGAAAAAAAATACAATAAAACAATCTTTTTTAAAACATGTTTCGTTTGTCACTCAAAAGAAACTGTAACGTGGCTCACGTGTTTTAGCTACATACCATGCTAGGGCTGATCAATTAAAACATTAGAAAAAACGTTGATCAATGAATAAGTTACTACTTATGACTTTTGTTGGGTAGTGATCTCTAGAAAATTTCTGAATTTTCTGCTGTCGGATACAAAGTAAATGATCAATTTAGAATAGATTTACATTATAAATTTGACCCATTCTCCACTGAGGACATATCATGAGGGTGTGTGGAAAAAAACGAAAAAACAAAAAAAAACGTCTCCGTACACATACAATCAAAGCCAGCCATGCAAACTTGAAAACTAAAATAAACCTATGTCTACTGTTTGGATGGCAGTTTGTGTTGATGGTTTCAAATAATGTTAGTTTATTTTAATGGAAATTTATTACACTTGTATATTAATATATACGCGTTTGTCCTGAGAGTATTTAGCTATTTTGAACGTTTCCAAAACTAATTTTGTTGTTTTGATATAATTTGTCCTCCGATCATAGGGTTTTTTACTGTATATGAAAGTAGGAAATACCCTCAACTCGAGTTACTCAATCGATGGCAAGATGCCATTTAATGAGCTTGTGGACTGAGTGACAAATGCATTTTTTGTTTGCATAATTTATAGTTGGCCTCCGTCGCAAGGAACTTGACCTTACATGTGCCAGTGGGCTGCGTGTTTGACATTTCTGCTATAGAGGACATAAACGGGCTCTATTAAAGCAAACAGTGAGGTATAAAGCAGTCACCTGAACTCTCAGAGCCTATAGAAGCCATTACCTTCCTTGAATAATCTGTAGGTTGATATTAGAAGAAAACGTTTAGAATTAGGCGAACGTACGTTTTATATGGAGGGAAATGTATCAGCTATGTTGTATTCCCTCAACATTAGGAAAATATCTCCATTTGCGTATACATAACAGAGATTCTCGGAAAGCACACTTCATTCTTTAGGCACTTTTAAGAAATCGATTATTGATTGCCGCTTCATAGGTTATTATTGCAACGTATTTGAGATCAAAAGGGATGCCGCAAGTATCTCCTTACATACTTCAAAAATTGAACCCAATGACAGGAACACGACTGTCTCCAGCAACGCCACAGGCGACCTTTTTAGTCAAAGATCGACAGAGAATTATTTCAAAGGAAATCTAAACGGAAGCGAAGGCATGCGTGTGTAGGGTGGATATCAAAGACCATGAAAGATCGGGGGTATCAGGAATTCTTATATCGTACACGGTCTTCTGTTTCACAAAGCTGGCGGAAATTCCGTGACAAAGACGAGAACACCTTATCCACTGCTGAGAATTACGACATACCTTCGAGGAAAAGGTGACCTGTGTCAAACATTAACAACATGGGGACGAATGTCTGTGACTCATGTAAGCATTTAGAAAGATTCCAAGTTCGGTGCTGATATAGGTCCCTGCCAAAAAGCATGCGTGCCAAGTGAAAGAAGAATAGAAAGAAAAAAAAATGGTTGAAACATTCTTGCTCGGTCAAGTCATCAATTGTAACTAAGTAAAGGCTCAGTGGAGCTGTTTTTTGTAAGTGGTTAAGAGAAATCCTTCTGGCAAGGCACATAATTCGAAATGGTTTATGACAATCAACTGCATACCCAAAGCATCACTCAGCTAGTTTATACAATATTTTTGACGGATTTTTCCTTTGGATCTTATGGTACAACTGCTTTGCTGAATGCATTTGAGCCAGGTTCAATCTCTGAACATGTGTTTCATGATGTAGCAAATGACTTACTCAAACCCAAAGTAATGTTATTTTGTCAATAATTTTATAACAAGAACGTTGGAGCGATTAGCCAAAACGTTGTGATTATATTGGAAATGAGATGATTTTTAAATGTGCAGTTGGTATCAAGCGTGTCTGTTTGAAACTAAAATGTGAATATTTTTTACCCGTTCCGCAGCAGATGAAAAGATTCTCAAGTACAGAACATTCGGAGGATCCCGTTTGTTTGGACCATGATCATCTTAACATGAATTGCTATAAAAAAGAGAAAAAATGATTGAGATTTGAATGGAAGGGGGGTAAAATTTTCAATATGATTTTCGGCTTTATCCCCTTATCCGAGAAAAAATCGTCATATAACTTCAGTATGAATAAATATCATTTGCTGAAAAAGTGTCTTTCGTCTTGGGTTCAAAAAACTTTTAACGATTGTCAAAATCGACGGTGGATGCATAAAAAGGGAACCAACTTGATTGCAACTGATCAAACATTGAAACCAATCATCATTTATCGAATCAACGATCCATGAAATATCTATGCATGTATGTACTTCCATATAAAAGAAAATAATAAAAGAAAAAAAAAACACATAACATAAACCTATCAAGATTTCTGTATTAATTTGATCCTGAAGTGGGTTTTTTGCCAGTTGGCCTTTCGATATCATCCTACCCCCAATCCAGCATTTTTTTGTCGGACGTCAATTTGAAACCACACCAAATGGGTAACAGTTTTGGGGTTTGGCTTCTTTCAGCTGTTGCAATAAAACTGTCACCAAAACTGTCAACACGAGTTTCATCACTGCGTGGATCTGACTAGCTATTTACCCATGTATATATCACGCATACAGGACAAACCAACGGAGTTAAAGGGCTGAAAATTTACTCCCTACTAAGTCTAGGAAAAAAACTTTTTTTCTTGAAAATCCTTAAATGGGTTTTTAGTTGGAGTCGATAAAGAATCGGACCGTCTAAGCAGTCTTTGCCCAACAAAAAGCGAGAGAAGTAGCTTACTGCAACCCCACCCTACACACAAACATCCAGCCAAAAGACATTTGTCACGCAGGGGTATCTCTTGAAAGTAGTGTATTTAACTCTATAATATTTAGTATTCAGTATAAAAATACTAAACACTTATTTATCTTACCATTCATTTTTTAAAGAAATATTTTCTATTATTTTCTGATTGTCAATAGTTTTTTTCTAATATGAATTTATTCATTTAATTATCAATCGAATAATATGTATCATGGTTATAGCTGATAAGCAAAATCCCGTTTTCCTTCGAAATTTTATCCTTATTTTTTTTTATTGGTGCATCGTTTTCAACATCGAGTGAACAAAGGTGTGAGATTTACAATTTACAATCAGAATACCTTCCATTGCACCCGAAGGAGCTTTTATTTCCAGTTGCCTTCAGCATATACGAAAATAGTCTGCTTATTATGGATTTTGATAGAAAACGAAAGAAAGTGTGAAACAGAAATACACAAAACACTCGTGTAGCAAGAATCACGAAAGAAAATTGCCGTATAATAAGTTTCACCAAGTTTCCAGAATATTAAAAAATATTGTGAAACCGTGTGATTTTCAACTTTTCCCTCTTATCTAAATTTTACCAACTCTCTCCAAAAAAATTTTAATGTAAAATTGAAAAACGATTGATTCAGAAAAGCCCTGTAAATCTTTCAGAAGAGATTTCCGATTTTCGCATCCTTTTCGCATCCTTTTCGCATCCTTTTCTTTCCCCAAATCTGGACCAATTTGAAAAAAATTGTTTGCAATATCGGGTGAAATTTTAGCTGTTCCCTGAGGACATATCTTCATATTCATAGTTTCGTATCTTCATATTTCCGGTTGAATATTAGGATTTGTGCGAAAATTAGAGTTTTTCATGCAGTCTCTAGCATCTGTTAGGCTGTGTTATAATTGCATAGATATTTTTTTAATTTCAATTTTGCAGTTTGAGTTTGCGTACGCTACGATTGTAGACCAAGATTCCTTCCGTTCGTTTGGTGGAAAAAAATGTCCTAAAATAAGGAATATGTAATAAAATGATTTATTCTTGAACACAATAGCAATTCAACATCTCCCTTGGACCCCACCACCGTCCCAACATTTCAATCGAAACGCATTTACAGCACGCTCATAAAGAAGGGCGTAACGTACTGCAACCAAAACATTGAGTTCAAAAACAAAATTGAAGGCCAACAGTTTGAATAAAACTATGTGCATTTGTCTAACCACGTACAACAACTGGACTGACCTAGGACTGCCTAGCAGTGGTAACTAGTTACCTCTCATAATATTTATAGTCAAACAATTACCCAACCAATTAAGGCAAGCTCTATCTGAAGACAAATTCAAAATGTACTGCTATTATTGTAAGGATAGATGGTTTGATAACACGTTGAATACACATTCCTGAAAACACAATATATATATATATATATATATATATATATATATATATATATATATATATATATATATATATATATATATATATATATATATGTATATATATATATATATATATTTATATATATACATATATATATATATATATATATATATATATTTATATATATACATATATATATATATATATATATATATATATATATATATATATATATAAATATATATATATATATATATATATATATATATATACAACACTTCTCTATATCTATAGCTAAATCGATAATCGTGGAATCAACCATTTACTTGTGTTCTTACATATCCAATTCATATGCAAACAGTAAAATACTATCCTCATCCTCGGGGTTGTGTTTTGTGCATATGTGCTATTGTGTGCGTGCTTGCCTGTGTGTGTGTTTTTTTATATGTCTATCCATCTATAATTTTCTTGTATGTATGTATGTATGTGTGTACGTATGTATGTATGTATGTATGCATGTATGTATGTACGTATGTATGTATGTATGTATGTATCTATCTATCTATCTATCTATCTATGTATCTATCTATGTATCTATCTATCTATCTATCATTTTCTTGTGTGTATGTCTCCATGCATCCATCTATCGCAGTTTGCTTCTATCGATCTGTTTGCTCATATCTAATAATCTACCTCTCCTTCCCTCTGTCTCAGTCAGTCTGTCTGTCTGTCTGTCTGTCTGTCTCTGTCTCTGTCTCTCTCTCTCTCTATATATATATATATATATATATACATATGTATATATATATATATATGTATATATATATATAAAATTCCTAAATGTAGCTCAGTTTTTTTCACATCTATCTATCAATATTTTATCTAGAAGCTTCTATTTTTTTGTAAATTTCGTCTTCATCGTTCCCATCTACATAGACATATTTTCTTTTTTAGTAATTTTTGTTGTGGTTGTTATATCTATTCCCCAATCAATGCATATTTTGCCCTGACCTTTGATCTGTTTGTCACGTGCAAGGAGCCTTTTAAGAATTTTTTTTTTCGTCATCCATATTTTCCTGAATTATGCTGATATATATACGAAAAAAATCCCCACCTAAAGAATATAATGTATACCAATTTGCATAAAAAAAATATTTGGAGATGAACGTACAAAACATATATAATAATACTGCATCAGAAATTTATCAGCCTGGAGAGAAAAAAATGAGGGGTAGAAATTTGAATTACGAACAAGTCAACGCTTCCGGTTGATTCTGCGCACCTGACTGAGCAAAAAAAAAAAAAAAATTCCGAACGCAACACGGAAGCCACAGCTACTCGAGTGTAAGGCATGACAAAAGGGAAGCATTCTCAAAAAAACATTACCAAAATCCCCAATTTCCATTATTTTTCCAGTTTGCTTATCCAGAAAAGTCAGGATCCAGGATTAGAAACCGTAAACCAAAACTATCACTAAAATAACAACATACGTTTCTTCAGTTTTTAAAATAGTCTGGCCAGCTAAGTATGTTGACATATATGTGTATATGTATAAATGTATCACGCGTTTAGGCTGCAGCAGCTGAGCTGGAAGGCTGAAAATTCAAATATTTCCCCTTTATGATAGCACTAAAAAAATTATTTTTATTTCTTTTAAAATCCCCCAAGTGAATTCTGATTCAGGTATTCAGAGGATAATGTAAGTTTAAGCTAAATTGGTAGCTTTTTTTCTATTTGGAAACTCAAATAGCTATGGACTGATCATCTTGCAAGAACTTCAAGCGCCCTGCCAAACATCACAACTCATCACATGGATCCCTAGAGATCACATACAAAACCTGAGCCGGCAAAATATCATATGGTGTGACAAACTAGACACGTCTAGAAAGAATTGCAACAGGTAGGTCTATGTCCAAGGACGGACACTAAAAAGCTTTTATCCATCTTTTCATCTTTACGTCTTCTTGTGTACTCGATATCTTCAAGAGGACCCAATGGCCCAATGAATTTCTGTAGAATTTTTTGGAAGCCAGGGTAATCTGGTATGGAATATAGCTCAGAATTATGTTTCAATGTTGGTCTCATTCCCAATCCAGGTGTACATCAACCAGTTAAGGTTGAAATAATTACCTGTTTGTTTTCATTGGAAATAAGAATTCATAGCAAGAACAGCTGGTATAGGGAACAATAGCCATTATGAAATTAACACCCTATTCATTCTATAAACAGCCGTTGGTTCAGAATATGTTTTTTAAAAATTCTGTCAATCAATTCATCATCTGACTCACTTGGGTTTTGAGGTTCACCATGGCAATATACAGGTGAGGTAATCTGATATAAGAAAAAAATCAGCTTAGCTTGACTAAAACAAAATTTCTCAATTTTCTTCCCCCCGATCTCCTGCTGCTACGACCACAACTAGCAATGCTACTCCTACAGCTACCACTCCTTCATTCAGGGTCACTTTGAAATACGGATGGAGGACGTATCATTGAACTTTCAATTCTTGTTCCCTTGTCTTTCATGTTATGCTCGTGACTGTCTACCCGATGTCCTCGCAAGTTCTCAATTACATTTTATAGAAAGCTGGGCAATGCACTACGGAGGAGGTGATTTCATCTTCAGGGCGATCCATGTACGATAACCCCCTAGCCCGCGACAATAGCGTTAATTGAGGTATGCGCTCTCGGATTGCTTCGTAGTTTTTGTAGAGTGCAACTGTTTGGGAGTTTCTAAGATACAGGCAACAAACAAATAAGCTTTTACTGTATATCTAGTATTACACTCACACATGCACACAAACACACAGAGATAAATATGCATATTGAACAAGCATGGTCATCAAAGACGTGAAAGGTTTTGTCTTCTTTATATTTACATGTACTCATATCTTGTTGGTTTTTATGTTTGTTTACGTGCCTGTGTTTGGCAGGCTTGTGGCCCTGGTGTTTTGTCTACGGAATTGAACATTGGCATCAGTACATGATTGAATCCTTTTCTGAAATTTTTTTCACTTTAAAAAATTGTTGGCCATTTTTGGCCCTATTTTGGCATGATATTAACATCTTGATACTCTAAATTCTCCATTATGTTGTGTCGTAATTTCAATTAACTTGTTTTTACGTTACAGTTGTTCAATTATAGATTGTGATGGCTAGTGTATATTATTCTTATATCTGAATTCTTATGTTACTTTGGGTGTATGTGTGCGTGTGTAATGTCCTCCAATAGCGAAAATTAAAGGACAAAACGTTCCAATTCATTCACAGTCATTTTTTTTTCATCCAATCTTTATTTTTCGTCATATTTTGAACGGATATTACTCAAGTTTTCATCTTTGGATCTCGTTGATGAATGTTTTTGTGCGATTCATTTGTCTCTCAGAATAATCATGCCTTTCTTTGGGGTATAGCACTCGCATTCTTCATTTGGGTACCCGATGAAACTGAAAAGCAATATATATATATATATATATATATATATATATATAGTGCTTTATCCTAGAACATATCCGTAGAAACGCTTACTAGTACAAATACAATAAGAGACTAGTGAATATGTTGAAAAAATATGCTCTTTCTTTATCGGTTTTGATGAAAGTTGTAACAAAGAAAATATATAACTAAATTGTAAATAGAAACACACACACACACACACACACACACACACACACACACATATATATATATATATATATATATGTATATAGTGAGAGAGAGAGAATGAATTGTAGTTAGATGCCCGAATAATAGTCATTCTGATCATCATCATCAACAGCAGCAGCAGCTCTTTAAAGATTATTGTTGGACATGGGATTCTCCAGACCTTTCGATCGTGAACACAGCATCATCAATATCTCCTGAACCAATTTAAGTCA
>OY735210.1:41236859-41304359 GCA_963457665.1 Thysanoteuthis rhombus
GTGGTTGGCAGTCTAGTAATATGACCATTGGAACCAAACTATTGCATGCTGAACGTGAGTCTAAAATGTCATTGTAATTGACCGTGCACCATCAGTCAGCAGCACTCGTCAACATGTTCTTTCTTGCTTCTCTCAAACAACTTATGCTGAAAATGAATCTTCAAAACAAAACAAAATACTTTTGTTTTTCACATAAAAGTTTGAATCCTTTTGATAATAAGTAGGCACAAGCAATTGAGTAATTTAGCATAAACTTTCTTGGTAAATTGTGAATTTAATGTAGGGACATACTCTAAAAACCTATTTTGCCTTGCATTTTTATCGTAAAAAACCTGTTTTAACAACTGGGAGAATTTCTATCCCTTTCATCATCTCTCTATCCACGTATCTATCTTTTCCTACTTTATTGTAACTTTTACAAGTTACTTATTCCATCGATCAGTTCGATATTTCAAGTCATTCCAGAAAATCCAAAAAATTAAACTCTTTTTTTCTTTAGGGAATGAAAACAGAAATAATACGATAACTCTCCCTTTACCTGTCTGTTTTTCTGTTATAGTTTAACTCATTAATCCCCTACCCCTGCTGTGAGAAGGTGATTGATAACACAATATATACACAGGCACAGGATTGCCCTCCATTGAATCCCACAACCTATTTTGTCAAAGGGTAAGACATCGTTTCTGACTTCGGCGTTTTGTTGCCCACATTTTGAAGCCAAAACAATTAATTTCTCATTTGTCCCTTCCTAAATAGACATCCGAACCAACTTCTGTTGATTTGTTCATATGGACAGTTCACTTAACGGCTTTTCATGGCAAAGGTTAAACGAAAGATCAGCTTCTGAACGAGGAGCTACGCAACGGGTATAAGAGAGTATCAGCTTCAACATCAGCCGAAGAAACCACAAAACAGCTAATTTTCCTGAAAAAAAAAACATTAGAAAACACAAATGATAATGAGCCGGTAAAAAATGTCAGACAATCGCGAATCATAAAATAGATCCCTGGAGACGATATGTGAAACTGTGGACGGCGAAATATAAGATGGTGTGACTATTCAGACAAGTTCTTTAATCATTGGCCCAGTGACACCCATTACTGAGGGAATTTGGTGAATCTTAGGATAGCTGTATGTCTTACAGCGGATGTTAAAAGATGATGATGATGATGATGATGATGATGATGATGATGATGATGATGATGATGATGATGATGATGCATGGAGCTAAGTCGCTCTTATCAAATATAATGGCCACAAGTCCGCCCTCTTAAAATATCGCAAATGAAAATATGAAGCTTTTGCAATTTGATAAGACGTGTTTTGAAGCTTCATTCAGATTTCGAAAAAAAAGACACGACTACGCCCGGTCCATTATTCATGTCTTTTGGAGCTTGATGATTTGGACAATGATGAGGATAGATTTATTACATACCTCAAAATTATAAGTGTTTTTCTGAAGCTAGAAAGTTTCTGTTTTCTTTACTTTTACAGGTGTAAAACATAGTACCTAGACATGTTATACACTGAAATTTCTCTTACATCGGCATAAAGACGGATAATCTAACTTTGAGTGTTATTTGGGAATGTACAAATATTTCATATTCTTTGTGTAAGCGAGGTAGAGATGACAAATTGGATTGCTATTAGCAAATTAGGTGATCTCTGAAACGTGTTGATCATTCTTAATCAATCGTCAAGAAAAATGTCTGCCACAATGTTTTCTGTTATAATTTTTCTATTTATTTCACTATTCCACGTAAGTTTATCTAAATAAGTACATTTGTGTGTGTATGTGTGAGTGTGAGTGTGTGTGTGTCTGTATGGGGGTAACGTTTCTATTCTGTATACCTTTTACAGAACTAAGTTGAAAATATTTGAAACAATTCTTTCAAATCTCTGTCTAAATTCGAGTTGACTTCGTTCTCCATCGTAACAAGAATATGAATAATCTTAACCTTATTTTTGGGGGAATAAATGTATCATTGTTTATTCATTCAGCCATCTTAAACCATACCAATATATATTTGAGATGATGGCCTTGCGATAACCGGACAGTTCTCTCATACATTGGTCAAAATTGACTATACATTTGCATATTTATTCATTATAGATCGAAACAGAAGTTCCAGTGATCCTCTTCACTTTAAATAGAATTAGAATTGGGAGTTGATCTTTCAGCTCCAAGGTTTTTGTATTTATTGTTGTATGATAGAAGTTGTATTTAAAATGTATCTATCCTCATTAAAAAAGAAACATTCATCGGTGCAATATTCATGATCATCTAAACCCTAGAATCCTAACTACATTTGTGAAACTAGACATGGCATTTCGTGGCAACTATTTGATATTTATCTTTTAGTATTTGAGGTACAGCATGAAATTAGATAATTTCCCGATTTACATGTATAAAATAGTTCTCTAGGGAATAACTTTTTTCACTCAATTTCAGGTGCATTCTAACAATCCAAAAACTCCATAGTCTTGAGGGAAAATGAATTATTGGATTACAATGGGTTCTAATTGTAAATTGAGGGTGTAATTCCTGCCATTTTGTGGAAGTTCTGATGAAAATTCGGCTTTCATGACTCCCTGTTAAAACAGAACATCGTTGAATAGCCCTGCAGAGCCTAACACAGTACTGGTTACATTATTTGTTTCACACTAAACTGCACAATCCAGATGAACGATGTCATAAGGACATTAACAAAATGAAAAGACCATTAGATTGTTTGGAAAGTAATGACTGAATAAAGAACATCCAAAACTCTATCATTTTTGTGTTAGACTTGGGGCCTTAGACCAGCAAATCAAAATACTTGAAAACCATGTCATGAAACAATGGTGAGCTCTATAGTTCATACGGGTAGACTAAAGAAACATAGCCCTTGTACGAGGTGTTTTGATAGTATCGGAAGACTAACGAAAACAAAAGGTTACTAGGGGATTTTGAAGCAAAATGTGCTACCCAGTGTGAGAAATAGGTTTGCTCCAAAAATCTTAGATGCTGTGGTATTGTGAAAACCTAAAGGACACATCTTAAAGTCCACACAAATGATAGAAAGAGAAAAAAAATAACCTGTTCAAACCTGCAACCGTTCAAGACCTTAAACAAATTGCAAAGGAAGAGCAGGATGAAGTATCAGCTGACAAGTGTCGGAAACTATCATCATCATCAGTCTTTTAGCGTCCGTCGTTGGACATACACCTTCCCCAGGATTTGCCACACTTCTCTATCATGGGCGTCACGGAGCCAGTACTTCCTGAACCTGTCTAGTTCATCTCTCCATCTAATATTTTGCCGGCCTCGGTTGCGCATATGGTCTCGGGGAATCCATGTTGTGAGTCGTGATGTCCATCGATTGTCAGCCATTCTTGCAACATGGCCAGCCCACCGCCATTTGAGATTTTTTATGGCTTCTATGATGTCCCTAACTCTTGTCTTTTCACGGATGTGCTGTGCTGTTTTGTGGTCTCTCCATGTGAGGCCCAGCATTATTCTTTCATGTGCACGTTGCATGGTTCTCAGCTTACGGGTCTGTTTCTTGGTTAAGTTCCATGTTTCAGCTCCATAAGTGACTATTGGGAGGATGCATTGGTTATACACCCTTCTCTTTAGGATTAATGGGATCTTATTATTTTTGAAGGTTGAGCTAGCTCTGCCAAAGGCTTGCCATCCTAGTGTGATTCTTCGCTTGATTTCTTCTTCTTTTGAGGGTTTCATGGAGATTCGTTGCCCTAGGTAGATGTAGTGGTCTACTTTCTCGAGTTCTGTGTCCTCGATTTCGATCTTAGTGTTCTTATCTCCAATGTGGTTGTCATAAAAAACATGTCTGGAGGCAGTCATCATTGCCAAATAAAAAGGAAGTTGACCAACTTTACTGTCCAGTCATATTTTCGATTTCATCTTCGAAATTTCTACTTGTAATTTGGGAAAATAAAGAATATTCGTTTAATTACTTTGGGCTTCCTCTTAAAATAGTCGTCATCATCATCATCATCATCATCATCATCATCATCATCATCATCATCATCATCATCATCATCAGTCTTTTAGCGTCCGTCGTTGGACGTAGACTTTCTCCAGGATTTGCCACACTTCCCTATCATGGGCGTCACGGAGCCAGTATTTCCTGAACTTGTCTAGTTCGTCTCTCCATCTAACACTTTGTCGGCCTCGGTTGCGTATGTGGTCTTGGGGGATCCACGTTGTGAGTCGCGATGTCCATCGATTGTCTGCCATTCTTGCAACATGGCCAGCTCACCGCCATTTGAGATTTTTAATGGATTCTATGATGTCCCTGACTCTTGTCTTTTCTCGGATGTACTGTGCTGTCTTGTGGTCCCTCCATGTGAGGCCCAGCATTATTTTTTCATGTGCACGTTGCATGGTTCTCAATTTACGGGTCTGTTTCTTGGTTAAGTTCCATGTTTCAGCTCCATAAATGACTATTAGGAGGATGCATTGGTTATACACCCTTCTCTTTAGACAACTTCGGTATGTTTCCTTTTATTTATGAAGATATTGTACTTGTTTTGCTAGATCTTCAAAGGTGCCAATGATCTTGAGTGTCACTGTATATTGTACTCCAAGACAAATAAATATGGTATGATAAAAATAAAATCGACCAGTTTGCTCCAAACAACCGGATGCTTTGACGAATGAATATGGATGCTATAAGTTTATGTGAATCGTAGATTTCGCCCCAAGAATAATACTTTGCATCAACCAAATATAATCAGATACACAATTTAGCTGGAAGGTAATGTAAGATCATAAAAATCAAGAGGAATTACTTTAATGCTAAAATAAGGAATCTATGAATCTATATGAATAAAAGACTATATAAGAACTCAAGAAGTATATATGTATATATATATATACATATATATATATATATATATATATATATATATATATACATACATATATATATATATATATATATATATATATATATATATATATATATATATATAACGAAGGGGTATTATTTATATCATCTTGAAATATATCACGTGTCAGAATTTGCGGCGTCTCCGAGGTGTCGAGGCATTGACTGGTGTTAAGATTGCACGTTCGTCCTGTGGAATGTCAGCAGATGGCGCCGAATGATTATCTCGTGAAAATATCCACACATTCCTGCTTGCCACATACTTGCTCTTTTACAGCATCCAAATACATTGCTTCCATGATTTATTACAATATTCTATTTTTTCGTTCGTTGTGATAAGATAATAACACACACACATACACATACACACACACACACACGCACGCACACACACATAGACACGCACTCACACACATCCATACAGGCATCACATGCTCATGTATAAGTATGTGTACCTCGTTATTGTATTTTTTTATATATTCAAAGGTGGGTTATTGTCTCTGGCACCTCGTTTACGTCTGTCAATGAATATGTTGTCAGTTGCGGCTGTTTGTCTGTTCGTTCATCTGTCCGCATGATATCACAAAATGTACCGAACGGATTTCGATGAAATAGTTTCGTCAAGTCAGCAACTAGGTGAAAAGTAAAGAAAAAAAAAGTGACTAACCCCACAATATCTCCAAGACTTTTCGATGGATTTCAAAGATATTTTGTGAGCTGTGAAAACTGATCAAATTGTGAAGTAGATCCACGCATGAATATCTTTGCTATATCGTTTTTTGTGCAAACCACATATTGCTTAAATTTAGCATTCGCAATATCTCCAAGAGTTCAGAGTGAATTCTGATGGTAAGTCGTTGAAGTGTAGACAATAGATTAAGAGAATTGAGAGATTTTAGAGACGGATTCATACACAATAAACACTTGACAATGACATTGACAGAGCTGTGTGCTCTCTGAGTACTCCTTGTGATTAATGCATCTTGATATTTGATTCTCACCAAACAATGTGTGATCTATGTGATAGACATTGACCACCAAATTGGGTGCATTGACAAAGAAAAATTTCACATTGAAAAAAAAAGAACTTTGTGTCGGGAAATATAATACAAATAATCTATCTTCGTATATACAAAGTGTAAACACTCGCACACACACATACATACATACACACATATACATATACACACACTCATACATACACACACACTCACACACACACACACACATATATATATATATATACATTTGTACATAAACACACATTTTTTATGTACATGCATGTTTGCATTGTATACGTATACATGTGTATGCTCTTATACTTATGTTTACACACAAGCAGTTATACCACGAAAAATTATCAACAAAAACTGCCACAAAAACTGTCAACACATGTTTCTTCAGTGTTCAAGTTGGTCTGGGTGGCTGACTAGCTGGCCGGCTATGTACATATGTATCACACATTAAGGCCGCTTACGTAGAGATAGACGGCCTAAAATTAAAACATTTGCTCCTCATTATGTACTGAAAAATATTTCAAACCAGTCCGTTAATAGACTTTTAGTGATGGGTTAAACTTGCAGTCCAACCTTACAGTAAATCGGTCCCCTAGTTTGTGTCTGGTAGAATTCACTCTTGTTCTTAGGAGATTTGAACTTTTCCAGTGACCACGGTCCAACGAAATGCAACAAAATTAATTTTATTCCCCCTCTTTTGGTGATCCCCCCAACGAGGTATGCTGTCAAAAGACATGAGTCATATGATGGATTCTATTGAGTGACTAACCGGACTGGTTTTAAAATTATTAAAGTGAGTGAAGGTTTTGACGCCGTAGTTTTATAAATTGTACCCTCTATGTCATGGCTTACAAAAATACATTATTTAAACATTCTTTTCTTTCTAAACATTGATATAACCTTTTTCAGAGCAAGCAGATTTATATTAGTCATCAGATATTTTTTTCCCTTTCGAAAAGAAAATAATCATTTTTTAATTAAAATAATATGTCAAAAAGTTTTAGGTAATTTAGTTCCAGTTCAGCAAGAAGGTTAACACAAAAGCCCTAAAAACTGTCTTATTGAGCTGAAATTCAAAATCCACGACGATTTTTGTTTCTTGTAAATCATCATTATCCACCAACTAATTTCTTGATATCCATTGGTTCACTCACCTGAGTAACATTCTTGTCTGCGAAGATAAACACTCTTTCATACATAACATACCGACATTATTTTATTTTGACATCTGCATCCGACGGATTTAGCTTATGACACATAGACAGGAAAATAGAATAACAAAACAAACAGCTCTGATTAGTAACTCAATAAAAACCGTCTCATGACCAACTTCTGTTGGCTTCGTAACGTACTGAGGGAGATCAATTAAGAAATTAGACAAAGGAGTGATCAACGAATAATTTTCGTCTCTCAATGTTTGAAGTACAATGATCACAAATAAAAGTCCAAGTCTTTGATAAATAAATGTAAAAGCTGCCAGACACAATTAATAGATTGATGCAGCATAAACTTGCATCGTGAATGTAGGTGTGTAAAAAAAAAAGAAGCTTTTTTTTTTCTAGACAGAAAATGAGGTAAATGTTTCAAATTTCTACCCTCTAACCCGATTGGCGCAGCCTGTACTCATGGCACAGGCAGATATATGTATAACCAGCGATTCTAACTCTCTTCAAACCTGAAAAAACTTACGTTGACAGTATTGGTGGCATGTTAGGTATACAGTCTCAACAAAACATATAACAAAAACAAAAAACAAATCCGTCTGCTCATATTTTCATCCACGCAGAACCTGTACGTATTTACAGCCGCCGCTTCGTACATAACAAAAATAGTTGCAATATAATAGCAGAAAAAAAACATATAAAGATAAAAAAAAATAGGGAGACCGATCAGAAGCTGATCTGGTGGGAACAATTTGAAAACGCTCCTGGGCCCCAAATGCTTTATGAATATCAGTTTACCCACAGCATTTTTACTGGCATTATACAGTTACAAGGGTTAATTCGTACGTATCTAAATTGTATAAATAATGTTTAGAGGTTGTTTTCAACGATTACATTAGAGTGCAGGTCTATTTCTAGAAGATTTACTTTTTCCCCCCTTTTTTCATCAGATTTCACAAATATCACGTAATGTATGAGTTCCCACACCGGTTCGAAGGTTGAAATGATGTGTTAAATATCAGCAATACAAAGAATAAATTCCGTTGTTTGAATATATCTTGCAATATACGGACTTTTGATGTCCTCATTCTCCAGCCTTCTTCGGCTGTAAAATGTAATGTCCATTTTGGTCTATTCATTTGATGGTGGATATTTGGCAATGAGAGGCAACAATAAGCTAGTATCTAGATATCTTTTTGATAAATAGTATGTATGTATAGATAATTCTAGATATAATTTGTTGCATTTCTAGGAATGAACTCAAACAAAAATAATACAATTGCCAGTATGGGGACCCCAATTCTCCTTTACTTGGGTTAACGTTGCTTTGCATGCTATATTTCAGCCCCATCAGTCGCTCTGAAAGGTTTACTTTGGTAAGGGTCATTGCAATTGTCTTAGTTGTTACCAGGTGAACATATGGTCAATCCTAACGTGGGAGTTTGTCAACAATGGTTACAACAATTTTCCAGAAAAATCCAGATGGAAACAATTGAATGTATTAGTTGTATCGACGGAGTGATTATTTATCTATTTGTTGCTTCATGTTCAGCATTTGTGAATCACCGTTTGGAAGAAAAAAATATTAATTTTTGACAGTTTTTGTTTGAAGAAGACATTGACGTCACGTTACATCTTTCATTGTTTTACAGCATTAAAGCATGAAACAGACTGATTATGTTTCTGAGGACAGTGACAAGAAGAAGAAGAAGAAGAAGAAGAAGAAGAAGAAGAAGAAGAAGAAGAAGAAGAAGAAGAAGAAGAAGAAGAAGAAGAAGAAGAAAGAGGAGGAGAAGAAGAAGAAGAAGAAGAAGAAGAAGAAGAAGAAGAAAGAGGAGGAGAAGAAGAAGAAGAAGAAATAGGAGGAGGATAAGAAGAAAAAAAAATAATAATAATAATAATAATAATAATAATAATAATAATAATAATAATAATAATAATAATAATAATAATAAGAAGAAGAAGAAGAAGAAGAAGAAGAAGAAGAAGAAGAAGAAGAAGAACAAGAACAAGAACAAGAACAACAAGAACAACAACAGGAACAAGAACAAGAACAAGAACAAGAAAAAAAGGAATAAATGACAGAAGAGGGGAAAGGGAGACAAACAATCAGGAAACGAAATAAAGGAAAAAAAATCGACTGAAAGAACAGAGAGGGGTAAAAAGAAAGGAACGGTATTCAAGTTAAAAGGAAAGAACTGAAAAGATATGACGGAAGATGAGCAGACGAGGAGGAGGGAGGGAAAAGGGGAAAAGAAGGTGAGAAGAAGGGTGACTTTGGAATAAAAGTGGTAGGAACAAATCAAAACAAGACTGACTGCTTCAGGGACAAACTCCACTGTCATTGAAGTAAGCTTCAGTGAGAGTAAAATTTAACCTTGAAACTTATGACTTAGCTAATGAGATTCGAAAATATTTCCTCTTTTGTTCATTCAGTTTTCCCCTAATCGAAAAACAGATCTTTGAATTTAGCCGCGTAAGGGCACTTGATAAATAGTATCAGGATATTTTTCTATTTAATTTCATGAAGATCGAGACAATCCTAGGTATGATTTGAAGCGACGCTAGATATAATCTAAAAAGAATAGGGGAAGAGGTCAAGTGACCCTAATTATTCCTTATAAATCTCTTATGGGATTGAAAGGAGTTTGCCTGACGATTGACAGCTCTCTCAGTAACCTTGAATGGCTTTAATTTTGATAAGGGTCATTGTTGTTGACATAGCTATTGTTGTTAGCACAGAAAAATTAAGCCATAAATAGATACAATATGAATGAAAATGAAAAAGGAAACATAAACAATAGGAATGGTAGAAGAAAAGATAGAGAAATATTAGAGAAAAATGGAAAAAAGTCAGATGAATGAAATGTATTACTACTAAAAGTAGGAGTAATTTTTTTAGGAAGAAGAAGAAGTAGGAAGAGAAAATGAAGAAGGAGAAAACGAAGAATACTAAGAGAAGGGATTGGCTGAAGGAAAGAGTAGATATGAAACAAAAAAGAAAGAAAGAAAGAAAGAAATAAGGAAATATGACGACGATAATCATGGTGATAATCATGATGAAGTTTCTAATCGTGTTGATGCAAAGGATTTTGGCCATGGTTTTCAACAAATACGAAATGCTAATTAAAACGTCTGCAATGAAGAATTAGTTTCTTATCTGGAATTCATAGCAAGCCAATAAACATCATACAATTTTCTGGGATTTTGATATTCAAACAGATCACGCAATCCCGGCAAAGGCGTACTTCGAATAATTACAAAGAAACGATTTGTAAGATAGTGTCCGAACAGATTACAGAGTAAAATTAAAAGTGATGAATATCTAACCATCACAAAAGATTCCAGGAAAAAAACAGATTTGATAAGTCCCTCAACAGAAACTATCATGTGATTGTTGGTAAACATATGTACAGAAACAGATTTGGGCTGATTAATGAAAAGGTTACTTCTCTGGCTGACTGATGGCCATGGTCATTAGAATGTCCAAATTTTCAAACATCAGCGTCAGCGCTACCGGACACAAACTCAGCATAAACTTGAATGGTAAATTGAGCCCCTCAAATGGAAACCCATGGGGATTAAAATGACTTTCTGTAGACATTGTTGTGACCTAGGTGTGCGATACTTACATAACCAGGTAGAAAGCCAGATCAACTAAGACCTGAAGAAACCTATGCAGATAGTTTTTGAGACAGTTTTGGTTGACAGTTTCTAATTATGATGGAACATGTGCCAATTGTTGCTGGAGCGATTGGCTAAAATCGAAAATAGTCTTCCAAAGACTTCAGAAGAATTGAAAGTCTGGGGAGAAACCGAGATGATGTAGATGACAGCATTCTATCAAAGAGAGTGTGGGAGTATTGGAAAGATTTATCTCCCTTTGATTCCGTGTATAAGCCACTGATGCGATTGTTCACAGAGTTAAATAAATATGATAATAGAATGTGAATTCAGATTTTAAAAAATCAAGCTAATAAATGGAAAACTATCGAAACATCTTGTAGGACGAAGTAGCAACCAAACATATTTCAAGACGTGTCAAGAGGGTAACGTTTTGGGAACCGTACAAAAGACTTTATTTCGACCTTGGGGGAAATTAGATTAAAGGAATCGTCGAGGCTGCATAGATGAAGCGAGATACCTCGTGTCTGAACTATTGCAAACTGATAAAACGATGGATCTTATTCTTATGCTTGAATTAAGAAGGGACAAAATGATGTTTGCACTTTGGAACATGAAGTTCGGGAAAGTCCTGGATAGTCCTTCCAGAATATGTTGAAGAGGTATTTCACTAAGGGCTGGCGCAATTTCTGTCTAGGAATAGTGATTCTACGTCACGCACAAATTTATCAAGTTGAAAAATTTGAGATAAAATTTTAACGAACTTTTGGTATTTTCATTATCTTTTGAATTACAGTTCTCATTTTTTTGAAATTTTGAAGCTTGAATACATTGCGCTGTGGTTCTGATATATATTGAATTTTGAATTCTTATATAGTTACGATGCCAAAAATTGGATTTTTCATTTTTTCTACAATTATTAAACTATTGAGTTCCTATATTCTTTGCTTATTCGCGCAGTAAGTATTAAGCAGCATTGTTATTCTTAATAAACTCAGGTTAAGCATCAAAGCTTCTAAACAAGATTATAATAAGCATTTTAGTCTTGAAAATAACAAAAATGTTATTAATGAAACAAATAATATGCGATTTTCACCGGGGTTTTTACATGAAACAGAAACGGACATTGTGTTTAAATAACATTGCACATTCAGAATTTGTCGTAATATTTATCAGAATCTATATGAAGAGTATTCAATCTTAAAAATAGAGAAAAAAAACCCTGAGCATTGTAACCGGAAAAATAACGAAAATGAAGGGAGCGAAATTTTGTTAGACGTCAATTGCAATTTATCCACTTAAAAATGGCTTTTTGGGCACTTATCATGCCATACCATCCTTTCTCTGAAAATACTTACGAATAGACGAACAGACAGTTCAGATGGAAATCATCTTTACGAACTAACTTCAGTAGTTGCAATTCAACCATAGACTATTTACACTCATTGATCAAAAAGTTATCGAAATACAGCAAAGCATTCAGTTTCATCAAATTTGATAATGCATTAATGAAAACAATAATGATGAAAATGGTAATCAATTGTTTCTCACATTTAAAGTATGAGTAACATCCCCAGTCACTTTCCTCTTTTACTCACTTATCAAGCTACCTAACCTCCTTTTCTCACCTACCTCTTCCTATCTCCTCAAAGAATTGCTTTTTTTCTCCCCCTCTTACAATTTTGGTAAACTACATAGCGTTCTTTCCTCTTCTCATCGTTTCTCCTTCATGTAAGGATATATTCTTCTCTCTCCATTTCGACTCTTTTGTTAAAATACCTATTTTCTCCCACACTTCTTCTACCTTATCAATCACACTTATATAAACCATGGCAGCCACCAGCCCAGCTTGTTGTTGAGCACATGATAACAGTCAGTAAAGTAGGGGATCATAGATTAGTATAATTAATAATATCAACTGAAAAACAATTCAACGACCAAATAGCAAATCTGCTCATCCAGTTAAAATCAGTTTTTCATTCAGATGTTAAAAATGTTTCCCGCCAATATTCTCATCGACCCAATATGGCCTCCATTTACTGTCCATTAATCGATTTTACTGTTAATAGAGTTTCAGTGCCTCTGTTTATTTTGTTTCCCGTGAATTATGCCTACAAAAATAGTGTGTGTACCTGCATTTGAGGGTCTAGATATATTTCTTTATTATGATGAACACGATGTGCTGTCTGAATGTATGATCTTGTAAGAATCAAGATCGAAGTATGGAGGGAGAAAGGAAACAATGAATTGTCATTATCAATGTTGTTTGGATGAAATGAAAGGAAATAAAAAAAAAGAAGGATTCAACGGGTTGAAAAGAAGATAAAGAGAAGCTGGATAGTGAGAGTGGGAGGAAAGAAAAGAAGGAAGAAAGAATGACAGATTGCCAAGACAGGAGAGAGGTAGAACATCGGGAAGAACAGCAGAAAGTGGATTGAGATGAAAGAAAAAAGATAGATAGGTAGATAGATAGAGAGAAAAAAATCAACTGAGGCAGATCGAAGGAAACAGGTTTGCGTGGATAGATTGATGAAAAGGAACATAGATAGAAGGAAAGAGACAAGCGTAAACAGATTGATAAACAGAAACATGGGCAAATAGATTGGAATACACAGGCATAGATAGATTGATGATAAATCATACAGAGAGAAAGAAATGGAATGACATAGACTGATAAAGAGAAACACATACAAGAAAGAAACTGAGGTATACGGATTGATAAAAAGAAATAGATATATACGAGGAAGAGAACAAGCTGACATAGATAAATTGATAAAAAGAAATATAGATAGAAGAAAAGAAACAGAGACTGTCATAGATTGATGAAAAAATAACATTAGAAGGAAAAGAACAGTCTGGAATAGTTTGATGAAATGAAACAGATATAGAAAGAAAGGAATGGATAAGCATCGATTGATGAAAACAAACAGATATAGAAGGAGAGAAACAGACCTATATAGATATATCGATAAAAAGGAACATAGATGGATTGAAGAAAATAAACAGGCTGACATAGATTGATGAAAAGAAACATAGATGGAAGGAAAGAAACTGAATGACATAAATGGAATGATTTAAACAAAGTATAGATATAGAAATAAAGAAACTGAATTACATGAATAGATCGAGAGGAAAACATAGAGAGATATAGAAGGAAGCGGAAATACAAAGACAAACTGACTGATAGATATAAACAAACTGATATAAACGATGACAAGTAAAACATTTTGTAACATGGAAAAAAAGAGTGTGCAAATTTCAAAGTGAACTTATAATATAAGAGAAAAAACTCTTCGGAGAAAAATGATCACGAGACGGAACGAATGAACTAAAGCTAAGAAGGAAAATATGCAGAGTATAAATAAGAACTAAAACTGATTTTAGCAGGTGAATAAAAGCACAGATTCTTAGCATTGGAAGAAAGTGAAAACATTGGAGGAGAAATAATGTAACAAGTAAAATCTTGTAGAAAAGATTGAAAAGACATCGATTGGACTGGGATGGGCTAAAGAGTTAATGATGAATGATAATGGAATAAGATGGCCGATCCGGGTTAGTGGAAAAGAAGATGGCGGCATACAAACGACAAAAACATAAGAACAAAATGGCTGCCAAGATTTGATGAAAAAGTGGGAAAGAGTAGGAAGTAATTCAAAAAAAAAAGTAGGATTAAAAGAACAAAGAAAAAATGAATAGAGCGGAATAGGAATAAATAAATGAATAAAAAGCTTTGTGGTGTATTAGGATAGAGAAGATTCATCCTATAAAAATGTGAATCCACATCCCCCTGTGTCTGAGGGCAAAAGAACTGGAAAAGAGGGAGGTAATGTTTCTGTGAAGTGCACTTTACGTTGTTGATAACGGTCGTTCATTTTAGCCCGTAGCGCAAATATCCCATTTCCCTCGTCATTTAGTTATTCGTAAAAAGTAAAAGAAATACTCTGACTTGGCATCAGGACACAATTACCATTTTTTCAAGGTTTTTTTTGTGTTTCTTTTTTTTTTTCAATTTGAAAGAAAGGATCAATAACATCGTGAAACGCGATTTTTATTCATGGGTAGTCAGTGTTATTTCCTGATTGCTTATGTGTAAGAAGTATAGAACATGACTATTATAATTAGTAGTTTTCAAATTATCATTGCCAAAGTTACAGTGAATGAGTAACATTTTCTTTACTTTTCACGCATAATCCATCGGGAAATAATATTTGTTATAAGTCATACCCAGGAGCAAAACATGTTATAAAAGTGGCAGAGTGGTAAGAATGTTGTTCCCCTTTCTGTGATGAAAATATGCTATAACCCAACGCTAGAGTAGATACAGGTGGCGAATATTACGGCTATTCCCCTCCCTTCGAGGTGAAATAAGGTATGTCCCGGCAGAAATAGCAATGTTCAATATCAAATCCTTTCAGGACAGATTTATACAAACCATTCAGTGCAAATACTTCCCTAACACAATACAGAAGCAGCATTCAACTTGATGGCCCATTAGAGCAAAGCAGTCTAGCTGTAATGATCTGCAGGAATATAACTCCTCTGGAAGTCAAACTACAAAATGATTACTGAAAGGTGTAATGCAAAAAAGCAGCCTGGAAGTATTACGCATATGAGCCAGCTTCCCTGGGGCAAAACGGACAGCAGTTCAATTCTCACTGAGAGCAGATCTTTTCTTTTGAATCTCTGCACTGCTTACTCAAGGTCAGGTTGAAATTGTGATGAAAAAGCAAATAAAAGTCATGATGAAAGAAAATACAAGACAAAATCAATTAAAATATTGATGGATAACAATGCATCATATGAAACTAAAATTAAGATAATGTTGATTATACTGAAATAACTAATGTAGAAAACAATATCAAATTTAGTGCCAAGAGGGATTAGGAAAAAATGAAGGACTGGTTTCGAGATTATATCTTATCTTCTGCTAACCATAAGATTTTCGTTGCTCTCCCGGTAGGAGCAGCCAGGGTTGAAGGTTAGACTCCCCTTTGACAAATAGAACGATAGTCTGACTGAGGGTTCAAATACACAGCATATTCAATTACAAGATCAATTAAAGAGCTAAAGTGACAATTTTCCTACTTTTTATCTGCTGTATATGCAATTATAAGAGTGAATGGACGTTTCGATGTATTTGGTCAATAAATCCTGCAAGTTACTCAGATAGATTGTAAATACTTTATAAACTGTTGTAAAATATGTTTGTTCATTGTGACTAAAGATGTTTGAATAGCTTTGTTAGCTAATTCAATGCTTATCAGCATCACACATAAAAAACTACCATTAACCTCTAATTACACGAGACGTTATTTTTCCTTCATAGGTCATATATAGGCATTATATATATATATATATATATATATATATATATATATATATATATATATATATATATATATCTATATATATATATATATATATGTGTGTGTGTGTGTGTGTGTGTGTGTGTATGATTGCATGTAACTGTTCATGCCTACGTTTTTGTCTATGTTAGTAATTTTTTGGGCAAGGAGTTTTGGCATAAACGTACTCATTTACCTTTTCACTTGTACCAATCGTGAATATTAGTCATATGTATCGAACAGTATACGGAGAAAATTTCAGATCAAAAACAAGCTATTCAAATTTTGGGATACCGACAGATTGATCCATTCTTAGATTTATGTGTATGAGAGAGACAAATACAGACAGATGGATAAGTAGATAGATATATAGAACGATAGGGTGTAATGAAGTCACTTTTACCACATTTTACTATTTCTTTACATACATGTGTCTGTGTGCATATATGTATAAATCAATAACATATGGTAAAGAAAACTATTTTGAATATATATATATATATATATATATATATATATATATATATATATATATATATATATATATATACATATATATATATATATATTATAAAAGCTTTACAGCTTTAAACACCGAACATTGAAAAAAAAAAAATAGTTGTGTCACTTATTCTGCAGTATGTGTAAGTGGAATTCATGAAGTTTTCTTCAGTGTTTTTTCCCTGTTTCACATATAGTTTGTTATAATGGTACAATGTATTCATTGCCTCTCATTGGGACCATCAGTTGCTTACTAAATAATCATTTCGGGGATTTGAAAAAAAAAATAGTTATATTAACACCCCTAAGCAGTGATGATCAAACATCACATCCCTTCCTCATTATATAGTTTGCGTCGGACATAATTTCATTTTATTCAAGGATTTATGTGTATCATATATCTATATCGTTTCATCTTGCATATGTGTTTTCTTTCAACAGGGCTTTATTACGTAGATTATCTCAAAAACCTTTTTAACGATTAGGGATCAGTAAGTATAACAACTGGTGTGACTCACCGTTTGGGTCATTACTATCGATTGTTCATCTATGTGAATATTAAATCCTTTGTGTAGGTTTCAATCTTAGACTATGTGCAAACCAACTTATACCAATTTCATTATCATCCAATTATACAGAAAATACTTCTTTGAATCGATTTTCTACCAACGATTCGACTGGAGAATTTGATTTTTTTTCCCACTAACTTTTCAATTAATTTTTCCTCGTCAAGTTTCTATCATTTTTTAAAAACACTTTTAATCTTCAAATAAAGTATTTTTTGTTGTAACAAAAACACTTTCTAGCGGGTAATAATACCTCAATGGGAGACTCCATGGATATACTTGAACATTTGTTACATGACATCCAACGTTCAATCTCCTACTTCACCCAACTACCTATCAATTAGACAAATGGACTGGAGCCACGTGTTTTCCCTTTCTCATGGTTCCAGTTAATACAGTGTTCTTTTGCACTGACAGAGACTGGATCCAACTCTTTTGGTTACCTGATTTCCTTAACACAAACTCAAATTTATCTCTATCACTATAAACAATTCATTTTTTTTTCTATACTCTCGTTAACATATTCTCTAATTTTCGTTATTATTTCACTATGGTGAAGCTGATGAGTTTTGAAGAGCTTAGGAAGGCCGATTATGGCTCTATTAAATTGCTTAAAAACCTTACTAATTTCACTGCAGCGAATGACCGTTCATAAAACTAGAGAAGAAATTTTCGGGAAAAAATCAATAAATCTTGGTGTTACTCTAGCGATACTCAAATATTCCGATAATATCATTCAGTAAAATATACGATCTGGTATAATACTTGTTCTAAAAGGCATTCTCAATGTACGGAACGGGGAAGTATCTCGTGTATCAAACGATTTGTTGATAAACATTCTATCCTCGATTTTAATATCCAAATCTATGAACGTTGCTTGCATTCCTTTACGTTCACATTTTAATACAAGATCCTTAAGGATCACCATACAATTTCCTGAGTTCACCTCAATCATCAAACGCATATAAGTCATCAATGAACGATCTAGTTATATTTTAGTTTTAATAAGAGATAACATGGATTTATATTCGTGTCTATGTGAATTCTAAATTAGCAAGTAGGTTTACAGGATCAATTTTCATAGGAGCACCGACGAGCTAATAAAATATAATATTCTTTTTTGACGTAACATTCCCAAAATACGATGACTACCAACCAATTTAAGGGTAGAGTGCGTAAAAAATGTCTTCTTTTTTTTTTGTTGTTTAAAACTATACGGGTATTCGTAATATCCAATTTTTTTTCAACAGGAATAGGATTATTTAATCGACAAAAGATATTTGAATTACGACCAATTTACATTTTACAATAAAACCTCTGCATTTGCTTTTATATTAAATTGAAAACTTCTCAAAACACTTTGCTAAAAAGGTTAAGTACTCAAACTCTACAAGTTGCAACAAAGCTAGCACCTTTTGTATTTTCTTATCCATCACAAGTCTTAGCCGTATATATAAAACTATATTATCAAATATAATATTATCTGGTTCACTAGTAGATACTTTATTCTAGGATGATGGAATTTCTAGTAAACCTAGAAACTATATACATATATATATATATATATATATATATATATATATATATATATATATATATATATATATATATATATATATACATGTATATACATATATATATATACATATATATATATATATACATATATATATATATATATACATATATATATATATATATATACACACACATATATATATATATATATATATATATATATATATATATATATATATATATACGAATACACCTGTGATTGTCTCTACGTTCATATGAATACAAGTATATGACGACTCGAACACCGATCCATGAGTATATATATATATATATATATATATATATATATATATATATATATATATATATATATATATGTATATATATAATCAATCTAATCTTATCTCGTTTTTGATATCAAATTAACCAAGCTCAACATCGGTCCACTTACCAACTCAGTCAGCTTCGTATACAAACATTTTGGTGCCTGCCACTTGTGACCTTCTTGCCATAATGCAGATTAAAAACGAAGTTACCCATAGACTAAACAAACATTTCCATGCCATAAGGGACTGAAGCAATTTAGATGACCGCTCGAATATTGTCCTCTTCCACAATCAATGCTATTAAGCAAGTGAAGCCGAAAATTGTGGGAAGCAGGGAAAATGAATTTTCCATTCGATGAAAATAGAAGCAGGTCTAGTTATTCACTCAATAGAAACTGTCATGTGACCAATGCAGTATGTCGTGTTCGGGCGATCAATTAAAAAAATCACAGAAAGGGTGTTTTCCTTGCCTTTCCTCCGTCAAAGATCACAAATAAGCTAGCATTTTCTTCAGGGTAAAAATCTAGCGAGCTTTTTGTAGCATTATATATATACATATATATATATATATATATATATATATATATATATATATATATATATATATATATATATATATATATATACTGGGAAACACACTGGGAAAAAGTCGGAGTAAATATAAACGCAAATTACTTGATCAATTCAAAGTACTGTGAATATGATACATTACTACCAGAAACTGCCGAGAATCTACAAAGCAGATCAAGAAGATGAAGTCCGCAAAAGACGATAAGAATAAACGTAGAAGACTTGGAAGAGGTCAGGGAATACCTACATGAGGCGATGGTGCAAGGCAGAGACCACCGAAATGAAATAAGATGTATTAATTGGAAAACACTGGGTATAAATAGAGACATACTCGAAAGCCAATTGTATAACCAAGTGATTAGCAACAAAATTTCTGTTCAAATAATCACGACAGGTACTTGATAAGTGTGTATGTGTGTGTGTGTGTGTGTGTGTGTAAAAATGAAGAAAGAGAAGTATTCATTGTCATGACTATTTATTGATACCAAGATGTTGTAATCAGAGTGTTTTTGTATCCCAATACTATTGACGCTGGCACGAATCAGAAAACATCAGTTTGTCGTGAAACAAACCAGCAAAAACAGACATGAAAGCACAGACTGTACTAAAAAGACAGACACTATTGGCGACAGAGTATAAAATCATGAATACGATAGCTCATATATTGACACACATCAAGTCAATCCATTAAACTAGATCACCAATCACAGGTTGCTCTTTTTATTGTTCACGTCTAATTGGATTAATTTTGTATTCACGTCAAGCACTATATATATATATATATATATATATATATATATATATATATATGTATATATTGTATCAACCAGGTATTTAAAGACGTATCGACAGTATCAGCAAGGCAGCTTCCAGCGTTTCGTGTTTAGGGTCATGAATGAGCAGGAGATCTCTAGCAGGGACGTGGCGTCTATGGACATGAGGAAGATATATAATCAGCGGCCAGACGTCGTCTCGACAGCTGATTCGTTCAGCAGGTTAAGGAAATCATCAACAGTAACGCTAGAAATAGATGAGGGCCATTGGTGAGAAGCTCACGAAGGCAGAGTCCACCACTAGACATGTGGATAACTTCATGTAGGGCGTTGTCGAGGGTGCAACCAACCAAAATACAGGGGATTCAGCGGGAACATGATGGCTGAATATTGGCGTGTTGTCCGTTCCCGACGATGCATTGCACAGTTCTCGAAGCCGAGGATGATTTCATTGAATTCATCATTTCTCTATATCTAGTTGTACCGGTGCATTCTTCTTACATCAATATTGTACTCAATTATATGGCGCTCACGGTGACCCGTTTGGTCGCCTTTAAAAAAATTAATGGAAACTGAATTGATACGGATTTTAACATATTAGCAAATTAGTATATAAAGGTGGTTACTCGATTATTAACTATTCAGTAGTTATTTGCCTTGACAAATACGACATTATAACATACACATAGACCACATTTAATGCTTAATTATTCAATATGGTGCGTTCTCATGGTTCATTAATTAAATACATCCGTTTGCAATATATTATTTTGGCCACTCATACGTTACAAACACATAAACTGAAGAGAACATATATATATATATATATATATATATATATATATATATATATATATATGTGTGTGTGTGTGTGTGTGTGTGTGTGTATATATATATATGTATATATGTATGTATGTATATACATCTATATGTATGTGTGTGTGTATGTAAGTGTATGTCTGTGTGTGTGTATGTAAGTGTATGTCTGTGTGTGTTTGTACATGTGTGTCTGCGTGTGTGCATGTACGTATGTATCTATGAGTGTGCATGTCTGTGTAGTTAACTTGATAGGCACCAACATACACTATTAGACACGAGGGGAAGCAGAGAAATAAATTAACGAAATGATACAATTATGAAGCAACATACTAGTAAATAATCTAAATATCAATCTATGAAAGTTCGTTGTCTCCTTAATCATGTCCAATCGAGACAGACAGTCAACAGTAAATTCTTTTAAAGTTACATTCATCAATGAAATAAAAAAAAATGAACACAATGTTTAACATCCAAAAATGACATAAGAAAATATTTTTTATTTCTCTGAGGAAAGAATTACACTGTAATTTTTTTGTCTAACTCTATTTGAAGTCGGGAGCTGGAGCTGTCTTTGCGTTTCTAATTCTGAGTAAACTCTACACCTTAAAACGTAAAAAAAAAAACAATATATAAAACTAGAATTTCCCACCGTGAATTGAAATAATGACCAAGTGATCCATGAACAGTTTTCTCACCAACTGAGTCAAATTGACTAGTTTTGCATATTCTCGAGAATTCATATTATAAATACACTGAGAAGAAGAAGTGGGTTGCAATTTAAACTTGCCGGGTCCAGGTTTGTTGAACAAGCGTTGCCATCAGTTTTATATGTGCGCACGCTTATCAGTTTTGGTGTTCAGTGAATCCCTAGGAATACCAATTTTTAAACCTTTTAAAGTGTTTTTTTAACGTCTAAATTCTCTAGAACCTGGATGTTTCCAGATGTTTTATTAGATGTCGTATTATCCTTATTATACATAGAATTTATTGCATCCATATCTGTTCTTTGATGAAATCTTAATGCTATATATGTAATTTTTCAAGTGTAATTATGGATCTATGGTTTCTATACGCATGAAATCAAACTTCAAAAGTCTTTGCAGGATCGAGAAGATTGTATCAATTTTTTTTTCTTCCAAAGACAAATATTTCAAATGTAACTAAGATTAGATAAATATAAATACAACAATCTTGGAAGGTCAAATTCCACTCCAACTTCTATCCAGAGCGAAGATTAGGAACTTTCGTATTGGATCTACGATAGATGAATTTGTAGATGATTATATGACTTGTCAATATTGACAAATTTATGAGAGAGCCGTCCATCAATCACTTGGTCATGACTTTAAAGATATATCGGTGTAGTTTAAGGTGGCCGGATGAACAAACAGTGAAGTGTTTGATCCCCTAAATTAGGTAATATTTTTTCTTGTTCATGCTACGAAAAGAATACCAAGTCAACTCAAACTTGGACAGCGACTTTCAAAAATATCTTTCAAAACCAATTTTTATCAGGATACAAAATACAGATACTTACCCATCCCAAAAAGTTTAATTACTCTTATAAAATGGTAGAATAACGGTATTGAATGATTTTGTGATTGAAAAAGTTTCGTTAATCAGCTATTTGCAACCCAAGATAGGTAATTCTTGTTCACATAGGTTTGAAATGATTGTCAATGTATAGTGTTTAGTTATCGGATTTCATACTTTTGAAATCAATGAAAACTGAAAATCATCTGCTTCAGAAGTGAACATAATAATTTGAAAACTTCTACAGACAAGCACGTATGTGATAGATTATGAAAGAAAAGGTTATCGATTGGCGATTATTCCATTTTTTGGTAATCTCAATTAGTGTTTCAGACTTCAAGAACTATGACCGACGGAGCGGGTCCTCTTTATTTTCTGAAACTAAATGGATCATCAAAACATATCTTATTGAATGGTAAAAACTGCTTCTTTCTCTCTCCAATACGTTTCGAGACATGGGGGATAATTATGACCATAACTTTGATAAGTACAATCTTGTGTCTCGCTTTGTTCCAATGATTTTGTGTGAAAAAAAGGTTCCATTAAATCCTTATTCTGAGCTAATTGAATTAAATTTTGATTATGATATCATCTGAAAATTTGCATTATTGGTTTGATGTGTGTCCCCGTGACAGTGGTTACTCCTTGAGTAAAAGTCGTGGAATCTGATTGTATCACGTTGGATCGGTTATTACTAGTCAGGTTACAGTTGATTGTGGCAATAGCAATACTCTTTAACGTTTCTAATATGATAGTATTAACAATTACAAAGAAATACAGTGGCCCAGAAGGATCAAAATAATATCATTTGTGCCATCCTGTATGTTTCTTGCAACGTGTCGTTCAGATGGAGAAATTGCTCATTGTAACAATTTGCTCTTGCATCAGCAATTTTAAACTGTCAAAATCAGCATAGTTAATATCAACATAGTTTCTTTTAGTTTTTAAGTGGGATTACCTGGCTGGCTGGCTGGCTGGCTATGAATACATCTCGCGTTTAGTCCGCATTAATGGAGTTAGATGGCTGAACATTGAAATATCTATTCCTTCTTATGTCTTACATTTTTTAAACCCTAACTCCTGATATAAGTTTTTAGTCGGGCGTTCGATGCAAGTTCATGCTAAATTGGTAGCTTAGTCTCTCTCAAGCAGTTCATGCTTGTTTTTTGAAAATTCTTTTGGTGATCACCACCCAACAAAAGATGAGTGAAGTAATTCATTCTTTGATAACCCCTCACAGTAATCTTCTCAATTAATCATATCAAGCACAGTATGCTACTGAAGGAGATTGGTCAGGTGACTGACCAGACCTGTTTATAATGGAGATTAATATCTGAATCTAACAAAATATACAGTTGGACATTGTCCTCACGAGGCTCAATTTAGGTTGAAATGTTGAAGGCTGCTCTTTATTTGCATTCATTTGAATTATAGTAATGGTTAGATTTTCTATCGCTATGATTTATCTCGTTCAAAAGCTTTGATTTTTTACCCTGCGTCAAGCGAGAAAGCAAAGACAAGTAACGCCCGATTTGTCCTAAAACTACGGTAGCATTGTGCAAGACTAGATTGATGATAATCTAAAGATCACTCATTAGGATGGTGTGGAGCTATCAGATGATTGACGAAATCACCTGACTCATCTCCTCCAGTTTTTTTTTGCAAGAAGTCTAAAAAAACATGCGCATTGTATAAATCCATTCTCAATACAAAAATATGAGGAAAAATTGCCTCCATTTCGTCAGAATGTGTACCGATCAGTAGCTTGCCAACTTGATAAATCAATCGAAAATGGATGGCAGTTACACTGAAACGTATTGCAACTGAACAAAAGAGTGTGTCATCTTTACTATGACATGGAGAGATCACAAAGCAGCACAGTTTATCAGAGACAAAAACATGAAATAAGAGATATCATAAAATCATATAAAGAACCAAAATGGTAATTGATCGGTCATGCTGCAAGAATTTTTGACAACCATTGGACATCACATCACACGACCTGAATCCCAAGAGTTTATATGCAGAATTGTAGACTGCAAAAAACAGGATGGCGTGGCGATAAAGACAAGTTCAGGAGATACTGTCGCCGCTGCGCCTACAATTGTGAGGTCTGTTGGATCTCGGGGAAGATCTACGTTGAAATATTGATAATATATCAATATTTATTAGATCTTTAGCTTATTTGATAAAATAAGTATTTAGGACATATCTGCAGATACAGTTTGGCACATTGATATGCACATCCTGGCAAATATCCTATACATGTTTATTTTCTTGTAACCCAGACTTATATAACGTTTCTAGTTGAGTATCATACAATCAAAACGGATATCCTGGGGTATAATCCATCATCAAACTCTCCAGAATCTGAATTCTGTCGGCGAATGCATAAATTCATTTTGGTTTAGAATAAGTACATCCTTTTGGAGAAAAAGTCTATTTCATTCTATGTAGTAAGTATATTTCCAAAACCTGACTTTTCTTTCTTGTAAAGGGTGGAAATAAGTTTCAATGAAAATGAAGCGCGCAATGTTCAAATAGTTCTTAGGAAATAACTCCCTCCTGATTTGAAAAAACAAAAAACAAAACGTAGTTATAATTTGCATAAACAGCTACCAAAAGATAGTTATTACACTAATGAAAAACAAAAATACTATCATATATAATGGGAAGTACAGAAGCGGGTAGGTCAACCAAGCAGGATGATCCCCGACGCCTATTCGCTATGTCAAGATATTGGTTGATGGAGCCCCATGAAAATTGGATGTTACTAATCAAGTAAAAAAAAAAAGTACGTATCATGAATGTTACGATTATAACAATCAAACGTGACCTGAATAAAATAGGCTTACATGGCAAACGGCTGCATAGATACTGAGACACAAGCAAACCCATTTAGAGATCCTTAAATGTTTGCACCGGATTATGAAAGTAAAAAAGATTGGGGTATCATACTGTGATGAGATGAAGAGAAAATCAACCTTTTGAGATTCAGATTGCATCGGACTAGTGTGGTAGCGTTACTGCAAGATATACAAACAAATGTGTCTGGTCTAAAAAGATAAGATTTTGTGGAAAAGTCATGATCTGGGGTTGTATGAGCTTTAATGGCTCTGATGAACTGCATCATGTACGCTGAAGATGTTGTCAAAATATTGAAATAAATCATGCTGCCTTCACTCAAACGCTTTCTGAAGAGACAAAAAGTAAAAAGAGTCAATCGGCCTAGCATGTCACCGGATTAAAATCCAATTGAGCACTTATGGAGTGTACTTGAGCGGAAAGTAGGAACACGACGACCACTCAACGAGGCAGAAACGAAAGATAGCATACTCTCGAGATGGGAAACATGCCAGTGACGGTTTGCGTGACTCTTGTGAGTTCAATCTTGTCAAACTACTAACAGTAGTAAAACGCGAAGACGGTTACAATGAATATTGATTTTAATTAACTTTTCTCGTAGGATTGTACTTACTTTTGGTCTGCTCCATATTCATATTTCTGTTTCAATGCTGTAGAGTTTGGTCCTGAATGATACTTAAAAATCTCTGTTTCGCCGGTATAATACCCACCCGAAGAAATAAAATCCTAATGTATGGTTAAGAAGAAATTTAACTTTTTTCTGTACTTATCTATTGACCAAACTGTATTCCTGGGGCTTTTTGTATTTAAATTTGATCAAATAATACTGTACGTACATCCTTAGCTTCTCTTTTCGTCTGAAGCTTATAAACGATGTAGAAGACAGAGGACTGGTTGTGTAAGCAATAGAAAAGCAAATAAAAAACTCCAAAGATACTTCTAAGAGAGATATCCCAACATTAAAAAAACGCTGACGTGGAGAACCTCAATTCAATACTAAAAATGGAGAGCTACCTAATTCTGGCAATGTGTTTGTGAGTTATTTTTCTTTGATCAGGTGACTTTTTTAACCATCACAATAATCAGTTTCCATATTCGGAATAAAAAGACAACAAGAACGCAGAAGGGTACACGGCAGAATTGTGGTTAAGTATTGAGCAGAATCATCATCATCATCATCATCAGTATTTTAGCGTCCGTCGTTGGACATAGACCTTCCCCAGGATTTGCAACACTTCCCTATCATGGGCGTCATGGAGCCAGTATTTCCTGAACTTGTCTAGTTCGTCTCTCCATCAAACACTTTGTCGGCCTCGGTTGCGTATGTGGTCTCGGGGGAACCATGTTGTGATACACACACACACATATATATATATATATGTGTGTGTGTGTGTGTGTTTGTTTGTGTGTGTGTGTCTGTGTGTGCGTGTGTAAGTCTCCACATGTATACGTGTAAGAGCGTTCCAGTTTACTTGATAAGATTGTTTGATTGTACAGCAGTAGAACTTTTTAGACTATATGAATATAAGTTTGTGTGTGTACATACACTAATGTATTACTAACAGACATTCCCGTTCATATATATCCACTTACTGTTGTTTTCTCTACAATACGCCTAGAACTGAGCACAGCCTTTCCTCTCACCAAAACCCCTACTGACTCTCCTGTTGACGCCGTACCAGTATCATGATTAAGCTGGCCCTGTTGAAAAATACGCAGTAACCGGTTCGTGTCGTCTTAGGGGAATTCCACTATCGATCTCAGTGGTCCCAAAGAGAATAGTGTCAATACTCTACCCGGTTGCTGTTTTCTAACTTTACGTCTTCATCAGTGACGAAATGAGTTTAGTGTGCCTCGGTCGTCTTGAGCAAGACTCGTCCTCTGCGCTATCCGCATACTGATTGCCCATAAGCTGACTAGCCTGATACGAGTTGAGGCAATTATCTTCACGTTCTCGTCTTGCCCCACGAGATTTTCATTTTCGCAAGAATCGTTGATTGGCGGACTTGGTGTCTACACTTTATTAGATCAATCCCGAACGCTCTTCTTGACACCCACTTTCTGTTTCCCTCGTGAAAATTTGGCTCAGAATCAGAAACAACACGAAGATTTTCCCAAGTCTAGCACTTGAAACAATAAAAAAAAACAAAAGGTAAGAAGAAAATGAAATATATAGATAACCTTCCTTCTGTATTCATGGACGTATTAATGATAGTAATAAACTACTGGAAGCCCCTTTTAGATGCGAGAACTGAACCACTTCAAAATGATATGTGATAATAAATCAAAAACCTTAGATTGGAACTGATATTACCTCGTAGACATCACTTACATGAGGAATGGTAGAGTAACGGAGATACTTACTGCCGCTTAATTCCACGATCTGGTGACATTTGGGGAACAAGAATATATTCAGAGAGTTTATTATTATTATTATTATTATTATTATTATTATTATTATTATTATTATTATTATTATTGTTGTTGTTGTTGTTGTTGTTGTTGTTATTATTATTATTATTATTATTATTATTATTATTATCATGTACTTGTCAATAGTAGATCTCTTGCTCTCTGAAGTTTAAGTAACAGCGTCAGCCCAAGTCGCAAGACCTCCACACAGCATTTGTGTTGTACGTTCCTCAAAATTTTGAAGACCCCAACAACACTGCACATGGGTTAGTTGATATTTCCCTTCACTTTTTGAGAATTCGCACCCTTTGCTCTTTTTCAAGATTCCGTTGAGTGATATCATACTTGATATGAATAGTTTGGGGGGACTAAATACCCCTTCCCCTTCTGAACATATCCCTCTTTGTACTTACTTCAGCTTTATCCTGCAGTCATCTAATCAACATTTTTTCAGTTTCTCATTGAATCTTCCCTGAATCTCATTACTAATTGGCTAATCTTGAATATCCATGTAGATTCGAGTATCCAGCTGTGTGAGATTATGTCGGACACTTTTTGCTAATCAATCCATCACTTTGCAAGATTTTTCTTATCTTCTTCTTCACATTATGATTTTATCTTTGTAGAGCAAATCTTTCGGTCGTTCGGTTCTTTTCTGAATACTTTATCTTCTTATAGTAAAGGTTGTCTTCTTCTCAACGTGATGCATATTCTATTTTCTTTGCAAATTGTCCAGTTCAAATCTCTCATAGAAAGCTCTTGACTGGCATTCTGCTGAGAAGAGTGTGTGTGAGTATGCAATTGAGAAAAAACACGCACACATCACTACCTACCCACCTACCCACCAGGCAGAAATAGCAGTAAAAACAGGTTGCAGTCATCGACAACCTTGACAGAAACCAATCATGTGTGCTTGACGTCATCATGCTTCTGTTGACAATAATATTTTCATATAAAAAGAAGTTTGATAACGATGTCACAGGTATTCACAAAGCGGTCAACTGTAGACAACTTACGGATAACTTGAAGTTGTGTAATGCAAGGGACTCTTTACAGACACTCCCTGACTACCAAAAGATTAGGGACCTAAAGTGGATGTTGACAATTCGTAAATTGAATGCATTTTTCAATGTGTTTTATCAAGATAGGGACTTCAATCCTCGTTCTTATATATTTCTATTGTTAAAATTGGGCTCACAAAATGATTGTTTTATCAATTATGATGAAATTATGGCTCACATAATGAATGCAATTAGTCAATTATCATTCACATAATGGCTTAAGCGAATCACTATTCGATGTCAAATGAAGTCTGCAATCTCACTGGGTTGTAAACGACCCTCTTATATGTTCTAGAAGAATTGGTGTCTTTTCTTGAAGCAACAGAAAATATCTTCTTTGAAACGAAATCCAATATCGTCTGAAAATTTTTTCTTCGTTTTAGATTTCTTCAAGATATGAAAACATAATTTTTCAGGTCGTCTCTCTGTCTTTTCAATTATGATCTGTTATAACTATGATACCACTTGACAGAACCTTGAAGAACATCAAAAGATACCAATTATCCCAAACCGAAAAAAAAAGGAAAATCTATCACCTCATGTACATGGTTGACATTAAACTATGGATTCCTGTATTCATTTACTAATTTCTCAACTTTTGAAAATCTTTCAACAATTCAGTCGATTATATCGTACATTTGCATGACACACCAATCAATTATGACAGATTCGAAGTAATCTGTTGATTGAAATATGAACAATATACAGAGACATTCAGAAACTTTCTTCAACTATGCAGAAGTATTTTTCTTTATTTAAAAAATAACTCCAAGTTATTTTCTTGCTATTAAACCAAAACGGAATACTTCGAAGGAGACGTCTATTAATTCCAATAAAAACGTTGAAGTACGTATCAACGGTAACTCCTCTCTTCACAAAGTGTGCACCCGTAAGTGTCTTGTCTCTTTTTCCAAAAATTGACGTACGACAGTGTAGTGTTATTGAAGTTCATCTAGTGGTTTTTGCAATGCTTATGAAAAATGTCTGATCGAAATTTTGAAATATCGTAAGTTGGGTAAAATATATAGAGACAAGAGAAGGAGGGAGAGAGATGAGAGAGAGAGAGAGAGAGGGGGGTATAAAAAGGTAGTAGTTTATATAAGCCATCAAATATGTCGGGAGAAATTGTTTAAAACCAGCATTTTCCAAATAAGTAAAACATCTTGAAAACCTTTCGTATTATCCGTCACCGGTGATTTTGTTGGCCTCTACTCGGCTCCTTGTTCTTTGCAACTACATCCTGTGAGCGATGATGAGGCCTAAGCAAGTTTTCTTATTAGAAGGCTGTGTGCCAATTCACACTTGGATGACCTCCAGTCTGTCACTCAACGAACAGGAAGGAGAAAAAGGAACGGAAGTCAGGTAGTCTTGTGGACGTACAGACGTCTTGGCCTATAGACCACATCAACAAGGAAGTGTGGGATGGCAAAGTGGATAGCGGCACGGAAAAGGCCTCTCTCTATCATGGGCGTCTATTTTATAGATTGTAAACGTGCTGAGTGAGTAGTAATGCGATACGTGGTGCCCCAAAAGGTACGACTGAAACCCTTGTCAGCGTAAGGGTATTGCCCACTTACTTAGTGTAATGAATAACAGGATGCCGAGTCCGATGTAGGCATAGAAATTTATGGATCTTTGAATGTCCAGACAAATACAAGTGGTAAATGCTCGGTGTGGAATTGATCAACTGAGGCCAAGCTATTGCCCAGTCTGCTTACGTTTGTTTTGCACAAGGTAAAAACATAAATCTCTCTCATGTCCCTTATTTTGGATAAATTGCAAGCCAAACTTCGCTCTCTAATCCCGTGAAAGCAACCAATCTGGGAGAAAGACAGCTTTGACTTGAAACAAGTTGATAAAGGCGATTGAATGACAACATTGACGCCTTTCTGTTGAATGCTTTAAACCAATCTAATGCCAAATATATCACTTTGCTCTTTCTTTGGCAAAATCAATGTGGACAGGGCATCCCAATATCCCGATGTGATTCACCGATGTTTGTATATCGGGGCATTAGGAAACTTCATTCGAAGTTTAGACTATATGAGCACAAAGGACATCAAAATGTAGAATCGGAGATAGACAGGTATTAATTGAGCTACACATGGAATAACACAAAACAATAAGTGTATTGTACTCTGAAAGAATCTAAATATCGACTCATTACGATTAGTATTATTGGTCTGCTAGACCGACTCTTAAAGATTGTATTTGTTTGATTTTTTTCTCATTCTCTTTTGAGGGTTTCATAGAGATTTGTTACTATAGGTAACTGTAATGTACTACTTTTCCAGGTCTGCATTCTCGATTTGGGTCTTTGTTACTTAGTGGTTAACACGTTTGTTGCAGTTGGCATATGCTTTACTGAAGTTCATGTGTAGTTCAACTTTTTTCCTCCCTTCGTTCAGCTAGTCTAATATTACTTGGATATTATGAAGGTTTTTTGCAAAAAGGACGATGTTGTCAGCAAACCTCAGGTTACTCATGTACTTACTGTATGTTCTGATTCCTTCATTTTTCTTCAGGATTGCCAAAAGCCTCCCTAAAGTCGACAAATGCTACAGCAAGTGGTATTTTATTTTTTGCAGCTTTCACTTCCAGTTGATTCATTGAATATAAATGGGCAATGGTTGCATAGCTTTTCCTGAATCCATTCAGTTCTCGTGGTTGTTTTTTAACCAGACTTCTTGATCATCCAGTTGGCATAGATGCAGTTAAGTAAAATAATTGGCCTCTAGATGTGTATATCTTTCTGTTCCCCTTTTTATGTATTAACAATATGACTGCAGCGCTCCGATCTTTTGGAACCTGTCTTTGGAAAGTATTGATAGGATGGTTTGGTCCCTGGTGATGACTCTGCCCCTTTTTTGAGTAGATCGATGGGGAAGTTATCAGGTCAAGGGGATCTTTTTGCTTGCTTTATAGCTGGTTTGACGTCTCAAAGTGTAACTTTTGGAAATTCTTCAAACTGGTTACTCTTAATTTGTGTACGTATCTGTTGTTTTGTATTTTTTTGTTCAGAAGAATAGAGGTTCACGTTGAATTTTTGAGCGCTTTCGACAGTTCAATCGCTATCCATTGTCTGTCCTTATTTTCTTTGAACAGTACATACATGCGTTTTTCTTTTACTAGGAGGATTTTTGATAGTTTTGAAAACCCAACCTTTTTTCAGAAGGCTTTAAATGACTGCAATTGAAGGCATTGAATGACTGCAATCTTCCATATTCTTTTCGTTTCTTTTGGATACTTTTGTTCAACTTGGTTGTTTTAATATTTTATTAAGTACGTTGATGTTATTTCCTTCTTCTGTGTGAAGTCCATACCTGTTTTTCAACATGAAGGGCTGAGTGACCTATGTTCGTTCGGGAAATGGTTGCAGCTTTGTGCTGGAAATTTTCCTGTACTCCTCCTTGGTAATAATCTGAATTTTACATATTATTAATCTTGGGTTGTTTTACAATGACCTGATTCAAGACCTGAATGCCTTTCTCGGTGTCACTTTTATCTGCTAAGGTGTCATCTTCATTATTTGTTTTTTATTCGGAGCCCCTCAGTGTCCATTTTTTATTTAGTTTCTTCTTGATGATGATCATTATTTTGGATCCGTGTGCGGATGCAAAATTGAACATTGAAAATCCTAAATACTTGCCAAGTTAGCGATAAAATAGTTATAAAATATATTTGTAATTGCCTGTATGACTATTGATTGGTTCGGCTAAGTCTCATTACCAAAGGTGAGTCGACTTTCAGGGACATTTCAAACTCTCCCGATCATTCAAAACTTGGTTAGAAATAAACTCTGTTCAACATTTTATTTTTGGCACGCTAGTTCTTCTCAAAACACAATAACCATCACAAAAAGCCGACTAGTGAGAGGCACTGCCTTAAACTGACCCCTGAACTAAACAGGAACACAAGAAAAAAAAAAAAATCAGGGCTCGAAATCTGCTTATATAATGAACATTTTTTTCAGCCAGTTACAAAGGACTCCTGATAGTGATAATCTTGCAGATGAAAACATCTTCTATGCACTATAGGAAATATTAGAGTTTTCCTTTTGAGTTCAGTAATTCCTCTTCTACAAAAATCATTTCATCAAAAAATCCTTGAACTCTTAGATATTTCTATTCTATGAATACCATCACACCAAAATTCAAATATATATTCTCGTAGTGATTACCTTGTAAATGATAATTGGTTCTCTGCTTTACGTCAGCTTGACTCACAAAAGAAATTTTTCATGGAAGTACAGTTTTTTTATGGTAATGGAAACCTGTATTGAGTTTTTTATTCCTTTTTTTCTCATTGATGTATTTCTATAAAAATGTTTTTTTTTATATGTTTGGTTAAACTCTTTGAATCTTTTCTTCTCCCAAATTCCAACCAGTTCCAATGTTTACATTGCGATCATAGTTAATTTAGGAAAACTTATAATTCATGTTTGAAATTACTGCCAGAGTCAATGTTTTGATAAGTAGAAACTAAAAATCAAGATGTAGATAAAAATTAGCAAAAAATGATTAGAATGATCAGTAAAGTGTCCTTTCCGCAATTTTGCTTAGCAGTAATATCAGATTTCAAAGGTAAAAAAGACATTTCATGTACAAATCGTGAGCGAAGGATATCAGCCCACATATTAAAAAGAGCTGTCGACCAAATCAGGAAAGATACATCGTTTTTTGTGCAATCATCGGAGTTAAGAAACGTCTTGCCTGTTCAGTACTCGAATGAATGACCACTTGTGAATACTAGGTACCATAATCAAAAATGGTTAAGTAAGTTAGGCCACCTTGGGTGCTTTTCACTACTACGTCTATATCACTTATCACAAAATGGTATAAGAGGAACTTGTGATATATGAGACCTGTACAACACCGTAACTAGCGTAATGTTACTACCTAACCTATTTAGGATATAAGTTTTATTGCATGAACGCACACACAACCACACAAGACTTGGTTCTTACCTGCAATAGCTACCAATGTCTTCTATCTACAGAAATCACTGTTCGAGCTTGATATATCGAACACCGATTCCCCAGGCACATCCTTTGCTTTTGGAAGATTGGTTGGTGTAATATATGTTCTACTACTGACAACCGGAAACTTGACAAAGTAAGATTTCGTACTAATATGAAATAGAAAGCAGAGGTTTGGGCGATTTGAAAAAATATTAATCTGTTCATCTGTCATGTTAACCAGATTTCCATTGTTTTGCCAAGTACATCTTTCAAAATTGCCCGACCAGGAAATACAGAACCTCTTTTTACATCATTTTTTCCGCAGGGGAAGATTAGCACAATGCTGTAACCTTATTTCCATCATTTGGTCCTATGCTGAACTAAGGTAAATTCATCATCATCATCATCATCATCATCATCATCATCATCAGCAGCAGCAGCAGCAGCAGCAGCAGCAGCAGCAGCAGCTGCAGCCGTTGAAAGACGATTGTTGGACAAATGCTTCTCCAATCCTCATTCGTGACGAGCATGATCATGTTATCCTGTCATGACATACAAACATCTCTCCATCTTGTGTCTTCTACAACGTTCACTGTCCCACGGACACCAATCGGTCAGTCTTTGCAATCTATCTGTTAGTCTTCTCTTCTTGCTGAATGCCCGATCCATTCCCATCTTAATTGCACAATTAATTGAGCGATATCCATAATATTGGTCTTCTCTCGGGTCAATGTTGATCATTTCCTATCAGTACGAGTTATTCCTAACATTGCTCTTCTCATTGCCCTCTGTACAGTTCTAGGTTGATTTTTGAGTGGTCTTGTGAGTTCCTCAGTTTTACTTCCGTCTTAACTCAGCTCATCTTGAACCCTATTCATTCGGTTCTCTCTACTTGGATCAATTCAGATGTTTAGAATAAAAATTGATTCCACATTCTTCGCCTATGCAGGTTAATCCGAAATAATGTTGGAAAACAATCGTTTTGAAACATAGGGTTCAGCTCACGTTCTGCTTCATGACGTTTTGGACAAGACATATATTATTTAGGTTCCGTACTGTGGAATGAAAAACGAGGAAATAGATGGAAAGAAAGCGAAACGAACGATTTTGAGATACAGAGATGATAAAAGACATTATATTGGAACCTCTACAACGAGGGAAAAAAGGTGACAGAACTTGGATAACATAAGGCTCATCCATAACAGCCTAGAGCAAACCACGAGCAAAACGTTTTGTTTTTTTTAACATTTTCTTTTTCTTATTCTCTCCTGATGAAGCTGAATAGGCGAAACATGTAGATTAATTTTCCTTAATTGTCAGAATTTCATATACATATATACATATATACATATATATATATATATATATATATATATATATATATATATATATATATATATATTCATATATATATATATATATATGTGTGTGTGTGTGTGTGTGTGTATATATATATAGAGAGAGAGAGAGAGTGAAAGAGAGTTTGTTTAAAGCAATTGGTAAGTTCATTTATTTGTTTCTTGTCATGCACAAACTGAGGGTTTAGTACAGGTACAGGATGGCCTCTTGACTGCATTTTTGAGTGAAGTGTGGAGATCGATCTCCTCTCCACGGAATGAATATAAACATCACTGAAAACCCTCCACATGATCCTAAGCCAATTACAATAGCTGACGTTCCAAGTCACCTATATATGTACTGACATTGCTTGACGTGGCTTAACCGTTGGTGATGTTTGCCATGGTAAGTATATATATATATATATATATATATATATATATATATATATATATATATATATATACATATTTATATATATATGTATATATATATATATATATATATATATATATATATATATATATATATATATATATACATACATACTAAGAAGCTTTCAACAAGGAACTAAAACTTTTCCAATAATTTTTTTGGTGTCACTTCAGTCATCCATTTCAATGCAGTTTATGTAATTTTCCATATTTTTCCCCCTTGCTTACCCCTAAACTCCATTATTATGGTAAAATGTATAAATTCTTTTTGTTGAGATAAGCAATTTTTTACCGTGTGACTGTTCTGGAGATTTAAAAAACAAAACAGCTGTATTAACATGGTCCCTAGCAGTGTTAATCAAACAGCACCTTGTTTTATTATATAGTTCATGCCATATGTGTAGTTCGTCATTTTATATGAGCTTTTAAGCGTATTGTATATTGATATATTTTATACTACATTTTTGTATAACGTTCTCAACGATGAGTCAGTATAACGACGGACGTGACTCATTGTTCATTTAATTTCTATTAAATGTTCACCTATGTGAATATCGAATCTGCTGTATTGGTTTTTATCTCAGACTGCACGCAAACCAACATATGATATGATGATCAAAAAAATTAATTACACAGAAAAAAACTTCTTTTTTTACCAATATATTCAACTGAAGAATATGACAATTATTTTCCAAAATCCTCAAAGTTCAATTTCCCACGTCGTATAACATCAAACTTCTATCAAATGTTTTTCAACATTCTCCATTGTTGAGTAATGTATTCTTATTTACATGGTTGAAACAAAACCACTTTAAAGTGGATACTAACACTTCAATTCGGGATTCTACTAATATATTAAACTACTTGTTTCATGGCATATATATATATATATATATATATATATATATATATATATATATATATATATATATATATATATATATATATATATATTTATGTGTGTGTGTGTGTGTGTGTTGTGGATGTGAAATGATCTGACATAATGTTTATGAAAATAACGGTTCGAAGATGGAGAGGAAAAAATTAGAGAAAGCAGGTTTTACACTTCAAATCTTCTTCATTATTCCGTACGTGTGTTATGGTGAATTTTGACGGGTCCCAGCCATCTATTTCAGGTGATAAAATCACAGTGGTTCAAAGAAAACTTTTGCTCTTCCGATGCCTTTGTTGGAATGAAGAAATGAAGATAATTGTGCGTTGTTTGGTTGTTCAGTAAGAGTGGGAGGGAAAGTGTTTGTATCAGTGTAGGTGACAGTCAAGTTTAGTTTGAAATGAGGAGGGTCTATGAGATGTAGGGTCAAACAGTGTTTGTTTCTTGTCTCTGTGGGAGTAGAGCTTATTCGAGATGAGGTGGAAGGGTCAGTATTAAAATAGTCAGTTCTCAGGGAAGTGTTTTTTTTTATAAAATTTGATTATAGAATGGAGAAGTGGTGTCTATTATTAAATGGATAGGTGTTGTTATACGTCGGTGAGGGTGGAAGTGTTATGTTGTTTTCCATTTAATCCCTTTTGTTCATGGTGGATGTGACTTCTTTTTCTCTTCTCAAAGGGTAGGTACATGGGTGCTTGTACCATTCCTTAAACAGACCGTTGGCTGTTAACCATTTACTTGCATGTCGATGTTCTAATGTGTTGTATCTATATTATATATTTCTATTTCAACATCAGGGCATTTAGAAGGATCGCAATCTGAAAGTCAGAACACCATTTTGTTATTGTACTACGATGGAATATGGAGCTTGTCTCAATGCATCTATCTGTTGGGGAGCCATGAATATTCTTGATGAGATGGGCTCAGTGAAAGCTGAAGGTGTTGCGTGCATTTCCATGTCAGACTGTGGCATTTATCTTTTCATCTTGTTTAAACGCTCTCTAATGGTCATATATCTTCTTTTTGAGTGGTGTCGATGACTCTCCAATATATATATTATTACAGTCCTTGCCCAGAATTTTGGAAACGTCAGCTTTTGTTCGTGGGCGTTTACATGGTGGTTTGTTTACTGAATTGTTGATGGTAGTTGAGTGTTGGTGGCAATGTTTATTACAAAGACTGAAAAAAGATCTACATCAGATTGACAACAAATCTCTAAAAGTAAATATACGAACATAGAAAAAACCTTTAAACTTGATGAAAAGAGAAACACCTTGGAGGAACATACCAACACAGTTTTTATCTCCACCAACCTATTGTCACTTGAATCATTACACACACACACGCGTGCGCACACACACACACACATATATAAATATATATATATATATTATATATATATATATATATATATATATATATATATATATATATATATATATATACGTATATATATATATATAAATATATATATATATATATATATATATCTTTTTATGTATACATCCAGAAATTGAGAGGTAATAGGTATATATTCTATATGCAAGTTTGCACACTTATACATGCACATATTGTGTCAGTTCCTGAAAATATAGGTATATACATATGTATCCATACAAACATTCACGTAATCCCATGCTGAAACACACGCGCAATCACATGCAAATGCATGTGCAAGTCAACAGAATTTCACTCATTGATAATTTTCTCAAAATCTCCGTTAATATAGTTATTTGAATGAAACACATTGACAGGGCACACACATGCCTAAATATCCATATAAACTCTAAAAAATAGATACCTGAAAATACGTAAGAATCTGCAGAGATTTACTGATGCTAGGCATATGAACTGATATGTTCAGAATCTTTCAAACATCTATAATCATTATCCTCATCAGCAGCAGTCGTAGCTCAGTCTTCTGCTGAACAAAGTTCTTCCTATGTCAACGGTGACAATGCTTTACTCTTTCTTGTCTTCCAATCTTATGACAGATTTTAAACTTTGTTTGCTATCTCAACAGTATGTCTTAACTATTTTTTGTCCCTTCTGTTGTTGTTTCTCTTTGCCATGTGTCTCGGCCATCACCATTTGTCGCCTAATATTTCTTCAGTATCCTTTCCATGTGGATATACATTATTATAGATATACGTTTATAAAAACAGATTTGTTTTGACATGCGTATATTTAGAAACATTCCCAAAGATAGAGCCATAGCGTACACTCAGCTGTGGATATGTGGTCAGTAATCCGGACACGAGGACCATTACTGCTATTGGATCTTCAATAGATCACCCTGCTTGTTGCTTTGTGCCAGACTTATCGATGATTAATGATTATAGTTCGATGGAGACAGAAAATGTATAATCCGACTGACATAGATAGATAGATAGATAGATAGATAGATAGATAGATCGATCTCGGTAGTCTTTCAATAGAGACTGATGCAGTGTTTGGAGTGATCAATTAAAGATTGAAAAAAGGGTGATCAGTGAATTTTGTTGGCCAGTGTTCATCAAAGAAGTCTGAAGCGTGGGTGGAAACTAAGTGATCAATTAAGTTGAATAAATTGTTCCCCCACACTAAAAACCTGTTCAGGCGGAGGGGGCTTTCAAAAAAAAAAGCTAAAAAAGTCTTTTCTACATATAAATGAATGTCCAAATTTTCTGTCTTGTAGCTCTTTTGGTGTGGCCTGTATGCATGATTCATACTTACAGCGTCCCCCAACCAGCCAGACAAACATGAAACTAGGAAAAAATTGGCAGTTTTAGTTGACAGTTTCTGATAAAAGCATAATGCAGTTGAGTCATAGATATGAATAAATAAATATCATCAAAATGGATTCGACGTTTTGATACTATGATTCACGTACTTTTTGCAGTCGTTTTCTTGGCAGATGGCATGGGAATAGTCCAAATGTTCGTTCATAGTTTACCAAACATGTCTTTTTATGCCTTTTTTTTTTCACTGAACGCAAAAGTGGAGTACTTTATTTTTCGGTTCTGTTTTTCATTTGTTTCACTTCAGAAACTTTTCATTATCGGCGATTTCTTCCTTTCTTCCACAGTTATTTGAAAATATCATATTTTCTGTTCATATTTTTCATGGGACTATGTGTTTGCCTGATTATTTATGTGTACTGTCACACTGATTTATACATAAATGCACACACATACACGTACGCACATAAATATATACATTATACATAAATAGATATATACGCATACACACATACATACATACATACATACATACATACATACATACATATATATATGTGTGTGTGTGTGTGTATGTATATATATGTATGTATGTATATTTATGTATGTATGTATGTATATTTATGTAAGGTTATTCTAATAAAAATGTAAACATAAAATATGATTATTTAAAAAGCTTTGAAAGAATCTAAACGAAGCATATTCGGAGTAAAAACAAAATTATCTACTGTTCCGTTAATAATGTCTCTGATTCCGTATACATTATGGCTTATTTTTGCTTTTACCTATTTATTCGTGTCTTCCTATCAGCCATTCATTGTTGCAGTTAAACCAGCAAAAAAGGGTAAAAAACAACAACAAAAAAAACAAAACAAAAACATCTGAACATAAATAAAGGAATGCTTCTTGCACTTGTTTTGTTGCAGGGTCAACCTCCAACATTCTATGTGTTCTGACAGAGGATGATTTCGTATTGTATTCAATAGATATAAAAATATTTTGTTTGGTGTACATGTGTTGATTTATTTGAACCAAAAAAGCCATTTCATATATGCAAGTGGAAGGATTTCGGTAAGACTTGTTTACTCAATCTATAAAAGAGCTAGCTACCAATCATGCAGTCGTAATTTCAAATCCAGTAGCGAAATGATGATTCAATAAAAGTATTCATTTATTTGAATGGAGTAAGCCTTCGTGTATATCTGAAAAAAATATCCGTAAATTACGACAATCTGTCAGTTTAGATCGATGGGTAAGAGAGTTGCCTATCAATCTGTTGGGCGTGGTTTTGAATAATGCAACTGGAATGCTTTTTTACGTATCAGTTGAGTTAAAGTGAGTCTGATAAACGGTTAATGGTTCACTCCTTTAAATTTAGAGAGTATTATTTCCGTTGTTTTTGTTGTTACGACAGAGAAGCAAATTCCAGGCTTGGACTCAAGTTCGACAACAAAACGAAACAAGACCAAGTATTTGCTTATATCTTTTTTCTCTATATAAATCAGCAAATATATATATACAAATATATATATATATATATATATATATATATATATATATATATATATATATACACAAACAATATATATATATATATATATATATATATATATATATATTGTTTGTGTATATATATATATATATATATATATATATATATATATATATTGTTTGTGTATATATATATATATATATATATATATATATATATATATATATATATATATATATATAAGCACATGTGTTGCATATGAGTTGCATATGAGTAAGAGTGAAATGACTTCCTCAGAAAAAAACCAAACCATGTTATATGACTAATGAAGGATGATAGCGATGGGACATTTCAACCATGTCAGTTGATGCATTTGATTGCTTGTACGCACAGTGTGGCCGCAGCAAGAAAAAAAAGACGAAAGACTCCTGTTATTTTTTTTTTATTTCGGCCGACCGAAAAAGCATCAATTGTTTCCGTTTGAAGACCGAACAAAATCCCAATGCAGAGAGAGAGAGAGAGAGACAGAGACAGAGACAGAGACAGAAACCGAGACCTTACTTTCTTTTCTGACCTGGTGGCCAACCTAACTTATTGGCAAGGGTCTTTTTTCAAATTTTTTTTCCCCAATTAATTGAAACCCTCTTCTTTTACCGGGAATAAATGATCATCTATATTTTTTCTCCAATTTTCAAATCGCTTTCTTTCATTTCTCACTCAACTAAACTTACTGTCGATCTTATTTACTTCCTCTGTGTGAATCATCATAAATTGACCCTTTTTTATTAAGCCCTTTTCACTTTCTTTATCCTAATGTCTTTTTCTAATTAAATTGCAGTGACCGGCTATCTATCTGCAGGGGGTTTCAAGCGACCACGCTCTATCTTGTCATGATAAATCCACTTGAAATGTTTTTATCATCTTTTTGCGTCTGAAAAAGGTAGCTATCTTATCTTTGACCGAGTATGTTATTATAGTACACGTATGCACAGTTTAACAGAAATGATATTAAAAAATCAAGTGAATTATTTGGGAATAAGAATAAAATACCCAAGTAAACAGTCCCCATTAGCCCTCATAATAACAGTAACTACTTGATTGCTATCTGGTTGAGTCTTGATCATAAATGAAAAGCTAATTCAGTTAGAAAAAAATAATGCATTGAAGGAAGTGAGACCGTGTAAGGTGTGGGTAATTCAGTCTAAGGTTACTGATTTTAAAACATTTTGTCAAATTTTCGGTTGAATATATTGGTAGAAAATCAACTCAAATAATTCTTTGTGACTGACTAGTATTCTTAAAGATGATATAAGTTGATTTCATTCAGTCAAAGATTAAATATGGCATTCATATTCTATGTCACAGAATGTCACACATTAAAATAATGATAACTCAAAAAGAATTGGTGTTTCATCAGCATTGCAGTGCAGTCATGGTAATATAGCTGTTTTGTCTTTAAATTGCCCAAACTGTTACATGGAAAACAACATATGTTTTTAGTCGAAGTGTGACGTGCGCAGGGTCGCCCCCACCCTTTATTGAACCAAAGATCCACATCCTATTGCACATCGAGATGGAATGAAAACGCACCAAGCCCTTAGGTCGTAGGTTCGGCAGGAGTTATCAGTAGGGTGAAGTTCAAGTTGAAGTGTGTAATCGTCATCTAGTCGTTAATAATTATATCTTAAATGTAGGCTAAATATGAATTCTGTAGAACAACGTAGACAAATTAATAGCTTTTTTGTGTATTGATGTCACTGCAATAGGAAAATGAATATACAGATCTATGTGCAATCATTTGAGTGACTAATCTGGCGCGATATATCGTGTATGACGTCGCGTGTCACGTGTTGCGTCAGGGTATTGATATTGATTATTTCAAGGTGTTAAAATTAATAAATTGTTTTAGATCATTTGATTTAGATTGTCTTATTTATTTCCATTTCTTTACCATTTTGAGTGTAGCATGAGCGTAGGTGTCAGTGTGAAAATTAGAAATTACTCACAAGACTGTTGATTAAATGAATCAAATTTTGATTGAATTAAAGCTACGTATCTATTAATTATTAGTATGTGACATAAGAACACGCACAGCATAGGAACGTTCACAGCAACATTATGTGAAGAATCGAGGATGGGAGGTCCAAGCAATTTCCATGGATAGATATTATTGAATGCAAAAAGAAACTCATCCAGTTCCCTTTTGGTTAATTTATTCGAATTGTTTTAGTTAATAGCAATACATAAAATGTGAGCAAATTACTAAATTTTAACATAAGCAATTGGGTATCACATTTGTTCAGATTTCTATGCCCGTATGCACGAAATCACTTTCTTACACCCTGCATTCCACGGTCAATACTCATGTTGGAGATGCAATACTGAAAACAATCATGAGGCGTAATTGGGAAGATCTTTGGCATACCACGTGGTCTCCATATGCTCCTCCTTGGAGTTCCACGCAACACTCCTAGTCTGCTCAATGTTTCAAAGAATCTTGGATATTGGAAAATTCATTTGAGAACTTATCAATTCACACACTGATTCATTCTCTCATTTAAAAATACATATTTCTTTGAATGGTGGCACAGAGCTAAAGCCCTTTTCTCTTTTTTTTGAACGTGTAATCGATTGGCCCTATGCCCAACTATGTTATCCTTTATATATACATATATATATATATATATATATATATATATATATATATATATATATATATATGTGTGTGTGTGTGTGTGTGTATGTGTGTGTGTGTGTACGTGTGTGTGTGTATATATATATATATGTATATATATATATATATTATGTACATGTTTTCATGTATATAAACAGATTTGGAAAAGATTAATATCTCTTAATTCTGTTTGTTTTATCGTATACAAACTTCTGGTACATAACACTCGAAAACAAAGAAAACTGCAAACATGCACAAAGATGCACGTATGCACACACATACGCACACTCATACAATCAACAAATATCAGCAGATATCAATGTAAATAAACATACCTCTAAGCTCTGGATATAAGTATAAAACACTCTCTGATTATTTATAATCTATACTTATTTTCCCTTTACTTATGCCTAGGTACCTAAACCACGTTTATCTCCCCGCACATTTCTGTCAGTGTTTTATTCATTAGAGTCTTGAAAATAAATATACGCTTTTTTTTAACAGATCATCCTTTGCATCTTTGTCGAACACAAGTCAAAGTTAAAGTTTACTCAATTTTCCGCCTGTCATGTCACGTCAAACCAAGACAATAAACAAAATTAGCAATTCCCTACCGTGATTTGAAATCATGACCTAGTGATTGGTAGGCAGCTCAACTGAGCTAAACTGACGAGTCTCAAATATTCTCGATTTTATTTACAAAACTGAAAATGCAAAGGGCGGAGTTCGTCCCTGCATTCGCCAGTGTTGTTTCTAGACTAATCTCCTCTGCGTATGTATATATTTATATATACGTGTGGTTCTTCCGTCTGTACATTTTTGGACGCAATTATATTGTAAAGGGGATATTCACCGCTTGAAGCCAACTGATTCGTATAGGAATATATGGGTCTTTTATCGCTTTCAGTAAAAGAATAGAATGCTCCGGTAATAAGGATCGGCCTGGTTATCTGATTTTCTGTTTCTCTGTCTCTATCTTTACATTATCTCCAAATCTCCCTTCGTCGATCGCTTTGGCGCTATATCTCTCCTCTTACACTTTCTCTATAGGTTTAACAATATGAGAAATAATTATGAGAAAGTTAGTGAATAATGCACACACACACATATATATATATATATATATATATATATATATATATATATATATATATGTATGTGTGTGTGTGTGCGTGTGTATTCTCAAGTATGAAGAAATATGGATTCACAAGTATATATATATATATATATATATGAATATATACATATATATATATATATATATATATATATATATATATATATATATATATATATATGAGTACTCGTATATGTATGTGGTTGTTGTATAGTGTAATTATTTTTGAATATCTTTGGCGAAGAAAACAGAAAGATCAATTGCTGATTTATATCAATATATATATGTATATAATACATCAAGATCAATTGCTGATATATACATATATATATATATACATATATATATATATATATGTGTGTATATATATATACACACACATATATATATATATATATATATATATATATATATATATATATATATAATGTATTTTTAGATGTTGGTATATATATGATTTCATGTATACGTGTGTTTTTGTAATGTTGTATATCTATGGGGAAAATATAAAGAAAGATCAATGGCTTATCTATATCTTTCACACACACACATATATATATATATATATATATATATATATATATATATATATATATATATATATATATATATATATGTATGTATATATATGTGTGTGTGTGTGTGCATGTGTGTGTGTGTGCATGAATATGTTAATATGTATACTTATTTATAAATATATGCATATACGTGAGCTCGGTGTGTCGTATAGCTATGGAGAAAAAACTAAATGAAAAATATCAAGAGCTGACTAGCAATGGAATTCATTTATTGACTTTGGCTTGCAGTCATTTCTACAAGTCTCTTCACGAAAATGAATGGAACAGAATCACACGCTGAGTTCCGAACTGGAATAAATGCGAAAATATTGAGGAAAAAAAAAATCATTTTCAACAATATTACTCGCAACCAAACAGTCGCATTTGTTCATAAGAATGCTTGTAGAACCCATTCGAGCAAAGGTAGATACCACTCTCAATGAATTGTACAAGTTTTACAATAACACCTGGCTTGCCTCCCTTTGAACCCACCTCCCTCTCGTGTTCACGTAAACACAATGATGAAACCCGGCTTTTCCTCACAGTCATCGTGATAAATATTTTCAAAAATATGAGGAAAAAAGGCGTATGAAATGGAAACATATGAAAAATCTAATTTTACTTTTGGTGTAATTTTTTCAAATGTAAGATGCCCTGCTGTTATGAGGCTTAAAATGATTTTTCTATATTACTTTGTTACTATTCAAGTTACTGAAAACATGGGTTTCTTTACTTTTTCAAGTTGGTCTGGCTGACTGACTATGTTCATCAGGCGTACAGACCACACCACTGGAGCTACGGTGCTGGAAATCTGAACATTTATTCAGCAAAATGTCTACGTGTTTTTTTTTTTTTGGTTTTCAGAAAATCTCACCCCTAAATAGAATTTTGATGAGGGGTTCAATTTACAGTGTAATTTCCCGTTAAATTTGTCCCTTATTTTGTGTACGATAGTGTTCATGCTTGATTTTTGAAATTCGGGCTGTTTTCGATGATTACTGCCCAACAAGAAGCGATATGATAAATTCTTTCATTAATCACCTCTTTTCACATTTTTCAACATGGCATGCTGTCAATAGATGTTAATCACATGACGGTTTCTATCGAGCGGTTATTTTAGTTTTTACAAATTTCTGAAACGGTTTGACCAAACGCATTATGTTTAGCACTGTGTTCCTTTTGCTTCAGAAATTCAACAATTATTTAAACAAATCTCTGATTATAGCCACAGTCATTACCAAGATTCTTGTATTAGATCTTAAAACAAGATGAAAACCGCACTCTGTCCAAATCCTCCAGCGTTATACTTACAATTACTAATAGAATTTATCAACTTTTGTTTCTGTAATAAAACCATTTGTTTTGAATTGATTTGAAAGGGAATAACTCTTCATCACTGTCAGTAATTGGACAATTGTAAGGTGAATGATTGTCGCTCAATGATTGTCCGGAAAAAAATATTTTGGACATCGCTGGCGTTTCTGTCCGGCAAACAACTGGAAATTCTACAAAATCTTGATTTTGATAATTAATCAGTCAAAATAAGACGCTTAAAAAGTTCAAAAGATTTTTTTTGCGAAAATACAAAAAAACAAAACAAAAACAAAAACAAAAACAAAAACGAAGGAATGTAGTTCAGTACTATTGCGAATTTTCGAATCGGGAGACAAAACGGTATGGCGAGGAGTGCAGGGACACACGAATTCATAAACAAACACACTTATAAAAAAAATAAATAAAAACAACATACAAACATACGCATATAAAAAAGATTTAAACTTTTGCAAGTCTGATGGATACAGCTGTTCACTTTGTCATCTTTGATACCCAGGGGCTGTTCAATTTATAGCCATCAAGAGACTGAAAAAAAGTTCTCTAAAAAATTGACACAGACTGATTTCCTCGAACCGTGTTACATGTTCGTTTGTATCCAAGAAGTACGTATCTATTTGTGTTTCTCATAAGTTATAGATCATATCTTTACGTTTACAATATGACAATATAAAAAAATGTTTCAGTTTCTTTTTTTATGAACGCTTTTTCTTTTCCAACATCTTTCTATTTTGAGAATTGATTAAAGAAATATCATGGCGTAATGTGACGTAGAAAAATATTTGTCTCTCTTCATCCACTTTCTCAATCCTCCCTTTCATATGAACGCTATTAACCCATTCAAATTTGGTTTAAAAGGAAAACTTTTTAGATACATACGGTAAGGACCAAAGAGCATCAATTTATGTTTCTATGAGTCCATCCATGAACAAGAATGGAATAGAGACACATGCAATGTTCCGACCTGGAATGGATAAGGAATAGCAAGAAAAAAAATTTAGCTACAAAACAGTCACAACCGTTCTTAATGCTTCTAGAAGCCTGCTGCCTATTCGAGCTCAGGTAGATATCACTCTCGATTAATTGTATGACTTTTAAAATAACACCTGGGTTGCCTCCCCTTGTGCCCACCTCTTTCTCGTGTTCATACAAACAATTATAAACCCAGGCTTTTCTGTACAGGCAGCCATAGATTTTTTTTCAACATAAGAGAAAGAAAAATGGAAATGTAAACTTTTATGAAACCTGTAATTTTACTTGGGGCTGATTTTCTAAAAGTGAGATTCCCTGCTGTTATCCGGCTTAGAATTGCTTTTGAACATGGATAGAAACATTACTTTCGTAGTGTTATTTTAGCTTTTACTTATTTAGCTACTACAGGATTGAACAAAGATGTTTACCACTCTTCTCACTATGCTTCCTTGTTTGTACGTAGCTTCTTTGTATCACACTTAATAATAGGATTTATTAATGCGTCCTTCAATCGGTGAAAGTGCATAATTTACGAGGATTTATCTTTTCATTACAATAAATATATAGTTTTAATTAGTTCAAAAGTTTATTCATCCACAAAGATAATCTAAAAAAACTTTTTTGTTCACAATCAAGTTCATCAAAATCAAAGTGAAATTAAACTTTCTGTTAAATTTTACTGATCCAGCAAAACATGCATAAAATAATTATGAATGGCGTATCGATGATAGTGCGAGCTAAATTGAAACTCCAGCTGAAGCTGTTCGCGTTAGCTTCTCGTAATATCCTTAGAAAAGGTATGAATCTTGGCTCTCAAAGTTTGGCTTGGCAACCAGTTCAAAAGTAGGACAACTCTGAGGTCAAAACCAGCTCATTAAATATTAAGCTTTGTTGGCCGCTACCTTCCGTGGGCAAATATGATCATACAATAGTTTACCTCTGAAATGTTTATTCCAAATAACATTTCGATTATGCGTGTTGGTGCACTCGTAAATTACCAGAGAACATCATTTGTTGTCCGAACATTCTGAGGCTAGAATAAAATGCTCATTAAAATGAAGCTTATTCGCTGATCTAGAGCATGATTTCTTCGTGGATTTAAATTCAGATGAATGGTCTACGTTCTGTTCCAACAAACAATAGAACAACACTGTACTGTTGTCCCCGGTTGGATGTCTAGGCAATGCTTTTGGTGATCAATACTCAGAATCCTTCTCTTGGCCTCGCTGATTTAGTCCAAAGGAATGCACGGAACAATATGTCCGGCATTAGCCTGGCCGAAGAAGCTGCCTGATGAACGTAAAATTATGCATCAAACCATCTCAAGGAAGCCTAACTGGTCTAGAGTCTGAATTAGCCTCCTTCTAGACTGGATGTTTTCCCAATGCTGGGAAGTTCAATCGGCCTTACTTTTTTATCCATAGCAAGGAGATTTTTGTCTCACGAAGACTTTTCAGCACACTATGCTAATACTACGAAACGAACTTTTAACCTTCTGCATATGAGGCAGTTGGGCAAACAATAACACAGTCTTAGCGGATAAATATACACACATAAACATATACCAATATACATTTATAAATTCATAATGTACTTTTGGGAAATTCATTTGAGCTATCTGAGATTTTTTAGATCAAAATATTACAGAAGTATTCCTTAGGAAGAGCGAGCAAGAGTCAATTCTAATATTTCTCGAGAAAAGACAAAGTCACTCGGCTAAAGTAATTTGTACTTAAGACTATAGATTCACGTCCTTAATACATGATTTCAGTTATTTCATTGTTCCCTTTTTCGTTGTTTAATGGTTGATAAGCTTATCTTTTACTATTGCTGTGATGTGAGGTCAATCCTTACTTGGTGCTTCGTTTCTGTTGCCCTAAGTCAAATCTACGCTCCAATTGGTAAATAGATATACCATGATGTCTTTCGTAAAAAAAAATCGATTTTCACCTGTTATTTCTAAATGAAAGTGATGCAATGCACCCTTTTCAATGTAGTATGATTGATGCACACTCTTGTGGCACACCAAGTGAAGACTGGACTTGCAGAAAATATATTGCAACACAAGTATAACTATCTCTGAATTTTTGAGATGAGGTATTATTATTATTTCTATTGATATTTGGACCATCCTCATCTTGGTTATTTTTCATACAACGTTCGGCCCTAGTCAGGTATCATCTGTAAAGTAATCTGATGGTTCTAGGTTCGATCCTAGTGTGAGACAGTATAACAATACTACTAATGCTAAGAGGGGAGTACGGTCAATATACTCCCGTTGGATAAATAAAAGGTCCGGTTCGTTACTTCCCCACATCTACCAGATGATACCTGACGAAGGCCATAGAGTGCAACGGCCGAAACGTTGTATGAAAAACAACCAAGATGAGGATGGTCCGAATATCAATAGAAATAACAAGTATAATTATCGACTCCTTACTATAGAGTGCATTGGCTTTCTTTCGATGTAGCATTCTATTTATGCTATCAGCATATTATGTTATAGCACATCTTTGGGGAATTCCTTTTCCCCCAGAAATTCTATTGACGTTAGGTGAATTGTTACTATAAGTGCAACACATGGAACATTCCAGTAGGTATAGGTATAACTGTCCATATCATTTGCAATAATTATCCCATTATTTCTTTTCTTGTAATTTCTCATGAATTAATGTTTTCCCTTGAATTTCCTAAAAGTTTAAAAATCAGTCCCATCTGCTGGAATTTTAGTCCTTCTCTTAATTTTTGATATTTTCACTGAATTCTTTTCTGAAAGTAAAACAAGTTGATATAGTAATCTGTGAGGTATCTAATAACGTTTCTTCACTGGATGTCCATCCAACTGTCTGTATTTGATAACGTAAGCCAAGAATCACATGACATATCCCTATTAAATTTACTGCGTAATTAACGAGACCAAGACATCTTTTTAGCGAGTTGGTTTTTTTCCTCTCAGTTGGAAGATCTCCATTATTAGTATAAAACTAAACAGGAGCCTCACTTTTCATCCATTAGTATAGCAGGTGAGATTTTGTCGCATATATATATATATATATTTATATATACACAAAAATATGTGTGCGTGTGTGTAAATTTACCTATATTAGAAAATGAATTTTAAAATGACCTCAAAAGTTATATTGGCACCCTTCATTTATATCTAGTTGAAAGCCCGCTCAAGATATTATACAGGTTATACAGAAATTCCAAGGGGACTAATAATCCTTGCCGTCACTGTAGATGAACGAATATACATATATGTGGGTCAATGTTTGTCTGTTTATAAAGAGAACTGAAAGCAAAGAGCATAAATCATTTTTTATGAGTGAAATTCAAATGATATTTTATGGTAAACATTCAATTCATTTGATCCTTTGTGAAAGTCTTAATGCTTTCCGAAAATTTTATTTTCATCAAAAGAGGATATTATTACACAGACAATAGAAACATAATCTATTGAAATATTGTGTTCACTTTTCATTTTTGAAGAGAATTACAGATTTCGGTTTATGTTTATTTACCCAGCGCAATATGATTAATTTCATTATCATTATCAATATCATTTTAAGACCAGATAATATTATTATTCATATGTATGATTTTATTAGACTAAAATTTCATTACACACACACACCACACACACACACACACAAACACATATGTGTGCGTCAGTGTTTGATTGTGAGTGAGAGTTAATAAACAGAGCTATACACATATACATATATCTCAATATACATATATATATTTCCATATATATACATATATATATATATATATATATATATATATATGTATATATATGAAAATATATATATATATTCATATATATATGCATATATATATTATATATATATATATATATATATATATATATATATATATATATATATATATCCACATATATAGAGCACTGTCAAAATTATTATGAACATTCTTCAAAATCTCTTATTCCACTTAAACAACGAGGATGTAAACAGTAATAAGTGTTCATTTGAATTTTTATTCAGCAAGTTCTTCCTACAACAGTCGTTCACAAAGCTGAACAACCAAATCTCTCCTCAAAACTAGCAACATTTGTTCTAGCTTTTAGGTCAGTTTGGTTGGTTATGTGTCTTAAGTGCACACCGATCACCTCAATGGAGCTAGAGAGTTGGTAATTAAAACATTCACTCCTTATTATGTCAAGAAAAAAACTTGCATCTTGTTGTATAAATGTATATTTAATAGAAAATGGGCCTTTGTGCATAGATTTCCTATCTATCTGGTTTAACATGAAGGACAGAGAAATAATTGAGGGTTTACTTCCTTAAATCAGGTGAGGAATGTTATTATTTCTGTTGTTATGGGGGAAAATAGAAGCAACCACTGCCCCTGACTCGTACTGGAGTGTGGCTAGTTCAGTTTTAGGCTTAAAAAAAAAGCCTGAGTTTGATTAGGAAAAATTGTAAGAACATGGAGTTTGATTTATTTTCGCCCTTCTCCTATCTTCCCCTCAATTTAAAGATGATTGCAAACAGATCTTGGAAATGTTCAAACCTGTACCAAGAAACATGGCAGTCATTGGAATATATAGTGTTGGGGGAATTCAAACTTCATCAGTAAAAAAAAAAAAACAGTAGTCAGCGTCCAGGTAGGAAATGAGGTATAAGCACGATATACAAGATGAAGTCGTGAGAAAAATTCTCAATTTACTCTGAAGCACATTATTTTTATCATTGATTTTGATTATTTTTACCCTCAGCTTGATTTTATATATTATACATATATCGCATATGATATAATGGAATCATTTGTCGCTGTATCGTTTGGAAAACATAAAGGAAACGTTGGATTTTTTTTCAATTTATCCCGAAGAGCTAGCATGGTACATTTTTTTTATTACATACACCTCTTTAACATATTTCGACACACACGAACACACACACACACACACACACACACACACACACACACACACACACATACACGCACACACACACACATATATATATATACATGTATATATATATGTATGTATATATATATACATATATATGTATATATATGCATATATATGTATATATATGGATATACATATGTATATATATATATGTATATATATACAAATATATGTATAAATATATATATATATGTATATGTAAATACATATATATATTCATTTATTCACAAACACACATACATACATGCATACATATATATATACATATGTATATATATATAAGTATGTATATATATATATATATATATACATATATATACATATATATATATATATATATATATATATATATATATATATATATATATATATATATATATATATATATATATATATATATATATACATAGTGCAATTTGGCCCAGACGGTATCGACAGTTAAGGAAATAGACGGTAACAAGCATCAAACTGGATTCTGTACTTGCAACAGCACAATTTTCAGCGTTTTATTGACAAACTGGTACGTCCAATGTATAAAATTGAATATCACTTCACAGTTTTAGATAAAGATAACGCATCTATACATTATACAGGGAATCATTTCAAATGTAGTTTCAATATGAAATAACGTGGTGCATTGTTATATATATATATATATATATATATATATTTATATATATACATACATATATATATATATATATATATATATATATATGTATATATATATATGTATATATATATGTATATATGTATATATATTTATATATTTGTATATATGTATATATACATTTATATATATATATGATATATGTATATATATTTATGTATATATATATGTATATGTGTATATATATGTATATATATATGTGTGTGTGCATGTGTGTATATTCGAGTGCCTCTTCATTGAATCCTAATTTTTCCATCACACAAATTTATTAATTGCGTTTTATATCCTTTTGTTCCTTTCCGTTTAACAGTCTAACGTTCCTAAGCAACAGTAAAATCTATAATTTGATTTTTCAAAGAAGCAGTCCGGAACTTAATAGATTGCAGCCATAAAAATGATGAATTTTCCTGGAGGAGAGAGAGAAAGAGAAAAAAAAAGACATAAAAACAAATTCCTTGAAACCTTCATTAGAATTGTTACAATGGATCCTTCGAATGAGCACCCAATGAGTCGACGTTTGATACTATTACAGACAGCGTTGAATGCGGAAACATGCAATAAAAAAAAAGGATATCTCATCATGAATGAAATTTTTCAATCTCAATGAGAACAGGTCAGTTCAATTACTCAATAGAAACTGTTACATTACGAGCATATTTTGGCAGCGTGCCGTATTTAGAGTGATCAATACACAAATTTTGAAAGTAAGGTGATCAATGGATAACTTACTCTTCTCCTCTTTTGTTGGACACTGATCACTAAAAAGTAGAAAAGACGTGTGCAAATGTTACTAGTGACGAACTGAGGGACTGATTTTTTGCAGAAGTTTCCATTGCAAATTGAGCCCCCGCGAAAAGCCTGTTGGGGAGAATTAGAAAAATAAATCTCGTCTGGAAATGATAAGATTAGGTTGATGTTCGACCTTATAGCGCCAGTGGTCGGTCCGTATGCCTGTTACATACATAACCAGTAAGCCAGTCAGACGAACGTAAAACAATAGAGGAAATCCATCTAGACAGTCCTGGTTTACCCTTTCTAATGGTAATTTTATTCAGATTAATTAGAAAATTGTGGAGAGTGTTCTCTTGCCGAAATCAAAGGGTTAATGAAGTCAGGATAAGTAGTGTCGGGTGAAGAATACGAAAGAAGAAAGGGTAATTAACGAAAATATTGTGATAATATTGCCAATGGGAAAATTGAGAAGAAAGGGGGGAGGAAAGAAAATTGACATAAAGAGTTAAAGGACGAAATGAAGGAAGAGTTGAAGAAGGACGACAATAAGAGTGACTGAAAAGGAAAAGAAAAATTAATGAAGGATAGTGGGAGAAGGAGGAAGATAATGTGCAACAAATGGATAGGAGTCAAATTTCTTTTTTGAAATATTGAAAAACTGATAAGTAAGAAGAAAAAGAAAGATTGAGAGGGAAGGAAAAGGTAAAAAAAAATCGAAGTTGGGGGTAGAACAAAAAAAAAGGGGGAAAAGAAAAATGTTCAAGAAGTACACGATGGATAAAAACTAAAGAAAAACGAAGTTAAGAGAAGAAAAAAAGGGAAGAAGAAATGAAAGAAGGAAGAAATAGAAGAAATAAGATAAGAAAGATACGTAAAATAGAGGGAAAGAAGAAGATGAAAAAAAGTGAAATTCAAAGATAGAAAGAAAACAAGAAATACGGATGTAAAATTTGAAGGAGGAATTATGTGTAAAAAGTAAGGCAAAGAACGACAAAAAGAACAGGGACAAAAACAGAAAGAAAGGAGGAGACAGGAGGAAGAATGAAAGAGAAATCAGAAAGAAAATGAAGGAAGATCAGGCAAGTTAGAGGAAAAAAACATGGAAAACAAGAAACAACTAAAAAGACTTGAGGGGAAAGAAAATTATGGGAAAAGGGAAAGAAAAGCATGGACGAAGTTGATGAGAAAGATAAACAATGGGGAAAAAGAAAGGAAAGAAAACAAAGTGGGAAGATGAATCTAAAGAAAAATAAAGTATAATGGCTATAAACAAAATTCAAAACAAAGGAAAGAAAACAAGTGAAGGGAGGAGAAAAAATAAAGAGAAAAAATAAGAAGGAATTTGAAGAATGAGAAAGAAGAGAGGTGAGAAAAAATGAGAATAAAATGAAACGAAGGAAAAGGTGAAGAAATTGTGAGAAAATGCAAGATAGGAAAAGAAAGAGAAACTATAACAGAAATGGAAAGAAGGTGAAGAGAAAGTTAAGCGAGAGATTAATCGAAGGTTGATGATTGAAAATGAGAGTAGGAATTTGAGGGGGAACAGAAAAATAAGAAAGGTGAGAGAGAGAATACAGGGTACTCCCAAAGTGCTAACACTGTTTTCATTTCCTTGCTTCAAAAGATGTTGACACTTATATGTAAGTGCTTTTTATTAGGAGAAGAGAACAAATATTATGTCTTGAAACAGTCTCCACCTATTCACCATCATACCAACACATTTTTGGAATCATCTCCAGGTGTTCCACAGAAACGTTAAGCATATTTTGGGCGTATTGTTGCAATCACAAAGAGTGTAAACATTTTGAAGCAAAAAAAAAAAAAATGAAAATATTTTTAACATTCTTTGAAGCAATGAAATGAAAAAAAAAGTTTTTTTTTTTTTCTGGAACAATGAAATGGAGACCGTATCAAAATACTTTCAAGAAATTAAATTGAAAATGTGTTAACATTTCTGGAAGGAATGTAATTAAAATATTGTTAATAAATTAGTTTAATATATTTTGAAGTGTTGAAATGAAGATAATGTTGATATATTTTGAAGTGATATGAAAATTGCGCTAATATATTTTGGAGTGATGAAATGAAAATACTGTTAATACATTTGAAAACGGTATGAAAAGAGCGTTAATACATTTTGAAACGATTAAATTAAAGTTGTGTTGATATATTTTGAAGTGATGAAATAAAGATAGAGTTGATATACTTTGAAACCATGGAATGAAAATAGTGTTGATATATTTTGAAATGATGGAATTAAAATAATGTTAATATATTTTGGAATGATGAAATGGAAATAGTGTTAATATATCTAGAAACGATGAAATCAAAATAGTGTTAATATATTTAAAAAATGAAATGGAAATAATGTTCATATATTTTAGAATGATTAAATAAAAATAGTGTTAATATATTTAAAACCATGAAATAGACTTAATGTTAATATTCTTTGAAGCGATGGAATGGAAATAGTCTCTTATTTTGTTGTGATATTATGAAAATAGTGTTAAAATATTTTGATGCGGTGATATTAAAATTGTGTTTATATATTTTGAAGCAATCAAATGGAAAAAAAAACTTATATTTTGCTGTGATGAAATGAAAATAGTGTTAATATTTTAAGAAAATGAAATGAAAATAATGTTCATATATTTTGAAACGATGTAATGAAAATACTATTGGTATATTTTTAACCCGAATATATCGCTCAGAAGATGATTAGTCCAACAGAGTGCAAAAAGCCAATGATCATACAAGGCACCCCACAGCTTTTGATATGGAAGATGAAGATGATGACTTATAAAGAATATTATCCAATGATAAACATAAAAAATGTATTGTTCACGTATATATATATATATATATATATATATATATATATATATATATATATATATATATATATATATATATATATATATATATATATATATATATATATATATATTGCCAGGGGAATTTAAAAAAAACTTGATATATAACTAATCAGGAAAAATATGTTCTTTGATATACATCTCCCTACACAAAACAACCAATATAAGAAAATGATTTTTTCACTCTTATGTACACACGCAAAATACGCCTTTATTTCTAGTCATGGTATTAAAATGATGTGGTTGGTCTCCATCCAGTTAGTGTTTGAAAATATTCTGATCGGAATGTCCCATCATTGTCACCAATTTATAACTTTTCACAATAAATTCAGTACTTTAGCCTATATTGGCAAGCTTAATCATCTTGGAGATTTCCAGCCATTTGTAGTATATTTTTGCGTGTTTTTGCTATTTCCAGCATTTAGGGCAATTTTGAATGTCATGAAAGAACATAAGCTCATTTAATGTTTGTTTCTATGGTAAAATCTGTTTCACCCTAAAGTTTCAGTCACCATTTTCGGGAACCTATCCGCGACGGTAATCTATTTTGTTGACGTATTCATTTTGTACATTGTGTAAAAACTTGAAAGTAAATTATATTTTATAAAGATTTCATGAAATCAAATGAGGTGTAAAATTTTGGCTCAAATCTTTGAAAGTTGACTAGATATCATCATAAATGACCTTTAGTGATCTTGAACGACCTCCTACCATTGTCTATCACCTCTATCATAGAAAGGGTCACCTAAACGTGACATTTTAGTCAATGTACGCCGAATAGTGGCAAAAACTTGAAAAAAATAGCTACAAATGACCTCTGATGACTTTGAGTGACCCTGCGTTCAATTTTTGCATAGGCTATAACCTTTGTGGTCTAGAAGTGTAATCGTATGACTAATTCCACCATCTTTGGTGCAAAACTGTTCCCAACAACCCTGAAAATTGGATAGAAATGAATATAAATGACCTCTTGAGACCTAAAACGTCCTCTGAGGTCAGCTTCATGTTGCCTATTACATTTGCTGTGTAAAGATGTAACGTTGATGACAAGGTAAGCTTCATAGATAGATAACTTCTTGTAGTCGTGCTCAGTATATGGAGATACATGGAAATTTGTTGCTGTCTTGCTGCTAACCAGTTCCCCGCCATTACGATCATCGGGCAACTCTCTCTCCCCTTCTTTTTTTCTCTCATACACTCTCTCTTTCTATATATATTTTCATTCTATTTCTCAATGTATCTATCTCTCTGTCTTTATATGTGTGTATGTGTGTGTGTTATTAGCGTATGTATTTATATTCATACGTACGAACGTGAACTTGTGCTGTTAATACCAATAATATTCCTGAGTTTGACACGTATTTAAATGCTTGTGTTCTCTCCGTCTCTCCGTCTCACTATTTCTCTGTGCGTTTGTCTGTTTGTCTGTCTGTTTGTCTCCCTCGGTCTCTCTAAATATACGTACGTATTTCCAAAAGATTTAAGGGAGAAAACGCGACAAAAAAATTACAGAAAAAATATACATAATCGAAAAACAACATGCTGCGTTTTGGTTGGTGAATTCAAATTATGGCAGCAAAATATGGTTTGCTCTTTCTAAGTAATATTTTTTGAATTTCATGTTGTTATTCATGACATTTTTCCTGGAAGGATTATTACTGAAACTTTTCCATTGTATATATAATACATAAAAAATATAAATAAACCTATGTATTATGAATTTAAAAAAATGAACATTTTTATTCATTTATCAGAAGGAATTGAGCCCTTACGTATCAGTAAGATAAGGTTCGTTGATATGTAAGACCTGTCTGTTTGGCTCAGCCAACTACTAGTCAAATGACCTGAAATGAACTGAAATGTCCTGAAATGTATTCAATTGATATAATGCAATAAGCACTTGCGTACTTCTAACGTAAATTTTTGCTAATGTTGAAATGTATTCCCTTAAAGAAACATTGAGATAGAAATCGCCACGTGACCATTTTTCGACGATACCGTGTTGGTGATCAATAGTAAAATTGGAAAGGGTGGGGTGTCTGGATAAATAATTTCCTTTACGTTTTGCCATGTCGTGATGGCTGAAAAAGATAGAACTTTAAAAAGAAACGAGCTTGGATCCTGCTGGGCATAAGTTATGGGCCAATTTATCAAAAGTGTACATTGTAAATTGATATCTTCTCTCACTGCTAGCGTATTACTAAGGACAATTTTAGAGAGCAAAAAAAATGTATTTTTATGAATATGACATGGAGTAAAATTTTGAATTTTCAGCCAACTATCGACTTATATGCGGGAAAAAAAGTATACGCATATTTTTTACTCATTCATTAATTGTGTTCCTGGTTTTGATCCCTTGCATGCTGCCGATTGCAGTGGTCTATGGTTATTAACTGTGATTTAGGGTCTTGTCTATGTAGGGAAGGGAGGGTGAGGAAAACGCGCAGGGAAAAGAGGAAAAGGGTGAAGGAAAAGAATGAGCATGATACGTATCGGAAATAGAGAAAAGAGAGAGAAGAAGAAGAAGAAGAAGAAGAAGAAGAAGAAGAAGAAGAAGAAGAAGAAGAAGAAAAGGAGAAGAAGAAGAAGAAAAGGAGAAGAAGAAGAAAAGGAGAAGAAGAAGAAGTAGAACAACGACAACAACAACGATAAGAAGAAGAAGAAGAAGAAAAAGAAGAAGAAGAAGAAGAAGAACAACAACAACAACAACAACAACAAGAAAAAGATAAAGAAAAAGAAAAAGAAAAAGAAAAAGAAGAAAATTATCAAAGAGGGGCCCGGCAAAATGAAATAACAAAATCAACAATATCAACGACTTCTTTTCCTAGGCAATTTGATCGTGGTGATCTCTTATTCGTAAGGAAATAACTGTCCAAAACAACGCCATTATTTCATTGATAATCGGATTACAGCATTTCGCCAGTCGATCTAAAGAATTTTCTGTTATCCTGGCAATTGTTTTTATCTTTGAGTGTAAATCCTGTGTGGGAAACAATGGCTGCTTCATTAATTTTCTTTACTTCGCATAAACTGATGATCCATTCGCCAACGGACTGCGTCTGTTATAAGTTTGTACAGGGTATCCCAAAAGTAACAAATAAAAGGCACTTGGAAAGCACATATCTCTGCCTCTGAAAATGTTCCCAGAACTAAACTATCAGGGAAAAAATCTAGGACTTTGCCTTTGACTAAAGCTTATTATAACTATTCATCAAAGGCATATCAATAGTCTGAAGGAAAAACCCAGTGACAATGCATTTTTAGGTTAGTTCTTAACTTTATCTTGATTTTTAAGCAGTTTTTTGCATCATTGCCCGACAAAAAGCGGAATATTTAAATCATTCATTGATAACTCTTTTTTCATTCTTTAATTGATCACCCTCAACAAAGCATATTGCCAAAAGACGTTGGTTACGTGACGATTTCTTTTGAGTTATCAATCGGATGTTTTCTTACTAATACTCGTGAAATTGCTGGTATCCCTACTCCTGACACCAGACAGAATGTCTTTAGAGCAAAACAGCATTTTGTACTACTCTGAATGTTCAGACGACCCAGCCCAAAAGTTCAAAAGAAGTCACTTTCTATTCTACGTGTAGTGACCCCCTGATCCTGGTTTCACTTGGATGGTGGATCGGTGGAAACAGCAATGATCAAAAGAGCCATCCCATCCCATTACCGAAGTGGTCATATCTCCTCCCAGACAAAACCCTCTGCACAAAATATATGTCAACTTGTACTATGTAAGACCAGGCTGCATCAAAATTGAGTGTTTCCTGAAAAAGTTGGTGATGAGGCCACGAATGCTTGCATTCATCTTGACCCAACATCCAATTCTGAAGTACTCCAAATGAAACGACATGCCCCAAGTCATTTGGCGATGCAACCATCGATCGTCTGGTGAACCTTGACATATGATCTGCACGAACCCAAGTGTTTCATGATGAACAGAAAAAAGGCCATACTGTTCATTATAAATTATAATTTATCGAAAATTGGTATAAGACAATTTATGCTAGCAGTTCCAATGAAGATCAAACCAAGTAAAAACAGCCATCAAAATTACCGTCTGATCATTGTCATACGAAGCATGTTCGGGTCTGTTTTTTATCATTTTTAAAATAGCAGTTTTGTATCTGACCATAGATAATTGGAGATAAGATAAGGGCCAAACCTACTAACATTGGACAACAGGTTTAGCTTGCTGATCATTGATATACAACGTGCATCCTGATGATTTTATACCTCTACATATTATCAACTTTGTAATCCCAGTGAAAGGATTTATTTGGATTAAGATGTTTTCTTTCTTTAACAAAAAAATTGATTTGTTTACTTTGTTTGATTAGGTAAGACTTCATATTTGAAATGTTATGTACGTGGTATTTTTGGCTTTTTAGTTTTTAACCCAGACTGAGAGAGTCAAGTTTTACAGACAGTTAGCCAATAAAATCACATTGCTATTAGTTGGAGTATTTCCGTTGATGTGATTGTCTTACTTATCCCTAGAGGGTCATGTGGCTGAAATGTTAACAGTATGAAGAATCAAATCAGGAAGCCCAGTTCTAACTCTGGCTGAGACATTTTTCGTTCACTTCGGAAAAGGCAGAAATACGTCTCTCTCAACCTTGAGTATAGTTAAGTAGCAAGGTAAATATGGCTCCACAACAATGGCTGGCAACCAGTCTAGGTGATATACAATTAGTTTATAATCAGAGAGTGAAACCTTTGAAACCAGTGCCACTTTTTTATGCATGAAAAATATGGCGTAACACGATGAGCACCTTTGCATCCTAGTCTGTCTCTAATGTTAAGACTATTTCTTGCTGATGGACTTAAACAGATAGGTACAAGAGAGTGAGACTGACAATGTAGAACTCTCTCTCCTACGCATTCACTTTTAGGAAATGCTCTCAGAACAAAGGCCATGATCATTTTCAACCATGGATAAACATGAGCCATCCTATTTTATTTCAGAATCTCAAGCTTGTTATATGCTACATAGTCACACAAGTAACGTCTGTGATGATTATTTCGTCTTATTAAATGATAGCTCTTCATATGTGGGCCTTTATTTCGTCAGATTTGTTAATGGAATGTAGATTGACGCCTAGAAGAGAACAAAACGATGGCTCGAGTGGCTGTTTGCTAAGTTTTATATATATATTAAAAACATTCTTATGAAATGGACAAGACTCCAAGCCAGCGTGTTCTCAATGGCTATTGCATCTTTAAATTACCATTTTTTTCCGATCTTCACGAGACCTCCTGACATAAATAAGCAACAAGAAACACAGGAAGTTTCTAGAAGAAAGAATTATGAATGCCTCAAAGATTTTGGAAGAGAGTGGAACAAAATTGTTAATACATTGTTCAATAAAGTTAACATAACCATTTTTGTAAGTCTTTCATTTTTACATTATGAAATCAATTTCTTGGTTATTCGATATCATTTGCTTAGCTAGTTGCGTATTTCTGGCGCAGGCGATCAGAGTTCGAGTTCGGGAAAGACCTTCGATTTTGAATTCTGATATTTAACTCAGACAAACCATCATCAAATAAGGTATTGTTAGAAAGGAATCCACCCAACTTGCATTTCGACAGTTATTATCCTTCCACTGGAGTTGATAAAAATGAACAACATTTTTTTTCTCTTTTTTGTTCAAAGGTATTGATTTTTTTCTGATTGATCACGTCTAAAACGTATTAAAAATGGATTTTTCTCCTTTGCTTTTGATACAATGACAGGGGTCATTTTACCCCTTTTTCCAGGAGGCAATTTTTTACATTTAAATCACATCAAATAGAATAAAACAACATATGAATAATTCTGTTTCCTTCAAATTCACCCAATGAATATTTTTTCTCAATTTATGGGTTCAATGAAGAATGTAAGTTTATGCTAAATGGATCTTTAAGTTTTTTGTCAAGCAGCAAACACGTTTCTTTTAATGTGGACGTTTTTTGATGATCACTGTCAAACAGAGATTAAAAGAAGTAACTTTTAATCATCACTTTTTCCAGTAGTTTTCATTGACCACCCTTAACATGACGTGCTGTCAAAAGAGTTACGTCTTGTGACTGTCTCTATTGAGTGACTAACCAGACCTGTTCGTTGTTCCTGTTTTAAAATATAATATTCGCGTTAAATTTGATGCCAAAGGAGTTGCGCTCGTAAACATTGTCACTTCTTTGAAATGGGTATTTTTGAAACCCATATCTGTTAAAAAAACATGTGGAGAAGATATTGAAACGGTTATAAATAAAGTATGAAACATTCAATTTGATTCCACCCGCCATCTTTCTTTATGTTTTGCGAAGAGGATTAAAACTACTGAAGAAGAAGAAGAAGAAGAAGAAGAAGAAGAAGAAGAAGAAGAAGAAGAAGAAGAAGAACAACAACAACAACAACAACAACAGCAACAACAACAACAACAAGGAGAAAAAGAAGAAGGAGAAAAGGAAGAAGAGGAAGAAGAAGGAGAAGAAGAAGAAAGAAGGAGGAGGAGGAGGAGGAGGAGAAGAAGAAGAAGAAGAAGAAGAAGAAGAAGAAGAAGAAGAAGAAGAAGAAGAAGAAGAAGAAGAAGAAGAAGAAGAAGAAGAGGAAGAAGAAGAAGAAGAAGAAGGAGGAGGAGGAGAAGAAGAAGAAGAAGAAGAAGAAGAAGAGGAAGAAGAAGAAGAAGAAGAAGAAGAAGAAGAAGAAGAGGAAGAAGAAGAAGAAGAAGAAGAAGAAGAAGAAGAAGAAGAAGAAGAAGAAGAAGAAGAGGAAGAAGAATATTATCAGAGAAAAATGGACAAAACAAAGAAGAATGTCGTTTCATTTACTGGGAGAGCAATAATAGCAACGTTCGAGAAAAAACACACTTGGTAAACGCACTTACAACCAAGAAAGCCAAAAACAAGTTTGCAACTCCATATCCGCCTCAAAAGATATTATTGAATTATCTTACATAGATTTCATTGCTCTATTCTTATATTCTCTTTCAATTTGAAGATTTTTAAAATTTCCCTATGAATTATATTCTTTAAAAAGAGATTAAAAAAAAGGAAGAATTGAAACTAAGTTGCATTGAAAAACTTCTGTAATAATTTTATGTAAATCGAGTTTTCAAAAAATTTACTCTGTTCACTGGAGCTTATTGGACACTCGCGGAGTTTGAATTTTCAATATATTACTGTCAAAAAGAAATGTTTTTCTTTTCTTTCATCTTTTCAATTTCTTTTTTAATTTGTCGTTGGGACAGAAGGATGCGGTAGACCAAGCCTAATCCGATTAAAGTATGTCGAATTTATACATCACCTGAAAAGAAAAATAACAGATTTATTTAGAGAAAATAGAATTTGGAAAAGTGTTTTCAGACGTGTGACAATTAGTTGAGTCTCATGTATATTTAATACCCACAAGCTCAAACAGGAATGAATAGATACATATATGTCTATCAATTTAGATCTTTCCCTATTATACATTTTTTCTCTCTGTATATAAATATATAGAGGAATTTCAATTTATATCTCAGGTTATTTTTCAATCATTTAACTTTTCTAAGAATACTACTCTATCTATAGCTGTATTACTCTGTCCTCAATCGTAGACAAAATCCTTGAAGGTAGATTGGTCGTTCATGTTTTCGTGGATCTTTGTCCTGAAAACTAAAATCACTTCAGAGCTAATCGTAGTACAAGTAAACAAGGTTTTGCCTTAAGATAGGTTCAAGGAATATGCTGCGAACAAAGCAACAATGAACAAGCAAAGGGCTGTATGTCACCTTTGTTGTCATGACTTGAGCTTCGAAACTGCAAGCTGATAGAGTGTGTGGAAAATCTCTGAAAAGCTTTTTTGCCCACCAAAATTTCCCATTAGCTCGCCCAAATTATCTACACTTCAAATCCTTTGCAAATCGCAAACGGTCTTGAGCAGCGTTGTTAGTCTGCCTAGTTCCAATCATCTATTGCAGGGTCTCATCCAACTTCATCAAACTGGTGACCTTACATATATACGTTTGCCGACCCTAGATTAGTGCATGATCTCTAAACACGATACAAAGTTGATAATACAATGTATACATCCGCATACTAAGAGACACCAGGATTTTCAAACGCCATGGAAGCCTTTAGTCTAGAAACAAACACATCAACCCCCTTCTCTTTCCGTTGTCCCTGACTCAGTTCAAAATTTCGAAGTCTTTGGTTGTGCAATATACTCTGATGCCAAGTTGAACAAATGCAATGTTTTCTCAAGATATTCAAAATATCAGGAGAATTCGGGAAATACCCTGGAGTTATACAGAGAACACCCGAAGGAAAAATCTCAATCTCTTACATTAGCGGTAATAACAGATAAATCAGGCCCAATGTTGTCAATATAAAGGCAAACACAAAAACGTTATCTCTGCAATATAGATAGTTCATTAAATCACATTATAAGTGAATGTAGCGTGCGGGCTCAAAGGGAGAACTGGTTCATGAAAGTTGAGAAAGTCATACATCAGGAACTGCGAGAATCAGTTGGTTTCAGTAATAAACAAATGGTTTTAGGAGAAATTAATCTCTGTTCTAGATAAGTGATAAAAAAAAAGTATTCTGAAATTTTCATATCTTTATCAACTATCTTCTCCGCGGAGGAGGATTGGATATGGTTGCTGTGATCCAGGGAGATAATTCAGGCTGTTGCTGCAGCAGAAAAATACAGTAAATATGAAGGAAAGGAAATTGGATAAATACTAGGGTCTTTATTGAGAGTTAAGAAGAATGAGGGACGTGAGTATTGATTTAGTGTCCATGATAATTGTCTCGCTTGGAGCAGTCCAGAGGCGAGAATAAGGGGACTCAATGAAGGTTATTGAGTGGAGAGATCACGACAATGCTGAAGTGTGTAAGGTTATTGAAGAAAATACTTGAGATTTGATAGCAATTGCTTCCACGTGATGCCCAGCGGCAACCAGACACCCTGTCATAATTTTCAAATTCATGAACAATGATTATAACAAAATCTGTTCGTTGAGTAACATAGCTCTTCTAGGAGAGCAGCACAGTGAAAAACAACAGCATATATGAAGCATTTGGATATACACATTGCATCTTAACTCCTTTTACTGTTGATGTTAGGATAATAGAGATTTGCGCAGAAGTGAGTTTGATGTGCCTTGTTGACTGCAAACAGATTTTCCTAATATTTCCTGTTTTTATTAATCATTCTTTCAATTCAAAATTTCCCAAATGGTGTCAGAGAATGAGACTCTATTTTTCTATATCAGTTACGTCTCTTACTGTGACAGACGACGAATGCAAAAACATGTGAATTGTTTATTCATATTTTTGCGTATAATTGACACCACACATCAGGGGTTTGAGGAAAGTGTCCTGTCTTTTGATATGTCTATGTATCAGTATAAGACAATTTTCGGTCATTCAGTCGGTCCCTAATATCCTTATTATCAATTTTCTCAGTCCTATAATGTAGATTGATATGCAACTCAGTCCACTCCACTCCTCCTGTTACTACGAACACAGCTTACTATGCTATGGACGTAAGGATGGTAGATGCATCGTTGAACCTATGGTTCTTGTTAATTGATTAAGTTATCAACATGGAATCTGTGACGACTTCGTGTTTCTGAGAATTTAATTTCCTCGACTGTCAATATCTGCAGCATTACAGAGCTTGAAAGATTAATTCGAACTGGGGATGAGACTTTGGTGCAGATTTTGCTACGAGGAAAATTGTGAGATTTGATTATTTTAGGTTTTAGTGGAAAATGTGTGTTCAAGCTTTAGAGGCCAAAATGGGAAAATTAATTTTGTCGATATTCGTCATCTTGTAGTATAGGGAGAACGAGTTGAGAGAGAGAGAACGAAGAAACCAATAGCAAAAACAAAGAAAAAGTGAACAGAAATGTGAAGAAAAACAAGAACAGAAGAAGAATGGAGACGAAAGAAAGAAAAGAAGGGGAAAAAAGTGTATAGAAACAAGAAACAAAGGAGTAATGAAAAAAGAAAGAATTAAAGAGAAGAGAGAAAGGAAAGAAAACGAGAGGGAAAATAGAAACAAGAGAGGAAGAAACGAAAAAGAGAGGAAGAGAGAAAGAAAAATGAAAGGAAGAGTTTGCATATTAGGATTCCATTTATTCCGACTTATACCAATTTCTCACGATAAATAAAATTTTTGATTCTGCTGGAAGATTTCAAAGAGCATCTACAGGATGTCCTTGCTGAGGAAAAGAAAATTTAGGGGAATATCGGCTTATGGAGTGGCCTAAAGGATACTGAGAGATAGTCAAACAAAATAGTAAATATTTTTTCAATGAATTGATTGTGAAGCATTAAACAAAAACAAACCTTGCTGATGCAGGTCAAAATCAACTCCCATTTCTATTCTGACCGATGATAATGCCTGCAACTTTTGTATCAGATATATTATGAATAGATTCGTAGATAAATACTGCTTATAAGTTTGGCTCAGCCGATAATTGAGCCGCCAACCGATTACTTGGTCATGATATGAAATTAAATTTAAATATCGGCTTAGTTTAAGAGGACTGGGCGGGAAAAAAAGTGGGGATTGTACATCCCTAAATTAGGTGAGGTTGTTTGTGTTCTTGATGTCACAGTAGGAAAACATAATCAACCCCAGATTTTGGTTGGTTATACTGAACAGACTTTCAATGTTCAGGCTCGATCTAGATGGTTTTCTTCCCCACCAAATCTACGATAGCAAAAATATTGTCTTTCAAGAAATGGGATTCGTGAGTTCAACTGAAGTAAAGACGCGAAAAAAGAAAAAAAAAGATAACAATTTATAGAATCAGCGCTTA
>OY735210.1:41309359-41311859 GCA_963457665.1 Thysanoteuthis rhombus
TTCAAAGATCTACACCACTAATAATAAGTACAATCAACACTTTGATATTCCACCATTTCTTGGCTACCCGGCGAGATCCTGGGCATTGTCTGGTTTTCGATTTTAATTTAGTTTAATTTCACAGTCTGTTGGAGAGGCCCTATCCATGTTTTGTTTACAATGATTACATACGATCTACTGATCAAGACTGCTAGATTGGTTTGAATTTAAAAATTCCAATGGAATTTAATTATTTTGTCCGCTGGTGCAATTTCCACTTTGTGTAAATGCTGTTGCTCTACAACCGACTGCACAGTTCTCAGGGGATAATCGTTTTTTCTGTGTCGTATCATTTTATATACTCCTTCAAAGATAATTTGTTGCATTCATTTACAACTAAAGAGTAGATAGCATAATCTAATCCTTTCATCATTGTACAATGTCTGCCCAGAATGTATACAGCCATTTAGAGACCCCAATGCATGACTTGGATGAAACTTGGCAAACCATCAGAGCGGACCTTACCATGCATTTGTGAGTAGGCTTTCTCTCACAGTCTTATAGTCCGTTATGAGATACTATCAAGTAATATTGTGACATAGCTTTATCTCCGTTGAAAGACATGAAATTTTCGACCGTAGATCAGCTTGGAGGAGTGCAACGACAAAGTTGATGGCAATCCTGACAAAAGGTGTTGCAGCGTGTCTTGAAAAGAAGAAGAGACACTGAGATAAGATGAGGTTCCTATGGGGATACTTAATCCAGCAATTTGGAAACGTTTGCTTTCCACTTTATAGGGTAAAAATAAAGTAAGAACCATTCCCAACCTTCAGACAGTCTGACAATTGAACTGCAATTGTCATTGCAATGAACTGAAATTTATGTGTACACAAATATAGGTATGTGTGTTTGTGTATGTGTGTTTACGGAAATGAAACAAAGCATTGAATTTTCTACGCATACATATTATACATGCAATATCAACGATATCAAAACTTTTCATTCATAGATAATTAAAGCCTCCCAAAATAATAACAGTAATTCAATAGCCGAGTGGTTTTAGCTTCGTGAAAATAAAATAAGCCAACCAAATTCGAACTCCAGCAGCAGACATTTCTCTCCTATCAATTTTATATTGCTTTAAAAGTAGTAAAAATTGCCCTGACTGGCGAAGTGAATTGCTGTCCCAACCCGTAACCTCCAAAAAAGGGAAAGAAAGAGGTAGATAGATAAATTGAAATAAAACAACACTTGATTTAATTTGTTTTTAAATCTGATTTATTATCATTTTTTTTGTTGGAAAAGTGGGTTGCTAATGTAGAAAAGAATGTTTAGCTAACGTAAAAAAATGGCTGATGTAAAAAGGAGAGGATTAATGCAGAAAAAACAGGTTGATATCAAAAAAAGGTTAATGGAGAAATAAGTTTGAAACGGGTGTGATTGCAATAGAAAAATTAGGGCTTATCTTCCCCCAAAGTTGGTATTGATGTAAAAAGAGGAATGTAGGGTTGAAATTGACAGAAAGTTTGAAAGGATGAGTATGATATTAGGAATAGGGGTGTAATGTGAAAAAAATGGGGTTAATGCTGAGAAAGAAAGGAATATTGTTAAGAAAGGGATTAAAATTTTTAAAAAAGGGGCCCAATATTGATCAATTAGGCAAATATAAAAAAAGGGTGTTAGTGGTCGATGTTGAAGAAAGAGGGACTAGTTCCCACTTTATTTTGACCCCATGAAATGAAAGTCAACGTTCCTGCTCAATTTTGCCTCATGAAAATGGGAGGAAAAAAACACATGATCATGACCTCTGAATATAGGATGAAATGTTCCTTCTCGATTGTGACAACCAAGAAGAAATATTTCATCATCCTCGGTCTTTTATCGTCCGTCGTTGGACATAGACCTTGCCAATATTCTCCACATAATATTATTTGAACCTGTCTGGTTTGTACTTGTACTCCTTCCTGCTGGCTCCGGTTCTGCACTTGAACTCTAGGGATTCACGTTGTTCGTTGTGATATCCATCAGTTGTCAGACATTCTTGCGACATGGCCAGCCGATTGCCATTTGAGTTTTCCAGTGGTTTCTTTGATGTTTCGAATGTTTTTCCCCTGATATACTGTGCTGTCTTGTGGTCTTCTAATGTGATGTTGAGTATGATTTTCTCATCAGCACGTTGCATGGTTCTCAATTTGCAGGTCAGACTCTTGGTTAGGTTCTACGTTTCAGCTCCATAGGTGATATAGCGAGGATGCACCCTTCTTTTTAGGATAAATGGCATATTTCTTGTTTTTGTTCTTGTTTCATATTCTTGTTTTTCCCCCTGATACATTGTGCTATATTTCGATCTCTCCACAGAAAAGTTGAGCATGATTATTTCATATGCACGTTGTATGGTTTCAGTCTTTAAGTTAGTCTCTTGTTTTTTTGTCCAATTTCCAGCTCCAAAGGAAATTATCGGGTGGATGTATTGGTTGCATAATTTTTTTTTTTAGGATTAATGGGATTTTTCTTGTTCTTG
>OY735210.1:41316859-41344359 GCA_963457665.1 Thysanoteuthis rhombus
GTCTGTAAGAGAGTGGCTTGCAGAAAACTTGGTTGCTATTTATAATCACGATGAGAAAATCCTCATTTTATAAGTGTATTAAATGAGCCCTGGAGTATTTTTACGATTTTTTCGAGTTAAATTGGAAGACTTGTCAATCTAACTCAGATGACAAGGGAGCCATCTGCTGATCACGTAGTCATGATTTCAAATCACAGTCGGGAAAGGCCAATTATGCAAATTAATTCATTTATCAAATTTTGATGTGTGTTGTTCTTGTCTTGTTAAGGTAGAAAAAAAGAAAATTCAACTCAAAACTTGGACTGAAGTTTGACAAAAGGATCTGCTGTTTCCTGTTTTAATATAATATAGCTAACTTCTAAGGATTTTCTGTTGGCCTTGTTGACGGCAGGGAAGATGGAATCGATGGGCAAAGACTAAAACTACGGCTATGACAGTTCGCATTCATTTGTTACAAGCACTTGGGAAAGGCAAACATTCATCTCCCCCCCCCAATCTCTGAGTACATATCAGGTTACAATGTACTTTTTAGCTATGGTTGGCGACTAATCTAGGAGACACCCCCCAAAAAAAACTGAATGCACACTACGGATTGAGGCCTGGTCAATGGCCAACAATGCATTGTGGAGTGCAAACGGGCACGGCGTGACAGGAACAGTGTCTAGATCATCCAATACAACACAGTTGCCAACAGACTTAGGCAGATGACGTGCGTAAACCTCCTTTGCTATAATCCAAGTCAGGTGCAAGTCATGATCTCAGACACTGAAGTGCATCACAACTTCAGCATAACTAAAATCTGAAGCCATAGTTATCCTTGAACGGGCATTTATTTTCTTCTCTTTCTGTTCCGATCCATCAGAAAAATGATAATGGAAATACCCCGACGAAGAGATCCAGATAATTATGGTTTGGCTAGGGCGTCATTAATTATCGACGAGGGATAGTCACAGAGAGACAATGTTCCGTCAGGATGATTTGAAAAATCGGTGTTTCGGAGCTCGGCATTTCAAAATTTCGTCTTTTTCACTGGCGTGAACGCCGGCCAATGATACTGGTAGGAATGAACTCCAAGGACAAAACTGTAAAATTTGAGGTTAATCAACTCCTATGTCCCCTTAACAAAACAGTTTCCTTATTCCAATGACTGCCATTCCCATTCATATGAAATCCATTTCCCTTAAAACTTCGTTCTAGTTTGTGAATTATTTAGTCAGTGATTTATGGGAGCTAAATGTACCATAAAGGAGATAGATATAACTTAGAAAATTGGTAAGTAAGCAAAATTGATTTTGGTATGTCAGCCTGTTAGTCAGTGAGAGCCATAGATACAAAAGACCTTAGCTAGCACATTGGAAATCAAATATTTGTTTGAGGCGTTCATCTGTGTTTTTATAAGTAATCATGGGCTACTTTTGACAATCACATCCACGTGTACTTATTCCTGTTGATTCTTAGTGGTATATAGGACCGATTTGAGCTTTCAGTCGAAAAGTTTCATGAATAGGTGATGCTAGTCCTACGCCCAAATAGTTTTTTTTCTCTTCAAGAAGCATTTCCTTAGATTAATGGGCTAAAGGTATCTAACTTACCTGCTGTTTACCAACAGCCTGGGCCTCACTCATAGAAAGTCCCTGGTTTGGGCTGGCCATGTTGCAAGAATGGCGGACAACCAATGGACATCGCGACACACGACATGGGTCCCCCGAGATCACATGCGCAACCGAGACCGGCAGAATATTAGATGGAGGGACGAGCTGGACAAATTCAGAAAGTACTGGCTCTGCAACGCCAATAAAAGAGAAGTGTGGCAAATCCTTGGGAAGGTCTATTTCCAACGACGGGTGTTGAAAGACTGATGATGATGAAAGAGGTGTGTAGAAAACTGTTTCATTAGGGCGCATTTCCCTATGCACAGAAGCTAATTTACTACTCTCAAGGCGGAGGGACATCCGGCCAATGAGATGGTAATGGAACTTATAAGGTTCCTGTCTCGACCAGACTTGAGACATTAATGATCACTGAGCTGTTGCATACAACATGAACCTGGACTTCGTCAGCGACCGTCATTCTCCACTTGTTGTTGTCTCTCGAAAAACACGACGCTCCACTTCAGCTTTACCGAGATAGTGAAAATTGATTCACTTCTTTTCATCGGTATGAAGTGAGTACAAATACTCATAGTTTGTCCTCTACACTTTGGTATTTACACTCATTTCAATGGAAGTTAAGGGAGAGACTATACTAATATTAGCACGACTTTTACGTGAAATATATACGGTATTCATTAGATAAGCAAAGCCAGTCATTTTTGACCATGCATAACGCCTGCCTGAATATTAATAGCTCATATCTCTTGAAGAAAAACACAAATTCAAAGGAATCCATATGGATGCACAAAAAGATAAAAATTAAGAACATTGAAATCGAGAGACATGATCAAAGATGGAAATGCTGGCACCATTACATAATCGCTGAAAGAAAAATTGGCAGTTGGATGTTTCATTGAAAATGTTTCAGCCAGTGATTTTATGGAGTCTGGAAATGGAAATCAGATCAGAATAAATATTCTGTTGCATGAAGCTGATATACATTTGTATTTACTTGTGGCTTTTCTTATTAGCATTTGATACATTTGTAGGTTTCTTGGAGACAAACAATTTTCTGAAGACTCAAACGTATTGGTACATTAACGATGATCTCTTTTTCTTCATTTATCCCTTTCTCTCTTTCACTTTATGTATGAATATATATATATAGTCTGGAAGCTTTAGAGCTTTAATCACTGAACATTGACGAAAACATTTCAATTTTTTGTGTTTCATTTCAGTCACTCATTTCGCTATATAGGCCAATGCAATGAATGCAATTTTCTCAAATCTTTTTTTCCCTGTTTCACATATGCTTGTTATCATAATACAATGCATGAATGTCTTCTTGTTGGGTTCATCAGTTTTTTTATCATATAACGGTTCTGGGGATTTAAAAATATGAATAAATAAAACAAAAACAAACAGACATTGTAATATGTTACCCCAACAGTGTTGATCAAACACCATATCCCATTTTTACGAAATAATTTTGTCATACGTGTCGTTTGTCATTTTATATAGGTTTTTATGAATATTGATATTGATATTATCTTATGCTATATATCATTTATTTACTGTAACAGGTCTTACTTACATAGCTTACCCAAAAAACGTATTCAACGATGAGGGATCAGTAAGTGTAACAACAGACGTGACTCTCTCTTCGTGTCATCTCTATTGGAAATTTACCCATGTAAATATTGAATATTAATGTATAAAAACGGAAATGAAATAAAACGACAATCCACAATTGGCTGGAAAGAATTATTGATATGATATTAGTCATATATGCACATATCTGTGATATTTGTTTGGGCTCCCTTGCGTTCATGCACCTGATATAACATAATGTTGATTGTGGACTTGCCATAATCTGATAGATTCATGTCTAAAAGAGAATGTTGGATAGGGGATAGTGATAGTCGGCTCCCATAACACTGACACCCACGTAAAAAGTTTCATATCCACTTCAACAACAAACCAACAAGAGAGAAAAGAAAATCAGCCATCAAGCAAGCAAGACAGACTTGTCTTCTAACTGCAGAAGCAAAAAATAATAAAACGGTCAAGATACAAAAAAAGGAAAACGGATAATTTACTGAACGAGCAAGCCAGGCTCTGCCGCTTCCAACTGTAACTTTTCCTTTTTTTAACGACTTTTTTTTTTATCTTTTCTAAAAAGAAACGACATACGATCTAATTTTTCTAGGTTTATTTCATGACAAATTTGAGGCGGTATTATTATTAGAAAAAGTTTTGTAAGGAAAAACTCAACTGATATCATGTGATACGAAAATTCATATATCCATTTCCTGGGCTACAAATATGTTATATGATTATTTTTCTACATAAACTATTATCAAACTTTCCTACATAATTTGATTATCTACTATTCGGCTTTTGGCCCTTTACTGCCAATCCATACATAAATAACATCGTCGTTTTTGACAGATATATTCTAGTTTGATAAAAAGAGAGACATACTGGAGACCTTTGAAACGTACAAATCTGCACGGAAACACTCAGAATAATGTAGATGGCTCTGCGCAAAGCAATGTGAGGAATTACTGTTAGCGATAGAAAAAAAAAGATCGACATGGATGCAACAGAGGGCTAGAGTGAACGATATATTACAAGTAATCTATCTACAAAAATTGAGTTGGGCAGGGAATATAGCAGGAAAGAGGGACATCAGATGGAGCAGAAAGAAAATTGATTGGTGAGTGTGGGACATTAAACCCAGTGGGACAATACCAGATATGAGACAAAAAAAAGTTTGCCGGTATGATAAGGTAGGGATTAGTGCGATCGCAGTCGTCATTTTTTAATCATATATATATATATATATATATATATATATATATATATATATATATATATATATATATATATATATATATATCCACAGACAGCTGTATCGTTTTATTACAACTCTTCAGTGTGGCTATACACCAAAATGCGAATCCATGATAGAATATATAATGTGTGACATGTTTATTTCATAAATATGCTCGATACAAAAACATTTAGAGTGGAGCTTTGGATGTGGTGAAATAATGGATTCGTTAGACAACCCTGTTCAAGTTTTTAGGGTTTAAGCTTTTCAAGGGAATGAATGAATTCCTTTGGATCCCTATTTATGACGTTACTTGGGGATGTGATTTTTTTTTTGGTGGAACGGCCAGCCTTATCATATTTTTACATTCCTGGATTTTCTTGTTTTTGATTGATCCATAGTTGTATCTTAATTTTTTGGTTTTGTTGGTTGCATATTTTCTTTTTAATCTTTTTTTAATTCCGGTTTTCACAACAATCTCTCAGCTACGCTATTGGTTTGTGACATTTAAAATTATTTCAGATATCGTACTGGTTGATTCATCTGCTGATAATTTTCGAGATTTTTTACCATGAATCCGTTTCTATTTTTCCTTTTTTGAATGTTTGTTTATTTATCTTCAGTAGGAAAAGCGAGGTTTTCATTTCATGCTTCTTACTGCTTAGTTACAAATTACGTTGTTATGCTCAGTGAGATAGATTTTTCAGACCAAATATAGTGAAAGACAAGAAACATAATTCCCCCCACAAACGAAGCTTCGGCGAAAAAGATAGAATTATAAAATAACGCCTTGAAAAAAGAGGCATCAATTGCAGATTAAAATTAATAAAAAAACGTAGATAACAGCACCAATGGCAGCAACATACATGGCAAGAAAAAGAGTAGAAACAGGATAATCGTTGCTTCAATCAACCTTACTGCAGATCAATAAATATAAATATTGGGAATGATTTCTTCTAATCAATGGACAAACGTTACTACATAGAAAATACACTAAATAAGATTCGTAATGGAAACCCTTAAAAGATAGGCCACAGTTGTGCTAAATATATAAGTAGTATCATAAATCTAGCAAAAATGATAACAGCAACAACAATGATGAGAGCTAAAACAATGTAAATGTAATCGTAGAAATAAAAACACATGCCCTGTAAACAACAAATGCTTATATCAATTATCAATCAGAAAACGATGTGGCAAAAGAAAATCTGAATTCTAAAACCACAACAGATCTTTCTCAATTTCGAGACTGAAATATCGAACTGCATTTTCAAAATATTGCTGGCAACTTAGGGAAACAAACTTACACCAGTAGAATTGGCCATTAATTGTAACAGCAGATATTCAAATGATTTTAAAGACAAATGTTACTTGTACCTAGAAGAAAAAACTAAACAATGTTAAGATTTGAAGATAAATAGTACTTTCTGAACAAGAGAAACGAAATATTTATAAAATGTAGACACACACACATAAAAACTGGAGCCTGACGAACAACACTTTAACAGTACATTCGAATGAAAGGATAGTATGATATAACAATTAACACCCACTACAACTCATGATAATAAAAAACAAACAAACCCACCAGAACCGACTTGAAGTCACATCAAAAATCTTATTCACTCGATACTAAGCACTAGGTACAAATATTGTTTACAAATAAATATTCTATACAAAATACGCCACACTAATATCATTCTCCTAGGTTTGAATCATCCAAATAAAACTAGTGAATTCAACTCATGAGATATATATTATAATCGAACAAGAAGAACAAAGCGTTTAATACACGTGAATTTTTTTTTATTTTTACAAACTTCCAGTCTCTGTCTCTCTGTGGGTCTTTTTCTCTTTTTCCACTTCGTCTTGCAATTTCTTCAACTTTTCATTCACCCTTGTTTGTTATATGCCCCATTGTTTTGCCTATCCCTCTTTGTAACATTGATTTTCAGTTATCCTCAACGGCTAATTTTGTTTCTCTCCCAACCTCAATCCCAATCTTTTTTTACAGATTAGACCTGCCCTTTTAACCTCCACAACAAACATCCTCACGTCCACCAGACCAATAACCTGTATTTGTTCTCCTCCTTTGCCCTTCGGTTTCGCTTTTATGTTTGTTTGTCGAACTCAAAAAACTGGACTTGACTTTATTTTCCTACATCAACAAGAAGAAGAACGACAAAAAACAATCCACGCCTAAATTGGAGATCTTAACCAATACGTAAAATTCACATTACCATGATTTGAACATGATCAACTGATGGCCGGGGGGCTATTTTACTGACTACGCTAAATTGACAAATCTTAGATATTGATTATTAATTCATTATACAGATACACCAGGGCCCATTTCTTTCGATTTCATGCAATGTATATGTATATTTATTTATCATGTATGCAATACGAAAGTTGCAGTAATTATATTCAGTCGGAATAGAAGTTTTGACCTTGCACCAACCGACTTGTTTGAATCATTAATGGTATCTTATGCCAGAAAATTCACTCTTGGTGAAACTCGAACCCAGGTCCCTTTTGCTTGAGGTAACTTGGTAAACGTACAGCTGGATTTCAACCGTTTGAGCTATGGGGACTCTGATCTGCTATTGTTGCAACCCGTCCTCTCTACCTTACTTAGATACAACCTTGCGTCCACTCGTCTCTTACTCTCTCGTTTGTTTATTCTGTTTGAATCATTAGTGATTCTCTTGTGTCAATCACTTGTGAGCCATGCGTTACTCTCTGATTTCCTGGCGTTCACTTTGATTTTGTCTTTTCATGTTCTTTCTCCAGCGACAATTTGGGTTCCGAAAGCAATAAAACAACTCATTCGGCAGGCGACAAAGGATAATCAAATAGAACATCGAGCGTAATCAGCGGAAAATGAGAGAAAAGCCGGAATTGCCAGATTTGCCAGAGATGGAAACACATCAAAGAAAAGGAAGAAAAGTAAAGAAGAAAAACATGGAAAGAAGAGGACATAAAAGTTAGAACGAAAAACTGATAGAAAATCCAGGGCAGAGAAAGAAAGAAAGAGAAGCAAGGAAAAGAAAGAAAGAAACGAAAAAGCGGAAATTTGAAGGAGAGAAATGAAAAAAAAAAAAATACCAGAATTGCCAGAGATGCATTGTTTGAATGTCATGAAAAAAGAAATGAATGAAAATGAAGAAAGGAAAAAAAAATAGATGGAAATGATAATAAGAATGTCACAATTAGTGAGAAAAAAGGTACAAATTAGGAGAAGAGAGGGGAGTAGTAATGAATTGTTTGAAAGAGATCAAAGAGATAGAGCAAGAAAGAAAGGAAGAGAAAAGAAAGAAAGTGAAAAGAAAAAGAGCAAAAAGAAGGAAAAAATAAAGAAAATAAGGAGGGAAGGAAAACATTATGATAATTAGAGCGATTGAAGAGAGAAACCAAGGAAGAAACAGAGGAAGGAGAGAAAGGGAAGAAAGAGAGAAATAATCAAGACATGCGCAATGAAAGGAGAACATAAAGGTAGAAGGAATGAAATTATGAACAGAGAGAAAGAAAATCTAAAGAACCTAAGAAGAGAAAATAGAAAAGGAAAGAAATAATGAAGGGAGATGGAGGAAAAATGGAGGAAGGAGACAGAAAAAAAAAGAAAGAATGAATGAACCGACAAAAAATGAAAGAAAAAATAAAAAAAAGAAGAGAAAAAGATCAGGAAAAAGAACATTGAAAAGAGAGAAACAAAGAAATACATGATAGAAATAAATAAGAAAAGAACATTGCCAAGAGAGACAGAAAAAAAAAGAAAATGGAAAAATGAATATAAAGATAGATCAGGGTAAAAACAGATGAAATGGATTAGAGTAAAAACAGGACAAAGGAAGGAAAGAAGGAAGGAAGGAAAGAAAGAAAGGGGGAGGGGTAAGAATGAAGGGAACGTGAGAGGGAGGAAGGAAGAGAGGGGACATAGATAGAATAAAAGAAAGAACAATCACTGGAAAACTAATATGAGAGATAAATGATACAAAAGAATAAATAAGAAAACTTGACATGATAGTCAATAATTGCACCGCTATAGTGTTAAAATTTGAAATTATCAAAAAAAAAAAAAAAAAAAAATCCCGTCCAAGAATAGATATGGTCGACGATTAAATTCTATTTATAACATCAGTGATTTTTTCCATCAGAAAAAAATGACATCTGGATATATTTAGATTTTGGATAATTTAGATGTGATTAAGGAACCCATCAAACTGTGCACCCAAAAGCTCATTTTTAAAATTAAAAAAAAAAAAGATCATTTTTAGATGGGGTCTAGTGGAGTACTGATTTTCAAACTAATTTTCAAGTCTGCAGACAGAACGGTCAAGAGCAATAGAACATACGAACACACGCTTATAGAGGAAAAAAGATTGTATTCTTCACCACCTTCGGTGACTAAGTCGGTGCCACACTTCATTTACTTATGCACATTATCTCTCTATCTGTCTGTCTCTGTCTGTCTGTCTGTCCGTCTGTCTCTCTCTCAGTATTAATGGACCTCCTAAGTTAACGTTTCTCCGTCATCAACAATAAGGTCTGATTTCTTTCTTGGTGCTTAATTACTATGTATTTGTGTAGCAGAAAGACATGATGATGAAGCAGTTTTCCTTCAGAAACAAATTTTGAGGTTGGCCAAGGAACTGTCCAAGCGAAGTTAAGATAACAAAAACATGATAAAATCCTAGTTTAAAAAATGTTTGGAATGATAAATATGCTTCATTTGAGAATGTATCACCACTGTGAGGTAGGCTGGAGAGCACATCGGTTTAAACAAAAACTCGTTAGCAATTAATACAAATGTTTAATCTTGATATTATATTCTTTTCATTGAAAACTTGAAGTTCAACTCTTAAAACTTCAAAGTTGGAAGTGTCCAAATATATTAGCATTGCTAATGGCCCAGATATAAATTATGCATATCTGTTGAAAATGACATAAGATATCTCGTCAAAAGAGCAAAAGCAAATAAACATGTGAATACAGATCATTTCTCCCGTTTAATGAAAACTTGCTGGCTAATATTTATCAGGCATTGCTATAGAGGAGAAAACCCAACAACGCAGCAACTGCTCGTATGGGAACCTTACAAAAGGGAGTATTCAAGTGGCTGTCCACGCACGACAAACTTGGACCAGTCCTTTAACAAACCAACTCTGAAACAACTGGTCGGATAGGAGCTCATTCAATGGAAGCGATCAAGAGGCTGTCCATGCAAAACATTCTTGGACCAAGGCTGTAGCAATACTGACCAGCTAAAGGAATAACTTGCATTTGCTAAGCGAAATGAGATGAGAGGCAGAATATAGTCAGGGCAGTCGGACTTCACTCAATCCGATGGGATAAGGTGATGCCCCATCCAAAGAATCCGGTCAATTTTAAAATATTAAAAATCAACTTTGTTTTTCGCATTAGTCACAGATTTGTCATAATCAAAGTGGACTGTCGATCCCTTTAGCCACGAAAAATCTGATCGTCAAAACCAAGAGCGAGAGATTTTTCATTTTAGTTTTCTTTATAAAAAGCATTTTAACTATGAGAGAACTTATGATGTTTAAAAGATATTTCAACAAATGATGATGATTATTCTTGAGACTAATGTATAACACAGTCACAATCTACGCTTACTTTTCTGAAAGCTAGATGCGCTTTTTCTGATTGCAAAACAGAGCGACACGCACACACATAAAAAAATACATACATCATTATCATCAACATCATTATCATCATCATCAGCAGCAGCAGCATCAGCAGCAGCAGCAGTAGCTCTTTTAAGATATGTCGTTGGAATATAGATATTTTCAAAATCCTTTTTCGCCTTTCTTCCTCCGGACAAGGAAATATGTGTCAGGGTCCAGTGTATGTGTAAATTAGGTATTTTAGATATAGTGAACTCGACAGTAGAATTAGCCGTTATCAAGATCTGAGAACAAAATGATAAGGGAAAAAACTATGGATGCTTGTCGAATATTTTGTGACTATTTAAAAATCCACCATTGTGGTGTTTGTATATTACAATATTGTTACCCATTCCGTAGATAAGCTGCTTGTCGGGTCAAAGTGCCGTCTTGTATACACTTCTTTTTAGGACTAATGTAATTCTCCAGTCTAAGAATGATCAGCTTGCTCTGTCGAAGGTTTGCCGTCCTAGTGTGATTCTGAGCTCAATTTATTCTTCTTGTGTGGATTTCACATATCCTCGGTAGATGTAGTGGTATACTTTTGCTAGTTCTACTTTTCCAATTTTGATTATTGTGTGTTTATTTCTAACTTGATTTTTAGATACAATAGGGCTTTCCAAACACAAAAGTACTGAATGTTGAAAGCGATGAATCAAACATGACATAAAATAAGAGAATCCCCTTTTGTGAAGTCAGATTCTTCGGGAATATCTGAGAGTTCAATAATATCTTGTCAAATTAACAGGAATAATTAGAAGAAAAGTCCTATGATAAATGAAAAGCTCAATTTCTCAAAGCAGCTTTGTTTAAATCATTGATATCTCGTATCAATCAGTAAAGTACAAGTAACTTTGTATATCCCTATATTTATTTGTTGCGATGTAAAACAGAAATATACAAATTTCATTATGTTGCATAAATGAGTATCCGTAGCATTATCTAAGAAAAAGATCGTTCATCTAAAATAGTATTTAAGAAATAGATCTTTCATTTTGAACAACTTCGAATTCCAGCAAAAGATTGGGGCTTTGTTGATCCAAAATGATCTTGGAGACCCAAAAAGAGTTTTTGTAGAAAAGAGACATAATACTCTTCAGATGGCGCCTAGTGGTGTACTCATGCAAATATTCAAAGCTCTAGTGCTAAACAGGGTAAAAATAAAACATCATCAATGCTTGAAAGGATTAATGAAAGAATAGAATGAAGTGACTCTTTGAATATTCGATTGGATCGTCTCTTAAGTACTTTATAAAGAACAAAAAGAAGTTTCTCTTCGAAAAATAACGTGCTTTTGATTTCAATTTCTGAAGTCTGAGATCTTTCGTAGTCTGATAATGGTCAGGTCCCAAGCTTGCCTGATTGAAAATGTGATTGTTTCTTTGTGTTTTTTATGTCTTCTCTCTCTCTTTTTCTGTCTGATCAATTGCATGACTTTTATGATGTCTTTTACTGAACAACACCAAATTAGTATGGTCATAGAACCAAACGAAGTGGCTCCAGGGCCAAAATAATCAGGTAATTTGAAGTCTGTCATCAAACTAATCTTGCAGAAATATTGCATTGAAATGAATATTTTTTATCCATCGTTCGTGTATATCTAAGTCATTCTATATCACTTGTATTTGGAGAAGATTTTTCTGTATAACCAAATCCTTATTTATGAAACCAAATATCCTTGTTCAATACCAAATCTGCCTAATTCTGATTTTGAAAAAAGCAAAATGGCGACCCTGTCTTCAAGATTGTGTGTAGCGTCGACAGCATGGTTGTTCTGCTTTTTTGATACTCATGAATAATTATGACCAACATTGACACAGCTTCATTAGCTTTTACTTCACGCATTCCCATCGCTTCAGAAGCTCACTGACTTTTTTTTCTTGATGTTGCAATATATAATAAGGCTGCAACCCTTTCCTATGTTTCCCGTTCACATTCATTTATGGTGAAGGTGTTCTACTCGCTTCTTTTGCCCAATTATTCGTTTGTTTGTCTATCAGAGAGAATTCAGCTTGTGACATCTTCCGGATTGTCCTTCTCGCTTCTAATTGTCTCCTTTATTAGATATCGTCTGCAAAAACGATCATCAAAACTGTCAGCATAAGTTCCTTCAGTTTTTAAATGCTTTCTCAAGCTGGTTATCCATCTATCCATCTGTCAATCTACCCATCTATCTATTTAGCAAGCTAGCTTGCTAGCTATTAATCTATGTGTCATGATTACAGGCCGCTCTGGGGGCTGGAAATTCAAACATTTTTCCATTAATACAATAATTAGAAAAAAAAACACTTCTATTCTTATCAACCCCTCCAAATGAGAACCCCCCCCCAAAAAAAAACGAAAGAAAAACTTATTCATTGATAATCCATTTTTTAAATTTTATTGATCGATCACTACAAACTAGACATACTGCTGAAAGTCACGGTTTCCATTGAGTATATTACCAAACCTGTTTTATTCCGAATGCCTTCCGTTTTCTTCCGCTTTTTCTTTCTCTTCTTCCTTTTACTCATTCTCGATACTTATTTATTCTGCTTTTTTGTCATGTTCTTCATCTACTTACTCTTTAAACTTATCTATACTTATTCTTTCCTTTTTCTTTACCTTCATTTTCCTCTTCTTTCATATTGAGTAGTTTCTTTGCTTCAACCGTTAACACAATCGGTATCAACAGATGTGATCTCTCTTCAACATGACATCAGCCTTTCCAATTCAAACTTTGAAGAGATTGGCTATAATATGCTCTGTTGGCTCCCAGCATGTTGGCACGCATAGCAAGCAACATTTCTCTTTTCTTTCTTAATCCGAGTGTGAAATGAATGTTCCCTTACGTTATATACTCGTGCATAGCCCCGTGTATTTTTCAAAAGCACTAACGTCAAAACAATTCCCATGGTCGATACGTGGATCTGAAACCGTACCAGCAGCTTTTTGTGCCTATATGCTATCAGTTATCAATCGTACTTCTTATTGAAACCCTCAACCAAACATATCACAGAATCTGTCAACGTTGGTCTCTTCAACTATTGGGTAGGTCTGTCCAGTCTGTATATGTATGTATCATGTGTGCATGCCACAGATATAGAGCTAGTTGGTTGTGAAAATTTACTTCTCCTAGCGTTTTCTTTCAAATACCTCCCTTGAATAGATTTTTAATGGAGAACGTCTGTCTATGATGTGCTTTCATACTAAATTGACCTATATTTGGTATCCGGTAGCGTTTACTCCTGCTATTTGAAAATTTGGTTTTTTCTCGTGATTACTGCCCAACAGAAGACGTGGCATGTAACTCATTCATTGGTAAAATCTTTGACTAATTTTTCTCTATTGATTTTCACCTAAACGGGGTGCTGCCAAAAAACAATGGTCGCACAACGACTTCCATTGTGTGACTAACTAACCACCCTAGTTTCTATTCTTAATCGATTTAAGTGGTGGTTCCTAAACCTTTCCATATTTGTCTACCGTAAATTGCAACAGAGCTGCGGCACATACTTTGGGAATCTCTGTGTTAATGGATGTTTCATTAAGTTCCTCTTTTTTCAAGTTTTTTTTTCGCCGTAGCAATATCCTTCTCTGTGTTGTGAAATAAGTGATGCCACTTAGGGTGCTTATTGCTTCTGGGTTCATTCCACATATCACAAATCTGGAATGTACACCATAACTGAGAAACGTTCTGCAGTTATCAGAATTAGGAGATAGAGAGCACATCCCAACTATTGTCATGAGGTCTACGTAGTCGTCGTCGTCATCATCATCATCATCATCATCATCATCATCATCATCATCATTTAGCGTCGTCTCTTTACACAGATCCCCCATAAGATTTGTCAGGCATTCTTATCATTCTCTTATATACTGAGTTGTCTTATGATCTCTCCATGTGGGGTTCTCAGTTTGGAGGTCAATCTTTCGGTTAAGTTCCATGTTTCACTTCCGTAGATGACTAACAGGAGAATTCATTGGTTGAATATCCTTCTTTTTAAAACTAACGGAATGTTTGTATTCTTGAAAGAAGACGCAAATGTATGTCGAAGTCCATACGAAGCAAAATAACTACAATCTGAAATTTCTTAGACTGGATTCATAAATCGTTTATTGGTCCATTTCCAAGCCTTTAACTGCGAATGACCGCAATTTCCGTCATTACAGTGCTAAGGCTTACTGAATCAAATAACTTTTCCATTTTGATTGATAGCCAACTAGTTGTGTGTATGATTCAGGCCTTCTTATATTTCAATCATTGGGTTAATTCTATTGTAGCAGTAGGTCCTACTTGAGGAGTATTCTGTTTGTTTGGAATCACGAGAAACGTTTAATAAATGATACAGCATGACAATTCATCTTCATTTACTGAGGTAGATTGGAAGTGCAGACATCTACAAATGGAATTGAAAGCTGTGGGTAGAAAATCAAATGTCTATCTTTCTAATAGGGAGAAGCCTGTTTGTATGTAGAAATCAGCATTTGGAATTCTGGCTTTTACCTTGGGTTGAACATCGACCACCAACATTGGTATAAAATGTATCACTATCAATATATATTAAGTCTGTTGCTCAACTTTATAGTGTGACACGCAAGGCTGCTTCACGGTCAAATTCTTTCCAGAGCCTACTTGTATTGTATTCATGGATACGATATTTGTAGGTATTTAGAACTTGTCTGTTTAGTTCAGCGTTCAAGCTGCATTGCAATCACGTGGTTATAATTTCAAAGCATGGTAGCTGAATTGTTGTTCATTGTGAAAGGGACAGGAAACGTTGACTACAACTTTAATGGAAGTTCGAAAAAAATGGGGATACAGAGTTTTTTGTATGCAAATCTTGAAGAAGGAAGAATCAACCAGCCTAGTAAATCGGCATTTATAATGCAGGGTTCCCAAAATATTCACCCAGTGTCGCTTTTTATTGCACAAGGCATACAGAGTGGGATATTGAGGGAGAAAATTCTGGTAGGTCGAACTTCAGAATGATCAATGATTTCCTGATTCAGAAATGGTTAGGATAAATATCGTCCGTAATGGGTGGAGTAAATTGATGTTCAGAATTCTGATGGAAATCTAATACTATTTAATTTGAAAAAAAAATCACTGAAAGAGAAATAGAATTAAATTGAAAACAATTTAAATCATATTGTTTTTATTATCAATCTTTCTCTATTAATTACTCTCAAAAGTGAACTCATACTGGATACCTTTCCACAGTAAGTAAAATATAGATCATCAGTGCAGGTCAGTATGAAGAATGTGTTCCAGGTTAGAATCAAACTCACAACCATTCATACCACTGGACCATTAGATCTCAATGACAAGCCCGAATCAAAATTATCAACTGACACTCATATTTCTTATTAAACGATTGTTCACTTCTCTCCAATTTCAATTTATCATCACTCATTCTGTTGGATAAAATATCGTGAAACGTTATTGATTTTTTTTGCTGGAATTTAGTTGCATCATAATTAATAGAGATAAAGAGCAAGTTTATATTAGAGGGTTGTGCGTTCAATTCCCTCTTAGAACTGCTGAAAGGTACCCAGCATTAGTTCAGTTGCGATAGAAAGCAACTGCAATGAAAAAAAGTAATTAGTTGAATCAAATTGATAATAATGACGATATCATTTAAATTTATGAATTTACTTGAGTGTTTGTTTTTTTTTTCAGTAGTTGTGTTTTTTTAATATAATAAATGCTATCTCATTTCCATCTCTCGATCTTTTTATTTTATGAATTCATTTGTTGGTCATCAATTTACTCTCGTAATTTAGTCTAGTAATAATCACAATTCAATTTGAATTGCTGTATTTAATTCTTTTTTTTTCTCTCAGTAAATCTCTTTTTTTGAATTAAAATGCTATTTTATTTCCATCTATCTAACTCAATATTTTTATCATACTATTCATTTTCTTGGCATAAATATTTGGTATTTAGTCAATCTAAATTAAATTATTATTGTTTTGAACAAATCAAATTGTTAACTTTTATAAATTATTATCTTGGAATTGATTAACCAAGGATGTTGAACCTTTCAATTAGAAAGGTTGCTATTTTTGTAAAACTCTGAACAAAATGTAAATGAATAAAACTCTTTTGAGATGATATGAATCAAAATAATTTATGTATATAGTAAGATTTCAGGAAATTTCATACAAACATTTCATGCATGAAATTCACAAAATGTGACCATCTAGCAATTTTATGATTAATTCTTTAAAATCGAAAGTTAATATTATGATTTACGTAAGTTATTTTGTTCTAATATATGAATTCAATCATTTAGGAAAAAAATTCTTTGAAGAAATAATCTCATAAGCTGTTTCCGTTTCCTATGTTTTTGTATGCTTCAAATGTAAATAGATATTTTCCCAAAGAGTTTTATTTAGAGCTTTTGTCACTATCAAAAGATATTTAAAGAAGAAATATATTAACATAGCTTTCATACTAGGGGGGGGGAGTAAGAGCCAGAGTTCGTAGAGAAGGGGTAGGTAGAGAAATTTTGTCTGTATCCTTGTGTATGTGTGTGTGTGTGTGTGTGTTTGTGTGTGTGTGTGTGTGAGAGAGAGAGAGAGAAGACAGAAACAGACAGATAGACAAAGAATTTCTTTAAATTATATTGTCTCCTTGTTAGTCTCTCTACCTTTCAAGAGGCGATCTAAGCAACTCCCCATGACTCAGTCGAATTTTTGTGGCTAAGTGTACAAAATTGATGTCCGTTCAAATAGATATATTCCTATTTTGAAACATTAATGATGGGCAAAATCCAACTTGATGATAGCCTGTTTAGGGCTCAAATGAATGTTCACGGAGAATTCACGGGTATATCGAGTAGTTTTTACAGCAGGCTATCATATACGATCTGATAGACATTCATTTAGTGAATTATGATTAGATGGCTTATAATCGTAGCTCCACGATTATATAAAGCTTCCATTACTCGTGTCACAAGGCCTGGTGAGTTAAGACATGAAAGACTGATATTCTTATACGTCAGTTTTTCAGATAGCCCGCTCGGATATTATAACGGTTAGCACATCAACCTCACAAAAAGACGGCCTGTGTTCAGTTACTGGTATGAGCTAGGAAAACTCAGACCAGGGCATTGTAATCGGCCTGCCATGCCACAATTGAAGTTGTTTCTTAAGAGACGGATATTTTACTTCATTTCTTTTAGTTTTCCAAATGCTTACTCATGTTTAGAAAATCGGCATTCAAAATCTTGGATTCATACCTGGGCTTGAACATCCTGCATTGGTGGCTATAAAGCAGTGTGTAAAATCTACTGTTCTGAAAATTAAGATTTAAACTTGCAAGCTTTCTCCAATGTCTGAGAATAAGGCTTTCGAATGAAACATTTAAAAAAACTGGAATGCCATAAAGCGAAGGAGCAAATACTATTGTTTTAAATATATTTTTGATCGTTGTCTGTCCCCCGAAATAGTATTGATTGTCTATTAGGCTGAGTTGTCAGGTTGAAATAATAGTATTTGCTTCTTCGCTTTACATCATTCCAACTTACAAATGTTTTTAATAGAATGACCAATGTCCGGATAGCAAGGAGGAACTAGGTATTGCAACGTTCATTTTCAGACCGCTAGTATTTTAGGATAGTGAAATATGTAATAAAAAGCATACACACCAACAGTTTAAGTGATGTGAAGTATATGAGATTGGATTATAAGTGAGAGAGAGAGAGAGGAAGTGTATTGTTATGTAATAAGTTTTTGGGAGGCAATTTGAGAGAGCTATTGTACGTCGAGATTATGTGGGTGTGTGCGTACTCATGATAAAATGGCTTGATGTGTGTTGCTCTGTTCCTATCCCTTTCCCATGAGAAGATGAAAAGAACCAGGGGTTAAGGGGCAGCTTACCTCCTCCCGAGAAAGCTTACCGATGAAGACACGGTTAGTAATGGCAGGGGAATTAAAAGACCAGAGAAAGTGCGTGAATCTAGGTGCACGTGTGTGTGTGCGTGTGTGTGTGAATATTATATGGCATACACATTTGTGGAAGCTTGTGCGCTTATGGATCAACATGAATTTAGAGAGTGAATTATAAGAATAAAAGGCATTTAGTGAGAAGTTTGGAAGGATTTTAGAGTTGTAAGCAGGGACCAGGGGTTAGTTTTTACGTCTCTCAGAGAGGGAGATAATTTTAACCGAATTCTGCATATCCTCGTGAAAAATCAAAAATAGAAAATATTGCATTTCAAGTGCAGAATTCTTTCTCCATCGTTTCATCTATTCATACCATCAAGGGAGAGACATTACAAAACAAAACATGGATTCTCTTCATAATCAAACTCTTTATCTTAATACAGAACCAGTTTACATCTCTCTACAGATGCAGCGTTCCCTTTTTTTCAGACCGGATCTAAAAACGGCAGATTTTTCAGAATATCATCACCTTGACGGTGACGGTGCAAATACATATTTTGAAAAATGCACACATCGAGGGAAAACTTGACTGACATTGAGTAACATGGCCTCTATCACAAAGAATTGGGGATAAGAAATTTCCCACCATTGTCCTCACGGTTATCTAACATGGTTGAGAAGTCGAACGCCGTTATCCTATAGTGGGCCTTTATAGCATTTCGTTGCCAAACAAACATTTTTATTCTCTTTTTTGCCTTTTCTCATGAGAATGAGCAAGTGGTTAAAAACCTACCTTTCAATATATTCCTGATTTGGAGTAGATGATCATTATCACAGCACCTTTTGAGTGCCGTTATCATGAATTTGTCATTATAACCAATGGGTTAAAAATACGGCATGCAATTTATAAATACAGTACGTAAATCAAAATACGACATACATGTGGGAAATATAACATGAAAATTAGGATATGGCACATAGATTTAAATTACAGAATGCGAATTGAGAAATATGACATGCAAATAGAAAATAAAGCATGCAGATAAAAGATATTGCAAGCAATTATTTCCTTCCTGATTTGCCCAAGGAAAGGTATGGTATCTATCGATGCTCTTGCGAGAATTTTCCAAGATTCTTTTTTTCTTTAATTCACAACAAAATCTGTGATTTGAAATAAGTATTCAAGATCACTCCACTCGTATGTGCGTTTCATATACTGACATTTCTTCTCTGTGGTTGCCATCATTCTAACATCTCGTTTGGAATTTTGTCGTCAAACCATCTATCTTTCCTTCCTGACTCTAATGTTAAGCCTCTCTTTATTTCAATTTCCTTGTTTGGAAACATCCACCAAAACTCTCAACACAACGGTCAACATAGACATTGTGACTCTTCAGGCGGGCCTATGGGGCTGGCTGGCTGGCTGGTCGTCTGGTAATGTATGTACGTATGTATGTATGTATGTATGTAGTCCGTCGTCCCATATATTTTACACTTCCATTTGCTGCCCTACATAATATGTTCCATTTCTGCTTGACTAATTTTCGTTGATATCCCTATTTGCTGTTCTTGTCCGATTGTCCTACGGTTAATATACGCTTACACATGCTTACACATGATTATGCTCTCAATTCAAAGTGACACATCTTCCGTATAACATCGGTAGTATATATCAAATAGAATTTCAAATAATTTGACACATTCGTAATTATATATTTGTTACTCCAATTTGAACAAAGATATGCAAACACTCAGCTTGGTGCCTAGATGCGTATTATATCGTTCAGCAAAAGCAAAACTCCAAAATCTGCTAAATTGTGGTTATCCTGTGGTAGGAGAAGTCTCTGAGAAGGTCTTCTGGTATAAGAAACCTGCGATTGAAAGAGTTACCAGTCATCTCGCTGTGCTTGTCTCTAGATATTTCTCAATGTTGCACGAGCATATACCCCTATGATCCATACAGATCCGTACATATGTCTCATCACCTCATGAGTGTACTTACAGTATAAGCTTTGTACGTTGATGCCGCACCAATCGGAAGCATTTACAGATTTTATCAAAAAAAGTTTTTTTTTATTGATTTCCTCACAAATAAGGTTTTCAGTGTGTGTGTGTGTTGGGGGCGCAATTTGGAATGTAAGTTCATGCTCATTCGGTTTATTTGTTTGAGATCATCACCTCACAGAAAGCTAGAGAAGTAACCTTTTTGCAATATTTTTATTGATCACCCTAAATGAAGCATGCTGCCAAAAAGACGTTGGTTACGTGAGGGTTTCTTGTTAGTGGACCAACCTGACCTTTTCCTTATTCTTTTCATTTTATCTTTGTCTCCGTCTTCTTGCTCCCTACACCATCACCGAAAATTCCCAATCTTGGTCCAACGCCATATTGCCAACCTTGGCCTCACCCAGAATCAATAAAAAATAATCATGGCTGCCCTCGGAGAAGATCAATTCTGAATTCCCGATGGAACTTGGGAAACGCAGAAGAGCGAATACGTCGGCAAAGAAAAGGGGGAGAAACTGAATTAAAACTAGATGCAAAGAAAGAACAGAACAATATAATGAGAAAGAATCGGAGGAAGAGAGACGAATGGAAAGGGAAATGCCTATTAAAAGAATATCGAAAGAACAGAATAGGAGAAAGAACAAAAAAAAAAGAGAAAGAAAGAAATAAGAGAAAGATGTTGAGAAAAAGAAATGAAGAAAAAAATAGAAACGTACCTTGAAGATATTTGAAAGAAAAATGGATCGAATGATATGTAGGTGTTATTAGGTGCGTATTGAGTATAATCCTGTTACCATCATTTTTACTGATAGATTCGTTATAACTGATTAGAATTTCACTTTCAAGACCCGAAAACTACGATCGATTTGTTGAAAATGAAAGGAATTCATGTTTCAGTGACAGCTGATCAGGTACCGATGAATTCAAGCGGTCATCTCCTATGGAGACCACAGCTCATATTTGAGTTTGTCCTGATATTTGATGCTGAATTTTTACTTTGTCTAATATTCAAGGTCGGCTTATATTCAGTAACAGCAAACGCCCTCCAAGGGCTCATAAACAGTCATTTGACCTTGGCAAGCTCAGTTGTTATCGTAAGGTCAATAGATGATCAGTCCAAAGGGAGGAATTGGCCAAATCATCACATTGAGGCTGATTGGATTAACGTCTAACTAATGCCTTTAGAAAGGCGTGAATCGATATTCCCTTGTATTCTCTCCACTCCCATATTTATCAAAAAAGGTTCTGTTTCATTCCGGGAATGTCATGAGGTTTGACCAATAGCAGAGCACCTGGGCAAAAATACATTAAAACTTTATTTGCCAAAAAATTTATATATATGTATATATATATATATATATATATATATATATATATATATATATATATATATATATATATGTGTGTGTGTGTGTGTGTGTGTGTGTGTGTGTTATAAAGATAGAGAGGATGACATTTGTTTGTGTGTGCATTTGTAAACGGAAATGGCGGAAAATACATCATGATTATCATAAGATCAATATAAAGATTAGAAATAATGGCAAATAAGGAAAGAAGTCCAAAGAAAACCTGACCAAATAATTAAAATGGAACAAAAAAAATTACTTCAGGCCTGAAGCTATGAAAACATGAGCTCAATTGAAACTTTAAAAAAAAACCAAAACATCACTTGATCAACATCTTTAGGCAGAATGTAATATTAGGGGTTATAAAAAAAATGAATGATATTTTTCTCAACTTTTGTAAAGCAATGATCACTGAGAAAGTTTGAATTTTCCAAAAGCAAGAGTGAACACAAACTGAGTGATCAATTTAGCATAAATTTGCAATGCAAATCGAACCAAACGCTGAAAACCTATTTAAGGGAGTCAAAAAAACAAAAGAAACCATTTTTGTAGACTGATGTAAATGTGTATGGAGTAATTTTTTAAAATTTTAAGCATTAGTGTTGCATGTCTGATAGGTACATACATGGTTGACAAGCCAGTCAAACAGACAGCTTGACAGAACAACTAAGAAAACAAAAGAGACCTTTGTGGACCGTTGTGTAGATAGATTTATTTGACAGTTCTTGATTACCTCCTTTAAATGCTGATTTTTGCTTGGAGCATGACTTGCAGGAGAAAACGGAAGTGGTTAATTCCAACAATGAATGTGTTCTGTCAACGTTGAAAATATATGTAACAGCTACACTCTAATACTGCTATGAAGGTGGTAAGACAGTCATGGGAAAATAGCTTTTCTCAAATGCCCAGTTACACATTCTCACCATTGTTAATGACCGTGACATGCCAACGACAAGACATTTTTGTCGCAATAACAGAGCGTATAGATAATTGGATTCATGCTTTTCCAATCTTTTCGAATTTAGTTCGCCGACGCACATAAACCTAAACTTGTCGCCGTCAATTCTTCTCCACGATTATGATCTTTGTTAAACCAGTGTGTAATTCTTGCAATATCTCGATACCTAGCCTATAGACTGAATTCCCCCCTCTCTCTCAGTCTCTCTCTCTCTCACTCTCTCCCTCTGTCCGTCTCTGTCTCTGTCCGTCTGTCTGTCTGTCTGTCTCTCTCTCTCTCTCTCTCTATATATATATATATATATATATAAACATGATAGAAATAGAGAGTCGAGCGGTCGATTTCATGGCTGAAATTGATGCTGGTGTCTTAATGCTTGGTATAAAGCCAGGGGTCTGAATGCTGATTTTCACGTCACCTGTCTTATAGTTCCAAAATATAGCTCTCCGTTAGCAGAGAGGACATAGAGTTAAAAATCAGTTATCATTATTCCATGAGTGAAATATTTCTAGCGTTCCCAGATAAAAAACAAACAAACATTGTAATGATGGTATTTATCACAAGACGGTCGATCCAGCTGCAAAACAAACACTGAATGCTATTTTCGCTATTTTACGTAAAGTAAAAGAGGGCATGAAGTGAGATTTCTAAAAGCAGGAAATACTTGTAAATCATTACAGCAAATAAATGTTGTGAAGATATGTGTCTATTCGTCAATTTAAGAAACAGAGGGGAACAAGGACTCAAAAGGTGAATGGGAATGGTAAGAATATAGGTCAAACTTTGTTGATGCTTTATGAGGGGGGGGGCTGGAGGCAAAAGGTCGTTAGGTGAAAGAGGGCAAAGATGATTGCACTGTCCAATGAGCGTAGAATGTTTTATAGATGCGTTTTATTTCCAAATGTTTAGTCGTTAATGTAGAGCATCGCATGGTTGCACACAAAACAAGGGGAAAGAAACCACTCATGCGGGGTGATCAAAGATTGACTAAATGTCGTCAGCTACAGGGTATAGAGGGATCCACACGTCTCACCCAGATATCGACTGGTGAGGTTATGGAGTATGCCTTAGGAAGCAGTGTCTAACTGATTTAAATACTTTGATGAAAAAAAAATCAGCTCAATTCTGTCTGATTTGAACCCTTCATTTCCCCTCCAAAACCATTGTTCGCTTTAGTTGTAAATGTTGTTATCGTCTTTTTTTTTTGAAAGCTGCTTTAGTAACTGCTCTAGTAACTTTAATGAAACTGTTGAAATCACGATTGCTTTTCTTCGGTCATTCTACCGAATCCAAAAACGTTTGAACTTGGTCGAACTACAAAGTTAAATTTGTTGCCTGTGACCACCTTTGGACTGACTGCCTGAACAAGTGAACCTAGAATTCTAAATTCCACCAGGGGCAAGTAAGTATACAACGTGAAAATAAATCCTGAATACACCATTAAGCAGAAGATATCACAGAGATGACAGTCGTTGCAGAACAAGTGGTAGAAAACATGGACATGGAAGACAGAAGAACAAAGCGACGGAAGAAGGGAAACAAACAAATCGGGAAACTATGGGACATCTTCTCAGTAAAAAAGAATAGCCAATCTCCTTGGAGTTTTAAATATAATTTTTTGTAAGAGAGTCTGGAATTTTGTAAGGACTAAAACAACTCTTTTTGTAAGAAGACTTGATCTTTTTCTAAAGATCTATTGAATTTTTTTTTTTGCTTTCTAAAAAGAATCATGGACATTTTCTCCATTATTGTTTTTATTTTACTCGCAAGGGAATTTTCGATCAAACCAACGAGGAGTTAGTCTATTTTGTTTTCTACATTTCATTAGCAATGCTTGTCAATTGATTAATGTTTATTTGTATGAACTTGCAGATTTTTTCCAGGACATTCCTATTAGAATAAAAAAATATGTAGCTGACTTTTTTTCTGAGACGTTGATGATGGCAATCACACATATATATATATATATATATATATATATATATATATATATATATATATATATATATATATACATATATATATATATATATATGTATATATATATATGTATTGCTTTATTCCTGGGTGGTTCGCAGTGGGTTTTGTGAGAACAATTTTCAAAGTGTGAAACCTGGCAATGGTCCTCTATGAAGTTTGTGCTTGGACAGTATAACACTGCATCACCTCATTTGTGAGAACAATTCATTATGAAATTAGCACATCAGGAAAGTCATGGTATGTTGGACAAATGTTTCCGCTGAACGAATTTGAAACATCCTTATGAGTTCGTGTTTGTTTGTTCTTTTACCCGAAGATATTGTTTGGAACCAAATTGTAATCCTGAGGAAGCTTAAAAATATTGAATCTTAATTGTAAATATTTTCCATCTTACGTATATTTTTGTTGAAATATGAGTTTTTCTGTTGATTTTATGTGGAAACATTTTCTCGTCGATATATTCGGTGCCATGAAAATGAAATGTAAGCGAATTAATTCATATGCACGTAGAGATGTTTTAACGGATAATTCAGATTTCTTGAAATATGTGTCATGTACAGGTAAGGATAAATCTTGCATAAATTCATACAGATATAATTAAACTGTTTTCAGGTAACAATAGCAAAACATAGTCACATCAGGGGGACAACAATATATATATATATATATATATATATATATATATATATATATATATATATATATATATGCCGGTGCATTTTGCCTGAATGAGTAGGGATATTTGTAGCAAAATACATACAGATGTAATCAAACCGTGATCACATAATATGATTAATTAAGATTTAATAATGAGGATGAAGATATTTTTAGATTTAAGTTCTTGGCTGAAGAAAATTTCCATATTCTTTGCTTGCGATGTGTGTGTGTGTTTAATGAAATACGTGTTTGCCCCCCCCCCCCGACAAAAGGAAAAGAACCAGTTCACATACTTGGTCACTGAACAAAGAAAATGAAACATTAGCTCCTCGGGAATTATTTGTGAGATCAGCGGCCAATCACACTTTCCCATACGGAGAGTTTAGATTTGCCTGACTGATCAGCTCATAGCTAAAAAATAACCCTTTTTTCTCATCGGTTTCTCCTTCAAACAGGGACATCATGAAGTCAGCGTCGATGGGACGGAGATTTAAATTGTAGCAGACAGTTAGCTAGAGACATTGGAAGTGATTGCAGATCTACAGCACCCAGCTGGTTCCAGGGATGGAGAATTGAAGATAGACAATCTATCAGGTTAGCTACAGTTTTTTTCGTATGTAGTTTTTTATTTTGTTGAACATAATCTATTCTTTTAACTTTTCCTCGGGTGTTCCACGTGCGACTGGGTTTGCACGTTGTAATACTACATTAACCAGTCGGGTTTGTGTCCCCAAAGAACAGCACCAAAATACAGATGAGACTTGACAGTCAGGTATATTGTCTGTTCCATCAGTTATAACATACGACAGACCTTGACCTTAGGCATTGAGGCAGGTAGGAATAGGAGGTTTGTAGAGAGGCCTGGAAATATTTAGGTTATCCTCTCTAGAATTGTGCTATTTGCTTTGTTTTAAGCCAATTTTGGACCCCCCTGAATGTAGTAAATCATACTTTTTCTAGATGCAAAGTTGCATAAAGTGAGCTTCCAAAAAGTGCAGGATACTAGAATAAAGTATAAGTATATAGTGCAAATATAAAGTGTCACATTGTGGAAGAACAAGTGGCAATTCGTTGTATTATTATCATTTTTTTGTATTTACCGTATCTTTATTCTTTTTTTTTATCACAACTGAACTCAAGCGGGCTTTTCTTCAGTAGACAGTAAATGAACTAATGGCTCAAATCAGAATAAAGAAGAACTTTCCGATGAGAATCGAAACCAAGACCCTCTGACGGAGGGTGGCTTGCAGAACGAGTGACCACTTTTACTAGTATGCAACTGGAAGAAAGTAGCCAACGCGATTCTAAATCCGAACCCTTTGATTCATTCCTAATCCGGTCTCCTCTTTCTTATTAACAGGTAGTTTAGTATTAGTAATCCAATTTTTCACATTCATATTTGTTTTATAAGATAAAGTATGGCGGAATATTATTCATTTTTTGCATTTTTTTAATCGTAGATCATCCCATGGTCGAATATATTTGCACCAAAACTAAGGTTCATTTAGTAAATAAATAGATCTATAGAAACAATTTATTTCTCTTTCGTTGTGTTTCTCACCATTCCACCATCTCATAACCATCACTGTAGTCCCACACACCTCACCCTTGCTGCTTTAATGAAAGTGGGTTGATGAGTCTGGAATAGACATTTCAGACAAGGTCATAAATCGTTTAATTGCCTCGCTTCGTTTCGACACCGAACATGAATCTACCCAGCCCTGGCCCCACCCATATCGCAACGGGAGCCCCCATTTGGTTGAAGGATTAGTAATGGAATCGAGTGAAGTGATGATACTTTGGGGGGTGGGCGGTTTGAGGTAGAAACGGAAGGACACCTGGAATGGGGGGAGGGGTGAAAATAGGGTGTGGTTGGCTGATCTGATGTATTCATTAATTAACGCAACTGCTCCGTGTCTGGGTCGGTCACGGTCGCTGGACATGGCCGGATCACTAATAGTCTGATCACAACCTTCTTACTAATGAAACGTTCATCTATAAAGGGCAGAACAAAGACGAGGTATAAATTTAGATCCTCATTATTCGGCAAGTTTCGTATTAGAGTCAGTCTGCCTGGCTGGCCACTACACGGACGGTCGGTCTGTCTACCTCTCTGTCAGTGAATTAATTAGAACTGCTACTCCAATTAGAAACCGTCGACCAAAACTGTCACTAAGACTGACAACATGAGCTTCTTCAGTTTCTATTCTATTCTGGCTAGCTGGATATATATATATATATATATATATATATATATATATATATATATATATATATATATATATATATATATATATATATATATATATATATATATATATGCATTGCATGTACTGGCCATAACAATAGACCTAATAGGCTGAAAAATAATTCATTATCTCATCATCATGTCAAAGAAAACGTGATTTTTAAAAAACTCCACTAAATATGATTTTATTTGTGATGGTTGTACAAGCAATGTAAGCGTATAAGTTAGTGCCTTATCATATTCAAAAATATTTAGTGGTCATTGCCCAACAAAAGACAAGAGACTACATTCATTCATTCGCAATTTTCTAATTGATC
>OY735210.1:41349359-41384359 GCA_963457665.1 Thysanoteuthis rhombus
ACAAGGAAGGACAAAAATCTTGAAAAATATCATTTTCTATGCATATATATATATATATATATATATATATATATATATATATATATATATATATATATATATATATATATACATACGTACATATATATATATATATATGTATATATATATATATATATATATATATATATGTATGTACATATATATATATATATATATATATGTATATATATATATATATATATATATATATATATATATATATATATATATATATATATATATATATATATATAGTAGTATACCAATAAAAGTAAAAGTAAGCTTTATTGGCAGAGATATGAAACGAAAGAGGATATGAATGAAAGCACATGCGTTGTGGCATGTATAAATCGATGCATGGTGATAACATCTGCTTTTATTGCTATACAAGAACGTAAGAGGTGAAAATGGAACTGAATTGTTGAGGTGTCTGGGCGTCCTGTGAAATAAGGGAAATATCACTGTGGTTTGGAAGACATCGCAACACTAACAATGGTGCCTTTGTTGGTGATTTTTGGTCCTTACAACAAAGGGTCAGATGTATTCATTTTCAAGTATTGAATGCTTTCAACAATACGGTAACGTAAAAAGGTTTGAATCGAGTAAACATAGTCAAAGAAATACAGAAAAAAACAAAAAAATAACAAATACAGCTAGAATTTCGGGTGGGGGAATTATGAAACACCTCCATTCGTCCAGTCAGTTGCGTTTATGACATTGAAACTGACCCATCATTTAAGCTTTCACATTTGAGAAAGTTCTGAAACAAGTAACAAAGAGAACATGTCATATGGATATGTCAATATAACATTGTTGCGCCGACCAGGTTCAAAATTTTGGAGGCGACTATCGATGTAGGATTCAAATAGAATTTTGTACAACTTAATCATTTAAATCATTCAAGAACAGGTCTATTCAGTTACTCAATTGAAACTGTGATTTCACCAGTCTTTTGGCAGCATGCTGTGTTTGGTGGGATCAATTAAAACATTGAAAAAGAGATTGTCAATGAACTGCATCACTTAAAAGTCAGATTTTTCAAAAAGAACAAGTGTAGGTATTGCTAGACACAAATTAAAGGACCTATTCAATATAACATTACATTGAAAACTGAACCCTCACATGAAACTTATTTTGTGGAGGTAATTTTCAATAGGCGAAACAAAACCTTCCTCTACTCACAGGGGTATAAGAACAAAATTTCAAGTTCCTCCAAGGTCAGGTAAGGGTTACCGGATATGATAATAGTCAACGATAATAAAAGGGTTTGCTAGATTACAGATGTGCTTGGCTGATTTCATCGATCGAGCTTTTTTCAATACAAATTTGTATCAACTGATGGGAGCAGGCGACATATTTTCTTCTTCGAAGATCGAGCAAGGGGCGTTACTCTAAAATAAACGCAATTAGCATGAGTTCTCTCCTTTGCACACTCAGACGTTTATGGAAGAGGAACGAAAGGTGGTAGGTTGGAGTGTTTCAGTTTATCAACCCATCTGTCAGTCAGTGCCAGTCATCGTTACTAGAGATGCTAGCGCATCTAAAAATTGTGGAAACGGAGGTTAAGGTCGCACCCAGAGTAATTGCATTCAACATTCAATCGTTGAACGACACGACTTTTATTGAATTTTGGACAAATCTATGCCCTCGTTAGACTCTACAAGTCCGCCTACTCATGTCGCGTCAGTTGACCTGAAAACCTCTCCAACCAACCAGCCTCAGCAATTTCTTTCGTCTAGATATATCTATCCCATAAATGCTATTGATATCTCCGTTTAGTTTTGCTGCAATTTTTCTCCCTCAACGAATCCATCTTCAGTTGGATCTACGTGATAACTAGATTAGCCGAAACGGGCTATGATGACGTAATTTACCCGTTTAAAACTCACAGTCATGCATTAAGAAGAATTAATGTTCTTTAAGCATTTTTGAATACAGAAAATATTCAATCTTTCTGTACCTGATTTTGGCCACGCACACACACACATATGTATATATATACATACTCACACAGCACACACCACTGAAGATGGGAAGAATCCCGAAACATGTCTGGACAATTTACATCTAAGGATTGATAAACCTTACCGCTAAACACTTTATTCCCGAGTCTGTCTCACTCTTTACAGTACACATTATATATATATATATATATATATATATATATATATATATATATATATATATATATATATATATATATATATATATATATCATAACAATAGCACTATAAAACTACCCGGGCATCGCTCGTCCGGAGAGTAGGGACTGCTCAGCTGTCACATTGTGTTAGGGATTTTTTAATTAATTTTTTCAACAAACATTAGTCAGTTCAACAGACGTACATGCCAGAGATTGAACTGCCCCACACCCTCCCAAATTTGGGCCAAACCGTATCTATTCCCAGGCAGACCAAGCCAGCCACATCTTCGGCCAGAGCATCTCCATGCGTCAATGGTTATATTGCATTTTACATATGTATGTACAGTTGTGATTGTCATTTTTATGAGTTCATTTGATTAACTTTTGAAAACATTGAAATGAATAATATCTCAGGGTGCAGCCTAAATAGGATATAAAAATGAGTTATCATATTATCAGTAAACAAAGTTTAGTTGGTTGGATGCACTGTATACATCGTACCTTGATGAAGTCATGGTGTGCAATTTGATGAAAACCTGTATTTAATTTCATTAATGCGTTTATTTTGAAAGAATGTTTTATTTTTACTTCTTGATAACGGGAACTATAATTTTTTGAGCCTTTCTATGAACGTCTCTATACTGGTTAAACGCCGCCTTAGGTTTACGTACGTATCGATAGGATTACCCTGAAAATACATTAAATTAGGAACGGTTTGAATGAAAAAAAAGAAAGATGGAGGTAATACATAGAAGGAGAGATATCAGCATAAAGAAGAAAAATAAAGAACTGATCCATATGAAAAAGTGTGATCCGTATAGAACATTTTATCCATATGAAGAACAGGAAAGGGTATGATGATATTAAAAAAGAAAATGCAGAAGCTAACGATGGACTCAAAAGTAAGAAAGAAAGAGACAAACCTAGCTGTAGCAGAGTCAAACTCCATCCCTTTAATTCATTTAATCTTCGTAGATGATAAAGACGTATTAATTTGGCTCAGTCGGTAAGAGAGCCCCTTACTGTTCACTTGTTCTCGATTTCAAATCACTGTAGAGGGTTGCTGATTTCATTAACGTACTCAATCATCAGAATAAACAGGGCTTTTGCATTTTTCTAACAAAAATGTTCGTAAACATCTAAGATTTGACATTTAGTTTCGGTCAGTTAGAAAACCAATCGTTTGATAGTGATTTCAAATCAATGTCAATTCCATATATCAATTTTGGTTTGCTGTGACAATGCAACTGACAAACATTATGAGCTACCTCTCGTAAATTAGGGGGAAGGTTGTTGTTGGTTGGTAGAGAAAACATAGTCATCTCCATCCTACGACCTAAATTAAGGGCATTGATAACATTTGGGTCTCACTAATCTTTCAAATTATATACATATTTTTACGATTTTAAAATAATATTTAGTTATTAAAAAATTCAAAAATACTTTTAGTTGGCCCCTGATTTTTTTGTGGGCCTCAAATTTTTCCTAGGCCCTAGGCACTCAGCATAATTCATAAAATGACTTTGGGTGATTGGGTGCCGCAGCTGGGAAAGTAAAAGAGAAAAAAAGAGAAAAGATGTACGTGAATTTATGTATTAATTTCTATTAGCAGATACATGGGCACATAAAAGCATAAACATTCACGGACACACACACACATACACACATACACACATACACACATGTATGAATATAAATACGTATGTGTGTGTATATGTATATACGTGTGTTTGCGTACATCTCTGTCTCTGTCTCTCTCTCCTTTTCTCTCTTTTAATATATATATATATATATATATATTCATTAATGCGTATATGCATGAATGTGTGTCCGCATATGTATGTCTCAGCTGAACTTTTGAATGATGTGTCAGGCAGGAATGAATAGTCCCGGGGTCATGTTAAGAAAACATTGCCATATGTTGTCGTTTATTATTTTCATCTAAAATCACAAAATGGGTAATACATAATTAGAAGTGAAACGTCAATAAAAACATCGCAACGAATGTCCAACTGACTTACAATGAATGTGGAAAGACAAAACCCGAACGGGGGAGACACGAATTAACTGAATGCACCAAAGAATGAGAGCCATAGGGTGAGTTGAGTGGAGGCTGACACCACGCAGAGTCACAAAAACACACACCAAAATGATGACCGTACATTTTTCAAAAGGCTGCTTTTCTTGAATAGAACACGTTCGTACGATATATATATATATATATATATATATATACATACATATATATATATATATATATATATATATATATATATATATATATATATATATATAGATAGATAGATAGATAGATAGATAGATAGATAGATATGTATTCTTATTCTCATTCTTATCAATATTAAGAAATTAATATATAATCCAGAAATTCAGACAGAAATAGTTATATATTGCGTTGTATTATTTTGAGACTCTTTTTTGAAATGTTGTCCGGTTAGTACACGGTGAATGTATCTATTGGCCTTGACAACGCAAAAAAATTAACAAATAAAGTTTATATATTATATAATTATGAAGATATAATATCTATCTATCTATCTATCTATCTATCTATCCATATATATATGTATTGAAATGAAGTATTTGCTACACGAAAGCTTCATGTTTCCGCCCTGCTAGGGCCTTTTCAGATGAATGACTCGATTTATTTAAGGTCCTTATTTAGCATTACTTTGTAGGGAAGGTATTTTCCTAAGGTACGAAACCTTCCTAATATTCTATTCATGTATCCTTCCTGTTTCTTTTTTATCTATTGGTTGGTTATTGCATGTCATGTTTTCTTTTGTTTTACGTAATGCTTTTAGACGATTATGAATTTTAAATTAGCAGGAAATTCTGTTGGTATTTTCCTTATCAGTATGCTATTAAAACGCCAGTTTTTTGTGATATGCTTCCTCTCTGAGAGTATTTCTATCCTAATTAAAATTGTTTCCCAATGTTCAGGTTTACTTTCACATGACTTTAATTCTTAGTTTAATTATTCTAGATTTGGTATGTTTCTACGTATATAAAATGATTATGGAAATATGATGGGGTTGCTCTAAAAGTATCTTGAGTTATATAATAATAATAATAATAATAATAATAATAATAATAATAATAATAATAATAATAATAATAATAATAATAACAACAACAACAACAACAACTGTAATGCTGTATTAACAATGAAGGGAATAAGATAGCTATGTCGGTTAACTTTTGAAATACCTGTATGTGGGGTATTGGGTATGGAAATTTTGAGCGGCACCGACTCTTTAATGCTACTTCAGGATAATATAAGGACACTGAGGGACTGTTTTTCAATTTGCTTGTAATTGATGATATATGGTTGGTTGATCTCAGTTTGAGGGATGATTTGATTATCCTTACGTTATATTTCACTTGTAAGGGTTCCTTTTGCATATATATTTGTTTATTCTATTGAGCATGAATGGACAAGATTGTGATTGTACAGAAACTGGTGCCCTTTTCAAAACAAATGTCTTGAATAAAATATTGTACACCAACTTGGAATATCGACCAGTCGATGTATTATGAGTTATACTAATTTGAAACTCTATTTGGAATGGCTTCCTGTTAATATACATTGAAAGTATCATTCGGCCTACACAGCATGGAAAGGATAAGTAATTAGAGATAACATGGGCATTTCAAGGAATCTAACCTGAGACTAATAGGGAGCCTCTTTAATGTAGCGTTGTTCTTAAACATTTAGCAAAAAAGCTGTCAGTGAGCTGAAGGTCCGACTAACGGTCATGTGTTCTAATTTTTACATTGTTTATGTACTGTTCATATCTGCTCTATTTACTCCTCAACGTTTTCGGCAACCTATCGATTCTTGTTTCGATTCATGCAGCACACTATTTTCTTCAATCGTATAATGTATCAACGTTGTCAAGGCCAACCGATGATTTCATAATATTTTGAGGGATGCCATTTCAGGGAGAATCCGGAAGTAATATAACTCATTTATAATCATTTTTATCGGATTATGTATCCATTTTCACACACACACACAATCACACACACATGCACACACACACAGAATCACACACACACACACAAACGCATATATATATATATATATATATATATATATATATATATATATATATATATATATATATATATATATATATATATATATATATATATAAGGGATGCAATAAAATATAATAAAATATACGATGCATGATAGGTTTATTTCATTAAGTTGCGTGATACATTCAACATTGAGCATCAAGTTGATTCAGAATACAGCTTATAAAGTATAATGGAGTAAGAAGAAAGGATTTCCTATACAAACACGTTTATATTTATGCCTTGTATAGGCTTCTTCATTTTCCTGAAGAAGCCCAACCAGGGCAGAAACATTAACGTGTTCACATAGCAAATCCTCACTCAATCACATTCACACACACACACACACACACACACACACACACACACACACACACACACACATATATATATATATATATATATATATATATATATATATATATATATATTTATATATATATATATATGTATATACACACACGCATATATATATATATATTAACAAAAAGAAACACTGAAAAATGTCGCACGTGTTTCAATGTATTTATATTTCGTCAGGAGAAACAGAGTTAAGTCGATGTTCAGAAGTAAGATTTAAATTTTTTCTCATGCCAATGGATTAATATCTTAAGAATGAAAGTTTTAGTTAGGTTCCACGTAGAGTAGAGATTCCCAGCGTTCCCACGAAATGAATGACTCTTAGACTGACAATCATATCAATATCCCCTCAATCCGAGTTTTTCGAAAATGAGTGTGATTTGTATCATATTACTTATTAGTAAAATTTAAAAAAGAAGAATCAATGGTGAGTGTGTGTGAGCACGCACATTCGTGTTTATGTTAGAGCGAATTCGGCATGTGTCAGTATTGTTTAAACATTCGTCATCGGGCACTTCCAACAGAACGTACTTCTGGTCATTATCGAGATCAGGGAAAACAATGGTTCTGCCCAGAACTTTTGTTTATGCTACCATTTTTATTTCTACCACTTCCAATATCATACCACTGACGAATAATTGGTGTTATGATGTTGAAATTGAAACAAAGCGCTAGGAGGCTGGGATCCAATTGCTGCCAAATAGTTGGCAGGAATTTCAATCCAATCAGTGACATATATTTCTAATCACTTGTAAACATACGCACATTAAATATATAATATTGTGTTCTCACATATATATATAATCATACATGATATATGCACACAGCTGCACCAACAAATGCATACAACTACACATTCATATATATATAAATATATATAGTCAGCATTAGGGCACAAAAATCAACGACTTTATGATTAATTGGTTATATGACAGTTAATGATGATTACACACACAAGCACACACACACACACACACACACACACATATATATATATATATATATATATATATATATATATATATATATATATATATATATATATATAATATGTGTATATGATAATTGTACTGGTATGTCTATGGTGAATCAAACAACATGAATGTGAAATGACAATATCAGAAGGCCTGCTCTCCGAATATTTTTCCAGCACCTCGACCTATTTGGCTTCTGTAATGAGGAGGTTATACATGAAAATGATCTATTTATAAGAGGTCAGTGACTTGCTATGGATTGGAAAAGTTGTTACTCAAGTGAATGGCTTCTCAGGGATACGTGTCAAGTCCCCAGGGATATCCAGCTTAACTAAATTTCTCAGAAAATCTTTTTGGCCTGACATACGAAAAACGAATAATGATTTTTGCAGAAATACTTTTGTTGAACGGGGTAACGTCTCCGGCCAAAATCTGAGATAACTTATCAAGAATATCTCGATGGGGCGATTCGTAGGGTATCATGCATATCACATTCGTTAGTAGAGATTCCCAGCGGGCTGGATACCCTCTTACACAACCAAAGCCGACTTGAAGACACGCCTGCATGCAACTAAACATTATATCCTCGCTTGTTGTTAAATTTTTGATTATTTTTCTGTGAATTCCCAGCGATTACTGTTCGGGTGTGAGTTCACATCTCAGCATTGGTTCCGCACAGACCACCTTGCCAAGATCTTCATTAGCTTCCCGAACCCTCGAGAAGGTCATCGTAGTGAACACAGCTTTTCTGACTGTTTTGAAATGTTTGAAAGTGGAAGATTCTGATCATCTGAAATTCATTAAAAAAAATGAAAACTCCACCAATCATTGATGATTTTTTGCAATCCTTCGTTTTGTGAAACTTTGCCAAAATCGGAGCAAAAATGAAGTGACTGAAATCGTGCAAATGACTAATTGCATTGAATGACGATTATTAATTGTGAAGTTCCTCAAGTTAACGTATAAACTCTATTGTAATTAATTCGAAAACCACCCGGTGAAACAGTACATTTTGCCTTTTTCAGCTTCCGTAGTTGATTTTGTCAATGATTGAAACAGTAACATTCACAAACTGAACGATTTTTCAACAAATAAATCACTTGAAACGAACTTATTAAAGTAATCCTGATACTTCCATACGACAAAAGGAAAGTAAGAGTACATTTTAGCATTGTAGTCACAATGTTAATACAACCCTATAAAAAAGACTTCAAAGTATTTTCTCTAAATACAGAATCTGATTTTCGTATCTTTGGATTTCTTCAATTTTTGAGATATATGGATGTCTTGGAATGTTCTCCAGTGAGACTAATTCTCTGAACGATTTGTCTGGGGAATTTGCCAAGAATACATTCACTTAATACGTTTTTTTTTTCAGTTTACTGATGACGGCATCAAAATTGTGGCATTGATTTTTTTTTATCATAGTCATCAAGAGGGACCTTGTGGCGCAATGGATAGAGTGTGTGACTGCCAGTAGACAGTTCACGTATTCAAAACCAAATACGGTTACAAATAGATTCAAATATTTCATTATTTCTATCCCAATGATGTGCACACACAAGCATCGTTACAGACAGCATTATACGTGTATGTGTTTTCATGTGGAATTATGTGTGTGTGTGTGTGTGTAAATTATCATTCGAGCATTTTCATCTATTTGTATATGAGTGACATATATATTTTTAGTTTTTACACACAGATGGATATACAAAAACGCTCTCTTAATGAACCTAGAGGAATTCACGATGAATTGATATCCACACTAATATTGGATTATCCTCATCTGCATCGATTCAAATTAAGAGAATAATTAACAATAAAACATTCTATTGACTTTAGTTTGTAATTGATTTGGCTGTTGTTTTCTTTTAAACAATTCCGTCTTGTTTTTAAACACCCAAAAATATGTGCTGGGGGTTCAATTTGCAATATAAGTTCATGCTAAATTGGTCATTCATTGTCCGGCAGCATTCACTTTTATTTTTAAAGATTTGGACTTTTATAGGGATCAACACACACAAAAAAAGCGAGATGATTAATTGAAGCGTTGATCACTCCTTTTCCCAGATTTTTAATTGATCAGCCCAAATACCACATTCTTTCCAAATACTTTGATTTAGTGTTAGTTTTTACTGAGTGATTAACCGGACTTGTAATTTTAGTTTTCAGGTGCAAACAACATTTAAACGCATGATAATGTCTCCAACGCCTCTACTCTTAATTTCTTAACCATGAAAAGGCATTTGAGTATCCCTTGACCATCAAGTTTCAGTTAGACGTACATGAGAATGAAGTCATTTGTCCTTTCCCTTGTTGCAGCCCCCATACGCTTGATCATGGCAGCTCACCGACGGTTGGAAGATAGAACTTAATGGTCAATAAGGTAAGAATGCTCTCTGAAGACCCGACCCTAAATTTACATTTGAAAACAGTGTACCTATCATTGTTTATTGGTGATCGCTTCATTGTGTCAGGCTTGGGTCATTCACTGCCATCAATGATCAAATGCAACATGTAGCACACATATTGTACATGCAGTCGATCCTTCTTGCTTACACTTCAAATGGCGATGAGTGCAGTGCCCTCTATGAATGGAATGACTGCTGTGAAACAGGATTGCTACTGAGAAATGAATTTCTTTCATATTCTCCAGGGAATATATCCTTTGCTCTTCTCTAAGGAATATTTGCTTTGCCTTCTCAAGAAATCTTGCTATGTGGTTGAATTCTGACAGCATTACAGTGCTTAACCCCCCCTCTCTCTCTCTATCTCTCTCTCTATACATATATATATATATATATATATATATATATATATATATATATATATATAAGATACATTGATACACTTCAAATGTTCCTTTCTTTCTCTTTCTCTCAAAATTTCTCTCTTCCCCAGTCCCTCTCTCCCTCCCTCTCTCTTTCTCTCTCTCTCTATATATATGCACACTCACACATACACACACTCCATCACACACACACACACACACACACACACATATATATATATATATATATATATATATATATATATAAATATAAAGTATGTACATAAGATATCAAACAATATTATCGAGTGGAAAAGGACGAAAATAGTACAATCTAAATCGATTTTATTATTCTAACATGTTTCACCTTTCGGCTTTGTTGAAGTAATAATGATAAAAAATCGGTATTGAAAAGTTCGTCTTTTTTCCAAGTGGGAAAATGTCAAGCAATGTCATACTGCGTGAGTGCCAAGGCTAAATTTTTGAAATTACGAGGAAACCGCTGAGCAGATTATTGATCCGTGTATTAGAAAATGGGTTGAGGTGTGAATGAAGATGAAACTTGATAGTAAGGTAAATTTGCTTCTAATACTAATAAGTCCTTATCCTGCTCATTATATATGTATATACATTTATATATATATGTAGTTATATATGTATATATATATATATATATATATATATAAATATATATATATATATATATATATATATATATATATATATATATATATATATATATATATATATATATATGTATATATATATATGCATGCAGGCATATGTGTAAACGCATTAGTACACATAATTATATATATATATATATATATATATATATATATATATATATATATATATATATATATATATATATATATATATATTTGATCATTGACGGCAGTGAATGACCCAAGCCTGACACAATGAAGTGAGCACCAATAAAAAATGATAGGTACACTGTTTTCAAATGTATATTTAGGGTCGGGTCTTCAGAGAGCATTCTTACCTTATTGACCATTAAGTTCTATCTTCCAACCGTCGGTAAGCTGCCATGATCTAGCGTATGTGGGCTGCAACAAGGGGAAGGACAACTGGCTTTATTCTAATGTAAGACCAACTGAAACTTGATGGTCACGGTATACTCAAATGCCTCTCCATGGTTTAGTTATAACAAAGCACTGAAATTTCCATGTACTCCTTTTTACATTTGCCCTATCCCCAATATCGAGCACTGTTCTTTTACTGATAAGTCAACCCTCAAAACACACACACACACACACACACACACACACACACATATATATACGTGAATGCATATTCATGCATATACATCTGAGTGTATATCCAGTTGAAGGTCTAATTTTTTACGGACACATTCTGAAAAGAATCTGCACATCAGGAGCTCTGTTCAATTGGGGAACAATAATAAATGAATCTCCTATTTTTCCCGCTCAGTCTTTTTAGCGTGTACTGATTTGCTCTCTTTTTTATTGGTAAATCTCATGAATCTCCAATAAAAGTAGCTAACAATACGTTGCTAATCATTCAAATGGTCAGGTGTGTATAATTTTCCGAGATGGTGTCCAAGATGGCCGACAAATAATACCCATTAATCGTTCATCATTCATTCTACGTACGTTTTTCGACTTTTTTTGTAGTATCGAATGTGTTAAATAATATATTAATGTTTTACCACAAGAAATCTATGAATATGAAATACAAAAATATCAACTAACGAATCATTTGAGTCATGGAATGTAATTTGCGTCAGAGATTTATGAATTGAAAACATATTCGAGTGAAGTAAAAGTTCAATGCAAACTAACCTTTGGGAATAATATGCAGTCAGATTATGGGACGAAAGTTCTGGCATATAGGATTCTGCTAATCAGCAGCACCAGAAGATGGGAAAGATATGGTTAGTTGTCTTCTCCGACAGGGCATGGCATACTTGAACCCCAAAAGCCACGAGTCCTGACAAAAAAAACCGTGATAGTCAGATGTTATGTTTGACCGGCACCGCAAGACTGCAAGCTCGTCTCAATCAGAGAGACAATACCAAATGAGGAGAGGGGTTGATCCTATACATTCATCTTGAGCTATCCCCAATCCTCTCAAACCTTCCGATCTCCGTCCGGGACAAGCTTGAAAGATTAGAGTGAATATTAACAGACAAATTTTTTGTCCATAAACAATGTGATGAAGATACTGGAAGTCACTAAACGATACCTTAGGTTTTACCTGGAAACTGAAACATGGTACAATATCAATTTCTCAAGATCAAAGGCCTATAACCGACTACCTCCACGGTCTTCTCTATATTGGTTATTTTAGGTTCGGGTTCCAAAACTTTTTGTACTGGCATCCAATGGGAGAAACACATGTATCTAGAAGCTATATCAAACAACACCATTCGTTCTTTTTTGTGCATGAGAATATTTCTTCTGTTATATCTTCTTTTTGGTGTCTACATAGTATGAAAAATCGTCTTATGATTACATATGTTGTATACAAAGAATCATCAAATATTATCTTTCTCCGGTTTGTTTATATTTTAAAATGTTGTTCCCTCCTGGACAAATAAGCAATAAGATATTAATCATATTTTTTTAAAGATTGATACAACGTTTGATGATTAGGGTACAAATTAGGCTTACAAATGGTTCTCACCGTTATATCTTGATAAACAGTAAATTTTTTATGTTTTCAATTTTTGAATTGTTTTATATCATTAAAAAATGAATAGATGAATAAATAAATAAATTAGAAAATAAAATAATATTGATATTCCTTCAATTTTTGTATTTACAATGAAATTACAATCATTTTTAAAACTGAATTGTTCCATTATTTCTTTCTTTTTACACTCTGAGGATTCTTCAGAAACTATTCAAACTTAAATTTATTTTATCTATTCTTAGGAAAAAATTAATGAAACAAGTCTTAGCTAATATAGCTTCATGTTGATTGAATTTCTTTCATATCCTTTTTAAGAATATATGACAATGGATGTTTGTTTATCTCTTTATGTTTTATAGACACCTAACGTCTGTATATTAGGGGCTGCAAATTTGTGTACAAGGGTAAATTGACACCAGGATTGAAATAGGATAGGTGGCCCCTAAGGCTCATTCAAGATCACCAGAGGTCCTTTCATATTTTTTGTCCAAAGTACTGGAAACAAATTATGTTTATATCAGAATTTTCTACAAGCATTATTCTAAATACATGACACAAAGATTTCTTACGAAACAAATTATTTATAAGTTTTTGCATTTTTAGACAAAAATGTGTTGGTGTCCAAAAAATATCTGGTCAGGTCTCAAAAGTATTCCACCATGGTGGTACTATCAAGTCAAAAACTATCAGCAGCCAAAAATTTGTTGTGTATATATAATATATATATATATATATATATATATATATATATATATATATATATATATATATATATATATATACACATGTATTTATATGTATTGTGGGGTTGACAGGGATGGATGCATAATGAGAGATGTACAGTGGTCAGTGACATTTGAAATGTATTTCAAATATGTGCAGGCCTGACAGGTGGCAGTTGTTTGAGACAAGCCCTCCATTCAAAGTGCAAAGCTGAATAAAACCCCTTCAAAACCCAAGATGATTTACAGTAGCATCTTGATAAATAGCGAGGTCTCACATAATACGATCCTTGGAACTGTCAATTTCTGTGAACCCTGTAACCATAGATATAGTCTATGCAATAACTTCAAATACATAAACAACTTTACATACTGTGCTGCATTTTGTGATTTTGAGCATTAATCTCCCATGTGCATGTTGCATGGCTCTTAATTTTTTGGTCACTTAGTTTGGTTCCATGTTTGAGCTCCATAGGTGACTATCGGGAGGATGCATTGGTTGCGTACTCTTCTTTTTAGGACCAATGGGAATTCCTTGGTCTTGAAAGTTGAGCTTGCTCTACCAGAGGCTTGGTATTCTGGAGTGATTATTTACTTGATTTCTTCTTTTAAGGATGTCATGGAGACTTGTTGTCCTAACTAGATGTAATTATCTTCTTTGTCAAGCTTTGCGCTTTCAATTTTGATCTGTGTGCGTTTATTTCTGACATGTCTGTTCTACATGACCTTCTGACGTTTTGCTGAAGTTCATGGGAATCAGTTTGAGCTCTTGGAAGTTCACTATAAAGAGACGATATCGTCATTTGGTTATTAACCGTCTATTCTGATCTTATGCAGGCTGCTCCTTCGGTTGTTTTCTGTTTTGTGCTTCGGTGATTCGGTTTGTGATAAGTTTATAAAAGCAGATGAGTTGACCCTTTGATGTAGAGCTATTGAAGTTTTTGGAGTTTCTCTTTTATGTAACAGCACTATGATTGCAGTTTTCCAATCTCCGTGAACTTTACTTTGTTTTATGAATAAGTGGAATAAAATGGCTACGTTCCTAATTATAACCAAACCAGCATTTTTTTGAGTAGGTCAATGATCACGCCATTTAATTGAGGGGGCCTTTTCTTTGTTTGTTTGTTTGATGGCTTGTTTCTAAATGCAAACTGCGATGCATAAGTAAATCAGAGTGGCAATTCAACATTAGACCTAATAACTATGAGTATATAATTAGAACACCCAATCATCCCGACTTACTCAAAGTAGAACAACACTTCCGTACCCTTGCCGATTGATACCTCTGTACTGTCCATTTTACTTGTTCTATTTTGTTCTTTTATAATGTCTACAATGACGATCAATGGTAAATGATATGCATTCACCAATTTGGACTCAATCATGCATACAAGGACCCTTAAAACAAACCCCACATCACATGATTATTACTAGGGATAGCCCCGACCCCATGGTGCAACATTGGAATACACATGAATAAATACCTCACCACTATCATTAAATACCTCACCACTATCATTATCAAACTCCACTGTATACTTAGATATACTATTAATATACCAATGACTTTGACTCCACTATCAATATCCAACTCTCAATAACGACGAGTGAAATTCTATCTTCCATTCTTAGTAATGATGTTACAATTTATAAATATTTCCATGCCAAACCCAACACAATTCCTCTACGTCTTATAATCCTACTTTTATCCATCCACACACAAACTTTATATAAATTATGTACTCATCCAAAGATAATATTCCTTCTTTCACATACTCAGAAAACATCTCCCATCACCCTATCCTCCCCTTAGGAGGACTCAACTACGTCAACTACCTAATCCCAAACCAGCACTGTAAGTCTACTCAAAAGTCTATTCACAACTATCATCTTCCAAATCTAAGACTCATTTAGCACTAGCTGGATGACACCCGGCAAACCACAAACCTCCAGAGACACGAACAGAGGAGGAGAATAATAATAATAATAATAATAATAATAATAATAATAATAATAATAATAATAATAATAATAATAATAACAATAATAATAATAATAATAATAATAATAATAATAATAATAAAAAAAAAAAATAAAATAAAAAAGTAGCAAACGAAGGAGCAGCACAACAAAGGAAAAAAATGGAGACAGAAAAGACTATACGGAGAATTCAAAAGATAGATACGGGATGTTGCAGTCGAGAGATTATGGACATGGCTACGTAAAGGATATCTGAGGAGAGAAACATAATCACACATCATGGCAGCCCCCCCCCCCCCAATGCATAATGAAAAACTATATCAAAGCGAAAATCGATAGAGCACAGACAACAGCAAGTGCTGGTTATATAGGGAATAGGATGAGACCGGGTCAGTAACAATGAAATCGAGAATTTCTATAGAACAACTGGGGTCAGCAAAGGTGGCTAAAGGGTTCCATCTTTTGTATGCTTGTGCATTTATTTATGTGTTTGTTTGGCTGGCCATAATGTTTCCACAAACTTGAAAACTGGCATCAGTTTTCATTAGATGCCTTCTAAAGTCGTTTTCTTTTGGGGAGAGTACCTTGGGAGTACTTATTTCGACAGGTTTATTAACATCATTCAAATTTTCAAAAATGTAAATGTTTACTTGTGTTTGTATTTTAAATATTTCCCTAGTGGATAACACCAGTGATGTCATAAAGAGAATTCATTCTGACCATATTTATTCTTTGATGGATTTTCTCTTACATGACTTCCAAAGGTAACGTTGCGGCTGTTCATCAACTGAGGCTTTCACTTTAATTTTCTGACTCTCAATCATTTTTTCTTCCTTTCTTCCTGCCTTTATATACATATATATATATATATATATATATATATATATATATATATATATATATATATATATATATATATATATATATATATATATATATATATATATATCTCAAGTCTGTTTAATACTCCAAGATTCTCTTCAAGATGATAGCTGATTAGGTGGACCGTTGTATCGAATGGTTGTTCCCCGGATTTCAGGTTACTCCAACCTTTGAATATCACACAATAGAAATTGTTAAGATATTCGTTCTTTTGATCAAGTTTCTGCTTTTTCTGATATTTTTCTTATTCTTCAGAGGTAATCTTTGCCTATTTCTCCTTTCATCTCATTCAGCTTAATTGAATCCACATCCAGTATTCCTAGATAATTGTAATTTTCTTCCTCGTTGAGCGTCCTGATAATTTCCTGGTTGGGTAATCCAATTCCCTTTCTTGTTTCTCTCTCCCTTTTGTGCAGTACGAGCAATTCCCCTTTTTTTACGATTCTGAACTCCATTCCAATAGCCTTGCTAAAGATCCTCATCGTTTGTATCACGGTCTCCAATTCCTTTTTGATCTTAGCAATCGACGGTGCACCTGCCTATCATGCCGTTCAGATCAGCTCCATGCTTTTCTGATATATTATAGTTCAACATCATCCTGAGTTGTGTAGTGAACTAACATCAAACCCATGTCGAAGGGATGGTATGCTTTTCTCAGGGGTTACCAATCACCATCAAAAAGCCTCTCGTCAATTGACACCCATTACTTTCTCATGTTTCATAGGAAATGATCATTTTCATTCGCAATACTAATATCACTCGATTCTTAGCACTTTGGAAACGATATACTGAAGCTGTCCTCTGTATCGATGTGTTTACATAGTAATTTGAGAGATTGAGACAGGGTACAGTTAAAAAAGATTCTTTAATTCTTTAATTAGGGCAATAAACGAAACAGCAAAGATAACAGCAGTAGTCGAAGTAGCTTTATCATCAGCAGCCAGCAAATATCAACAGTTGATGCATTAATTGTAGTTATTACCAGTTGCCAGTGAACAGAAAAAAGCAGCATTGTTGTTGGCTGTGATTATATCCTCGTTACCAATAAGCTTAACACACATACACACACACACACACACACACAGTAGAACAGTGTTTCTTCTGTCAGCAATACCCATTTCTTTTTTTTCCTTTATTGTTACAGAAGGACCACAATTGTTTCAATCAAAAATAGTGGCTTCTGCAGGATATAAAGAAGAAGCAAGTCTCCCCCATATTCCAGCACTGTCCAAATTATTGTTTTGTTAGGATTTTTTTCTCTATTTTGAGGTTAAATGTCAATACAAGAGTTTAGTTTTAAGCAACTCCATTCCAAAGGATGTCAATTGATTGGATAGTGGAATGCTGCTGTATTTGCATTCATTTTAGAAAACATCGTATCCGGTGGATTTTTGTTGATTTTGATATAAAATTGGGGAAAATGAGCAATATTCCTTGCATGAAGTTCTTTTATTTTAACAAAGCTAAAAATGCAAATCACATATAAGGAACATTTCTGCAGTTTAAGGAGATTTATAAAAAGTGATTTGTGTTGTCAAAAACATACTGTTTGACTAATGTGAGATTTGATCTTCCATCCAAAAAAACCGACTATAATCCATCTTAGAAATCAAGATATTGCATCTTGTACTACTGGTTCGTTTCCGTTTTGGAAACCTATGGTTAACATGATGGTTGTTTTTCTTCTTTTTTTCTGCCACTCTCTCGATATATATATATATATATATATATATATATATATATATATATATATAGGGAGAGAGAGAGAGAGAGAGAGAGAGAGAGAGAGAGAGAGAGAGAAAGAAAGAACAGCTCAGGTACCAAAATGACCTATAACATCAACCATAATTCCAACTGTAAAAGTAAGAATATTACCTATATTTTTGAACGTACACAATTCAGTTTACAATACATAAGTAAATCTAAAGGACCATTAAATTACAGACTTAACAAGTACACCGTTTTGGGCAATAGTATACTGTGTTCATAGCAATGAAATGATCTATCCTGCCGATTCGTCACATAATGTCAAAGTTTTACGTCAGTAATCGCCTCGCCAAGCTTTAGCAGTATCCTGAGCTGTATGTTTTCCTGCAACATATAGCATTTCCCTCAAGAATGACTGACCAGGGACGATCTGAAAATGATACTGAAATAGGAAGCTAGGATGAGATCTCAAAGCAAAAAATTAAAAAAGGAATAAGGTGCAATTGCCTGAGGTTAACTGTCTCTCAAAAATGTCAACCGGCTTGATATTTCTGGACAGATTCCGCATGCATATATATATATATATATATATATATATATATATATATATATATATATATATATATAACTATCATTATAAGTCCATCATGTCTTATAGACAAACCTTTCTATCTCATCTCCCCATTTGTTGTCTGGTTTTCTTCAACTGCGTTTACTGTCCCACGGGCCCAATTCTTTCAGCCTTTTGCTCTCTTTGTTGTCTCTTTTCTCGCTATGCGACCTGCTCGTACCCATTTTTCTTGGTTAATTACAGCGATATCATTCATCCTGGTTATGTGCGTGGGTCAATGTACGTATCAGTTGGAATGAACGATTTTCCACTGTTCCAGAATCAGTTTTATTTTTGGTAAAGTGAATTATCACCGAACAAAACAAAAACAAATAAAAAACTGTTATTTCATCAATATCGAAGTGTCCAATTTGATTTATCTTGTGTAGAATAAATAAAATAGAATAAATTATATAAACTCAACTACTCTTTTCCTTTTTCTTTGAAAGTTATATACGTATATACATATATATATATGTGTGTGTGTTTAATTTGTTCAAACTTTTTCTTTTAATTTATTTTGCACGCTTTGTAATTTCATTGAGTTAATTATGTCTTTATTAGATTATCTGGTTCTGTGATTTCTCTCCAACGCACGAACAAGCAGGGTGGCAGGTTGGGGTGTGGTAGTTACGTCAGTGAAGCCGATCGGTGGAGGGATAAGCTGTGCTATGGATAGGTTCACCGGGTCGTTGTTCAGGATAAACGAGTCCCACTGGAGGTGATATCTTTAGAGAAATATCAACACACTCAATAACGTCTGTCAGAAAAAAAATATCTAATCTACCTATATATTATGAGCAGTGAAATTTTTCTGATTTTTGTCCGTTACTCTGGACTTTTCTCCTCTGAAGTAAAACAATTTGCAAATACATATACCTCTTACCGATCATTTGCCGCTATAGACTCTTTCTGGGCGACGAATTCAGTATCTTTCTTTCAATCCCATGAAAAATATGGATCAGGATGCAGGTTGTATCGCAAAAATAACAATGTTGTCGATAGGTATATCTCCAGACGCTCTTTTAGAACTATATACATTTCAACGAAAACAAACTCTCAACTTTTTCTCATGAAAATGGGTTCCATAGGAACCCAAATGCATCTGTGAACTTTTTTTTATCGAGGATTAATTAATGTTTTATTTCAATAGTTGTATATTCATGACGAACCTACCGCTGGGAGGTTAACGTTTCGAGTACAAAGGAAATAAAGCGTAAGTTTGATATAGTTTTGTGGAATTCCGTCATAAATATGAAAGTCCCAAAATTTAACCTCGCAAAAAATACATAGGATCTTATTTAACCATGAGCTGAATAGACCAGTGACCATTAACATCATCGATTAATGAATTTATATTTTTGATTGTTGGAGAAACAAATCAGTCATCTTTGCACACCAGAATTTCTACTTGAACCAATGACCCCCCCTTACTTGCATTCTATACTAATTGATGCATTTGCATCCTTGTAAAACCTACGATTCCAAAATTGAATTGAAAAAGTCGGGATGTCGGAGGGTCCAACTCCATTCCCACTTCTATTTCGTTGCGTAATTGTGGTATAAATAATCGTAAATATATGAGACTTGTCAGTTTGGCACAGTCGGTACAAGAGCCGATCACTTTGTATGATTTCAAATCTTTATTGAGGAATTCTAATTAGAATCTTTCAAATAACTCATCAAATCTGTTAAAATAGGTTTCTCCAGATTCTAAACTGGTCTGATTGGCTGGCTATGTGTCTATGTATCTCGCATACTGGAACCTGAAAGCTGAATCTTTCACTATTCACTCCATGCCATATGTAGGAAGAAAACCTGTTTTTTCCGCCAACTCATCAAAGAAAGTACTTAGTGGGGGTCAAATTTTCAGTGTTTATATCCAGCAACATTCACGATTGTTTTTTGTTGTTGTTGTTTTTTTAACACTCGGACTTTTCAGACAAGAGAACGTTCATCTATATATCACCCCTTTTTTCCCAATTCTTTAGTTGATGACCACGATGCAGTAGGTAGCCAAAGACATTGGTCAACCCACGGTTTCTATCGAGTGTCTATTCAAACTTGTTCTATATTTTGGTTCGGCTTAACCAGGCAGCTCTAGACAAACAGGTGATGAGTGTTTTATTCTTGTTTTTATGGTGAAGAAGCAATGAAAATCCAAGCTTTTGACATCAGTTTGAGTTTGATGAGAAAAAATATGTGAAGAACATTTCAGAAAAAGTACAAGAAGGAGCTTCTATCATAAGCAGGTGACAACAATTGAAACAAATTGATAGATCAAGATCCAGAGATAATAGAAGCTAAAATAGTGTAAAAAAAAAGAGAAAAGAATATGATAATTACATGACAAGAAAAAAGACAAACAAACAAAAACAAAATAAATTGAAATGATTTTGAACAAATGTCCCAAACAAGTAGCAAGCACAAAGGTGCACAAATATTTTTTGTCGCTATGTACCTGATCTTTATAACAAGGCACTATAAAGTAGCTTCGGAATTGAGAAAAAAATTAACATATACATGCATATATTTCTCTGATAATCATTTCTCGTCTTCTCAAAAAAACCTTGTGACGCGAGGTAAACGATGGAATAATAAGATGGAAAGACAAATAAATGTCAAAATGAAGGAAGCCAAGAAGAGGGAAAAAGACGGATGCAAAGAAAGGAGGAACGAAAAAAAAGGAGAAAACAAAAAGAATGAGAAGATAGATGTAACCAAAGAAAGAGACGAATCATCAGTGCTAAACATTAAATTTGTTTACTAATTGAACTCAAGTGAGGATATCTAACCAAAATTCTCACTGATAATTGAAGTCTGCTCCCTCTATACGTTTACTTTATATCGTATGTGAATGTACGTATGAAAGCCAAACTCGTCATGATCAAGCTGCGATAACTTAGTCGTGTATGAACAATATTCAGGGCAGATGATATATAGAAGACAGTCAACTTTGCCTTTTGTATGAAAAATATTTTGAACGAATAGATTTGGATATTCTTTCTTTCATGGTCATTATTCTTCGAATAACCCCACCAAAATAATTACATTATATAACAACGCACACGAAATTGCAATAGTTACAAACAAAATATTCGCATATTTTCCTCAATGTCTTAACTCTTCTAGCCCACAAACTGCTGTGCATTTACATATTTTGTGTCTGAGTTCCCGGTGGGAAAAGCGGAAAACAAATTTGCGAATATTCGTTCATTGACTACTGGAATGTTAATTTCAATTCTACAGTTGATTAGTCAGCTTTAGTCAAATATACGACGGTTAGTCAATTGTTATTCGCACTTTTGGTATAATGATTTATAGTAACAACAGTGCTGGACGTACGAATACATTATTTTCCAATATGACCCCTTGCTTTGCAATGCTCTTGGTACAGCGTTCAACGAGTCAAGATATGTCTTCAGAAGAAATTTTTTTTGGTTGGCCCCCCAGCCACATATACATTGTTTTGTTTTTTTTTACACATTCTGTGGCAAATTGGTGAAATTGCGTTTTTTCAGAGGACTAGATGACAGACGATTATTTGAGAGAGCCAGGTCAGCATTATAAGGAGAATGCTCCAATACCACCTATCCCAGTTCCCGAATTTCTTGGTTTGTGACCCCTGATGAGTTGTTCAGAGACCAGGCTTTGAGATAGCTTAGTCTGGTATTGATGATTTCATATGCAGAAACATGCATGATTTGCAAATGATTTACCATATTTTCATCAGAAAAATCATGCTGCTTCGTGTAGTTCTCAGTAGTGTCCCATATTTGACCAACTTGATGCATATCAGCCCACTTTTAAACATGGCAATTCATTCATACACGCTTCCTTGTGGCAACACAAGTCCCCATTCAGTTCAGTCCAAGGGCAGAGAAGTCATTTTTATTCCATGGTCACACAAGAGCAACTGGCTGATCGACGTCAAATTGTCACTGTAGCGACAACAGACACAACAGAATCCCACATTCCCGCACTGTATTCAGTATGGTCACCCCCCCACAAAAAAAAATGCAACAAAAGTGTGGATAGATATTGCTTCAACCTCGTATTTCATCATGAGAGTTAGGTAGGAGTTGAGTCACCCCAGTCCTCAAAAGGGTTCAGGGTTTAGTGAAATAGCACTGGGCAAGAATATGGAGTTTAGAATTCTAAATGAAATTCGGTTTTTATTGGCAGTTTTCTGGACGAGTGGAAGGTATTATGAGTTGACAGGTTGGGGTCCAACAGCCAACTCTTTTTATTGTGAACTGCCCTAAAACATATCGCGTTATATCTGAGGACGCATGTACTGGACAATGTTACAAACTTTTCCGTCTATCTAACCAACTAATTCCCTTCTTCCATATACACACAAATTAAAGAGACAATGTCTGGATACAATTAGGGAAATAATAGTAAAAACAACCAAAACAACAACAACAAAAAAAAACAATGTTGAAACGGATGCAATTATTATTCTTGTGTTAAGCCCCGGCTATTGACCTGAAAATCGAACGTTAGTAACAGGGAGTCACTAACAAAGCGAAAAATGTACCAGGTCATGTTCTATCTTTGTTTTCCTTGGTCATATTTTAACGATGTCATTTACTTTGTATTGAGAACTAATGAGTGGCTGCAATCAATAAGTTCCTGTTATTATATGTCTTAAAATGGCCACTTTTATTGACATGTTCCTTTTCATTTGCTCTCACTAACCGAGCTAAAATCATGCTTAGACTAATAAACGAGACTGAGACACATTTATAGAAGAAATCAAGAGAAAAACACAACTTCAGTTCTCATAACGAGAATTGAACGGCAATTTGCACCAAAAATGACCAACAAAGAATCTTTATTGTATTATATGTTTCGGCGTATTCCGCTTATATCGTGAGTGTCAAAGGGTTAGATAAACACGGGCAATTGTTAATGTGATCCATTTTTGGCATGTCACGCCTTCCGAAATTCGTTTTTCTTACGGTGTAATATAGGCACGTCTGTCTAGCGTTCAGTAAGATCCAAGTTCGATTCCCAGTATGAGCGAATAATGTGGAAAAGTCTTCATTGAGACAAATTTCCCTGTGCATTAAGTTACTAACTGAATATCCGCTGAGCTGGGTGATTAGGATGAAAAACATTTGAAATTGAGTCTTGACTTTCCCCATTTGAAGGATTATTGATGAGGAACTAAGTGCTCAGCACCGACTCGGTAGCAAATGAGTGACCTTAAATAGATGAAGAAATTGATGACCTATGGTACGGTTATGCTAATCCCATGTCGGCAGTATTAATATGCTTACATATATATGAGTATATGTGTGCGCATCTGTGTGAGAAGGCTAACAATGTAGGAAGCAAAAATGATTTTTACTCCTTTTCAGTACATCTCCAATTTTGATTAAATCAAGCGTGATAAAGAGGTGTGAGGAAAAATGGTGTAAAGTATAGAAATGAACAAATGGTTGTCGAGGTGAACAATTGTGTGACACAAGTGAACGCAAGGTTAGGTTTCATTACTGTATATTAGGAGGAAGATGTTTTTCATAGATTTAAGTAAGGTTTCTAGACAAGTAGATGTCTATCTTGTTGTTTTAGGGATCGAAAGGGGAGTGTCCTGAAAAAAATGTTTGTATAAAAGGGAAAGAGTAGCTGCTTCAACGTAGTGATGCTCTTAGCTACATTGTAAGAGCATAGTTACGTTAGAGCAGCTACAATATCAGTCGCAGGTTCGATTTCTGCAGCAGTTCCATTTTCTTTAATTGATTATTCTATTAACGTTTTCTTGGGTAAATCATACATTAATTGTGAAACAACGGAAGATCATTCCAGAAAAAAGTTTTGAATGTAATATAATGGAAATTTTATGTTTTTATTATATATATATATATATATATATATATATATATATATATATATATATATATATATATATATATATGAAATAAATGTACATGCATAGAGATAAATTCATACGCTTATATGGTGCTCATGATTTCAGATCATTGTATATTTTCATAGCTAAGAATTTTTTTACCTCAGCATGATTTTTCAATTGAATGTTGCTTTACAAGTGGAAGCTTTATTTCATGTTTATTCAACCTGAAACATGGATTGCATTTATCAATAATCATCGTCACGGCGCCCCCTGGGCATTACACAACGTGAAATATGAATAGTGTTAATAGTTGAGCAATAAAGAGACAACAGATACATTTACACACATGCACGCACACACGCATATATATTGTCTCACACACACACATGCACACACATACACACACAGAGACACAGAGACACAGACACACACACATATATATATGTATATATATACATACATATATATATATATATATATATATATATATATATATATATGAGCAGTGTTTGAGATCTATTTATTTTGTGGTCTGGTAGGTATCAGTCTCATCAAACCATTTTGGATAACTAAGAGTGGTGCTACATTCAGAATCTGGAAATACATTAACTGCCCGTTCCTATAATTATGTTCCCCAAATGTATTGTTACGAAACAAATAGGTTTTATTTTTAACAAACAACAGAGTTGAGTTTGGTTTTATCCTCAAAAATTATACATGCTGGTATTTTTTTTTTGAAATAAAATCGAACTTACGGAAATTTGTGAAATTAGTTTTTCATATCCGAAGCCGGAAATATCTATTCCCTCTTTTTTGTGTTATGAAAAATGCTGGTTTGTTTTATAGTAACAGGTTTGGTGTCTATTGTAGCTCTTGTTAGCTACTAACAGTTTGGTCAGATTTTCGAGAATGCTCTCCCCAATCACAAAAATGGTGCGACAAAATCTTGCACCTTGCACCACCCACCGAAACCTTTATCAAATCACAAGCTGAATATAACCCAATTGGAAAGTTTCAGCTAGTTCCAGCAGAATGCATTTTGCCCTTCTCAAAGAGTTATTAGCAGAGATTTCCAGTTAGTATTAATATGTGTATATACATTTTGAATGGAAAGTAAGGGTTCAGTTCGAATTAAACTTGCATTGTAAATAAACAGTGCTCTAAAGCACTCATCAATTTTGAAAACCTATGTAGTCTTAATTCATTTACTAAGTCAATTCGATTGAAGCGCGTCAATGTTATATATATATATATATATATATATATATATATATATATATATATATATATATATATATATATATATATGAGTGTGTGTGTGTGTGTGTGTGTTAATGAAAAAAAACGATCCGACAGAATGACTATAAATCACATTATATTATATTTGAACATGTATCAAAAATGGAATCCTGACATTAAACAGTTAATACATCACTAGGCCTAGGCAATGTGAATAGAATAAACAATTGAAGATAATGGGGGTACTACTGAAATCGAACATGCGACAGAAAGGAAAGCTGCTTCAATGCAGCGTTTCTATAATCATTGAACTAAACTGCAGCCGTTAATGCAGTTCAGGATTCTTCCAAACGTTTGTCAACAACACACTGCGGATGATTGATTGTTTATACAATTAAGAGTTGAAGAGCTTTCATCATATCTCCAAAGTTTCATTTAAATCGGGCACAAGATGACACTGGCTAGTTTTTGCATGGACATGTTAGATAAACTGTCATAGGTTTTTGTGAGGTTGTATCCGTTGAAAGTCGACCTTAACTCACAAATTCTTTAGTCTTGGTTGATCAAAACTGAAAAAAAAATTGAGCAATATACAGCTTATTTTTCCCACCTTTGCATCAGTAATAAGTCCGAAATCAAAAAGAAACGTGAAAACTGCCAGACACAAAGGAACTGATTTAGCATGAAGTTACGTATAAAATTTAACGATTCCCCCAACTAAAATCTCCATTGAGGTATAATTTTTCCTGACGTAATAAGGTGAATATTGAAATGTTCCACTCTCTTGCTCCATTGGCGAGATCTATTCGTATGATAGATACAGAGATGGATAGATAGCGATTTAGCCAAAATCAATCAGAAGCTCAGGGAATATATGATGACTTATATTGATAGTTTTGGTTTAAGGTTTCCAACATCAGTAATTCGTTTTGTGTTTGTATCTGTTCAGTCTTTGTTGATAAAATATCTTTAAAAAAATGATGTACACTTATCAGGAAGAAATGTTCATCGTCTCCATCTCTTTATTGACTCATGTACTGCATCTATTGTTCATGAAATCCCCATGAATGTTCAAGTATTGCTTCTTTCCTTTGTGTTTGTATTATTTGATTTACAAATGTATATTAATAGGTAAGTGTATTTTTGCGTTTATGTACGTGTACATACATACTTCAAAAAGCCAAACACTACGCACAATCGTGCGTAAACGCACACTCACACATACATGTATATATGCATAAAATCTCGACCCTTCAAAGATGCCTGTTTGAATTTACATATATTGCAATAATCATTCTCACATCCATACGTACATGAATTCATATATGCAGACATAGCCGTGAGCATCTATCATATATAGAAGTTTAATTGAGCTTCAGTGCAGTATATAATGTGCATGTGCCAATCTGACCCAAACACTGCGTGCAACATTGACAAATGATTTCCTTATTAAGCTGAAAATTTATTACTCTGTGCAATGATTTTTCTTATAAGAGCGAACATTGAGTACATTGCCTTTGCATCGGGTCATCACGCCTGTGCTATGCCGACTGATAAATGGGCATTAATAATCTTTCGTGACATTATGACAATTTTATTGTCCTAACTTTTTTCTTCTGTTGTTTTTTTTTTCTTCTTTTCATTATTCTTTTTTTATCCACATTACCGATCATATCTTATTGACGTTTACAATAACAGCAATTGTAATATTGTTACTCGGTGTCTGAATAATTCTGAATAGATCGGTTGCAGGAGGAGTGTTTTGTTTTTTGAAGGAGAGGAAAAAGAAATACACGAAGAAGAGAGGTGTGAAAAGTGAAGGAAAATGGTGGAAGGAAAGAATTGGGAATGGACCAAAGAAGAAAATAAGTAAAGAAAGAAAGAGGAGGTAGGGAAAGAAAAGGAGAAAAGAAGAAAAGGAAAAGACTAAGAAGAAATTGGAGAGCAGGAGTAAAAAAAAAAAGGTGGGGAGGGAAAAAAAGAGAACGAAAATACGCAGAAGAAAAATGAAAAAAAGACACAAGAAAATATAAAGAAAGAAATTGCGCGAAGCAACAGAAGAAAGAGAAAAAAAAACGAAAAAGGTTTGTATGGAGTAGTAGTAATACATAAAAAAGAAAAGAAGAAAAGAGAGGGAAGAGCGGATGCATAAAAGAAAAATACGGTGGGATTACTGATGAAAAGAAATAAAAGTTGAAGAAAGAATGAAAAAAAGTAAAGGAGAAGAAGAAGAAGAAGAAGAAGAAGAAGAAAAGGAAGAAGAAGAAGAAGAAGAAGAGAAGAAGAAGAAGAAGAAGAAGAAGAAGAAGAAGAAGAAGAAGAAGGAAAAGAACCGGGAGGAAAAGATAGGAAAAAGAAGGAGAATGACAATTACAAGAAATCCAAGAATGTTAACTCAGCAGACTAGAAAATATTCGCAATTTACGAAGAGCTCGATGATTTTGACAGAAACTACGTGATTAGAGAAGAGCCAACTAAAAAAAATGGCTGTGAAGATATATTTGAATAAGTTATAAAGAACTTTCTAAATTCATGCAAATTGTAGAGAAAGAATAATGACAACGAAGCTGATTGGTTACCTGATAAGGAGCGTCACGTGACCGACGCCTTTTGGGAGCAAGTCGTTTTGATCAATTGAAAAGTTGGAAAACGAGATGAGAACTGAACAAGTTACTGCTTCCATCTTTTGAAGGATACAGAAAAAAGAGCTAATCTAAAGAAAAATGGGTGAACGCAGAGCGACAAAAACTGAAGGACCAATTTAGCATAAACTTACTCTGTAAATTGAGCTTCCTAGAAAACATATTACAGGGGATTTTAAAGAAAGTATTTGTAGACACAATAAAGAGTAAATATAACATTTTTCAGCCCTCTTGTTTCATTGGTGCGGTCTATAAAAGTGATACATACATAGCTAGTCAGCTAGATTGCAAGATCAGTTTAAAACTTGAAGAAACGTAAACTGACAGTTTTCGTTGACGGTCTCTGACAGCAGATTTCATCAAAAGATAAAAGCAAGTACTGTGTTCAAAACCTAATCAAAATGGCTGCGAAAGGAACATCTACAACGAGGAAGAGAATCGATTATAAAAAATACCCCCAAACAAAAGTAGAGACAATGATGAATTAACCGCAGCCATTATTATAATGAAATAGGGAAGCAAGGAAGCGGTGACAAATATATAGAATGAATTGACCTAAGTAGCACAAGAATTTTCTTTTTTGTAAATAGAAAAAAAAATTATATCATTCTGTTGTTCCAGTAAATTCGAGAAGCTGAATCGAGGAAAGAGGGAAGCTGAATTGAAAATGGAGAGAAGCTGATTGAGAAAAGAGAGAAGCTGAATCGAGGAAAGAGACAGGCTGAATCGAGAAAAGAGACATGCTGAATCGAGGAAGGAGAGAAGCTGAATCGAGAAAAGAGAGAAGCTGAATCGAGGAAAGAGACAGGCTGAATCGAGAAAAGAGACAGGCTGAATCGAGGAAGGAGAGAAGCTGAATCGAGAAAAGAGAGAAGCTGAAAATAGTGACCTGGCTAGTCACTCTACAAAAACTGTAACGTAGCAAACGTTTTTTGACAACATCTTGTGTTGACGGTTGATCATTAAAAATGGAGACAAGGGGTAGTCAGAAAATAACTCACTTTCTCGCCTTCCGTTGGCTATTGATCGCTAAAAAAAGGCCCAATTTTCAAAAATCAAGCGTGAATGCAGCTGATCACAAACTTAGGGCACGATGGGTATAAACTTACACCCCCCACACAACACACCAAGATACCATTTACGGGAAAATTTGATAAAAAAAAAAGTTTTTTCTGGAGACGTTATCAAGGGTGAATTTTCAAATTCCTTCATTCTAGCTTCGTTGGTGCGGTCTGTACGGTCTGCTAAGTTTGAAAAACTTGGCTGGCTGGCTATTAATGTACGTATGTATGATACATAAATAGCGTGACTGGTTATTTATACACGTATGTATGACACATGCATACGTACATAAATAGCTAGCCACGCCAGCTTGAAAACTGAACTAACCTATTTCAACAGTTTTGGAGACAGTTCTGGTTGATGGTCTCTAGCATCTAGAGTCTAGACCACATAAGAGAATTGAAGGAATTGTAATCCTACCCATCACTATTGGCGCACTTGACACATTTACAAAAGAAGTATCGAAGAAATCTAAATCACCGAACAATTAAAATTAGTCAAAATACAGAGGGAATTAAATAGATTCACAGCCAATCAATTTCTTTTGTAAGCCATCAGTCACAACTTGAGTGAACGCTCAATGAGTACAAAACTGATAAAAATAGAAAGAGTAGATGATGCAGGGATAGAGAAATCAGCCACATGGTAAGCAAAGTCTACATATAAAGCCAGAAAGAATACAAAAACTGACATTCAGGGCGGAAGACTAGATAGGCGTATCATGGACAAGAACGGAAGAGTGAGTCAGAATGTGAATTTCACCATTCCAGCCCACCTCAGAGTGAGGATGAAAGAATGCATATATTATGTTGACCTTGCTATGAAAATTCCACAATTCATGTCAATATTTATCAAACATTTTTTGATATAGAAATAAATCTTGTTGTATTAAGTTCATACTATTACCCATGGTCTTACAATTTTGAAATGAACACATATCTTTCCATCATTTTGAAGAAAAATGGCAACTGGGGCTATCGTTCACTATTGGTGTTTGTCGTCTTAGTAGTCTCCCTTTTCTCAAACGGATAACCTCGTTATTCCTTGGAATATTTCAATAGAATTTTGTACGTCGCCTTGTGGTTATATTCCACGATTGGGGATGAGTTAACGCCGATCTGATTGTTTATTTACATTTCATAAGCATAAACGATCCGGTATCTTTGACCCTAGGAAGCAGCTAATTGCAACTTTTTCACTGCATTTTCGTCAGGGACTGTTCTACTTTTATTCTTTCAATGAGGCTAACAAAATCAACAAATCCTTGTGAAATTTTTTTGACTTGTTGCCTGAACAATCTTCTCTTCTCGACGCTAATGTTTTCAACAAACCGTTATTTGGCAGAACCTTGTCTGTAAATGAAAGGTGTATGCCTTGCTATCCATGTTGTAGTGTTGAGAGTATTCAGGATTCCCAATGTAATCACGAAATGCATGATATGTGTTGATATAAGCTGGGGCATTAGAATTAATTTATGTACTTTGGCTGTACGAGTTGACACTTAGCAACAAGACTGCAACAGACAACAGCAGCAACAACAACAACATCATCATCATCATCTTCATCATCAGTCTTTTAGCGTCCGTCGTTGGACATAGACCTTTCCCAGGATTTCCCACCCTTCTCTATCATGGGCGTCACGGAGCCAGTACCTCCTGAACTTGTCTAGCTCGTCTCTCCATCTAACATTTTGCCGGCCTCGGTTGCGCATGTGGTCTCGGGGAATCCATGTTGTGAGTCGTGATGTCCATCGATTGTCTGCCATTCCTGCAACATGGCCAGCCCACCGCCATTTGAGATTTTTTATGGATTCTATGATGTCTTTAACTTTTGTCTTTTCTCGGATGTACTGTGCTGTTTTGTGGTCTCTCCATGTGAGGCCCAGCATTATTTTTTCATGTGCACGTTGCATGGTTCTCAGCTTACGGGTCTGTCTCTTGGTTAAGTTCCATGTTTCAGCTCCATAAGTGACTATTGGGAGGATGCATTGGTTATACACCCTTCTCTTTGAAGGTGAGATTAGAGGAGATCGGAATTAGGGGAAGGATTGAGACTGTACGGACCATAGCACTACTGGGAACTGCACGGATACTGAGGAAAGTGCTAGAAATATAAGGACTACAACGTTAACTGTCAATAGTGATCCAACACAGGAAGGGAAATGAAAGCTGAAACGCAAATTGTAGCGCCGACATGGTAGGTGAAAGAGAGAAGAGATGCTGGCTGAAAACCTGAGGAGACTTATTGACACTCAGCCTTTAGCGATGACCACTGGGCAACCGGTGTGAAACTGTAAATCGCAGTATTACTGCGACCTATGAATACTAAGAGAAAAGGGCTAGAGACTTGAGGAGACTCGCTGTCACTCAAACTCCAGCGGTTACCAGCAGGCAACTGGTGTGAGATTGCAAATACTACTACTACTACTACTACTACTACTACTACTACTACTACTACTAATAATAATAATAATAATAATAATAATAATAATAAACCATGATACTACTGAAGAGGATCTTGAAAAATAGCAAAAGATATCAATCCTCCAAAACAAATGGAAATGTCAAGCACTTCATGTACATAGATGACAGAAAACTATTTGCAAAAAAAAACAACAAAAAACGGGGGGAGAAGAGCTTGAAACATTGCCTAAAAAGTAAAAGAATACAGCGACGACATTGGAATAAGTTTGGGAATTTAAAAAAGAATGTAGTAGCTCAAGGTAACGAATTACCGGACAACGAAAACGTCACAGCATTGACCACACACGACTGATACAAATACGTGGGAGTTTTTGAATGTGACGCTATAAAATAGGGAGAAATATGACAAAATAAGTGAATACCTTAAGAGCACATGAAAAATATCAGAGACTAATCTGAATATAGGGAATCTGATAAAAGGATTTAACACATAGGCAGGATTGGTCGTGAGATACACAGCTTTTTGGGGGATGGACAAAAGAAAGAAATTGGCCAGCGAAGCTTATGACAATACTCATAGCTTTACATCCCAGAAATGACACAAATAAACTGTATGTAAGGAGCGGATAGCGGAAGAGGACGTATCGGGAGGGAGGACTGTGTTCGAAAAGTCGAAACAAGATTAGAAATGTGTGGGTAAACAATCAGTGTAGGCATTATAAAAATCGCGTGAACAACAAAAAGTTGCAAACCAACGGGCAGCACAGCTAAAAAAGAAAAAAAAAGAACAGAATGAATACACGGAGATTTTAAGAGACCGTTACAAAATGTCACAGATGAGAAATCATGGACATGATAACTCAAAAGGAACTTGAAGAGAAAAACCGAATCGCTCATCATGGCAGCCCGAACGAACGCATTGAGACAAACTATGTTAAGGCAAAAATCGACAAAACCCAAACAGCAAATGCAGCCTATGTGAAAAAAAAAGATGTAACTGTGAACCAAGTAACCAGCGAATGCAGTCACCCAGCCAAGAAAGAATACCGAAATAGACACGACCGGGTAGCAACAGGGATATACTGGCAACTGTGCAAACGGAAGGCGTTTGACCATGCGGACAAATGGTATCAGGACTAACCGGAGTCATTCCTGGACGATAGAAACCACAATTACACTTGGACTTAGTCATTCAAACTGATCACCTCATCCAAGCGATGAGACCAAACTTGGTAACCATGCATAAAGAAAAGAAAACCTACCGAACGACTGAAGTGGCTATACGTCCGGATCACAGAGTGAATAGAAAAGAGAGTGAAAAGATGGGGAATTACCAAGAGCAGGTAATGGAACTGAAGATATTGTGGATCATAATTGTCAGGGAAGAACAGGTAGTAGTACGTGCAAGGGGAACAATACCGAAGACACTGGAAACGAAATTGGAGATACTTGAGATGATACAAAAGGACTGAGACTGTCGAGAATACAACACTATTGGGGACTGCAAGAATGCTGAGGAGAGTACCAGGAATATAAGATATACGAAGTCTAGCAGTTAACAATTGCCAACAGCTAAGAAAAGGGCATGGTTGGGACGGTAGGAACCAAACTGCTGCTGTGATAGGTAGGGACAAAATGAGAAGAGGGCTGGAGACCTGACAGGACTTACTGTCACTTAGCCTCAGCAATAATCATCAAGCAACTGGTGTGAAACTGTAAACCATAGCGCTGCTGTGGACTGTGAGTGTGCGAAGAGTAGGGCTAGGATCTGTTCAAAAGAAAGCAATTAACCAACTACCAAATATGAAGAATTCAACAAACCTGACAAGCCTCTAAGTATTGAAGCTATCGCCGAATCCGATGTGACATGATGTAGATGTTTGAGAGGATTATATGTTAGATCAGAAGTGGACTTCATTCCGGGACACATAGCATGAAAACCTTCCTTGTAATTTTAAACTTTGGGGTTGATCAGGAGTTTTATCAGAAAATTTTCAGACGGAAATTAAAATAACTATGGAAACTCACTGGATATATTAAAGTTCAGTGGTGACGATGTACAAGAGAACTAAATAGAAAAAGATCTTAAAATATCGTATTAAGTCTAGAAAGAACTTTAAAAAAAAAGATCACCATTTACTAATATTTTAGTGGGAGTATATATTTGCAACGTTTCCGTTAAACTAGTACCACAGTGTGTATCGGAGAGCATTCACAGTTGTTTTTGAAAATTCGTACTTTTTTTTAGTAACCACTACCCAACAGAAAGCGAAAGAATGAATTTATTGATCACCATTTTTCCAATTTTTTAATTGATCAACCGTAACAAGGCATACTTCCAAAAGACATCGTCCCCGTGGCAGTTTCTATTGTATGACTAACCGAGCATGTTTTCCTTTCTGGTAGTTTCACCAGAAACGTATGAAAAAAGACCTTTTAACGATTAGAGTGCGTACGTTTTTGAACACACTGTAAATATAAGGAAAATTCTCCTATTCTATCTAATTATTCATAGCTGATTAGAAAGTTTTCTTTTGATTTTGTTTCCATTTTAAATATTGATCATTTTTCTTTCAAAAACGGTATCTCTTACGCCTCCAGGGCACAAATATGGAGGTCATCAGATTGATTCAATAATTGAATTTCTGTAACCTAATTATTTTACGTGATTAAGAAGGTGGAAAATCTTGCCATACATTTAGTAGGAGCACAGTAAAGTCGTGCTTACAAAGAGATGTGCGATTTTCAGTGGTTCTGCTCACCATTAAATTTATAACCTGATGTTAGAATAAGTATTTTTTTTCACATTACAAATCTTTATT